>OY728136.1:1839001952-1840251952 GCA_963277665.1 Viscum album
CTATGGTGAGGCAGATTACATTGGCTCAAAAGACATCCCAACCCCCTCCTTCAAGGCCTTGTGGTATTTGCACTGAGACAAGTCACCCAACTGACTGTTGCCCACAACTCCAAGAAACAGAAGATTGTGCAGCAGTGTTCCCTGGGAGACCATTTCAGCAGCAACAACAACAACCATATCCCCAAAAGAAGTTTGATCCAACATACAACCAAGGGTGGAAAGATCTAGCGGACATGAGGTATGGCTCTGGACAACAACAAAGACCCCCTTTTCAACCAAACTTCCAGCAGCCTCCACCTTACCAACAGGGTTTCCAACAACCCCAAAGGAGATTCGAAGCTCAAACATCAACAAGTCAGAAAAAAGGGAATATCCAACACAAGGTAGACTCTAACACTGATGATCTTTTGAAAAAAATTGTTCTTAATCAACAGAATGAGCTGAGGAGTCAAGGTTCGGAGCTGAGAGAGTTGAAGACTCAAATGAGTCAGATTGCCACCGCCCTCCATGAACTTGTGAGTAAGAATTCTGGAAATCTACCTTCCCAACCCACTCCAAATCCAAAGGGGAATGTTAGTGCCATCACATTGAGAAGTGGGAAGTAAATGAACGATACATCTGCACCTACCATTCCACTGGGATTCGCCTCAACTTCAGAGAAGCCGCATTCCATACCAACTGATGAACAATCCAAGGAGAAAGATAAAGGTAAGAAAAAGATTGATGATGTTCCTCCTAAACCCCTTCCTTTTCCAAACAGGGTTGTTCAAACCAAGAAGATGGCTGAAGAAGCAATGAAAAAGGAGGTTTTGGACACATTCAAGCATGTGGAGATCAACATTCCTCTACTTGAAGCCATTAAGAAAATCCCAAGGTATGCCAAATTCTTAAAAGAACTCTGCACCAATCGAAGAGGGCTCAAGGGGAATGAGAGGATCAACCTTGGAAGGAATGTATCGGCACTCATTACACCAACTCTAGCAATGCCAACAAAGTGCAAGGATCCAGGGACATTCACCATCACATGCACCATAGGGGAGTTGCACTTTTCTGATGCACTTTGTGATTTAGGTGCTTCCATAAATGTGATGCCTCACTCTGTATTCTCTTCCTTGTAGGTTGGTGAGTTGAAGCCAACAAGAGTAGTGGTGCAATTGGCGAATAGAGCTACGGCATATCCAGCAGGAGTCCTTGAGTATGTACTTGTCCAGGTAAGAGACATGATCTTTCCAGCGGATTTCTATGTTCTTAACATGGAGGATGATCAGGTAAGTTTTCATGCCCCCATTATCTTAGGTAGGCCCTTCCTCAAAACTGCAAAAACTATCATAAATGTCAATGAGGGTACACTTTCCATGGAATTTGGGGATGAAGTTGTGATATTTAATGTTATGGATTCCATGAAGTACCCCTCTGAGGACCATTCTGCTTTTGTTATCTCCCATTTTGAACCACCAAGTAAAAACATCATAGAATTTGATTGTCCTATGCTTAGGGAGATTATGAGTATTGGTTCGAGTTTGATGTCTAAGAGCACTTCCGCACATGTCTCTGATACACAATCCTATCTTGGATTTGATTTTGATGTGGATTCATATTCTGATTTTGATCATGTTCACTCTGATTATGAAATGGCTATTGAGTATACTGATGGATTTGATGCTTTATTCTATGATTTTGATGATGTATATTCTGATACTGATGCTCTTTGTGCACATATTTCAGTTCCTTCAATGTCTCCATCCATACTACACCCTCCTTCATTAGAACTCAAGCCATTGCCACCAAATCTGAAATACTCATACTTGTTGAGTGGTGAGAGATTACCTGTTATCATTGCTAACAATCTCCCTTTTGAACATAAAGAAAGGCTTTTGAATATTTTGAGGGAGAACATCAGGGCGATTGGGTGGACCTTGGCTGACATATCAGGTATTAGCCCCTCCATTTGCATGCATAGTATTCTCTTGGAGGATGGGGCTAAACCGGTGAGACAACCACAAAGGAGACTCAATCCCACCCTCCTGGAAGTTGTTAAAAAGGAAGTTGAGAAATTGCTCGAGGCAGGTATAATCTTTCCCATTTCAGATTCACAGTGGGTAAGTCCAATTCAGGTTTTTCCTAAGAAAACTGGTTTTACTGTTGTTAAAAATGAGAAAGATGATTTAGTTCCAATGAGGGTGAAAAACAGTTGGCATGTGTGTATTGATTATAGGAAACTAAATCAGACCACTCGCAAGGACCATTTCCCCCTCCCATTTATTGATCAAATGCTCGAGAGACTAGCTGGGAAAACACACTATTGTTTCTTGGATGGATTTTCTGGATATTTTCAGGTTCCTATAGCTCCAGAGGATCAGGAGAAGACTACATTCACCTGTCCCTTTGGCACATTTGCCTACCGGAGGATGCCATTTGGACTTTGCAACGCCCCAGGTACCTTCCAGAGATGTATGGTGAGTATTTTTTCTAATTTTATTGAGACCTGTATGGAGGTATTTATGGATGATTTTACAGTGTATGGGTCTTCATTTTATGAATGTCTAATTAGTTTGGGAAATGTGTTGAATCGTTGTATTGAGAAGAATCTGGTCCTGAACTTTGAAAAGTGTCATTTTATGGTAGAGCATGGCATTGTCTTAGGGCATGTGGTGTCAAAACATGGGATAGAGGTTGATAGATCTAAGGTAGAAATTATTTCATCCTTACCCTATCCTTCATGTGTGCGTGATGTTAGATCTTTCCTAGGGCATGAAGGATTTTATCGGCGCTTCATCAAAGATTTTAGTAAGATCGCTCTTCCTATGTCACGATTACTTCAAAAAGATTCTGATTTTGTGTTTGATGATTCTTGTAGGACTTCCTTTGATGAGCTAAAGAAGTGTATGACCACTCTACCTATCATACAGCCCCCACGGTGGGACCTTCCATTTGAGCTTATGTGTGACGCCTCCAACTTCGCGGTTGGAGCTGTCTTATCTCAGAGGGTGGAAGGACGTTCACATGTGATCACCTATGCATCAAGGACACTGGATTCAGCACAATCAAATTACACAACCACAGAAAAAAGAGTTTCTTGCTGTCATATTTGCTTTAGATAAATTCCGTTCATATTTATTGGTCTCTAAAGTAGTTGTTTTTTCTGACCATGCAGCTTTGAGGTACCTCCTGAAGAAGCCAGATGCAAAGCCGCGACTTATCCGTTGGATGCTCCTTCTTCAAGAGTTTGACCTTGAGATAAAGGACAAGAAGGGGTCAGAGAATTTGGTGGCATACCACATGAGTAGGCTTACTCACACACTAGAGGGTGACACCTTGGACCAGGTACCACTTCGGGACACTTTCCCCGATGAGCATCTCTATACCATCTCAGGTAAGCATCCTTGGTATGCTGATTTAGTTAATTACATTGTTGGCTCTGAAATCCCAGTAAATCTGAAGAAACATCAAGTCCAAAAATTAAAGAGTGAGTCAAGATTTTATGTGTGGGATGATCCTTACCTCTGGCGCATGTGTAGTGACCAAGTTATTAGGAGGTGTATTCCTGATCATGAGTTTGAGTCTGTTTTGCATTTCTGTCATACACTTGCATGTGGTGGACACTTTGGACCCCAACGGACAGCTAGGAAAGTTTTAGACTCTGGATTATATTGGCCTAGCTTGTTCCATGATGCCCATGTGTTTTGTAAGTCATGCTCTCGTTGCCAACACACTGGGAACATTTCTAGGAGACATGAGATTCCCCAACAACCCATACTATTTTGTGAGATTTTTGATGTATGGGGCATCGACTTTATGGGTCCTTTTCCTAGTTCATTTGGATTTTTGTACATTTTTGTTGCTGTTGATTATGTGAGTAAATGGGCGGAGGCCAAGGCCACCAGGACTGACGATTCTCATGTTGTTGTGAACTTTGTCAAAGCACAGATTTTTTGCAGGTTTGGAGTACCAAAGGCCATCATCAGTGACCAAGGGACACACTTTTGCAATAGGAATTTTGCTTCCCTCCTTCGAAAGTATGGGGTGACACACAAAACATCAACACCATACCACCCCCAAACAAATGGTCAGGCTGAGGTTTCAAATCGTGAGTTGAAACAAATCTTGGAGAAAACCGTGCAGCCAAATAGGAAGGATTGGAGCAAGCGCTTGGATGATGCATTGTGGGCTTATAGGACAGCATACAAGACCCCCATTGGTATGTCCCCATTTCGGATTGTTTTTGGGAAAGCGTGTCATCTCCCCGTGGAAGTCGAGCATCGGGCATATTGGGCTATAAAGAAATGTAACATGGATTTGGCCCAAGCTGGAATTCAAAGGAAGTTGCAAATTCAAGAGCTTGAGGAGATTCGACTGTCATCATATGAGAACTCAAGGCTCTACAAGGAAAGATCAAAAGCAGCTCATGACAAAATGATCCAACAAAGGGAGTTTCATGTTGGAGAGAAAGTCCTTCTCTATAGTTCATGACTGAAGTTGATTCCTGGTAAGTTGCGTTCCAGATGGTTAGGTCCTTATATTGTGTCTAATGTTTTTCCTTACGGTGCAGTGGAGATCACATAAGAGGACACTGGAAGGAGCTTTACAGTCAATGGGAAACGTTTGAAGAGATACATTGAGGGACATCCTACTGATGCAGTGGATTTTATCACACTGCATGACCCCATCATCACTTGATCACATCAGGCTGTTCATAACCCTTTCACTTTTATATTATTTGTCCTATTTAAAAATTCTGCATTTCATGTGCATATTTCATCTCACGAGTTCACATTGAGGACAATGCAATATTTTAAGTGTGGGGGAGGGAACCTTTTAGTTTAGTAATTTCAATTGTTTTCCTGTTTAAAAATAAACCAAAAAAAATTGTGTGTTTTTCAAATTTTGTGTGTTTATTTTACAATTTTCTGTGTGTTTTGAAACATTTTGAGCTGAAATGATTCTCATCACCATTTTTAAATCCATATCAATAAGTGAAACAATTTACCCCTTGAAACTAAGCTTAAATGAATGCTGAAATGACTTTGTTTCAAGTTCAAACATTTAGTAATTTCATGAAAAGTACGCTGAATTTTGAATCCCATGCCAATCTCACTGTCTTTATATTTGAAATCACTTTCCTGTGAGGCTTCTAAACCATTATTCTCATATTCTTTACATTCACCTCACTTCTTGAGAGAACCAAACCATGCTTGATTTAACCAGAATTTGATCTATTCCTGTCAAAACTTGAGGGTTTGAGGTACATATGTTTAAATGATTGAGGCATTTGTTTGGTATTAAAGCCCCTATTTCAAAGAATCTTTTTTTTTATAATGGCCTACCTTGAATATTTAATCCTTGTAGCCCTTAGAATCCATGCACATCCTGTTAGGTTAAGCCACATTACAAGCCAATTTTCCCTATCCAACCAACTCTTGAAGTGAAATTGCATAATCTAGTTGAGCTTAAGTGTGGGGGAAGCTGTCTTGTCTTGTGCCACCACATTATGTGATACTTTGGGTGGAAAATTAAATTCTGAAGAGATGTGTTTGCTGCTAAAGAAAGTCATTATATTGAAAGATGTGCCTTTTCTGGAGCTTTCATGACAAGTGAAGCTGTGTCTTTTCTGGAGCTTCTAATTGAGGTGGAAAGCTGTGCCCATCTAGAGCTTTTAAGAAAATCATGTTTGAGAAGATTGAAATTTTTTATGCTGAAATGATGAATGGTGTAAACCTTTAATGACTTTTCATGATGATGGAGCTGAATTGATACTATGGGGATTGAAGAGAAGACCATATTTAAGTGAAAATTAGATTAATGCAATTTTGCTTCAAAAGAATCAAGCCCTCCTCATTCAGCCTCAGAGTTTTTCACATCTTAATCCTACCAACCAAAAGCCACAGAACAACCCTGAAAAGTCCTCATGATAAAAATATTTCCTTGACTCACATCAGGTAGCAATGTAGGAATCTATCAAGCCTATGGTGACCCTTGTATGAGTTTGGATGAGAAAGACATTGCAAAAAAAACTGATATTTGAGTGATGAGAGAAAATTCAAGCGAGGTAAGTGTTTTGTGCATGGGCGGATAAATGAAGTGGAAATATATTGAATGATATAAATGGAGAACTTGAAATAAGTTTTTTTTATGAGGCATTATATCTTTTGATTCTTGGTGTGAAATTGATTGATCTTAAGGATATGTGTTTTAAAATTGGTTTTGATTTGATATTGATGTTTACTTGATATGAGGTTTTGCCCAGGTGTGCAAAAGGGTAAGTATGGGGGAGTTGATAAAACACTATTTTATTGAATATTTTATTGATAATAAATGATATAATTTCCTCACATTGTGTTAAATATGTTTATTTATAAAATATTTGGGATTTGATCATTCATTTGAAAATTTGGTGAAAATTCCAGTTTTACCCTTAATAATGCACTGTACTATTTCGAAGATAAATATTTTTATATTTATTATTTGAATTTTAAATTTTGTAACAGTGTTCCTAACTTCATTTTATACAACTTTAATTCAGGACACTAGAGCTAAAGAGTGCATTTGGATGAAGTAAATGAGCCATTAATCCAATGGTGGGCTGGACTCGGCAGAATGGACATGGGTTCTGTATTTGGGCCATATCTTCTACATACGGGCTTGTATTGAGCCCAAATTTTGAGGAAAGCTCGGGAACATGATTTTTCACAAATCATCCGTCTGGAAGGCCGGTCAATTCACGCGTTTTGGAGGTAAAATTGGCGGTGCAAGTTGGAATAAAATATTTGGCCGAGATTTTCATTTCACACTTAAAAAGTTATGTATCCCTAGCCCTCACAAACTCTATTTAAAGGGGGTTTTAACTCTTTTAGAGGGCTGGTCGAGGCTTTGGGAAGGTGTGGCCGAAAGGGTGTCTCTTGGGATCCCCTCATAACTCTTGGAAGAAGTAAGCCTTTGTGCAAACCTCTCTTCCAAAAAGGCTCTCCTCTCTCACCTCTTCTTTGTATTTCTTTTCTTTCATGTTTGTTTCTTGAATTTTTCTTCAAATAATATTCTGTGTTCATCCATCTTCTTCTTATCTTAATCTTCTTAATTGGTTTGGAATCAAGAGTGGAGACAAGATTGGGTTCTACCCTTTCAATCCGTTGCTTATACAAAACGTCTCCACGATGACTACACCACCCATGGAAGAGTAGTTCTTTTTAGTAATCGATCGACCTCTATCCTTCTTCATTAATTTATTTTGAATTAATGAGATACTGTAATTCACATATTATGATCTATTAATTTAGTTTTTAATTTAAATGAAACTAATCAAGCAATTGAATAGTTAACACAAAACACGCGAGGTCGGGAATTGTGTGAACTGTGAGAGCGCAACCTTAACCGGTAATTCAAAACCACATGGGATCAATTTGTAGAGTTCAAATATAATCCCTAAACTCAATTAATCCTCATTTTCAGAGTGGTTATGTGCCTTAATTTACCACTAACCATAAGCTAATTTTAGAGCATCAATCAAAGCAGGGTGTCGCGATTTCATGTTTCGAAGTTATCCTAAGGTTAAAATTCACTTCAATCTTCGTGGTAAATTTAATTCTCGTAGGGTTCGGGATTTAACAAATTAAGGGATCATAATTAAGTGAATATTAATTTAAATGATAATGATTAATAAATTATTGAAGAGGTAGAGTTAGATCGATTACGCCTTTTAAAATAGATTTCTAAAAAAACATCTTCTTGTTGTGTCATTCTAATCGAAACTTCATTTCAAAATTAAAAACAAAAAAAATGCAATCTTCTTCCAGAAAACTTCTTCTAGATTCATAAACTATAAACAACCACCCCCATCCTTTCAAGTAGTGTTTTTATTCTCTTTTATTTTACTTCTATAATACCTCTAAAAATTGTTTTAATTCACTTCCTCCTTTGAGAGACGACCTTGGTCAGCCACTCTGCTGCACCTAAGTACCCCAAATCACATTAATCATTTGAGGGCGCCCACGACAGCGCTCTTTCAACTGTATTATAAGTGATTTATGAGTGGGTTACTCTTGTACCCTCTCTTTTTATTGTTTTTTAAAACCATGTTATATAGTCGTTATGCTGTAGAAATTTCGTCTCAAAATTTCTATCTCTTTCTCTCAAGAAATTCTCTTGATTTATTTATGTGAATACCCAAACCTATTTCGTTTCTATGGGTGTTAATAAATATATAAATATGATATATTTTATTCTAGAATTTACATACATATAACCCTCACTCCCTTGCCATGGTTTATAAATGACATAATGATCTTATTTTTAAGAACTTTTAAAACGTCACGATTTTGAGATGAAACCCATTTCTTTCATTCTATATGGGTTATTTATGAAATTTTTTATTATGATATATGTGTCTCACATGAAATTAATGACATATTAAGGGTGCACACTGATAGCACTCCAATGCATTGGGTAAAGAATTAATCTCTAGAGATAACAAGTTTTACGATACCTTGGTGAATAACCTTGGTAATTTTTATGACACCTTGGGGATGGAACTTTGTGATATGTTCATGAATGTCTAATGAAATGTTATAGACATGTATTTAAGTTATTTTCCAAGTTATTTTCTTTATGATATTCCTATACTTCCATTTCTCATGTCTTTATGTTTTTATTCAAGTTCTTATTAATATCACAAGTACACTAATTCCCTTGTTTACCCTTACTGGGCCTTCTAATCACCATTTCCTTTAATGTATGTCTCTAGGATATGAGATGCAGTAATTTCACTTATGATGATCTTATGATGAAGCCTTACAAGTGGATTATACGAATGTTTTATGTTGTATTGAAGTTTTATTTTTCCTGATTTCCAAGACACTAGACTTTAAAGATCCTCTGTTTGTAAAATGTAATGAAAAGTTATGTATTAAAAAGGCGGGATGTCATATTCTTAACCCGTAAAGGAAGTCTGGTATGCAGAGGAGGAAGTCTGGTATGTGGAAGGAGTTGTCTCGGTATACAGAGGAGAAATATATGGTATATGAGAGGGAGAATTTCGCAAGCAGTACGCAGAGGGGGAGCTCTGGTATGCAGAAGTGAAGGCAGTTTGTGAACAACGAACAGTTCGCGGACAGAGGGTATTCCACAGAGGAGGTTTGTGGAGTCGGTACGCGGTAGCAGTGCACGATCTCGAAGGCGAAGATAGTCTGTGTATGAATGGCGGTTCGCGGTAGCAGCGATGGTATGTGAAGAAGGTGTCCCTCTTACCAAACTCGGTACTCAGTACACAGGAGAGGAAAGTGGTTCGCAGTTTGGTCAAGGAGTCTTGAAAAAGATTCAAATCAATTTTTGAAAGTATTTTATGGTACCTAGAAGTACCCAGGAAGGTGGAATTCATCTGCAGGTGAAAAGGGTAACTTTAGAAGAACATCTACCCATAGTTAAGGATGCATGAATTCCTAAAAATGAAGGAACATACATGTCTATAAACCGTGTTTGACCTAAAAGTCGATAAACTATGAGTGGATTCATTTCCAAGAGTAGTGAGCGAAGGAAGAGGAAGACGGTGACCCTTTCCACCAGTAGTGATCCATAGAAAGAGGCATGGGGAGTGACCCTTGGTAATTCAATGAGATAACCCTAAACCTTGTAAAGGTAGTGAGCCTGGGAATAGAATATCTATCCCGAACATTGTACTCATTATTGGCCATGAGCCTTAGTGAATTTGGTACATCATAACATTGTCATTGTATACTCCTTGAACGTAGCCCAATGAGGGTGAACCAAGTAAAAATATTTGTGTCATGTGCATGATTTCATATCTAATCATATATTTCTATGGGAGGAATAGAGAATTGAGTTTTATCTAACAAGGAAACAATATCTGAAATGGAGAAAGTTTTAATCTACCATACCCTGATTCACCCCCCCCCCCCCTCCTCTCGGGGTATTCGACCTATTGGAACTAACAATTGGTATCAGAGGGAATGTTTCTTTTATCAGATTTTTTTGCTCTAACTTGGGTTAGTTGATTTGTGTAGTTAAATATTTAGTCTTCTCTTATCTTGATGTTCCATGGAAAAGGGCAGAACTTCAAAGAAGAGCCATAAGTCTTGTGAAATTCCCTATTAAGGAAGTGTCAATAGAAAGAGTGTCATTCAGCTGAAGGAATCAAGTGGTGAACAGAATAATGATTTGGATAAATCATACAGTGAAAATACTTACTCATTCAATGATGTAGAAGGAATGAGGAAAGAATATGATATTCCAAGTGATGTTGGAACTACTGATGATGAAGAAGCTCTCAGAAGTCAAAAAGGGGAAGTTTTCCATGAAACAAAGGAATTGGATCAGAAGTTGGATGAGGAGATTAAATCTAAATATATCTAGATCCAAGCAATGGAGATTGAGACCAAAAATCTAAGAGGCTTAAATCAAAGGCTCATTGAAGTGGCTACTAACCTCAGGGAGAAGAATGATTCTCAAGTTAAAGAGCTGCAAAAGTTTTCTTCAATGATAGAAAAACTCAAATCTGATGAAAAGAGAAATAATATGAACTCAAAAGAAATTGAGAATCTGTAAGTCAGAAATAATGATCTTGGTACACAGCTATCTGAACTAGATCATAAGAATAAAAGGATACAAAAAGAGAATCTGTCCTTATCTAATTATTTTGATCAAGAAAAATAGAAAATTATTGAGAAAAGTGATATGGTAGACAAGCTCACATGATAACTAGAAGATGAGATGAGTAGCAGAAAGAATATCAGCAGAGAGCTTAATGCTCAACTTGAATAAAGGGATAAGGAGATTCAGAAATTAGAGGAAGAGATAGGATCAGTCAAGAAAGAAATGGAGAAATCAAATGACAAAGGAAATCCTAAGTTAAATGATGCACTACACTTATTATTTGATTATCCTTAGGTAGGTGATGATGAAATGAAAGTCAAATATGTTACTTTAGAGGAGAATCATGAAAGGATAATGTTATCCCAAAGGCTATTCATTTTGGGAAAATCTAGAATTGGATACGATGATCCCACTCCTATGCATGATAGAAAGAGAGTAGTGAAAAGTGCCAAAGATAAGAAAAACCTTGTAGGTGCTGAATATAGACCTAGAAAGGCTTTTAAAAGAATTAATGTCAACATGTGATATTTCTGTGGGATTCATGGTCATACATCAAGCTTTTTTTCAAAGGCTCGTGAATACATTTCATGCTGTGAAGATAGATATTTTACATAATCTAAGAATAATAATAAGTTTCATGAGAAATCAGAAAGAGAAGTTTCTCAGAAGAAATCATTCATCAGATGTTATTACTATGGAAGAATGTGACACACAATGAGTATGTGTCAGGAAGCTCGGGGGATCAATATCAGAATAATAACTCAAGCTACAACAACATCTTGACTGAGAAATGATGAAATGAGGTATTCCTTTGGTGGAAAATGTTTTATATGTTCTAATTATGGTCATTTAGCAAGACATTGCAGCATAAAGAAAGTAGAAAAGGAAAATGAACTCAAAAGGATATTCTCGACTTCGGTGGTATATAATAAGAAATCCTACACTAGAAGACAAAGTGGTAAATTGAAAAATAGGTTTACTACCTCAGGAGAATCACAAGAAGAGAAACAAAAGGTGTATCAGTCACCTTCTCTATCACACTCACAATAGTTGTCATGGAGAGTATGTGAACAAACCTGGAAGAATAAGGGGAGATCTACTCCAACTATGAGTAAGATGAATGCACATTAAATAGAGGACTCACCACCAATGCAAAACAGTGTGGTGGATCAAGTATCTAATAAAAGAAATATGAACAAAGACTGTATTGAAAAATTGGCTTGTCGTGTGCAATGGAGAGAAGTGGAGAAAAGAGGAATATCCCTATAATGGTGGAAGAAGCAAGAGAAGATGACAAGCAGAGAGATTCCTACTCAGAGAAGGAATTAAGGGAAGTGGAATATTGGTGGAACATCAAAGACAAAAATGTGTACCAGTGGGATTAAACCCAAAATTGTGAGAAATTCCATGCCTATAGAATCTATATATAAGAAAAAGACTCATCATGTGGGTAATGGATGCCTAGCCATATGGCCATAGCAGTTAAAGTTGACTAGGCAGCTAGAAGAAGCAAGGAAGGAGTGTGATGCTCTACAAGAAAGAATCAAAGGGTTGAGCCATTAGGATCAAACACAATCCTCGTGTTGAGGATTCAATAATTTCCCCTCTCCCTATGTATATAAATTCTATTAAATTATGTTAATGTGTTTCAGGTTCAAAGGGAGATACAATCCATGGGTAAGTGGCATCAAAAGATGCAAATCAGTGATGTGATGTGATCCATAATGTCAACTAATTAAAATCAATTACCAGAGATGGAGAAGGAGAAAAATAATGTTTTTGGGTCTAAACAATAGACCTTATAACTTGTAAAGATGAACATAATAGGGGGATCTTTCTACTTCCTAATCAGATTCAGCACAACATTTCTATTATCCAAATCATTATCAGAAGGATGTGCGTTATGTAAAGAAGAGATGATATGATGAAGAGTCTATGTTGAAACTGAAGAGATTTAAAATATATACATGGATTATCTAGGAGTTCTGAGTTGCATTGAAGATATATCCATTGGTATCATGCCCCAGTTCAGGTGTTAGTCGTCCGTCGAGAGAAGACGGATTGATGTGAAGCAGCAACAATCATGCACTTCATGATTATGTATTTTTTTCTAACAATGTGGTATCAGATGACTATTTTTAGGATACCAAGGAGCTGAGAAATAATATCAACAATGTTTCAATAGGATGCTTATCAAAAGTGATGAAGTGGTAAGAGAATCAGGATGAGAAGATGTGAAAATTTTGATTCATAAGAATACTCACATAATGAGAACAAATCAATGTATTCCCAGAGAGCAGGAAGAAGAGATGAAATTGATAGGCAGAACATAATTGGTGATCAGACATCACTAGTGCAGACAAGAATGATGAATTATCTACAACAAGAATCATACTTATCACAAGTGGAGCCTAAAATCTTTGGTGAAGTAGTTGGAGATGAGAATTGGGTTCAGGAAATGAATGAAGAGCTTGACCAAATTGAGAAGAATCAAATGTGGGAAATTGTTTTGAGACCAGAAGACAAGAATTTCATAGGGATGAAATGGGTCTTTCGCAAAAAAAATAATGAAAAAAATGTTGTGATTCGAAACAAATCACGACTTGTGTGCAAATGGTACTCCTAGATAGAGGGTATAGATGTTGATAAAACATTATCACCTATTTCAAGGATGTAGACAATTATATTATTCTTGGCTACAGTCATGCAACAAAAGTTTAAAGTTTTCCAGATGGATTTCAAGTCAGCATTTCTGAATGGGGTTCTGGAATAAGAAGTCTACATTGAGCAACCAGATGGTTTTCTCATTCATGAAGATGAGAATAGAGTTTTTCAACTGAAGAAGGATTTATATGGTTTGAAGCAAGCACCAAGAGCATGGTATTCAAGGCTTGAATAGTTTCTAAAGAATCTCTATTTTAAACATGGTGTAGTTGATTACAATTTGTATTACAATAATGGAAATAGTCAAAGGATGATGGTTCTAGTTTATGTCGATAAGATAATCTTTGGTGGATCAGATGAAGAATAATGAAGACAATTTTCTAAATTTATGAAAAGTGAGTTCGAAATGTCGATGATTGGAGAGATTACATTTTTCCTTGGATTACAGGTGACTCAAGGAAGTAATGGTACTTTTATTTCTCAATATAAATATTCCAAGGAGGTTTTGAGAAGGTTTAGAATGGATAATTCCAAAGAGATGAAGACTCCAATTGCTACCCCGGTTGAAATTTTCATGAGATGATGACGGCAAGACATTTAATATCATAGAATATAGGCAGATCATTGGAAGTTTGTTGTACCTGACAGTGATAAGGCCTGATATTGTGTTTTCTGCATGCTAAGTAGCGAGGTATCAAAGAAATCCCAAGGAGAGACACATGATTGCAGTAAAAATAATTCTTCAGTATATCAAGGGAACATTGGATTTTGTCCTAATGTATAATGACAAATCTCAGCTAGAGTTATTGGGATATACAGATCCATATTGGGATAATTCAGTAGATGGTAGGAAATCAACATTAAGAGGTGCCTTTTATCTTAGAGGGTTGTGTATTTCTTGGTTAAGCGAGAAACAAGATTGCATTTCATTGAGCACCATAGAAGCTGAATACATTACGGCTACTCAAGATTGGATGCAGCTATTCTGAATAAAGCAACAACTTGAATATATGGGAATTGAATTGAAATCTCTAATTGTAATCCATTGTGATAATTCAATTGCTATAAATCTGAGCAAAAATCCAGTCCATCACTCAAGAAAAAAGAACATAGAAATCAAATATCATTTTATCAAGGATAAAGTAGTTCAAGGGCTTGTGAAGTTGGAGTATGTGCCTACAGAACAACAAGTTGCAGATATTCTTACAAAGGCCTTATCCAAAGAAGCATTTTAAAGGCATCGACTGGCTCTGGGAGTCCAGTCGACTTCCCATACTTGAAAAAGTGTGGATGTGCCCCCCCCCCCCCCCTCCCTATGGTATGGTGTGTCATTCCCTAATGTGCTGATATGTGTTCTTTACCCTATTGTAGAAAACCTAGAAGTGCCTTTCAGTTTCATTGAAAAAAGGGGAGAAAGTGTGACTTCCAAGGGGAGAAAAGATGTGGGGAGAAGGTGTTAAGTGGATCATCAAGATAGGGGGAGTTGAAGCTAAGATGAAGTTATTGGAAGAGCTATAAGATAGGGGGAGAATTAAATCTGGCAATGCTAGAAGTGATCGATAAAAGGGTAGATATCACGATAGCTGAGGATCATGATAAACGTAGAAGAGTGATGTTGGAATAGTGTGAGAAGGTTTCCAGTGATCAACAATTAGTATCAGTTTAAGCAATTGATATTAGTTTGGTGTCAAAATTTGGTGTCTGAAATGAAGTGATTCATTGATGATCTTTTCATTTATTCTTTTTTCTCATAGTTATAATTTCTTATGTGGTCTTAGAGTATGTGTTGAGTAAATCCTTGATCACTATTTTTATCACGTGAGGCGAATGGTGGTTGAAGTTTGAATGATCTTTAACGAGATATCAAAATCTAGAGAATTGTTTTAAGAAGAGTTGTCAACAAACCCAAAGGGGGGGATTGTTGGGAAAAAATCACTCAATGCATCCTATCAGTATTCTTTGGGTGTGGTTGTCTTTTTTGATAAAGTCAGTTGACTACAAATGATAATGGTTGGTGTTTTCTAAAGAAAGGTTTTTTAGATAGCGCAGTTTCCTAGTGTTTGCCAAATTTTACGGCCTCAAAATCGGGAATTTGTGTGAATAATGGTGATGGAAATCTTCAAAGGAAGAGGAATGAGGAGCCTGAAACATGGATCGTGTACCATGTACGAGAAGGGTACACGGCTGCGTACTAGGTAGTAGGAATGGTACGCGGATGCAGTTCTTGGAACCAAAAATGGTTCACAGCTGAGCGGCAGTGCAGTGTGCAGATGGGCTAAAGTTGGTGGAGGAACTCGACCACGTAGGAGAAAATACGGCTCATGGAGAGCATAGGAAAATGGTTCACAGATGGCATGTGGTTCGCAGTGGCTGAATAATCGGTAAGCGGTGGAGGATGGTTCAAGGATTTGGTAAATCTTGATTTAGAATATTAAGCGGGTATCTTTGCCTATATAAGAAACGCTAATCCTACCAATTAAAGAGTAGATGGAACATCATTATAAAGCATATTTTGCTCCAGGAATTCAGCGAAGACCAAATGTAGTTCACGAAGGTAGGATCGTGAAGGCTGAAGTGGTTCGTGTGGAATGAATTATGCTGAAGGTGTTTGCAGGGATTCTTAACCCGAAAAGGAAATTTGGTATGTTGAGGAGGAAGTTCGGTATGCGGAAGGAGTTGTCTTCGTACGCGGAGGAGGGATATCTGGTATGCGAGAGGGATAATACCGCAAGTGGTACGCAGAGGGGGAGCTCTGATACACGTAAGATAAGGAAGTCCATGAACAACGAGTAGTTCGTAGACAGAGGTTATTCCGTAGAGGAGTTTCACGGAGTCGGTACGTGGTAGCGGTACACGATCGCAAAGGCAAAGACAATCCGCAGATGAAGGGAGGTTTGCGGCAGCAGCAGTGGTACGCAAAGAAGGTGTCTCGCGTACCAAACCCGGTACTCAGTACGTGGGAGAGGAAAGTGGTTCATGGTTTGCTAAAGGAGGCTTGAAAAAGATTCAAATCAGTTTACGAAAGTATTTTCTGGTACCTATAAGTACCTGGGAAGTTGGAATTCATCTACGGGTAAAAAAGGAACTTCAGTAGAGCATCAACCTATAGTTGAGGATGCAAGAATTCATAAAAATGAAGGGAAATAAATGTCCATAAACTGTGTTTGAACTATAATTCGATAAACCGTGAGTGGATTCCTTTCCAAGAGTAGTGAGCAAAGGAAGAGGAAGACGGTGACCCTTTCCACCGGCAGTGATTCAGAGAAAGAGGCATTGGGAGTGACCCTTGGGAATACAGTGAGAAGACCCTAAACCTTGTAAAGGTAGTGAGTCTGGGCATAGAATATCTATCCCGAACAATGTATTCATTATTGGTCGTGAGACTTAGTGAATTTGGTACATCAACACATTGCTTTTGTATTCTCCTTGGACATAGCTCAGTGAGGGTGAACCAAGTAAAAATATTTGTGTTCTATGCATGATTTCATATCTGATCGTATATTGCTATGGGAGGAAGAGATAATTGAGTTTTGTCTAACAACAAAACAAGATCCTAAAGGGAGAAAGTTTTAATCTACCATACCCTGATTCACCCCCCCCCCCCCTCAGGGTATTCGACCTAGTGGACCTAACAAGACATTTGTGCAGGTTCAGCTAATCAGGAGGTGATTGGTGACTGTACTGAGCAGGAATAAATCATATGCTGGCCATCGGAGATGACCCCTATAGTTCTAGTTCGGTCATCAATATTTCCTTTAGGTGTCTCCTAGGTTGGGTAAATTCCATATAATGAAATAGGGAAAGTTAGCACCCTGATTTTTCATGTTGTTTGAGACAGTGGTAGGGTCAGTCTGGTGGCATACCGATTAGCCCTTCCACAGTGCTACAATGCCATGAATGACATGTTTCACATGTCACAACATCAGAGATATTATTTTGACCCCTATCATGTGGTAGAAATAAGGGATATTGATATTTTTTTGATATTCCCTTTGATGATCATCCAATACATATTTTGGATCATAGTGAGAAGTGTCTCTAGGGGAGGACTATACCTCTAGTTCGAGTGTAGTGGTAGCATGGGTGTGTTTAGGATAAGACTTGGGAGAGGGAGTCTGATATGTGAGCACAATGTCTAGAATTGTTCACTGAGACCCCTCATTGATTATTATAGAATCTTGTGGATGATCTGTTATATGGTGGGTAGGTTGTAAGATCCCATATTGTTTTAGGATCATCTTTCTTTGAGTTTTGTGTTAAACATCTCCATGAACAGTGTAATTCGTTTTTATCTCTAAATTTTATGGATATATATATAATTAATATAAATTATATTTGTATCATTATTAACATTATGGAGATGATGTAACCATGATCAAAGTATAATTATTGGGACTAATGCACTAAAACATGTAAGAAAAATGAAGCAATTGTCACCCATAACAATGATTTTAATAACAATTTATTAATAATTGGGTGATAAGATGTCATAATTAAATCATAAATGGTATGATATATATTATTATAGTTATATAATACATGTATAATTAATCTATCTTTATTATATAGGAGGTTCTAACATGTATTAATAGAGATGATATAAAGTTAGGTATTTATTTTCCAATCCTATTTTAATCGGGATTGTTTATACTTAAATTTCCCTTAAGGAAGTTATATTTTCCTTATCTAATAAAATCATTTAATTTTTATTATCATATAATTATTTATTAATAATACATATTTTTCATTTATTTTATTCACTTTAAGTACTCAAGAGGTCTAAAGGATATTTTTAAGGAAAATTGACTATGTTTTATTATTTCGTCAAAAATCATTTTTCTTCCATATCCATGTTTTCTCTAAAATGATTTCAAAATTGTTTTACTATTCTCATATGATTTTTTAAATTCCTTTTTACCTAGTTTTTACTTTCTATAAAAAAAATATAAGTAATATTTGTGTTTTTTTTCAAATGATGTGCTTTTTGACTTTTTACAAAAGTGTGAAAAGAATGTTTTATTTTAACTTATATGACAAGATCGGAATTTCCTATCATCATGGCCATTAAATGATTTGAATATTTATTTACAATTTTACATGTTTAATCTTAAATAAAATGTTTTACATAATATTTTGGAAATTTTTATATTTTAAATAAGTGATTTCAAAATAAAAATGGTATTTTCCTTAAGAAATATTCCAGTTATTCCTTTAAAGGAATTTTCATCTATGATAACAAATTTTTATGTTAATTATATTTTATTAAGTATATGATCTAATGATACTATATTTTTTATTTCTCTGGATGGTTTATGATTATTATTATGAAATTTTTATGAAACCCATTTATTTTTCATAGATTATGCTATGATGAAATTATGAAATGTTTATGAAATCTATTTTATTTTCATGGGTTATGATATGATGTTATGATGAATGTTTTATGATATTATAGTGCATGTATGTATAGTTTTTATTATTATATGGTGAACCTATAATTACATATACCTCCAATTCATTGGTAAAAGTTTTATATCTCATGATATAATTATGGGAAACAAGTTGATGTGCTTGATATTATATGGGAAACAAGTTAATGTGCTTGATCCATTATAATAAATAAGTTGATGTGCTTGATATGTTATGAGAAACAAGTTGATGTGATTAATCCACTATGGGAAATAGGTGTTGATTCCTGATCTATTATGATTTTATGGTCTCATTAGTTAAACTAGACATGTGAAACGGTTTCTATACTTATGATAGTGCCACAATTTTATGACCCAAACTTATAGTTAATGAATGATTTATAGTCATTTCTCACACTTATGATTCATTTCTTTTGAAATGATAAATTTTTATTTCATGAATCATGTCATGATCCATTATAGATTGGGTATGAACTTTTTAAGTTATGTTTGTGATCTCATTTCCTTGGGATTATTTTATGCTTTAATATGATCATTGATTGATATCTCATATGTTTACCCTTACTGAGAATGTGAGATCAACCTTTCTTATATTTCCTTTCCTCGAGTTATGAATAAAGGTTTAAGTAGGGTATGTCTATGAATAGAACTATGTGGGAAGATCTTTTTGGGATATTTTTAATATCTTTCATGAAATAATAAGATTGTGTATCTAGTATCCAAAGACACTAAACCTTTATGGTCCTTGAGCAAATATTTATGAAGTTTATTGAATATTAATCTAAAAATATGTAATATATATGTATGAAAATATTGGTCTTCTATAGTTGGTATCATATGATAGGTTTAGTCAATATTTGGAGATTAGGATTAGAAAATATTTTTAAAAACCTTGTGGATAAGTCTAAGTATATGATAACTTCCTAAATATTTGGAAGTGACCATGGATAACCTTGGTTAAACCTAAGGTCTCATAGATTTAGAAGAAGGTTTCATGATTTATACATCCTATAAATGATATTTCATGATTATGTGATAGTTAAATATGATTACTATAGCTTGATGTTAACACTTTTCTTTATGGTTTTAGTCAATTATTGGAACCATAAGACATCATTCTAAAAATAAATGAGATAGAAAATTCAATAATTTTCCACCTGAGAAACCAAATGTTATTGGAGATGTCATGTAGAATCTTTTTCTATGCTCATGAAACTTTCTCATTCCAGGAATCGAGTTGATCTTCCAAAAAATCAAAGTAGGTAATGAATTATTGTTTATTATTTCATGAGGAAACATCCACCATCTTTTAGTGGATCTAATAATCCACTTGTGGATGAGATATGGATCAGTGCCACTTAGAAAATATTTACCATTATCTAATTCTTTGAACATAAAAAAGTTGTCTTGGTCATTTATAATTTGGAAGGAGAAGCAGATCAATGTAGGAACATTATTAAGAATATGATAGAAGAGGAATAAATTGACTCCATGGAATGGGATGAGTTTAAGATGATATTTTTTAGTATGTACTTCCCCCATAGTCTATATGAAAATATAGAGAAGGAATTCCTTGAGATTAATCAAAAGGGGGATGAATCCATTGTTACTTATGATGAAAATTTTACAAGACTTGCATGGTATGATTCTGCTTTATTTATTAGCCCTGTAAGAAAAATTGATTGATTATTTGGTGGCTTAAAACTAAGTATTATAAAGGTGATAGCCTTAAGAGGTTTTAGTAGATATAAAGAAATCATTAAATGTAAATCCAAGGTATAAATTGAAATTATATATTCCCATCATTCCAATGATTTTGATAAGAAAAGAAAGATTGAGTCTCATGAAAAATTGAATAAATTACATGGTTGAATGAAATTTCATCCATATACATGCTTGAAATGTGAGAAAAACATCAAGAGAATTGTTTGAATGGAATCAGGAGGTGATTTAAATGTGTAAAATCATGCCATAAATACTGTGAATGTTGAAAGGTAATGAATATGATGGTTGATGCAATAGTGTAAAAGAATATTCCAACTAATGCATCGCCCATGATTGAATTCTTCAAATAAAATGATTACGAGAATTATTCCAACCATTTAATGAATCTGAAGGTTTACAATGATGATCGATTTCAGCAACTGCTAAAGCTAAAAGAAAACGTTAAATCTCATGAAATCATGGTTATCAAAGTGGTTTATGATAATTACATGGTGAAAGGTACACCTATCATACACTCTAGAACATCTAATGTATTATTTGATTCTAGATATACCCACTCTTTTATATTTAAAGAATTTGTAAAGGGTATTAAATTTACCTCTCAATTATTAGATATTGAGTTAGTGGTGAAAAAATATTAATGGTAAGATGGTCGCATCTCAAGTCTATACTTCCTCTCTAATTGATGTTTGTGGGAAAGTGCTTCCTAAAAATATTATGATTCTTTCTTTAGTTGAATTTTATTTAATTATTGAAATAGATTGGATTTATTTATATTGATAACATATCAATTTTTGAGGAATGGAAGTCACATTTTGTATTCCAAATGAACATATTATTGTTTATTAGTGTGAGGATTAATATGAAATTCCAATGGAAATCACTTCTATCTTGTGGGTCTTAATTCCTATCCATAAAGGCTATTTATCTCATATGGTTGGTTGAAACTCAATATAAAATATATTCCTATTGTTTGGAAGTTTTTTGGTGTCTTTCCATAAGAATTTCCTAGTCTTGGTAAGGGATTAATACGGAAAAGTACATCACCTTAGGGAGAACCAGCTTTTTTATTAAGAAAAAAGATGGATCTATATGACTCTACACTGATTATTAGGAACTTAATAAGATCATGATCAAAAATAAGTATCTTTTGACTCATATTGATTATTTTTTTGATAAATTATGAGTATATAAATACTTCTCCAAGATTGATCTTAGGTATGGGTACTATCAATTGAGGTTTAAAAATGAATTCATTCCCAAGACAACCTTCTATATAAGGTATGGACACTATGAATTTATAGTGATTCCATTTGGTCTTATTAATGCTCCTGCTATATTCATGGATGTAATTAATAGATTCTTTATAGATTAACTTAATCATTTTTTAAGCCTTTATAAATGATATTCATATATATTCAAAGAACAAGGAAGAGAATTACTATCACTTGATAATTGTGTTGAAGACCCTGAGGAAGGAGAAGTTGTATGAAAAACTTACCAAGTGTGAATTTTGGATTTAGAAAGCTTCATTCTTGGGTTATAAAATCTCAAGTGAGTTTATATAATTAGATCCTTAAACGATAGAAGTTACTCATAAATGGACCAAACCAACCATGGTTACTGATATCTATAGTTTTCTTAGGTTGGTAGGATATCACTGATGCTTTGTGAGATATTTTTCATGAATTAATAATCCACTCAACAAGTTGACTCTAAAGTGGATAAAGTTATTTTGGAAAGATAAATGTGAATAGAATTTCAAGTAACTAAATAAAAGGTTGATCATTGCACCTCGGATCACACTACCATATAGAGAAGAAGGGTATATGATCTATAGTGATGTGCTAAAGAAGGGACTCAGATGTGACACCCCCCATGTCATAGTGTTGTTTATTTTGTATTATTTTATATTATCATGAGTTTTTTTGAGATTAGGTTGGTTTTGGGATGAAAATACAAGTTTTTAGAGGCTTTCTAAGAGAATCATGGTTAGCCCACATAGTTAGTACTAAACATATGATGATTGTGCGGGTCATCCTGTCATTTTGAAAAATCCATTTTGCACGGTTTTTGTATGGCTTATCAAACTATTAAAATCTACATAGAGACTATACAGAGCTTGGGGTGTTTCTAAGGTGAGGCGTAGAGTTTTTCTACACCATGAAGTTCATAAGGAGTAATTGTGTGAGGGGTATCTGGCCTAGGCAGTGGTCAGTGCACGGTTGGTGCACAGTTTAGAAAATTGTGAATCCAAACCATGTGGCTTGTCTAGGTGTTTAAATTTTGAGGTATTTCCCAAAAAAACCATTTTGAATTTAATGGATTTTCAACCCCATTTATCCCCTATTACATCATTTGACCCTTTGGAGCCAAAGGGGAGGCCCACCTTTCTCCTCTCTTGATTTTTTCCCTTTGGTTATTTCATAGTGGATTTGAGGTATTTCATCATCTTTTTCTCTCTAATTCCCTTACCTCCCTATTTCCCCTTAGTTTTGGCTTCCCCCATGGACCCTAGATCTCTTATGGGTGATTTTAGGGTTTTAAGGGGATCCAATGTTGGGGTTTTTTGTGTCTAGGTTTTTTAGACACTATTTCTATTCCCATGGGTGCAGTCTCCATCAAAAGTAACACGTTCTAAAGGTTTTTGGCTTGATTATCATATTTTTGAGGCAGGTGTTTATATATAATTGTTTCATTTTTGAATTAAAGTTTATTTTTATTTATAATTTCCCTTTTTATGAAAGTATGAATATATGTGATATCTCCTTGGTGATTTGAAACCATTTATTGGTGTTTTGATCTTGGCATAATTGTTTTTTCATGTGAATCCCATGTTTTTTATTTGAAATGGAATATTTAATGGTGTTAATATTTTTTTAAATAACCATATGTATTTTTAAATTATTTTCATGTTGTACATTGGTTTTTAACCCAATTTTGGATTTTGTTTAGTGAAAACAATTTTTTAAAGGGAATTTAGTTTTAAAGTTAGTTTTTGAACTCAAAATGGTTTATAAAGGGGTTATTTAATGGATTTAAAATGGTGATTTGAAATGTGTGTGTGATTTACCCCTTGTGAAAATTACTTGATGGCCTATTTAAAACAATTTGAAGGAAATAAATGGATTTTGGCCATGTTTTTTTTTCAAAGGGTGAGGCCCATGTGTGATGGGTGGATTTGAAATTTTTTAAATAGTGTGAGTGATTTCCATCATTTTAGAGGAATTTTTCAAGTAGTTTTTTTTTAATTTAAAAGGTCTTGGAATATCGATACATGATTTGGTGTTAAAGGTCCTCACTTTGGTTTTAAAATGGTGGTTGTGAAAGTCTCCCCTTGATTTCCCCTTGTTTATTACCCTAGTGTGGGTTATTAATCTCTATGAGATACTTGTTTCTCCCCTTATATGGGAATGTGCATGTTATGTCATGGGTGAATTTTATTTATGGGGCTATTTTTCATTGGATGTTAAGGGTGAGGGTAGATATGGTTATTCATTGCATGTTAGACTTGTCTTCTTTATTCTTATACCTCGCTTATATTATTAGTCATGGGAAACTAGGTACTAAGTGGAAAATATAATTTGTTCTTATAGTTGGTTCACATGCCACTTGTTTCCCACCAATCATGCTAGGAGTAAAGGGATAGGTGGGTATTTTTCGTCATAATGAGTATTTTTTAGGATAATTGGATTACTTTTGGTTTGAAATTCAGCACAGGTTGGTAGATAGTTCATAGTTCAATGTATCTTTATATGGTTAGATGCTTCACACATTAAGAATACCAAGGTAGATCCCATGGAAAATTCGATTACTCGGTGAGTTATTTATTAAAGGGATTTTTATCTAGTGATCATCTATATCATTTACCCTACTTTCATTATTATGGAACCTCTTATTTTTTATATTTTATGTGTTCCTTAGGATATATAATTCCTACTAGTTATGCTTGACATGTGTGTGTGTGTTGGGTTATTCCTTTGGAAAATGGGTTTTCAAAGGTGTTTGGATACCCATTTTGAGATTAATGAATCTTATGTGAGTTCATTATGTGGATTCAAAAATGGGTAATTTAGGATGGATTTGGATAGTTAATTGTTTTAAAGTGACCAGTTTCATTTAAATAAATAAATTGAGTTATTTTTTAAAATCAGTAATGGTGTGTGTGATTTCGAAAGGGATCAGATCAGTGACTTTGTTTTTGAAACATGTGAGTTTGGGTTTCGGAAAGTAAAGATAAATTTTTTGAATGATCATTGGGGAATTGTTTTGGTTTTTCATAAGTTATATAGATGTGTAAGCTTTCTTTCTAGATTTATTTTCAAACTAGAATTGATTAATTTCCTTATAAAAAATTACATAGATTTGGCAGTCTGTGGTGACCTGCTCGAGTTTTAGATCACGCTTATATATTTTAGGTTCCAAGTTCCCAATTGATTTCAATTTTTTTCATCATGTCAGATATGAGGTGAGTTGGGTGGTGGTGAGAAACTAAAGATTTCATGGAGTTGGTCTGGGCTTGGATCAAGTTGGGCAATAGTTGTTTTCCTTTTGTTCGGCTTTCTATCTATTCTGCAAGGCTATATCTTTTATTTATAGATCATATTTAAATTTATGCAAATATGTTTGATCATTTTAGTTGATTATGACCAGTTGGGTTATTTATTTCTTTTGGATCTTATATTTATTTATTATTTTTTCACTTTCTCTATTTTGGGAAAAATCTTTCCCAAAGGGATTCCTATGATTCCCAAGCAATGGTTTCCAACCCATGGGGATCGGGAACACCCTTCAGGCCATGTGGCGAATCAGGTTGGGTGTCAGGTTTTGTGTCAGCCTAGTTCAATTCATTACATGGGATATGTCCTCATGCATAATGATGTGGTGATATCATATACCTCACACCAATTGAAAATAAATGTGAAATTTTAACCGATCATTATATAGAGTTAGTTGTGGTAATTTTTTGTGTTGAATATATGAAGGAATTATCTTTATAATGAAAAGTGTGACATATATGTAGATCATAAAATTTTGAAGTATACCTTCACACAGACTAATCTGAAACTACAAGAAAACGGCCGTTTAGCGGCGGTTTTTTCACGGTGGTTTTCAAAACCGCCGCTAAACGCATTTTGGGCCGCCATTTCGCAGCGGTTTTTAAACCGCCACGAAAAAACCGCCGCGAAATGCCAAAAAAAATTATTTTTTTTTATTTTTTTTTATTTTTTTTTTATTTTTTTTTATTTTTTTTTAAATTTTATTCGAGGATTAGCGGCAGTTTTTTAAAAAACCTCCGTGAAATAGCGGCGGTTTCGGTAAAACCGCCGCAAAATGAAATGAAAAAATAAAAAAACACAAGAAACCCCGAAATCACTAAAACGACCATAACTTTTGATTCGGGCGTCCGTTGAAGCACCACGACCAGTCAAATCGAAGCTCATGAAGAGATCTAGAGTCACATATAATCAAAACCGTGAGACGGTCTAAGGTGCAGAAGATATTAGAGTTATAAGAAAGATGAAAAAAGTTCTCCAACTTCAAATGGCCATAACTTTCATTCCGGGTGTCCATTTGGGCTCTACCACATATCAAATCGAAGCCAGCGAATAGAGCTACGCACCAATTTGACAAAAGAAAACTTATGTCGTGTTTTTAGATCCCAAAAACCCCTCCGAAGTCCTCTAAAACCCCATTTCTGTCACCGTTGTCCCATCGAACTTGTCTTCAAACAGACCTAACTTTTGATCCGCGTGTCAGTTCGGCCTCCTCCACCTTCCAGATCATAGCTCGTTCCATGAGATCCAGTTTGACTGGTCGCGATGCCCACATTCACTCCTAGATCATATGTTATGGCATTTTTAGTGGGTATCGGGTTTGTTATGTTTTTCAATGCCTTGTTTCTAGCACTCGTTCCCCGTCAGCTTTTTTTTAAATGGTCATAACTTCCGATCCGCCTGTCCATTCGGACTCTTTCATCTTTCAGGTCGAAGATCGTTTCAAGATCTTTGATTTGACAAGTCACGGATCTAAAACAGACTCTCGGATCATAAGTTATCTCCGTTAATGTGAGTCCAATGTTTTTGTCTCTTTATGACCGTTTTGACGGGTTTTAACGGTTGCTCCATTTATTACTGTTTATTTGGGTTTCCATGACTTGTTATCTTTATCAATGGTTTTTTGTGGGTTATTATGATGATTATGTTGAATTATTAAGGCGTTTTCCAGAGTTGTCACGAGTTTTCATGCGTTCTCATTCTTTCTAATGTCTCATTCTTCATATGCTTCTCCATCCTTTTTCATGCGTTTTCATGATTTTTCATCCCTTATCACGTCTTTTCATACTTTTTCATGTGTTTCCTTTATTATTTGTTATTTATTATTTATAATATACTTTAATTTATTTATTATCTATTATTTGTAACAGGTTATTTATTATTTATTATTTATTATTTATTATTTATTATTTATATTTATATTTATTTATTATTTATTATTTATATTTACTTATTATTTATTATTTATTATTTATTATTTATTATTTATTATTACTAATAAAAAATATTATTATTATTATTAATATTTGTTACTGGTTATTTATTATTTTTTATTTTTTATTTTTTATTTTTTATTTTTTATTTTTTATTTATTATTTTTTATTAATTATTAATATTTACTATTTATATTTATTATTTATATTTATTTTTTATATTTATTATTTATTTATTATTTATTATTTATTATTTATATTTATTTATTATTTATATTTATTTATTATTTATATTTATTTATTAATTATATTTATTTATTATTTATATTTATTTATTATTTATTATTTATTATTTATATTTATTTATCATTTATTATTTATTATTTATTATTTATTATTTATTATTTATTATTTATTATTTATTATTTATTATTTATTATTTATTATTTATTATTTATTATTTATTATTTATTATTTATTATTTATTATTTATTATTTATTATTTATTATTTATTATTACTAATAATAAAATATTAATAATAATAATAATATTTGTTATTGGTTATTTATTATTTATTATTTATTATTTATTATTTATTATTTATTATTTATTATTTATTATTTATATTTATTATTTACATTTATTATTTATATTTATTATTTATATTTATTATTTATATTTATTATTTATATTTATTATTTACATTTATTATTTATTTATGATTTATTTATTTATTTATTATTTATTATTTATTATTTATTATTTATATTTATTTATTATTTATATTTACTTATTATTTATTATTTCTATTTATTATTTATATTGATTATTTATTATTTATATTTATTATTTATTATTTGTTTTTATTTCTTATTTATTATTTATTATTTATTATTTATTATTTATTATTTATTATTTATATTTATTATTTATATTTATTATTTAGTATTTATTATATATTATTTATTATTTATTATTTATTATTTATTATTTATTATTTATTATTTATATTTACTTATTATTTAATATTTATATTTATTTATTATTTATTATTTATTCTTTATTATTTATTATTTATATTTATCTATTATTTATATTTATTTATTATTTATATTTATTTATTATTTATATTTATTTATTATTTATATTTATTATTTATTATTTATTATTTATTATTTATTATTTATTATTTATTATTTATTATTTATATTTATTTATTATTTATTATTTATTATTTATTATTTATTTATTATTTATTATTTATTATTTATTATTTATTATTTATTTATTATTTATTATTTATTATTTATTATTTATATTTATTTATTTATTATGTATTATTTATTATTTATTATTTAATATTTATTATTCATTATTTATTATTTATTATTTATTATTTATTATTTATTATTTATATCTATTATTTATTTATTATTTATTATTTATTATTTATTATTTATATTTATTAATTATTTATGTTTATTTATTATTTATTATTTATTATTTATTATTTATATTTATTTATTAGTTATTATTTATTATTTATTATTTATTATTTATTATTTATTATTTATTATTTATTATTTATTATTTATTATTTATTGTTTATTATTTATTATTTTTATTTATTTATTATTTATATTTATTATTTATTTATTATTTATTATTTATATTTATTATTTATTTATTATTTATATTTATTTATTATTTATTATTTTTATTTATTTATTATTTATTATTTATTATTTATTATTTATATTTATTTATTATTTATTATTTATTATTTATTATTTATTATTTATTATTTATATTTATTTATTATTTATTATTTATTATTTATTATTTATTATTTATTATTTATTATTTATTATTTATTATTTATTATTTATTATTTATATCTATTATTTATTTATTATTTATTATTTATTATTTATTATTTATTATTTATTATTTATATCTATTGTGTATTTATTATTTATTATTTATTATTTATTATTTATTATTTATATCTATTGTGTATTTATTTTTTATTATTTATTATTTATATTTATTTATATTTAATTATTATTTATTATTTATATTTATTTATTATTTATTATTTATATTTATTTATTAGTTATTATTTATATTTATTTTTTATTTTTTATTTTTTATTTTTTATTTTTTATTTATTTATTATTTATATTTAATTATTATTTATATTTAATTATTATTTTTTATTTATATTTATTTATTATTTGTTATTTATATTTATTTATTATTTATTATTTATTATTTATTATTTATTATTATTGAGTTTATATCTATTATTTATGTATTATTTGTTTTTTCAATTAATATATATAAGTATATTAAATTCTGTTTATTAACCACATGGCGAGTTTGCTGGAGTGGTAAAGTCTTTGGAAAATATGCAAGAGGTTAGGGGTTCAAATCTCACCAAACGTAGAATTTCTTTATATTGCATGGGCATGCATGTGCATGTGCATGTGCATGGGATGTGCATGCATGCATAAATAAAGTAAATAAAATAATACGAAATAAATAAATAAAGTAACTAAATAGATAAATAAAATAAATACGAAATAAAATAAGTAAATAAAATAAATATGAAATAAAATAAATAAAAAATAAATACAAAATAAAATAAAATAAAAAATAAATACGAAATAAAATAAAATAAATAAATAAATAAAATAAATAAATACGAAATAAAATAAATAAAATAAATAAATATGAAAAATAAATAAATAAATACGAAAAATAAATAAATAAATAAATAAATAGGAAAAATAAATAAATAAATAAATAAATAAAATAAATAAATAAATAAAATAGATAAATAAATATGAAAAATAAATAAATAAAATAAATACGAAATAAATAAATGAATAAATATGAAAAATAAATAAATAAATAAATAAATTATTTAATTAATAAATATATAAATAAATATATAATATTAAAAATAAATAAAATAAAATAAAATAAAATAAAATAAATAAAAATAAAATAAAAAAACTGCCGCTAAATCATTTAGAGGCGGTTTAAACCGCAGCTAAAAACCGCCGCGAAACATTCTGCGACGGTTTTAAAAACCGCCGCGAATAGTTTCCCGACGCACTATTTCGCGGCGGTTTTTCAAAACCGCCGCTAAATGCTTTTTTTGCCGTAGTGTGAATATGTTCTAAAGAATATGGTTAAATTTGATTAAAGATTATGACTACTCAATACATTACCACTCTGGGAAGATGAACAAGGTGTATGATGCTCTGAGTTGGAAATACCATGTTAGTTTTTTCATGATAGAGATTGGAAGAGATATAATACTTATGTATTTTTAGAATATAGAACTTGAAATTCTGGGGGAAGGGGGTAGATCCTATCTTTATCAAATGAAATTTCAACCATCCATCCATGTAAGGATTAAATTGGCGCTGAAGGAAGATGTATATTTATAAAAGAAGGTGATAAATATTCTTGAGTTCAACCTTGATTGTTATGGAATGATAAGGTTTAGTAACCATGTATGTGTTTCATACAGACCATACATAAATAATGAGCTATTGGATGAATCTCATATATCATAATCCTCTATTCATTCTAGAAGTGTGATGATGTATAAAGATCAGAAAGAGTATTTCTATTAGGACAACATGAAATGGGATTTGGTAGAATATGTATCCTGATGACTAGTATGTCATAAAGTTAAGGCTGAGAGATATAATTCTAAGGGGATATTACAACCATTACCCATACTTGAATGAAAATGGGAAAACATCACCATGTATTTCATCATCAGACTCCCTAAAACTTCTAAAGGAAATAATGATATTTGGGTTCTAGTCGATCACCTTATGAAGTTAACACACTTCGTTATCATTAGATAAGATTTATCTATTAATCAATTTCTAGGTTATAAATTAAATAAGTTGTGAGATTTCATGGAGTACTATATTCTATTGTATCTGATTGGGATTTAAGGTTTACCTCAAAGTTCTGGTGAAGTCTTCAGTAGGCTTTGGATGCATAGTTAAGTTTTAACACTTATTATCATCATCAAATATATTTTCAATCTAAGAGAACAATTAAAACCCTATAATATATATTGAGATCTTATTCTCTATATTTCAAATGCGGTTGAGATCAACACCTTACTATAGTCTAGTTTTCTTACAACAATATCTTTCACTCAAGCATTCATATGGCTCGTTATGAGGCCTTATATGGTAGGAAGTGTAGAAATCCTACATGTTGAGATGAATTTAAAGAAACAAAACTATTGGAACCTAATTCAGATGAGGAAATAGTAGATAAATTCATATATATTCAACATCACATAACAGCAGCTCATATTTTATATAAAAGTTATGCTTACAATAATTAGTGATATTTAGAGTTTGAAGTTGGATAAAATGTATTTCTATGAATTTTTATATGGAATAAGGTTATGAGATTCAGAAAGGAAGTAAATTTAAGACCTATGTATATTGTCCCATTTTAGATTCTCGATCTATTAGGGTAAGTAGCTTATCGCAGGGTGCTTCCATTGAACCACTCTTAAGTTTACGATGTGTTCCATGTATCACTCCTGAGAAAGTATATACCTGATCTATCACATGTACTGAAATCAGAGGTCATGACACTAGAGAATGATCTTTCTTATAAATAACAACCTGTATAAATCTTGGATCATATATATAAAGTGTTTTGGAACATGACTACTCGCCTGTTTAAAGTTCTCTAGATGAATCAGAAAATCAAAGAAGCTACTTGGGATCCCTTGGTTGTAATGAAATAGCGATATCCTTATTTGTTTGTATCAGAGTGACAGAATTTCAAGATAGAAATTAATTTTAAGGGGGGTATAATTTAATAACCTAAGATTTTATGATATGGTTATCAATAAAAAAATTGATTTCTTTGATGTATTTCTTTGCATGAAACATTGAGTTTTAATGAACTATGGTATACTATTAAAATATTATTATTTAATGTTACAGTTATATTCTAGTCATTGGATTGGATATTATGAATAATAATTACTAAATTTTGAAAATTATACTTTAAAAATGTACAAAATTAATTCATTGGTTATCGGTTAGTTATAAATGAAAATAAAAATCATTTTAAAATAAGGGAGATATTTTTCTGAAAAAACTGTTTTTATATACGCAATGTGTTTTTATCTAAATAAATTAAATTAATCACTATTGGTGAATAATTTTAATTAAATTTATATATTATATATTGAATTAAATTTTTTAACTTTCATCTAATATTTTTTAAAGTCATGGGATGAGAATAAATCTAGTGTTATTCTTTAAAATGTATTTTTATAAAAATTAGTTTTCACCACGTTTACACACTTGTTTTAAAATGAATTTATAATAATTATAGAAGTTGAATCTTAAAAAATAGATTCCATATTTTGAATTAGGAGGTTCAAATTTGGTAAATATCTCCCTTTTATTTTTTGTCAATATGAATAGTAACCATAGTAAAAAAAATCGCTTTGATAAGGGTAAAATGGGTAAAATAAGGTTAAAACTTTGGGATAAGGATTTAAAATTTATCTAAAACTTAGATTTATCTTATTGGATGAGTATAGTTTTTCCATTTTCATCCATTTCTCAAATATATGGCCACTTGGTTCCATATTTCTTTTAATATGACCTTTATATTTATTTAAAAAAAGAATGAATACAAAATGTCACTCTCTTGACTCTAATATCTCAAAAAAAATTACATAAGGATAAAAAGAGTATAACTTAGTTATAAATGTTTATTTTAAATATAAATTATTATTTTTATCATATAAATTTATTTATAATTTTCAATGATTGAATAACTACCTTAAACGTCTATGCAATGCTGACATAATATTTTTTTCAATTAATAGAAAAATAATAATGATTTTAAAAATATTAAAAGTAATAAAATTTAAGTGAATTATTGGGTTTAAAAAAAATTTAAATATATATGTCATATTATTGATGTGTTAATAGATTATATTCAAATTATATCTTTGTATTGGTGTCTTTAAATTCAAATTAAATGAATAGTTCCAAAATTGAGATTAATGATATTTTATAATAAACAATATTTTATTAAATGGTTTAAAATTCATGAAAATATTATCTTATTACAAGTTAATGGAATATTGTTGAACATATCTACCATGTACCATTTATGATTCATTTTTTCATTTATGGTAACATTTTTAACACTTTAAAATTAAAATAGTCATTGTCGTAGTTAAGGTCAAAAATGAATAATGAAGGGGTTAATCAAAAAGATAAGTTTTAAAATGACACAAAACACTATATAAATTTCATTTTATGATGTTATTTTGACTCTATACTGTTTTTATTCAAATTAATTTCTATTTGGAATAATTTTTATTGAGAATGACTATATTATATTTTAATCTTTTAAGAAATTCCAAGTGTGTCTTCTCCTTCCCTTATAAACAAGCACCCCTCCTTTCTCTTATTTACACTAATTGAAGCCATATATATTGACCAAAACCTATAAAATTGTCTTTTAAATTTCCCTATACACATTATAGACGTTTTTTTATCCCAAAATACCAACCCTAGGACCCTTAAGAGGATATCCAAATGAGTTCTTTCGAAGAAGAGGTAATCGCCTTAACTGGTCACTTTATATTTACTTCTTATTTTACCTCCTATAAATCTATTGTATTTATAATAAAATAATATATTAAGTAACCTAAATATATTTAAATTTTACTATCATTATTAAATCACCTTTATTCACCCTCTTTTCCATCAAATGGGAAGTGAAAGTATTGCTCGTGTGTACGTACAACTTACCGTCTCCACGTAGCAATACAATTCATTTTCCATCACCATATTTCATGAATGGTTATTATAATGGTTTTAATGTTTATATATTATATTTATTATGTAATTATTATTCTATAATTATAATATTATATCTAACTTCTTACCTTCCAATCTGTTGGAAAACTATAACATCACTCATGCGTACGTATGGACTGCCACCTCCACGAAGTGATGTGATTCATTTTTCATTTCCACTTTACATGGATGGTAATAAGGATGGATTTAATGAATATATATATAATTTATATTTTATAATAATGATTCTATAATGTTTAATTATTATTTACCTTTCTTTCATTCCATCCTTTGAAAACTAGAAACATCATTCATGCATACAGTCTATCATCTCCATGAACGGTATAATTAATTTTTCTATATCTAGATTTTATGAATGACTCTAAATATATATATAATGAATATATATAACATTTTTATCATTTTTATCATTCTTTATATTATGGAACCATGGTCAAATTAAAAGTATTGGGACTACCAAACCAAAACATGCATGAAAAACAAAGCAATTATCAACTAGAATAGTGATTTTAAAATAAAATTGTTAATAAAAAGTTGATAAGATGCCTTAATTAAATCATAAATGGAATTATAGATATGAGTATGGTTATGAAATAAATATATAATAAATCTATATTTATTATATTGGATGTTTGAACACGTATGAAGTAAGACAATACTTGAGGTAAGGGATTTATGTTTCAATCCTATTTTAATAGGGATTGTTTATGCTTGAATTTCTATTGAGAAATTATATGATCATTATCTAATAAATATCTTTAATTTTATTATCCTCTGGTTATTTTTTTATAATACATTTTTTACTTTTATTTTCCTCACTTTAAGTTCTCAATAGATCCAAAGGATTCTTTTAAAGAAAATCAACTATGTTTTACTATTCAATTAAAAACCCTTTTTCTTCCATGTACATGTTTTCTCTAAAAAAAATTAAAAAATATATTAATATTATCCTGTGGTTTTTTAAAGTAAGTTTTACCCAAGTTTTACTTTATATAAAAAAAATATAAGTAATATTCCTATCATTTCTAAATTATGTGCATTTTAACTTTTTACAAAAGTGTGAATGTTTTATTTTAACTTGTACAGCATGAACAGAATTTATCATCATAATGACCACTCAATTATTTGGAGATTTATTAAAAAATTTCCATTTTTCATTTCAAATATAAAAAAAATTGTAATATTTTCTAAATTTTTATATTTTAAATAAGTAATTTCAAAATGAAAATGGTATTTTCCTCAAGAAATATTCCAGTGATTCTTTTAAAGTAATTTCCATATATGATAGTATCCTTTTATATTAATTATGTTTTACTGGTGATATAATCCAATGATACCATACTTTTTCTTTCTCTGTATGGTTTATAATTATGATGATGAAATTTTTATGAAACCCATTTATTTTCCATCATTTATTCTATGATTAAATTATAAAATATTTATGAAACCTATTTTCTTTTCATGGATTATGATATGATGTTATGATGAATTTTTTATGATCTTATGGAACATGTATGTATATTTTTCATTATGAGATGGGTGGGACCAAAATTTTATATCCCTTCTATGTATTTGGTAAAGTTTTATATCTCATTATATAATTGTGGGAAACAAATCGATGTTCTTGATTCTCTTATGAAACAAGTCGATGTGTTTGATCCTCTATGGGAAATAAGTCTATGTACTTGATACAATATAGGAAACAAGTTGATGTGCTTGATATACTAAGGTAAATAGGTTTTGATTCCGAATCTGTAATGATTTGATGATTACAATAGTTAACCTTGAAATATGAAATGGTTTCTATATTTATGATGGTTCCGCACTTTTATGTCATAAATTTATGGTTCATGATTGATTTATAATGATGTATCCCTATTATGATTAATTTATTTTTTAATGATAAAGTTTTATGGCCATGATATCATACCCTTATGCTTATCTTATGATTTCATATGATCATCGATTGATATCTCTCATGTTTACCCTTACTGAACATCTGAGCTCACCCTTTCTTATGTTTCCTTTCCTGGAGTTATGAAGAAAGGTTTAAGTAGGATATTTAATAAAGAGTAATATGTGGGAATATCTTTATGGGATAAATTGAATATCCTTCATGAAATAATAATAATGTGTATCTAGTATCTAAATACACTAAACATTTACGATCCTTGAGCATGTATTTGTAGAAAATATTGAATATACATCTAAAAAGATGTAATATCTGTATATTAAATGCTTGGGTCACTATATGAACCATCGGGTCAAAACTAGAGTTCCACATGACCTCATGTGTGCCTCTCAGTACACAAGTGATTTTCGATTAGCAGTGAGGGTCTAAGTCCATTAGTGGGGATACTATACCCTTAGTATAATTTCCTAGCACAAATAATAATATATTAGAATAGAATAAAATATAATAATTAGATTAAACATATAAAAACTTGGTAGAGTATCCCCAATGATGGTATAGTATCCCCACTGATGGACTTAGACCCTTGTTGCTAGTCAGAAGCCTTTTTCATGCGGGGAGGGTGGCTCGGGACATTGTGTTATAGTACTTAGGGTTAGTAAAATTATAAAAAATTGAGCCCTTCATGGAATTTTATTATCATCAATTTTAATAAATTATTCTAATTAAAGTTTTTGAATATTATATATAATATAATAGCGGTTTCACAAAATCATCCCTATTCATTCAATTTAGTGGTAGTTTTATTAAAATCACCACTATATTATTTAAAAACCCCTAATTAACCCCGCCCCACCCCCAACCCAACCCACATGGCCCTGACCCCCCACCCCCTTGAGTCCCCCTCCCTTGATGTTAACCACCAACCACAGAGACACCCACTAACCCCCTCCCCCCCCTCCCTTGATACTGACCACTGACTATTGAGCTCCCTCCCTCAATTTTGACCCCTGAACCCCCCCCCCCCCCCCCACCTCTTTCAATGTCAATCATGTCAACACCCCCCCCCCCTGAAAGCTCTTCTCCCAAAGAAAGTGTTCCCTCTTCCCTATTTCTTGGTGACCACCTCCCCCGATGGCGGTCAAGCCCTAAACTCTTCCCCACTTTCCCATCCTCCTCTATACCTCCCCAATTCCACCTACTTCTATCTGAGTCAGGTTATTTTGAGTTCGTATCCCTGACCTCCACACTATTTATTTCCCTCTTCTTGTCTCGATGACCTTCTTCCATTATATCTAACCCTGTTATTATGTGGGGTAATATTTATTAATTTATGTTGTTTATGTTTTTCATGTCTGATTGAATCATTTTCATGTTAAATTTGTGTTTTGTTGAATCAAGACACTACCATGGTCAATGAACAAGTTGAGTGATGTAAAAAATTGATTGTACTTATTTGATTAAATATTTATATCTTTATATTTGAATGTATATATAGAAGAGTGAAAATCTAATACTTATGGATAAAAGTTGTATTAATATACCTTAGAACACTCCTCGGTATGCTAAGGTTTTGGAAGAATTTTTAGATTATGAAATTGAAAACTGATAAGTGGATGGTAGAAGAAAATGTATGTGTCATTATTATATTTAAGCAAGGATGAATATAAATGATGCATATGAGCACTTGATATTGAAATAATTTCCTACCTGATATTTATGTCAGATCTAACATGGTGAATTGAATGTTTTGGAAAGTCAAAACAATGGTTATCCGATCAATAAAACACAAAGTGACCCACTAGAGTATAATTCATTTATAAAATTGATAAATGATGCATTTAGATTTTCAATATACAATGTCCAAGATTTTAATAGATCAATAGAACTTTTAGTTGATCCTGAGTAGGTTAGTACTGCTTATAACATCAGTGACCAAAAAAATGAGTTCTATGAATTAGTTGAAGATAGAAAATAAGAACTATATAAAGGGTGTGTCAAGTATTCAAGGTTGTTTTTTCAACTTAAATTGTATCATATCAAGTGTCTCTATGAAATTACTGAAAGATCTGTGTACATGATTTTAGAGTTTCTTCATGATGTATTTAGTAAAGCTAAGATCCCTACATCATTCTATGAGATAAATAAAATCATCAAAAAACTTGGACTTGATTATATAAAGATACAAGCATGACCTAATGATATCATTATTTACTAGGGAGAAGAGTCTGATAAAGAATAATTAATAAATTTAATATGAGTATATGGAAGTCAATGATCAACAATGAGAGTAAAAATTAATTCAACACTAGGAGAAACAGAAGAAGAAAACTCCCTCAAAGGTATTGTGTTACTTTCCTTTGAAACCATGCTTGTAAAGATTATTAATGTCATCTAAGGCTACATACAACATGAAGTGACATCCTCATGATAATAACAATGATTTCTTGATGTGACATCCAAAATATTCAACATCATGGAAGGTTTTTGATTCATTATATCTAGATTTTTCTTCAAATCCTAAGAACGTACATTTGGGATTGTCCTCTTATAGTTTCAACCCTTTTGGTACTTTAAGTACTAATTATAGCATATGTCTAATTTTTTTGATCCCCTAAAATCTACCTCTATGTATGTGTATAAAGAAAACTTATTTAATTATTTTGATGATTACTATTAGAAATAAAATGCCTAGAAATGACATTGATGTATACCTTCAACCACTAATCAAAAAAATTGCATGAATTATTAGATGATGGTTTGGAAACATACGACGCTTCAATGAGAAAACTATTAAAATTTTAGGTTTCTTTGATGTGGAAAATTAGTAAATTTCTTGGACTGTGAAACTTATCTAGTTGGAACACTTATATTGATTTGGCTTTTCCAGTTTTTAATTTTGATTTTAAACCTCAATGATTACCTTATAGTAGAAAATGGTGTTTTATGTGTCATCATTGATTTCTTGATGCTTCACAAAAATTCAGGATTAACAAGAGACAATAAAATAGAGATATATAATTTAGAAAGTCACTCAAGGTGTTATATGGTTTAAAAATATTAGGAAAATTAATGAATTTCACTACAGAATTTGGAAATTGTAATCAGTTTAAAGAAGGGGGAAAGGGGTATGGTTGTGCGCCTCATTTCTCATCCTTATTTAGAACTTCCATGAAGAAAAATATGGAACTTAAAACTAATTACATTTTTATATACTTTTAGAACTTTTAAATTTGAAACTTATATTTTTATTTTCTAATATTGTAAAATAAGACTAGGTTCAATAGAGTACAAGATATGCAACATCGAGATTAAACAATCCATAAAATATTATTATTTAAATATGACTGTTATAGCCTAATCATTGAATTGAAGGGTATAAATAGGATTAAAATAATTATGAAATAAATATATATATATATCCTAATCAATTAAAATGTTGACTAATGATTTAGAAATAGGCACTCAATTTTTATAAATGGCATTTTATGCTTTAAAACTATGTTTTCTTCAAAAATGTTTTTTTATTGAATTTTTTGAGAAAATATTGTAATTATTTTTTAAAATTTTAGAAAATGAATTTTAAAAAATGAACTAAATTTTTTAAATCATCATATCAAAATTATTTTATGGTAAAAATTTGACATTTTTTGTAAATTTTGATTTTTCATTAAATAGTGAAAAGAACTAATTTTTATTAAAAATTGTATTTTATACCAATTATATTTTTGATTAGTTTTAAAATTTAATTAGTTAATTTTTAATTTTAAATAATCTAATTAATTTTTTTTAAATGAATTTTATACTTGAATTTAATATAAAAATTAAAGGTCATTTTTCAGAAGAAAAAAAATGTTTTTTTTCATGTTTTTCATATTTGATTTTAAATTAAATTATACCAATTATATATTTTGAATATTAAAAATGGATTATATATTTTTAATCCAAAGGTATAAATTTGGTAAATATTTCCCTTTTATTTTTAGTCATTATTAATAGTAATCATAGTAATTTTTGTTTCCATGATAAATGGTAAATCGAGTAATTAAGGGTTAAAATAATATGATAAGGAATAGAAAATGACCCTAATACTTTAATTAATTTTATTTTATGATTCCAGTTTATACATACTCATCCAATATTTTTTTATTTGAATTTTTTTTCTTTTCTATTTAATTATGACCTTTATAATATTTTATGTAAAGAAAAGTAAAAAATGTGACACACTTGTTTTTAATAACTATAATATTTTTAACTTAGGGATAAAAAGAGTATATGTAAAGTTATAAATATTCATTTGAAATATAAATTATTTTTCATCATAATGGTAATTTATTTTCAATTTTTAGTGAAGAAATAATTTCCTTAAATGCTTACATAACGTTGACGTAGTAAGTATTCAATTAATGGAAAAATAAAATAAATGATATTAAAAATATTAAAAGTAATATAATATGAAATAATTAGTGTGATCCATGAATTTTTCAGATAAATATAACCTTTTAGGGATATTTAAAATGATTTATTTTAATTCCATATTTTTTAATTTTTTTAAAGTCAAAGTAAATGAATAGTTATAAAATTGACATTATTGATATTTTGTGAAAATAATAATTTATTAAATGATTTAAAATTATTAAAAATAAAATATTCATCAAATTAATTATTATATGGGTTAAAATATCAATCATGGTCCATTTATGGGATATTTTTTCATTTATAGTAACTATCTTGACCCTCAAAGTGTAAAAAAATTTGTTGTTACGGTAAGTGTGAAAAGGGCTAACGAAGGGTTAAAACAAAAAAGATAATGGTAAAAACGTGATATAAACTTAGAAAATTTTATTTTATGAGATTATTTAGACTCATAATATTAATATATTTTAATATTATCAATTTGTATCCATTTATACTACAAAATTTATTTATATTAATTTAATATTTTAATAAATTCCAAAAGTTCCCCTCCTCTCTCTTATAAAAAGGAATCTATTCTTTTCATTTATTTACACCTTAAGAACCATTTGGACTAGAAAATATCTACTAAAATACCATCCTAACATCCCTCCCCATATTCTATAGGTCTTATTTTGGACATAATACTATCTTATAGGGCTTGCGGTGTAAAGCAAAGGGGGATTTCTGAAGATGAGGTATAGTTCTTAACTGAGTGTTTTCATTTTATTTCTCTTTCCACCACCCTAAAATATTCTCCAGTCATGATGAGATAATAAAATCTGTATATTAAATATTCTATGATTTTATTATGTTATTTTCATAACCTATATTCATCTCCAACCTCCATCAAATGGGAAAGGAATTCATCATTCGTGTGTATGGCATACTACTACCTCGCGGACCGATGTAATTCGTTTTCCATAACCACCTCTTAAGACTGGTTATAATGATGGATTTATTATTAATATATTATATTAATGAAATATTTATCATTTTTAAAATATAATATATCACCAATTTTCTTACCTTACCATGCAATAAAATTTGATAATGTCGCTTGTGCGTACGTGTAGACTATCACCTCCACAAAGCGATGTGATTCGTTTTTCATCACCACATCACTTAGATGATATATATATATATATATATATAATTGAATTAAAATAAATAATATGGTATTTATGATATGATTATAATTTTTAAATATAAAATAATACTTACCTTCTTTCCATAATCATCGTTAACAAATGTAAACATTATTCATGGGTACGTACTGTCTAAAGTCTCCATGATTGTAACATAGTTCATTTTTCATAACCATATTTTGTGATTGGATTTAAAATTATAATTGATGTATAAGAATTATAATTATTTCATGATTATTATTATGTATATTATGGAATAATGGCCCCTCTGGCCATGGTCAACACGCTGAAGTCATTTTAAAATTACAAGCCTAACATCCTCAAAATACCCTACATGGACTTAATTGATCAAGTAATTAAATATGTAATTAAAATAAATTAATCAAAAGGATTTAAGATAAGTTATTAAACCTATAAAATTTTCTTAAGAAATTAAATAATTTATATGATTTTATTATACAGGTTTTAATGTACATATATTGTAAGTATGGACTGAGGGTAAGGGATTTTGTCTCAATTATCCTTCATTGAGGAATATTTTTTATTATGAACTTGATTTATTTTATATGGTGTATATAATACCCTTTTAAATGTTATATCATGAATCCTTCATAATTAATGGTATTTTAAGCTTTAATTTGAATTATTTCATCCAATGTAATTTGACTTGAAATTTACCGAGTGGTAAAGGGTTTATTAATTCAATTTCCTTTTGTTGGGTTGTAACTCTCTTTTTCATTGACTTTGTTGTGACATTATTATGTGTGATTGATATCTAGATTTTTTTATTCTATATTTACACTTGTTTTGTGTATATTTAAATTTTTTACACATAATATCTCTATAGATTAATTCTCAATTCAATGATATGATCTTTATAAGGGTTATTCATCTCAAATTCTCTTTCTTTGGGATATACTTTTATGATATGCACCTATATTATTTTATGAGGCTTATATACTACCAATTTTACATGTTATATAATTAATCTCCATATTTTCATGGTATTTAAAGTTTCATTTTAAGTAATTATTTCATGAGGCATACGATTGAAGAGTTTCCAAAATGAAAAAAGGATTTATGTTACAGTCTCTTTTCTTTTCAGGATTGTTCATGTTCGAGGTTAATTTGAAAAAAAATCCTGGGATATTGTTTTTTTGAACCACATATATTTTATTATCCTCTAGTTATGAATGTGGTTTACATGTTAAGTTTCCATTTCCTCCCTTATGGATTAAAGAAACATCAAGGAAGTTGTTTGTAATTGATATTGATCTTGTGTCTACTTTTTTATCAGGAATATTTCTCTTCTATATCCATGTTTTCTAAAGTGTTTTAAAAATAATATTTTATAAACATAAATTATTTTCTAATTATATTTTAAAATATCTTTGAACTTCTTTTAAATGGTTTTAAAAATTAAATTTCTTAACGTTTTCCAAATGTGTTACTTTTGACTCTCTTTATAAAATGTTTTAAAAGAATATTAATTTTTAACATTTAATACATGAACTAATTTTCCCTATATCATAACAATTGTTTGATTTAAATATTAATTTATAAGTTTCCAAGTTTATTTTAAAAGAAAAATATTTTCACAATATTTTATGATTTTTTAGTTTTTAAAATTGATTTTCAAAGTGAAAAGTTTATTTTCCTCAAAAAACATTAATGGTATTTTAATGGTATTTCCATTAATTAACTTCAAAAAATATTAATGTTACATATGATAAAATGGGGATATTTTTTAATGATATCATCCTTATTATTTATCTAAATGGATTATGAGATTTATATATAACACGTTTCATTTCCATAGGTAAATCAAGCAATGAAAAGACAATAATTATTATTTTATTAAAAAGTGAAATATTTGAAATGTTTTATTCATTAACGGTACTTATAAATTATTGATGATGAAAAGGTAATCATGTTACAGATTATAAGATGGATTGATAACCATTATATCTCATGAAAATTGGGTGATCCAAGTATAGTTTATATGATGGGTACACCCGTATAGCACTTGAATGCATTGGGTAATGTTTATTGTATTTATGGATTTAACTAAGCTCCATTTATTTATAAAATGGGTTAATAACATGTTATAAATATAATGTTCCAATATTCCAATACATTTGAATTAGGCATGTTATGATTTATAAATGTTTTCTTTGATCAAGATTGATATCACAAGGCTCATGATTATTGATTCATATGACTCCTACCTTTGTTAAATGGTTATTCCCTATTTCATGATTTATGATCCATGTATTGATGGGTATGATTTCTATTATGTTATTCTCATGCACTATGATTATGTTATCATACCCTAATTTTCACATTACTCTCATTTATGACATCCAATTGTTAATGCTTATGTTTACCCTTATTGAGTATTTGAACTCACCCTTCTTATGTTTTCTTTTTCTCAGGTTATGAAGAATGGTAATAAATTATTTGACTCAAGAAATATTTCATATGATAATAAAATTATGGGGGTTTTTGAAGACTTAGTATGCAATATGAAAAGTTGGGTATAATAGAAAAATTACTCTCTTGATGTCATGAGTGCTATTTATGTAAGAGTTGGTCCCAATTCTCTAAAACTCTAAGCCTAAAATGTCCTTGGGTATATTAGTGATCTAATATTTCCTTTTATTTTTGTAAGGTTTGGATGGAAAAAATTGGGTTACATTTATTGGTATCAAATCCATAAATGTAAATTTTATGTTTTTAGCACCGAATCCGGGAGTTCATGTTTGGGGCTGTTACAGTTGGTACCAGAGAAGAGTTTGGATAACTTTCAAGATTGGTATGTTTTCATGTGAGGATATATTATGAGTTATGGATGCCATTATGGGTTTATAATTTTGAGTTTGACCATAGGTTCAAAGTCTTAGACGCCCCTTTTTAGGTTTTAAGTTATTTGAGTCTAAGATGATTAAGAAAATTCTGGGTGAAAATTTGGGCTTAGTATGGATCTTAGTGAAAAACTTATTTTAGAAATAATGAATTTACATTATTGTGGACAAAATTTTAAAGCTATTGTTGACCTTTAGGGTTTTTCTTATCTTTTATGTTGAGTTAATTATGGGTTATTGATATTTAGGGATATGTGATAAAGCTAACCATGGGATTGAAAACTAATTTGATGAATATGTGACTCATAAAGATGTTCATTATTTTAGGGAACATTATGTGAATAAGATAAATAGAATATTATGGGATTTTATTTTAGGATTAAAGGTTCAATTGTCTTTTGGAATCATATAGGATCTTAATGTGGCATTATGGTTATTCAGTTTATTTATGTAAATGATTATCATATTTTGGAGATTATATGATTAGATAATATACCTTTTGGGTATATGAATTTATGAGAGACTAATGTTATTTTGATATGAATGTTAAATTTAATGACAGTTATTTAGTTTGAACTTTGGGTATTACTATTGAATTTTAGAGATTAATTTTGTATTTATTTGTGTGAAGGTTTATTCATTTTTGGAATTATCTTACCTTGTGTTAACCATTTCAGTTTTGGTTAATATATAAATATAGGATAAATAAATTCTTATCCCTTTGAGGAATTATATGATTTGATGGAATTTTATTTTAGTTCTTCAAGCATAAAATTTTTAATCTTGAATACTCATCGTTTAGAGAAAAAGATGATATTGTAAGGAAATTGATTAAAGGATGAAGTTTTATTTGTCATGTAATTATATTTAATTATATTATTACTCTATATAGTAATAAAATTCCTTAACACTAGGAAAAGGATCTTGAAACAAAAAATTTATCCTATTATCTTCTTTCCTGATAAATCGGTAGTCATTTTCACACCCTTTTGGTTTATGGTTTTTTGGTCGTTGACTTTCTCATTATCATTAGCTTTATTATGATCAATGATATATGTCACTCTTCATCATTATTTTGACATTATTATTTTCTTATATGTCCATATTTTCACTTCCCATGAATGTTTAACTACTGGAAATAAATCTTATACCGACAGTTTGGAACCATTGGTATAGGCCTCCAAACTGTTGGTATAGTCTATACCAATGGTTTGGATGGTATTTTGGTGATTCTCCATCACTATATACCTATACCAATAATTTTCAAAAATGGTTGGTATAGATAATGTAAAAAAAATGTTGTCCTGGTTTTAATCCCAACACCTCCAACTTATACTTCAGCGACCTGACCACTAAGCTACAATGACTTTTGTGAACATAATATGATAAATTTATAGATGTATATTAAAAATTAATTTAGTTTTTTATTTATTTAATATTATTTGACAAAATAATTCAAAAAAACAAGTACTTATACCAATGGTTTTTGTGAACTGTTCGTATAGGTTGGGACTTATACCAATGGTTTTGGAAAAATTGTCGGTATAGGGTGCCTCTATGGTTATACCAACAGTTTGGAAAAAACTGTTGGTATAGGGTGTCTTTATGGTACCCATACCAATAGTTTGGACAAAACCATTTGTATAAGGTATCACTAAGGTACCTATATAAATAGCTTTGGAAAAATCATTGGTATAGGGTCACTCCATGGTACCTATACCAACGATTTTAGAAAAAATGTTGGCATAGGGTCTCTCTAAGGTACCTATACCAATGGTTTTGGCCAAACAATTGGTATAGTTCCATTGGTATATCTCTAATTTCTAGTAGTGTTTTCCTATTTAGAAACCTAGTTATGTGTTATTCGAGATGACCTTCATATTTCATTTTCCTTCTTTTCAAGAGGAAGGTTTATTAATCCTTTTTACGATGTGGGATTTCAATAAAGGTATTTTCATATGGAAAACCATTTATTATCAAGGTCAAGTTCAAATTTCAAGTATTAAATTTATTAAAGGGGGTAGAATTTTAATATCTCAATATTTTAAAAGAAAGCTATGTTTGATAGCGTACAAGATATGCAACATCGAGCTTAAACGAACCATAAAATATTATTATTTAAATATGATCGTTATAATCTAGCCATTAAATTGGAGGGTATAAATAGGATTAACCAAATTATGGAATATATATATATATATAAAGAACATAATAAATTCAAAATGTATTGATTAATTCTTCATAAATAAGCACTCAATTTTTATAAAAGGCATTTTTTTCTTCAGAAATATGTTTTCTTCAAAAATTATTTTTATTTATTTTTATGAGAAAATATTATAATTAATTTATGGAAATTTTAGAAAATGAATTTTATAAAATTAAATTTATTTTTAAAATCAGAATATCAAAATTATATTATGGTGAAATTTTGAGATTAATCTGAAAAGTTTGATTATTTAGTGAATAATGAAAAATACCAATATTTATTAAAAATGTGTTTATAAAGTCGAATTCTATTTTGGATTATTTTTAAAATTAAATTTCTTAATTTTTATTTAAAATAATTAAATTATGGGTTTTTAAATGAATTTTATACTTGAATTTAGTATGAAAATTTTAAAAGATTTTTTTTTTGAAAAACTGTTTTTTGTCGCATTTTCCCAGTTTGATTTTAAATTAAATTCTACCACTTATGTGTTTTTAATCTTGAAAAAATTATTCCATATTTGGAATAATAAGGTCAAAATTTGGTAAATATATCTATTTTATTTTTATTCATTATTAATAGTAATCATAGTTATTTTTTTACCACGTTAAAGGGTAAATCAGGTAATTAAGGGTTAAAAATAATATGATAAAGACTATAAAATGACCATAACACTTACCTTAATTTTATTGTATGATTCCATTTAGTACATAATCATCCACAATTTGGTTATATGGCCTTTTTTTCTTTTGTATGTGATTATGACCTTTATAATATTTTATGTAAATAAAAGTAAAAAATGTCACACTCATATTTTTAATAACTATAATATTTTTAACTTGGGGATAAACTGAGGATATGTTTGGTTATATATATTAATTTGAAAGATAAATTATTTCTATTTATAATTTTTATTTATTTTAAATTTTTATTGAAAAATAATCAACTTAAATTCTTACGCAGTTTTGGCGTAGTAAGTATTCAATTATTGGAGAAATAAAATAAATAATATTTAAAATACTAAAAGTAATATAATTTGAAATAATTAGAGTGATACATGAATTTTTTAGATAAATATAACCTTTTAGGGATATATAAAGTTATTTTATTAAATTTCATCCTTATCTTGGTGTTTTTAAAGTCAAAGTAAATGAATAGTTATAAAATTGACATTATTGATATTTTATGAAAATAATATTTTATTAAATGATTTAAAATTCCTAAAAAACATATCTTAGTCCATTGATTAGGATATGGTTGAAAATACAAACTATGGTCCATTTATGGGTTGTTTTACATTTATGTTAACTATCTTGACCCATAAAGAGTAAAAAATCTTTTCGTTGTAGTAAGCGTGAAAAGGGTTAACTAAGGGTTAAAACAAAAAGATAAGGGTAAAAATATGATCTAAACTTGTCCAAATTTTATTGGATGAGATAATTATGATTCATCCTCATATTATCTTCAAATAATATAAATTTTATTCCATTTGGACATCAAAATTAATTTATATTAATTTTATGTTTAAATAAATTCCAAAAGTGTGCATCCCCTCTCTTATAAAAGGGCACATCTTCTTCTCATTTCTTTACACCTCAAGAACCATTTGGTTTGTAAAATATCTGCTCAAATACCATCTTAACATCCCTACCCACATTCTAGAGGTATTATTTTTGGAAAAATACCAACCCTAGAGGGTTTAAATTGTAAAGCAAAGAAGGTAGTATGAAGAAGAGATATAGTTCTTGACCGAACGTTTTTGTTTTATTTCTCCTTCCACCTCCCTCAAATCTTCTCTAATCATACCAAGATAATAACATCAGTATCTTACATATAATGGGATGTTATTCTATTAGGGGAATAACCTATATTCATCACCTCCATCAAATGGTAAAGTAACTCATTGTTTGTGTGTACGGTGGATTACCGCCTTGCAAATCGATATAATTAGTTTTCCATCACCACTTCTTACGGAAGATTATAATGATGGATTTAATGTTTATATATGATAGTCATGACATGTTTATCATTCTTAAAAGGTAATATATCACCTATTTTTGTACCTTCTCATACACTGAAAAATGATAACATCGTTTGTGCCCCTACAAAAAAAACATACATTCACTACGAGAAAAGTCGTTATTTGCAACGGACTATTTGCGACGGGGAAGGGTCCTATCACAAATAGTTTTTCAGGAGGCACTATTTGCAATGGGGCCATGTTCTCGTCACAAATAACAAATTATTTGTGATGGGAATAGGTATCATGTCACAAATACTATTTCGGCAAGTAGTTATTTGCGACGGGTCTCATCACAAATACCTTTTTAACCGTCACCCCTAATTAATCGGGGTTAGCATTTGCGACATGACCCATCGCAAATAGTATTATTTGCGATGGGAATCTTTTCACAACTAAAATAACCTATATATACCCTCATCCGATTTTTTTTTACTTCACAACTCTCTCAACTCCTCTCTCCCTCTCTACTCTCATTTTTCTCTTTAATTTTTTCAAAGTTTAAAATTTGATATCGGAGTAATTTTCAAGTCTTGTATCCTAAGAAAGATTCAATTTTAAGGTATTTAACTATTACTTTTATTTTTTAGTTAATTCAATTTATTTTATATTAGTTATAATTATTGTTAATTAATGGTAATTAAATTAAATTAGAATTAGATAGTTTTATTTTTCATTATTTATTTTTACAAAAATGTTGTTTCATTAAGATTTAATTTTCTTATTTAAAAATAAATAGTATTAATTTGTAATACTTTGGTTCAACTATCATTAATTAATAATAATTACATGTAATTAGTATTGATTAGTAGTAATTAGTACTAATTAGTATTAATTATTATTAATTAGTAGCAAGTAGTATTAATTATTTTTAATTAGTATTAATTAGTATTAATTAGTATTAATTAGTATTAATTAGTATTAATTAGTATTAATTAGTATTAATTAGTATTAATTAGTATTACTTAGTATTAATTAGTATTAATTAGAAATAATCAGCGGTAATTAGCGGTAATTAGTAATAAATAATAATAAAAATTTATAAATGTTAATAAATAGTAATAATTAGTAGTAAATAGTAATAATTAGTAATAATTAGTAATAATTAGTAATAATTAGTAATAATTAGTAATAATTAGTAATAATTAGTAATAATTAGTAATAATTAGCAGTAATTAGCAGTAATTAATAATAATTAGCGGTAATTAGTAGTAATTAGCAGTAATTAGCAATAAATAATAATAAATAGTAATAAATATTAATAAATATTAATAATTAGTAATAATTAGTAATAAATAGTAATAAATAGTAATAATAAGTAATAAATAATAATAAATAATAATAATAATCAGCGGTAATTAGCAGCAATTATTAATAATTAATAATAATTAGCGGTAAATAGTAATAATTAGTGGTAAATAGTAATAATTAGTAATAATTAGTAATAAATGGTAATTAATACTAGTAAATAGTAATATTTAATAATAAATAGTAATAATTAGTAATAATTTGTAATAATTAGTAATAATTAGTTTTAATTAGTAATGATTAGTAATGATTAGTAATGATTAGTAATAAATATAAATAATTAGTAATAATTAGTAATAATTATTAACAAATAGAAATAAATAGTAATAATTATTAATAAATAGAAATAAATAGTAATAATTAGTTATAATTAGTAATAATTAGTAATAATTATTAATAATTAGAAATAATTAGAAATAATTAGTAATAATTAGAAATAATTAGTAATAATTATTAATAATTATTAACAAATAGTAATAATTAGTAATAATTATTAATAAATAGTAATAAAAAGTAATAATTAGAAATAAATAATAATAATTAGTGGTAATGATTAATAAATAGAAATAAATAGAAATATTTTGTAATAATTAAAATAATTAGTAATAAATAGAAATAAATAGATAGTAATAATTTGTAATAAATAGTAATAATTAATAATACATAGTAACAATTAGTAATACATAGTAATACAAAGTAATACATAGTTATAATTAGTAATAATTAGTAATAATTAGTAATAATTAGTAATAATTAGTAATAATTAGTAATAATTAGTAATAATTAGTAATAATTAGTAATAATTAGTAATAAATAGTAATAATTAGTAATAAATAGTAATAAATATTAATAATTAGTGATAATTAGTAATAATTAGTAATAAATAGTAATAAATAGTAATAATTGGTCATAATTAGTAATAATTAGTAATAAATATAAATAATTATTAATAATTATTAATAATTTTTAATAAATAGAAATAAATAGTAATAATTATTAATAACTAGTAATAATTAGTAATAATTAGTAATAATTAGTAATAAATAGTAGTCAATAAAAATAAATAGTAAAAGATGATGATAAATAGTAATAAATAGTAATAATTAGTAATAAATAGTAATAAATAGTAATAATTGGTAATAATTGATAATAATTAGTAATAATTATTAATAATTAGTAATAATTAGTAATAATTAGTAATAATTAGTGGTAATTAGTGGTAATTATTATAAATTAGTATTAATTAGTATTAATTAGTAATAATTAGTAATAATTAGTAATAATTATTATAAATTAATGTAAATTAGTATAAATTTTAAAAAAAATGACTATAATTCCCTAAAAAATAATAGAAATTATTATAAATTACTAGAAAGATGAAAATGAAATAGGTCATCAATTTTCAAGCCATGATCAAGAACAAATTTGTATATAAATGGTTGATATAAATTTATCATTTGTCATGGTCTGAAGACTGGAAATTCTATGATTTACACCTTTTAGTAATTTATAAAATATTTCATTACTTTATAGTAATTTATTAAAAAAAGTTATTAATTTATAAAAAAAAATATGTTAATATTATAGGTAATTAGTAAGAAAACAGTGGTAAATAGATACAGTTTATAATATTTACAAGCCAATTCTATTTTTTTAATTTTTACTCTTTTTTAGGTCATCTTTTTCTTATATCAAATTAATTATAAAAAAAAATTATTTATTTTATATTTTTTAGAGTAATATAGAATAAGGAAGTCAACAAAATTCTTTATTACATGATCACGATTGGATAAATCATCGTAAGAATACAAACAGTTCTGGTATAAATCCTGTATATATTGAGGGTGTTGAATCTTTTTTATCATTTACATCATCGAAACCAAAATTTATTTCTAAAGGGACAATTAAGTTTCCATGCAAGAAATTTGATCTAAGGATATTTGACACATTTGATAATGTTAGGGTTAATCTAATGCGATTTGGTTTTTGAAACAATTATATTTTTTGGTATCAATATGGTGGACGCAGTTCTGGAGATGATACTAATAATTTGGTTCCAAATCCATCATGGTCTCAAAATTTAGTACATGATGTGGTTGGCCCGTCTTTTCAACAAACAGAAACTCGTGATGATATTGATTCAACTCTAGAGTTGAAACCATCCCAATTTTATGAGTTGTTGAAGTCTATTTGGGAATCCTTATATCCTGGTAGCAAGATAAGAAAATTTGAAGTGGTTGAAAAAATTATGGATATTAAATCAGATAACAGAATGTAAAATAGCTATTTTGATCATATATTCTTTGGTTAAAGCACTATTACCTAAAGTAAATTTGTTTCCTACAAATTTTTATGAGAGAAATAGTTTTGTTAATAATTTAGGTCTTGGTTATCAGAAGATTCATGTATGTTCAAATTATTGCATCTTATGTTGAAAATGAGTTGTTTGTTAGTTGTCCTACATGTGGAAAATCGAGATACAAAGAGGGTCAACTAGGGAAATCTAAATTGATTCTTGTAAAACAATTGAGGCATTTCCTGATTACACCCAAATTGTAATATTTATTTATGTCTCAAAACACAACATCATTGATGTCATGGAAAAAAACCAATATTTCAACTAGTAAAGGCTTAAACCATTCACTTGATAGCAATTCATGGAAACATTTTGACCAAGTACTTCCATATTTTTCTTTAAAATCTCGAAATGCGTGATTGAGTCTTTCTACTAATGGTTTCTGTCTATTTGGTTTATACTGTAGTCAATATTCTTGTTGACCAATCTTTATAACTCCAAACAATTTACCACCTTTGATGTTGATGAATGATCTCAATATCTTTTTGACCTTATTAATTACAGGACATTTGAAATAGAATCTCGATGTTTATTTGAATCCATTGATTGATAAGTTAAATTTATTATGGAGTAATGGTGTCAGTACGTATAATTTTTTTGTGAAATAGATTTTCTTACTAAAATTTTCATTAATGTGGAAAATTAGTGACTTCCCTATATAACACCCCAAGATTTCATAGTAAGTTACTTTCTTTAAAGTACTTCAATAGCTTTTGTTACACACAACACCGAGTTCGAGCGCACCACGACTTACCAAACTAGTCGTTCAAAAAATGGTTATGAATATTATTAACTACATTTTGAATTTTATATACTCCATATAATTTTATCATACATATTATTTATTTTTTAGACATAATATAAGAACAAATTCAATTTTACAGAAAAAAGAAGTATTTTTCAAAAAATGTAATTTTACCACCTTTTAATCGTGAACCATTTTTAAATCCAATATTTGAAACTTTTACATATTCAATTTGAAAAAATAAACTTATTCTTTAGAATAAGTATATAAAAAATTATTTTTGGATAAATTTTTAGTGCTTTTCTGATAACTTTCATATTTTGATGAATAGTGAAAGATACTAATTTTTAATTGAAAATAAAATTTTTAATCAAAATAATTTAGAGTGTTAAATTATACATTTGAATGGTTTTTAAGTATAATTAGATTATATTTTTATAATTTAATCCAATTTTGATCATTGGAAGTACTTTTACATTTAAATTAGATATAAACACATATCAATCTTTTAATAGTTTTTACTCTTCAAAAACTCGCTTTCTGGTTTTGACAACGGGAATATTTTTTAAAATTAATTAATACAAATTATATGTTTTTAATTTGGTAAAATAGGCATCATTTTTTAATTTGGAATATCAAAATTATCTTTGGGTGAATTTTTTGTATTTTTCTGAAGACTTTCAATTTTTTATGAATAGTGAAAAACACTGTGTTATTGTTTAAAACATTATTTTTATTTAAATAATTATTTATTTTATTTAAATTTATTTGTATTCAAAATTGATACATAATACCAATATAAGTTCAATGTAATTCATTGGAGTCATTTTATAATAAAATTAGATGTATAAAAATTTATTGAACTTTTTAACGTCTTTTACCCACCTTCTAGGCACAATTGCAAATTTGCATAAAGCATAATTTTACCTCTTCTGTGAATTGAATTTCAAAAATATAAGAGACACAATTTACATCAGTAAGTAAAATTTGGTTCTATATGATGAAAATAATTTTTTGTGAATAGTAACTTTTCAATTTTATTTACCACGGTTAAAAGTAAATAGGGTAATTAAAGGTAAAAATGATATTATAATTACCCTAACACATGTACTAATTCTATTGGATAAGTGTATTTAGACCAAAACAAACTTTGGGGATAAAATATGATCCTTTTGATCCACTTGGATTGGATTAGGACATTTATTATTATTTTATTTAAAGAAGAGTTAAAAGTGTTAAATTCAAAGTTTAATAACTAAACCATTTTTAATATAGGGTTCTACATAAGATAAATTCAATTATAAATATTCAATATAAATATAAAAAAATTCCTACATAATCGTATTTTATTTATAATTTTTATAAATTAAATAATTAAATTTATTTATGACACAATGATAATGTAGTAAATAACTTATTATTGAAAGATTAAAATAATTGATATTATAAATATTAATATAATTGTAAATTGAGACTTTTGATGTATTACAAAAATTTTATAGGTTAATATGACATGTTAGGATTGATTAAATAAATTTTTTTTGAAGTTATAAAGTTTTTATGACTTTCACAAAAACCAAATACTAAATAGTGTCAAAATTGACATAAATGAGTTTTTAAAACAAATACTATATTATTAATTGATATAATATTCCTAAAAATATAAGGTTATGACAAAGGACTTAGATAAGGTTATATATACAAATAATGAACTAATTGGGGTTCTCTTGGATTTTTATAGTAAGTTTATTAACCATTTATTATAATAATACAAGAATACATGGTAAAAGTTAAACTATTTAACTAAAGTTAAATCTAAAAAATAAGGTTAATATGGTGACCTAAACCTATATAAGACCTATTGGTTGAGATTTTTTCAACCAATCCCCATTTTATCCTAGAAATAAATCCTTTTGGAGCCATTATAAACCGAATATGATTGTATAATAAAATAATATTTCAAGATTTTCCTAAAGTGACCCTCACCTCTCTTATAAAAGGGCACTTCCCCTTCTCTAAATTTTACACCTCCAAGGCAATTTGGCTCGACCAAACTCTACTCAAATATCCTACCAACTACCCTCACTTCAACATAGAGGCCTTACTTTGATCATAAATCTAGCCTAAGGATCCCTTTTGATCAAATCAAATGGATGCACACGAAGAAGAGGTAATAATTTTATCACCTCTTTCAAAGTTCTTTTCTTCTTCCACTTCCTCTTTTATTTTTGTTTCCATAAAAAATTAACTCCATTAACTTCTACATACTGTGATGTTATTATAAATATGGTACAACCATATTCATTATTCTATCCATCCTATGAATGACAAAGTCATCATACGAGCGTATATACGGTTTTTCGTCTCCACGTCGTGGTGTAGTTTGTTATTCAACAATTCATTATTTGGATGGGTATAATAATGAGTATAACTGATTTAAATAATAAATATAACATGTTAATTATTATTTATATATAATATACCATCCAATTACATACAATTTCACCACTAATAGAATGATATTGTCGCTCGTGCGTACGTACGGCTTACGATCTCCATGACGTGATGAGATTTCATTCCTCATCGTAACCATTCAAGAATAATTTTCATTTTATGATTAAAAATAATGTTTAATAACTTAATATCATTATTTATATTAATCAAATACATCATATTCATAACAAACATGACTTATGTAACAAAACATATAAAGGAAAATGAATCAGTTAACACCCAAAACAATGATACTACTGAAATATTATTAACAAAACAATATTAGAAGATCATATATGATATAATATTTATGTATGTGGTTATTTTATAATTTAATAACAATTATTTCACCATTATAAAGGAGGTTAACCTACCATATACTAAGTAAAATTATAAGGTAAGGTATTTTCATCTCACTTCTTATTCCTGTGAGATTCATGCTATATTGCCACTATTTCCTTTTGTGTGGTGTATGTACTACCCATGATTGTATTCCTTCTATAATATACTTTAATTTATGGGTATTTAAAACTTAATTATATGATACTTCTTTCATGGGGTGTATATTTTTTAAGTTATCAAATCGATAAGGGAATTTCTAATTTCGATTTCCACTCATTGGGTTTTATACAAACTTCATTGATTATTTTACTCCAAGATTATATGTGAAATCACCATTTATTTATTTATTTAGTAATTTCCACTCCTTTTTGTGTGGATATAGTTTTTATACACATAATCACTCCATTTATAAATTCTCAATTCATCGATATGAACTTGATAAGAGTAATCTTAACTCAATTTACATTCATTGAGTTAAACATCCAAGTCATTGGGGTTGTTGTTACAAGAATATGTGTGAATGTCCTCTAGTTTATTTACACTGAATATCCAATAATATTAAGTGTATTTATAATTAATCACACATAATTATGTCATTTATTTATCCTTAACCTAAGGATATGGTCTTTATAATGGATTTCATCTCAATTTACATTCTATTGAGACTTCTTTGTTGTTATGCACCAATTCACTTTTATGTAGTGTATATATTGTACTTTAACATAATATATCATTAATCCCTTTATTATCATAATATTATAAAGTTTTTATTACCTAATTTTTTTTATTTAATCTTCTTTCATTTGGTTAGGAACTATTTAACTAAAATATCGTTTTACATGTTTTAAAGATTTATTCTACCAAATCATTCTCATTAATGTTCGTGTTTTAAAAATGATTTTAAGGATTTATTTATATGGACATGAATGTTTTGAAATTAAAATTACTTTCAAAATTTTCAAATTGTTATGGGATAATTTGATTCAAAAATCTCTTTTAAATGAATTCTTTGATAAATAGTGCGACTTTTAAATGTTTTCAAGAAAAAGGGGATATTTCTCTCAAATAGTTTTACTGATTATTTTCATATATGTCAATATCCTTCATTGTATTTTATTCTTGATTGAGGTTGATTTATTATAATATAATCATTCATATTGTATTTAATGATTTATGTTTGAATTTGGATGTGCTATTTTTATACCATTCATGGTTTATAGTTAAAGTATTAACATTTCGTATGATTTTTTTAATACAAATGTTTGTGTTATGTTTCAACCTTTTCATATGAGGAATGCATTGGACTTAGTAAGTGATAGGTGGAGCCCTCTATAGCTCCTCGATTCATTGGTAGGTCTCATGAGACAAACTAGTGTCTTGGCACAAGGCCTTGACAAAATCTTTATTTTTAGTCTTGGTACGAGGCCTTGACTATGTGGTTTTGATGTCCGGCATTATGCATTCCATAATTATGAAATTAGCTATTGATATTAAATGTGATTATTTGACTAGTAGAATATCCATGTGAATAAGTAAATGGAATTATTTGATATATCTTTTCCATATTATACTGAAGCTTAAGTTTAAAAGGCTTGTGTTTTAGTCTTATACATTTCCTTAAATGTTTATGTTTTCTTATAATAGTTTCTGCAATATTGTTATTCTTACTGAGCATGTGTTCTCACCCCTTTCTTATGTTTTATTTTTCTCAGGATGTGAAAAATTATATTATGATTGACCTTAATAAATAGGATAAGGGATATGAGTGTGTTTAAAGGAGACACAATGTTGTAGTTTCTCCATTTCATAATGTAATGTAAAATGTATGTATGTATCTAAAACCTCCAGGGAAACTAAACTAATCGGTATTTCGAGACTTGATCTCTTGTGATCATGCCAATGTTATATAATAATGCACCGACTCTAGGTAACTAAGGTTAGGGAATTACAACTACATATGGAACATTATCTGTTTAGAGTACACATGGTCCAAAATCATTTTCTTACTATATAAGAGACAGTAAAGCGTTTATGCTCATTAAGGAGAGAAAAACTTGTTTCTTTGACTGTCATCAAAAATTTATTCATAATGATCATCATTTTAAGAGGAAAATATATCATTTCAGAAAAGGGAAAATTGAAAGAAATTGACCTCCTATAATGATCTCAGGAATTTATTTAAAATCTATTGTCTCTTCATTACCTCCCATTAAATTTGGACCGACTATAAATATAAGGACCTGACCTTATTACATTACATAATCTTAAATTTAATCAAGAAATAACTTCCTTTCACATTGAGGATATTTTAAAGTATAGAGATTTAGAGAATTGGGACATAATACATTAATAACATTACACATTAATACAGAGTGGATACCATAAAAACGGTATTCATTTCTTCCAAAAAATATAAAACTTTTCAAATAAAACATGATTTCTTTGACAATTATTCAAACATTTAACTTGGCTTCATTATTTGTCCTAAACATCCTTATAACCTATGAAAATAATTTAAAAACTTGGTATGGGAATAAAAATCTCAGTAAGGAATATAAAAATAAGGAAAGAACACATTAGTCTATGAACACTTATAACGTATGAAATCATTTCCAAAAGACATACTTTTCACCCATATATACTTACTTTTTGAAACATGATAATTCCAAAAGATCCAAACAAAAAAAAATAAGAATATAAATATAAAAATAAAGGTATATTGGTGAATTACTTACATAATCTTGTAACCCTCTCAGCTACCTTATAATTTTTAACCCTCACGGCTACCTTGAAATTTGTGTAACCATCGCAGTTACACTAGGAGTAAACATACGGTCGAACTACAACTTACACATACCCACTACATTGGTGGGAGATATAGGTCCCAACCTTCATCATAAAAAATTCCCAAGAACAAGAACATAATCATACAATATGAATAATTCCATAAAAACATTGCTTTTGAATTTGGTAAAATAAACTTTTAAAAGAGGATTTTAAAAGAAAATCCCCTTACAAATATCATATAATTGAATATAGACTTAATAGAGTGGATGGAATATGTATATACACTTTAAATACACATAATTCATCATAATATATAAAAAATTGATCACACAGACAATTTTAATACCACATAAATAATGAAGTAGAATGTAAACCCAATGAATGGAAATTAGGTTAAGAATTCCCTTACCTCAGGTTCTTCTTACTTCAAAATTGTTTAAAAATCCTATATAATGGTTAAAATAATTTTATTAATATATTATAGAAACATATTAATCTTTATAATATCTTATATTATCATTTTATTACATCATTTCACCCTTTAATTGTTAGTATTTTGTTCCTTGCCTTGTTTTGGGTGCTTTCTTTACATGTTTTCCATGATCGGTTCATGATTGATATTTTTATCGATTGGAAGTGAAACTAAATAATTGGAATGGAGTGGTATTTAAATATTTCCAGAACCATAAATTATACCTTTTTTCATTTTTAATTATTACATGAGGATGATTCATAAGTTAAATCATTATTGATATTTGTTTAAGTCATTTTGGTGTTTCTTCGATCCTAAAGAACACATTTTGTTTTATAAATTAATAACATGTGTACAAAATGATTCCAAAACCTTATAAAAGTTATAATACATAAATTATAATCTCTTTAAACCATAAAAATTATTACATGACCAGTCTTGAAGGAAGTAAAATAAATTGAAATCACATCGTCCACGATGTCGGTAAATCAACATATCACAGATGGTGTTTTAATTTCCTGAATAAGTGGGAGTTGAGAAGAAGTATAATGGTGAATATTACATAAACATGATTAAATCCAAAATATTTAAGATATTGTATCATTAATTCATATTGGATAAGGGGAGATCAGGAAAGAAGAAGAAAATTAAGGAACTCGAAATAAAAGAAAAGTTGAGAAATCCCTTACGAAAATTCGGCAGCCTAACGACGTCGCTTAAAATTTCATAAAATATTTTGATGAGAGAAAAGGGGTATCTCATAAATATTACATAATATGGGAATTAAGGGGATATGGAATGAAATATCCCAACATAAGACAAAGGAAATTAAAGATAATAACATAAAATGAAATCTTGAAAAAAAAGAGGGTGGTGGATTCCCTTACCTTGTAGAGTAATTCCTAAAACATGAAGGTTGGGACCTTGGGGGGTTTATAACACCTTGGTAGGATTAATATGGAGGTAATAAAGCCAGATATTATTTAAGGATGAATTTTTAATGAATATAATGAAGGAATGGGTTGGTATTTATAACAAAAGTAAGGGAATATTTTATTAATTTTCAAGGGACACCTCATTAGTGGTATTTGAAAAAGAATGGGATTTCCCATGGTATTAGCCACATGGAACAAATAATATATTATTTTAATGTACACAAGTCTATAAAAATTATTACATCATTAATTATGTCATTAAACATACCGAAAACTCAAAACTGTATTTTTACTATTCACCTAATATTCAACTATTTCAAAAAAATACCAAAAAATCACCCTAACCATTTTTCGACGTGTAGAATTTAAAAATGAACTCATTTTTTTGAAAATAAGTTTCTAAATATTATTAATTTAATTTTTAAATAAAATCATAATTTATTCAAAAATAACAGTTTTAAGTATATAACTTTTTTTTAATACCTTGAAAAATTAATCGACATCGCATTATCTTATAACCTTAAGAAAATAAAATAATAATACAATTTACTATTCATTAGGGTCATATTACTATTCATATTACTATTCATAATGGTAATTACTATTCACCAAAAAATCGAATTGGTTCTATTAGACTCCAAATAACTTACTGGTCATAATTGTAGATGACCGTTTTTCAAAATTCAAAAAATAGAAGCTAAAAAATTATGTTTAAAGGATAGTTATAAATATCTATATAAAAAATTTTCTTGAATTTCAATTTATTTTTATAAAACCTTGGGGTGTTACATTATCCCCACCTTCTGGAAATTACGTCCTCACAATTTTATTTACTTATTAAACAAGTGAGGGTACCTTGATCATGGAATCCACCTAGTTTCATCATCATCTTGTTCACGTAAATATAAGGTCCATGCATTTCAAAAATGATTTAGAGATCCTTCAAAATCATTTTCTTCTTTATCCAAATACACCTTGTACAACTTGGTTCATATGGGTGTTCACAGAAAAATAGTTTCGGGAAATAATCATGTATGACATATAATTTCAAAACATCAGATAAAACTTGATTTTTATAAAATAGTAGGATCGAGTTTGAGTTGAAACTTTCAATCAATGGTTCTTTTAAAATACCATAATTATGTGCTAAAATACAATATTTTAAAATCAAATATAAATAGGTTGCGCAAGGGTCTCCTTCTTCAGCACCTCTTTCAAAATCATAATATGCTTAAAAATCTTGTGATAAGGTAAAATATTTGAAAATTCCTTGATGATATTTACCTTTCATGAAAATATGAGAATATTGAGAAATAGGATTTGATTAAATAAAACCCATGATCTACTATGTTATCGAGGTATAGTGGAGGTGTTTGATATCTCAAACAATTTCTTGCAAGTGATTTGTATGTTATAAAATGTTTTAGAATCGTCTGGACATGACTTTACAATAATTATTGCAAGAAATTCATGAGGAAGAGATAGGAATTTAATTTTAGATCCTCCTCCTTCCATTTATAACTAACTTTACTTGATCTTAAAAAGTTATAAAACAAGTATTTAACTTAAATAATAGATGTAGAGACTAACCATATGTTTAATGAAAACTTTTAATCCTTAAAGTTGTCTAAACCTTTCCTCTGATACCAATTATAATGACCCAAACTTATTACATTGCATAATATTGAATTTAGTCAATAAATCACTTACTTTCACATTGATTATATTTTCAAGTTTATATCTTTATAGAATTGGTACACAATACACTCATAACATTACACATTAATACAAAGTGGATACCATAAAAACATTATTCGTCTCTTCTAAAAAAATATAAAACTTTTCAAATAAAACATGATTTCTTTGAAAATTCTTCAAACATTTAACTTGGATTCCTTATTTGTCTTAAAAATACTTATAACCTGTAAAAATAATTTAAAAACTTGTGATGAGCATAAAAATATCAATAAGGGATATAAAAAGAAGGAAATAACACATTAGTCCATGAACACTTGTAACGTATGAAATCATTTCCAAAAGACATACTTGTCACCCATATATACTTAATTTTTGAAAAATGAAAATTACACAAGATAAACAAAAAAAATAACATAAATAGAACCATAAATTTATCTTGGGGTATTACTTACATAATCTTGTAACCCTCTCGGCTACCTTATAATTTGCAACCCTCACGGCTACCTTACAATTTGTGTAACCATCGTAGTTACACTAGGAGTAACCATATAGCCGAACTCAAACTTACACATACCCAATGAATTTATGGGAGATATAGGTTCCACCCTTAATCATAAAAAATTCCCAAGAACTAGAACATAATCATACAACATGAATCATTCCATAAAAACATTGCTTTTGAATTTCGTAAAACAAAATTTTAAAAGAGGTTTTTTAAACAAAATCCCCTTAAAAATCATAAAATTTAATAGAGACTTAATAGAGTGGATTTAATATGTATATACACTGTAAATACACATAATTAATCATAATATAAATAAATTTTATCACACAGACAATTTTAATACCACATAAATAATGAAGTAGAATGTTAACCCAAAGAATGGAAATCGGATTAAGAATTCTCTTACCTCAAGTTCGTCTTACTTAAAAATTGTTTAAAACTCCTATATAATGGTTAAAATAATGTTATTGATATCTTACAGAAACATATTCATCTTTATAAAATCTTATATGATCATTTCATTACATCATTTCACCCTTTAATTGTTAGTATTTTGTTCCTCACATTGTTTTGGGTGCTTTCTTTACATGTTTTCCATGATCGGTTCATGATGGATATTCTTGTCGATTGGAAGTGAAACTACAGAATTGTAATGGAGTGTTATTTAAATATTTTTAGAAACATAAATTATACCTTTTATCATTTTGAATTCGAACATGAGGATGATTCATAAGTTAAATCATTATTGATATTTGTTTAAGTCATTTTGGCATTTCTTCGATTGTAAAGAACTCATTTTGTTTTATAAATTAATAACATGTGTAAAAAATGATTCCAGAACCTTATAAAAGTTATAATACATAAATTATAATATGTTTCAACCATAAAAATGGTTTCATGACCAGTCTTGAAGGAAGTAAAAGAAATTGAAATCACATCGTCCATGATGTCGGTAAATCGACACATAACGGATGGTGTTTTAATTTCTTGAATAAGTGGGAGTGGAGAAGAAGTATAATGATGAATATTCCATAAACATGATGAAATAATGAATATGTAAGATAATGTATCATTCATTCCTATTTGGTAAGGGTATTTTAGGAAAGAATAATAAAATAAAGGAACTCAAAATAAAAGAAAAGTTGAGAAATCTCTTACGAAAATTCGGCAGCCTAACGGCGTCGCTTAAAATTTCATAAAATATTTTGATGATAGAAAAGGGGACTATCGTAATTATTAAATAATATGGATAGTAAGGGGATATGGAGTGAAATATCCCAACATAAGACAAAGTAAATTGAAAATAATAACATAAAATGAAAGCTTGAAAAAGAGAAGGGTGGTGGATTTCCTTACCTTGTAGAGTAACTCCTAAAAAATGAATGTTGGGACCTTGGGGGCTGGAGGAAACCTTGAGAGGATTACTATGGAGGTAAAAAGTACAAATATTCATTTAGAAATAATTTGGAATGAATGGAATGAAGGAATGGGCTGGTATTTATAGCAAAAGTGAGGGAATATTTTATTAATTTCCAAGGGACACCTCATTAGTGGTATTTGCAAAACCATGGGATTGCCCATGGTATTCGACACTTGGCACACCTCATATATTATTTTAATTTATGAAAGTCTACCAGAATTATTAAATCACTATTACATCATTAATGATGTCATTAAACTTGCCAAAAACTCAAAACTGTATTTTTACTATTCACCAAAAATTCAACTATTTCAGAAAAATCCCAAAAATTAAACCTAACCATTTTTAGACGTGTAGAATTTAAAAATGAACTCCATTTTTTGAAAATAATTTTATAAATATTATTAATTTAATTTTTAAATAAAATCATAATTTATTCAAAAATAACTATTTTATGTATATAACTCTTTTTTTAATACCTTGAAAAATTAATCAACATCTCATTATCATATAACCTTAAGAAAATAAAATAATAATACAATTTACTATTCATTAGGGTTATATTACTATTTGTATTACTATTCCTAAGGGTAGGTTACTATTAACCAAAAAATCAAGTTGGATCCATTAGACTCCAAATAACTTACTGATCACAATTGTAACTAACCGTTTTTTGAAATTCAAAACATAGAAGTTGAAAAATTATGTTTAAAGGATAGTTATAAATATCTACATAAAACAAAGTTTCATGCATTTCAATTTATTTTTATAAAACCTTAGGGTGTTACAATAAACCAACAGAAAATTGATGGCTTTGATAAAGAACACAATTGGATAAAATAGAACATTTTTTTGGATCTACTATATTGGTCTAATTTGTTGGTTCATCACAAGTTGGATATCATGCATATTGAGAAGAACTATTTTGATAATATATTTTATACATTTTTGAACACACTAGGTAAGACCAAAGATAATGTAAAGGCATAAGTAGATCTTTCCCAAATTCACAGGTGACCTAAACTTGAACTATTTAAAAATGATATATCATAGAATTTATTGAAGCCAAAATCATATTATAAAGTTTCTAAAGAGAATCGTTTATTATTTTTTTAGTGGATTGTATATTTGAGGCTTCCATATGGTTATGTTTCTAATTTGTATAGATGTGTTAGAAATGGTCAAATTATCAGATTAAAAGGTTATGACTATCATGTTATAATGGAAATAATTATACCGATTGGATTTAGAGGTTTTTTTTAATTCTATGATTTGGGATGTGCTAACAGAAATATCATATTTTTTTCGAGATATTTGTGTGGCGGTAATAAACTACAATTCACTAAGTATACTATAAGAACATCTTGTTTTAATTTTAAATAAAATGGAAAAAATATTCTCACTCGCTTTCTTTGATTCAATGTAACATTTGATATTATATTTTCTACATGAATAAAAATGTAGAGGTCCAATACAGTTCCAATGGATATACCCATTCGAGAGATGCATGCATAAATTGAAGAAAAAGAAATGTAACAAAGTACCGATTGAAGGATCAATTGTAGAAGATTATTTATAGGAGGAAATTTCTTTTTTATCCTCTAATTATTTTCAATCTAATATCCATAAAAACATAACTATATGGGTTGTAATGAGGAAAATGTTGATGATGAAATGATCAATCAATTAACAGTTTTTAATCAGCCCGAACTTGGATTTAGTGGAGTTCATGAATGATGGATTTCAGATGATGAACATAACAAGGCTCATACATATGTTCTTCTTAACTATAAAGAAGTGACACCATTTATACTCTGAGTTCTCCTATCACTTATTCTATAATATTTGTTTCAAAATTTAATATTATTTTATTTGTAGATTGTATGTTAATTATATCAAGAAACAATTTCCACAAATTATAATAGCTGCTCTTGAAGAATGTCAGTAAAATAATTTTTCCTACTGGTTTCAAAAACTAGTAAAATAAATTGTTTATGGTTTAATATATAAAATAAATTTATTACTTGTTATATTGATATTTCTTTTATAATTTTTCAGGTATCTCAACATGATGATAAAATTGATAATCGATTGTGTGTATTGTGTAACCCACCATCCAAAATGGTTTAATCTTATAATGCATATCTGGTGAATGGTTTCAAATTTTATACACGTGTATATGGGGAATTAAAAAAATAATGAATAGTGGTGTTTTATTAAGAGGATATCATCATAGAGAAAGTGAAGTTGACTTTTACAGTGTGCTGGAAGAAATAATTGAACTGTTTTATCTAGAAAAAAAATTACATAACGATGTTTAAATTTTAGTGGTTGGATACTAAGAGAGGCTTGTGTGTTCATATATGGCATGGAATCATTGATATTAAATATAAAATACTTCTTACAGTAAATGAACCATTTTTAATGGCTCATCAAGGACATAAAATTTATTATGAAAATTATTGTGCTATTTCAAGTGAGTTAAGTGATTAGTGGAGTATAATAAAAGTGAAATATTGGAAAAATCAGTTTATTCAAAGTGAATGTGGTTCCATTAAAGTGCAAGAAATTGAAATTTTTCAAGAGACTACTTTAAATATATCTTTTCCATGAAGTGACATGAATATAAATGATGACACCCCATATTTAAGGTTCAATGGTGATGATGATATAATTGATGTAATAAATGAATTTGAAATGAAAGGAGATGATGAAACTAAAACTCTTATGGAAATTGATGATACTGAGGAGGAAAATGAAAATATTGACACCGTCATATGAAAATATGAGGATAAATATGAAGATTAGAAAAATTAAATTCTTTTTATAATCATATATAATATATATCTATATATAATAGTTATTTTCATCTATTTTCTAACAACGGACATTTCATGTTTCAGACGGACTCAGATCTGTTTTGTGAGTTGGAGGAGGCTGATCTACCTAGTGACAAGCATGATGTTGCATCATCTAACCCTCAAACTACTGACGGTTTAGATAGGACTTAGAGGGGGTGTGGTCTTTCACGATTGATGATTTATAGCCCTATCCTTGAGTGACGTCCATGTCTTGACTTTGATCCACGCATGCGGAGGTATGTTAAATTGTGCATTTTAATTAGTTTTCATTAATTATCATTAATTTATTTATATAATAATTTTTTGATTATTTGTTCTATTTTTTCATAGCTATTTTCACATATGGCTATTGGAAAGAGTAGTGTTATATTACGGAATTATTTTTCGAGACCATGGGATACATGGGATCAGATTCCCATTGATGTTCAGCACCACATGTTCAATCATTGGCTGGTATGTAAATAAATAAAATTTATTTTGAAATTTATTTAATTAATAACTTGATATTATTAATTATTTATAGGGTTTATGGTATCTCATTGATGATAGCATGCATGAATCTATCTAGGAGGTACGGGAAGTCTATATGCATTAGCAGTGCTGTCAATTTTTGCACAATCTAAGGAGAACAACAATGAGGAACGCAGGAGTCACAAAGTTTGATTGGTATTTTTTTACCCATCGAACTGATTACATTTCATCTCAGGTTTGGGATGGATTATGTTTACACTGGATGAGAGATAATTTTTAGAGATCATCAGTAGTTCGATATAATCGGGGTATATAGGAGGTGACACATCGAGCTGGTAGTTATACATTCAGTATGCATAAGCAACATATGGTAAGTACCTTTTTTAATAATTTATATAACTTTAAATGTAAATTATTTATTTTATAATCATATAGGTAGTTGAACAACCCGATATTATGGAGTTCAACATTTATAGGAGGGTATACAGAAATTCTGTCACTGGAGAGCTTAGAGGTGATCTCCAGTGTCAGATTGTGGTTAGTATAATTTCTTTTTGAGTTTTAAAATTAACTACAAATAATATTTTAACTATTTTAATTGTAATTACAATGAAGGATTCATATGAGGCCATGACATCTCAGACATAGGTTGAGAGTCAGGTCGAGACTGGGGATCAAACTAGTGCAGCATGATTTAATGATGAAGCATAGATGCAGGTGACCTAGTATTCCTTCAAGAAAGGTTGAGTTGTTGGTATCAGCTCTCGATTGATACCTGGGAGTTATTATGGTACTGCTGCAATGTCGACATACAGCTCGAGAAGAGATTGTGTGGATACATCATCATCAGCTACACAGTATGAGGAGAAAATGTGAGCTTAGGGTGAGCTTATAGATATCATGCATAGAGAGCAGAAAGAGCTCCATCAACATCAACAAGAGCAGATGCGTCGATGGCAGCAACAATAGCACGAGCAGACGATGGAGTACATGCAACATCTGACTCATGGTTTAGGGATGAAGTTCCCTCAACCATCTCCTCCATCTCCTCCAACTCCTCTAGATAACCCTCCCCCTTAGTGACTTGTTTACTTTTTATGATAAACATTTGAATGTAAAACTTTTTTGTAATATTTTTATTATTTCATATATTTACATTTCTATATAGTGTGTTTTTTATATTGTTGTGAATATTGTGTTTTTATTATTTTATTATTTTTATTATTATATTATTTATTTAGTATTTTTATTATTATATTATTTATTTAGTATTTTTATTATTATATTATTTATTTAGTATTTTTATTATGATTTTATTTATTTAGTATTTTTATTATTTTATTATTTATTTATTAATTTATTATCATTTTTTATATAGTGTTGCAAATATTGTGTTTTCTATTATTTTATTATTTTAATTATATTTTTACTAATTTTATTAGTTTATTATTATTATTATTTTATTATTATTATTATTATTTTATTATTAATATTATAATATTATTAATATTTTATTACATTTTATTAATACTTTTTTTATTATTTTTATTCTTTTTTGCGATGGGCCCATTGCTAGAGGGATTTTTTAAAACCCCTAATAAAATATTTGTGACGTCGTTTTCAGCAACGAATCAATTGTGATGGAACCCTGTCGCAATTGGTCTTTTACAATGGGGTCCCATAACAAATGGTTCAATTTCTAGTAGTGATGAAATAATGACCCCTTTGACCATTATGAACATGCCGAAAACATTTTTAAATTACAAACCAAATGTCCTCAAAATACCTAACCTGCACTTAACTGATTAAGTAATTAAATATTTCATTAAAATGAATGAAATAAAAGGATAAAGGATAAGGAATTAAACTTGGAAAATATTCTTAATAAATAAAATAATCTATATGAGTTTATTATATAGGTGTTAAAGGGAATATATATAAATTCTAGACTCAATGTAATGTATTTTGACTCAATTTTACTTCAATGAGGCATATTTGTAACAACCCAAACTTTTATCAATAAAGTTTTTTCCCTCTTATAATTATGTTATATGGTATAAAACACATACATAGCATAGAGTTCTCAATAAAAACATTATTTTCATAAATTAAGAATGAAATAAGTTAAATTCATATAAATTAAGGAACCTATACCGATGGAATAGTAACTTGACCCTTGGAATAGTAACATGACCATTAGGAATAGTAATTCAGCCAATAGAATAGTACCCTCACCTATGAAAGTATAAATAAAATTTAGGAATATTATAAATGATAATATGATATGATTATATCATAGTATGAGAAAATAAATGTTTTAAAATTGATAAATCAAGTATTGATATTTTTTTATAAAACATAAATGTTTATTTAATATTTTATAATTAATATAATTTTTTAAAAGAAAATTTATTTTCATAAAATATATTAATAAATTAAAATTTTGTTGCCTTATTATTATAATATTTTTTATGATATCTTAATTAAGTTTTCAAAGTATCATAAAATTAGTTATAATTTTAAAATCGTTATTTTTCGAATAAATAGTTATTTTAATTAAAAATTAAATTTATCATATTTATAAAATTATTATCATAAAATGGAGTTAATTTTTTTATTCTACATATTAAAAAAAAATTAGGTAAATTTTTGAGATTTTTCTAAAATAGTTGAATTTTTGGTGAATAGTGAAATACTGTAATTTACGGTATATAAAATTATAAGTTAAATGCACTATTTTTTTATTAATTGTTGATGTAATCACTATAATATAGAAGTACCCTTTTCTATTTAATATATTTAGTCATTGGAATCAAAACTATTCATATTCTTGAGCCAAAATAAAAAAATAATGAATAAAATAATAAAAAAACACCCCTCTCCTCCCCTATAAATACTGCCCCTCACTACCTCTTCCCCTCACACCTCCAAAACCTTGAAAATTTTCCAAGTTCTGCCCAATAATATTCCCAAGAATATTCCCTATATCCATAATCCTTTTATATCAAAAAAATACCAAATACAATTTCCCTAAGGAGGTTCTCAAGAAGAAGAATTCAAGAGGTAAAATCCTCTTTCTTTTTCTTTTAATTTCTTTTCAATTTCTTTTTTTTTTATTATTCTATCCTCATATATCCTTATCAAAGTGGAATGATAACTCCAATATCTTATATATACTGTAATTATATTATTTTAATGAAATAATCTATCATCAAACCTCTTCTTCTCTCTGATTTATTCTAAAAATGAAAACATCATTCATGAGGTGTTAATTTATCACCTTCGAGGGTGAAAAGATTTCATTTTACTTTATCACATTCAATACTGGTCATAAAACCATTATAATACATGTTTTAAAATTTATTTTATAACCTTTTTTATATTCTATAGCTAACATATATACATAATAATAAATAATAAAACAAAACTAGTTTGTGATGATCAAAAAACTACCAAATTAATCTAAACAATTATCATTAATGATTTATCTAATGAATCATCCTAATATCTGGAAACAAAATAATATATAATACCATTTAAACTTTTTTAATTTCATTAATAAAATATAATTTCAATTCTGGATAATTATTCTCATTTTACATGATCTTCCATACATATATACAAGTGAACCGATTATGAAAACTAAGAAACAAACACTCTCAAAACAACGGAATTGAACTCTATAACTCATCATAATGTCCATAAAAAAACTTAATAAAATTATAATGAATAAAATACATGTATAATAGGTTTTATATTTATTAATTAGTGAATCTAATTTTATTTTCCTGGATATTAAAGTGAATATAACATTCAGACATAAGGTAAGGGGATTCTCGAACCCAACTTCCTTTCTTTGGGTTATTCCCCCTTCATGCCAAATTTTAGTGTGGATGTTCATTTAATACTCCTAAAATACAATTTCATTGTTCTATCATTTTATTTTATGGTATATATATTCTTCTAATCTAATTTTATGACAAATGAAAAAAAAAATTACAAAAGAACTCTTCTTTCTAAAAAACACATCTTTTACTTCTCTTGAGATTGTTTCTCCTTAACTCAAGATTGATGGTTATTATACCAATTATGTTATTCCATTTTTATTTTTAAAACCCTAAAGTTTATTCATGAATTTATTCTTTATGAAATTATCGTGAAAAAAATTTCATTTTCATGGGTTATTTTATGAAAAATATTGATTTACGTTCTACGTGGCATGCATGATTATGTAAATGTTATGATGTGATGGGTGTGCCCGGAATTCTATAGTGCACCAATTCATTGGGTAATGTGATGTATCTCATGAGATAATTTTCAATATGTGTGAACATGATTCTATATTTGTTCACAATGATTATGATGTTATGATTATGCATATATGTTATGTGTGAACATGATGTTATATTTGTTCACAACTATGTGTGGTATTTGACCACTAAGACATGATGTTTCATTTTTATGAATTTATATATTCCATGAATTTATATAATTATTTATCTCATGGTTATGATGATGATTTCATGATTATGTTATAGTAGTGAATATTATGCTCACCCATGTTATATTGATTCATGTTATTATCTATCCTCTTACTGGGCTTTTAGCTCACCCATTTCTTTGATGTATATCCTTATGTGACTACTTATACTAAGGAGAAAGTGAGGGCCACTAAGAATATAGATAATAATGAATTAAAATAATTTTTATATTTTATTATGTAAAAGTTGTGTATGGTCTTAATTTTCCCAAGACACTAAACCTTTGGATTCTTTTTTCTTAATTCTTTCATGTTGTTTATCTTTAAATTGATGTAATGGTTATGTAAGAAAAAGTAGGGCCGCTATTGTTGGTATCAGAGATCGGTTTCATTAATTTTAGAATTAGGATTATAGAACGTTAGTAAAAATCGTTAATATGAGGCTAAGTATATGAAATCACCTTAGAATATTTGTTTTAGAAAAATTATAAACATAGGGATCCCCCAAGATATGCCTTTAGAGTTAATTGCACAAAGGAGTAAATTATTTATACATGACTTGTTGACTTATGTTTTTTTCAAACATTTTATATTTTATAAAATTGTAGGGACCAGGAGAAACCAGGACAACAACCCGTGCAAGGGACAATGCAGCAATGGTTCAAATGACATCCCCAATGCCTTGGGAGGTGGAGTTCAAAATTTCATAGTGATGATAACCCAGCTGTCTCAGGCTATGAACAATAACATGAATAATTTGGAATGGCATCCTTCCCCTAAGAGGGAGAACTGGATATTAAGTATTGTATGTAGCAATGACCACCTACGCTTAGTGGATCTTCCGATCCACTAGTCACGGAATAGTGGGAAAACTCAATGGAAAATATCTTTTCTGTACTTCACTATTCTAAGATGGAGAAGGTGACTCTGGCTGTTAATTGTTTAGATAGAGAGGCCGATCAATGGTGGGTGTTGATTAAGAACACCAAGATAAAGGACAAGATTGAAGAGATAGAGTGGGAATACTTTATGAAAATATTTCTTAATAAGTATTTACCTCAAAATCTTCAAACAAAGATAGAGAGAGAATTATTATAGCTGAAGAAAAATAAAGGTGAATATTTCAGGGATTATGAAGAAAATTTCACAAGGCTTTCAAGGTAAACCTAGGGTTTTTTTATCAATAATGATAATAAAATAGATAGATTCTTTAGTGGTTTAAAACCACACCTTCTAAAATCTATAGAAATTCAAGACTTTGAAAGTTATGAAGAATTTTTTCGATGTGCTCTCAAAGTGGAGAAGGATTTTGGAGAATGGTCCCATGGATATGAAGATAAAAATAAAAGATAGAGTTTCCAGTCAATTTATCTAATGAAAAAGATGTAAATAAATCTCAACCACTCACATGTCAAAAATTTGGGAATAAAAATCATGGGAATTGCCTCAAAGGGATAGGGAAATGCTTAAAATGTGGGAGATAAGGCCACCAAGATCATGAATGTCGAAGATACATGATGAATATGGAAAATGTGGTGGAGTAAAGGAGAGAACCACCCATGGTTCAATGTTTCAATTTTAGGGAGAAAGATAACTATGCAAGCCAGTGAAATAAACCTCAACTTCTTGAGGGAATCAGCATCAACAACCACCAAAGAAAAAAGAGCAAGGGAAATCTTATGTTATAACTACTTCTGAGTTGGATCCTAATAATAATGTGGTGATAGGTAAGTTTTTTATTCATTTAAGAATAGTAAATTTACTATTTCATTCTAGTTCTACACATTATTTTATATCATGCAAGATTAGTAGAATAATTCAAACACCGCCTCAAAATATGAAGGTTGAGTTATCTATGAGAATAGAAAATGGGGAAATTATTGCATCCATAGTATATAACTATTCCCCAATTAATTTTTGTGGACTGAAACTCCTATAAAATATGGTCTTACTTCCTTTGGTGGAGTTTTATTCTATATTGGGCATGTATTGGTTATCTTTATACAATTCTAACATCAACTATCAGGAAAGGGAGATCACTATTCACATTCTGAGGAATCCTCCAATTCTGTACAAGTGTAACGAGGAGTATGAATCTATTTTTGAATCATTTTCTTAATTATGGATATTAATTCCTTATGAGAAAACATATATAGCTCAAATTATTGAGACAAAGGAGAGAATCATGATCGAAGACATGTCCTTTATAAGGGACTACACTGACGTGTTCCCTGAATAATTGACTAGTATTCCTCCTTAATAAGAGGTTGAGTTCTCAATTGAAATTATTCCTGGATCTTTTCCTACATCAAATAAACCTTATATAATGTCCACCATTGAGTTAAAATAACTATAGAAGTAGTTACAAGAGAATATAGATAAAGGTTTCATATGCCCGAGTGCTTCACCATGGGGTGCGCCAGTTCTCTTCATCAAAAAGAAGGATGGATAAATGAGCCTCTACATTGATTATCGTGATCTCAAAAAAAATAATGATAAAGAAAAATTATCCCCTTACATTGATATATGACTTGTTAGATCAACTAAGTGGGGCCAATTATATATCTAAGGTGGACCTTCAGTCAGGATATCACCAATTAAATGTGAGTAAGGAAGATATTATAAATACTACCTTTCTAATGAGTTATGGACACTATGAGTTCATAGTGATGAATTTTAGAATAAAAAATGCTCTAGTAATATTCATAGACTTCATGAATATAGTCTTTAAAGATTACCTAAAAAAATTTGTGGTAGTCTTTATTGATGATATTCTGATATACTTCAAGAGCAAGAAGGAACATGAGGAGCATTTGAATACTATGTTAAAGAACTTGTGAAGAGAGAAGCTATATGAAAAGTACAGTAAATATGAGTTCTAGATGGATTAATTTTCATTCTTGGGGTATATTATCACCAGTAAAGGAATATATATGGACCCTTCCAAGACAAAGGTAGTCGAATAGTGGACCAGGAAAACATCTGTAATGGAGATCCATAGTTTTCTTGTTCTGGATGGGTATTACTGGTGATTTGTGAAGAACTTCTCATGATTTTCAAACCCACTAACCAAGATGACTTGTAAGGGAGAAAAAAAATTGTACTCGTGAATGTGTAGACTACTTTAAAGAGTTGAAAAGGAGGCTTATCACTACACTGGTACTCCTACTACCGACAAATGAGGAACTCTTTATGGTATATATAAATGTTTAAAATAAGGTCTTAGGTTGTGTATTGATGAAAAATGATAAAGTGATAGCCTATGCCTCAAGGTAGTTTAAAATTAATTATAAAACTATCCTATGTGTGATCTGGAATTAACAGATGTGATCTTCGCATTGAAAATTTGGAAACATTATCTTTATGGGGAGAAGTGTGAAATATATATTGATCATAAGATCCTAAAATATATATTAATATTGAAGGATCTTAATATGCGCTAGTGAAGGTGGTTAGATCTCATTAAGAATTATGACTACTCAATCCACTATCATCTTGGTAAATAAAATAAAATGGTAGATGCTCTAAGTAGAAAGGATCATACAACTTATCAATGATGATAATTAAGAAGGATCCAATATTCTTATATTTTCAAATAATGGACATGGGAATAATTAAGTAAGTAACATCATAAATCCTTTATCAAATGATTGATTAACCGTCCCTCATGGAGAAAATAAAGGATGCTCAAATAAATGATTTGTAAATTCATAGGAAGGTGGATTCTCTCATAAAAGATAAATCCTAAAAGTTCAAAATTGACGAGGAAGGATTTTTAATATTTGGGTCACAACTATGTGTACCATCTAATCCAAAGATAAAGAAAGATCTTCTGAATGATGCATATAACTCAACCTTCTCTATTAACCCAAGAAGTAAAAAGATATATCAAGATCTCTGAGAGCACTATTGGTGGGAAAATATGAAGAAGGAGATCGCTAAATATACATCAAAGTGCCTGGTATGTTAGAAAGTGAATGATAAAAGGAAAAAGTCTAAGGGGATGATGAAACCATTAACCATACTAATATGGAAATGGGAAAACATCATCATGGACTTTGTCACCAGACTTCCAAAGATATCCAGAGGAAATAATGTTATATGGGTTGTTGTGGATCATCTTATAAAGATAGCTCACTTTATCTCAATTTGAGAGGACTTCTCATGGGATCAAATCGCATGGATATACATTAGATAATTGGAAATTCCATATGGAGTACCGCTATTGATTTTATCCAATCAAGATTCAAGATTCACCTCCAAGTTTTGAAAAATTATCCAAGATGCTCTAAACACTAAGCTAAACTTTAGTACGGATTATCATCCTCAAACTAATGGTCAATCTAATTAGACTGTTTAGACATTGGAAGACATGTTGAGAGCATGTTATATGGACTTCAAAAGAGAATGGGAGCAACATATACCTCTGTTTGAGTTATCTTATAACAACAGTTTCCACTCAAGAATCCAAATGGATCCATATGAATCCCTTTATGGGAAAAGATATATAACATCAGCATGCTAGGATGGATTTGGTGAATGTAAGCTGCTGGGACCTGAAATGGTCGAAGATATGGTAGAAAAGGTGAAAACTATTTAGTGACATATTCGGGCAGCCCAAAGTTGATATAAGAGATACGCATACAATCATTAAAAAGACCTATATTTTAAGGTATGAGACATAGTATTCCTCTGTATATCTCCATGGAAGAGGATCATTATATTTGGGAAGAAAGGAAATCTAAGTCCTAGGTACATAGACCCATTCGAGATTCTTGATCGTGTCAGAGTTTTGGCCTATCAACTAGCACTTCTACTTACCATGTCTCAAGTACAATATGTATTCCATGTATCCCTATTAAGAAAGTTGATATTATATCCCTCACATGTACTGAATTCAAAAGTGGTACAGTTGGAAAATAATCTCTCTTAAGAGGAGCAGTTGGTGAAGATCTTGGACCGTAGAGATAAAGTTCTATGCAACAAGACTACTTACCTCGTCAAAGTTCTATTGTGAAACCATAATTTCAAATAGGTTACATGGGAACTAGAAGAATAAATGAAGGATAATTACCCTCCCATGTTCTCATCTTAGTATGTAAAACAAAATTTTGAGGGAGAAATTTAAAGAGGGAAGAATGTAACAATCCAAACTTTTATCAATGAATTTTTTACCTTCTTATAATTATGTTATATGGTATAAAACACATACATAGCATAGATAGAAAAATAAAAACATTATTTTTATAAACTAAGAATGAAATAGGTGAAATTCATAGAAATTAAGGAACCTATACCAATGAAATAGTAACTTGACCCTTAGAATAGTAACATGACCATTAGGAATAGTAATCCGACTAATATAATAGTAACCTCACCTCTGAAAGTATAAATAAAATTTAGGCACCTTATAAATAATAGTATGATATAATTATATCATAGTATGAGTAAATAAATATTTTTAAATTGATAAATTAAGTGTTGATATTTTTGTAAAAAATAAATGATTATTTACAATTTTATAATTAATATAATAATTTAAAATGAAATTTATTTTTATAAAATATATTCATAAATTAATATTTTTTGTCTTATTATTATAATATATTTTTATGAGACCTTAATTAATTTTTCATAGTGTTATAAAACCAGTTATAATTTTAAAATCGATATTTTTCGAATCAATGATGATTTAATGAAAAAATAAATTTATCATATTTAGAAAATTATTCTCATAAAATGGATTTAATTTTTTAATTATACATATTGAAAAATAGTTAGGGTTAATTTTTTATACTTTTCTAAAATATTTTAATTTTTGGTGAATTGTGAAATATGGTAATTTACGGTATGTAACATTATAAGTTAAATACACTATTTATTGAGTCATTTCTAATGTAAGAACTATAATCTAGAACTCCCCTTATTTATTTACTGTATTTATTCATAGTAATAAAAACTATTCATAGTCTTGATTCAAAATAATAAAATAATGAATAAAATAATCAAAAAATACCTCTCTCCTCCCCTATAAATACTACCCCTCACCACCTCTTTCCCTCACACCTCCAAAGCCTTGAATCTTGTCCAAATTCTGCCCAATTCTATTCCCAAGAATCTCCCTCACGTATAGGAACCTTTGGTCTCAACAAAATACCAAATCCAATTTCCCTAAGGAGGTTCGCAAGGAGAAGAATTCAAGAGGTAAAATCCTCTTTCTTTTTCTTTTAATTTATTTTCAATTTATTTTCTTTTCTTATTCTATATTGAAATGCCCTTATCCAAGTGGAATTATAACTACATTATATTATATATACTATAATTTTATTATGTTAATGGAATAATCTATCATCAAACCTCTTCTCCTCTCTTATTTATTCTAAAAATGAAAACATCATCTGTGAGGTGTTAATTTATCTCCTTTGATGATGAAAAGTTTTTATTTTCCTTTATCGCCTTAAAGGTTGGTAATAAAACCATTATAATGGTTAAAAAATATTTTAAAATTTATTTAATAACCTTTTTATGTTCTATAACTAACATATATACATAATACTAAATAATAAAAAAAAACTAGTTCGTGATGATCGAAAAAACACAAAATTAATCTAAATGATTATTATTAATGATTTATCTAATGAATCATAAGCATATCTAGAAAAAAATAATATATCATACCATTTAAAAATATTTAAGTTTATTAATAACATATAATTTCAATTCTGGATAATTATTCTCATTCTACACGATCTTCCATACATATATACAAGCAAACTGATCATGAAAACCAAGAAATGAACACTCGATGAATGAAGAAATTGAACTCTATAACTCATCATAATGTCCATAAATAAACATAATAAATTTTCATGAATAAAATTAATATATAAGAGGTTATGTATTTATTTATTTATTAATCTAATTTTATTTTCCAAGATATTAAAGTGAAGATAGCATTCGGACATATGATAAGGGGATTCTCGAACCCAATTTCCTTTCTTTGGGTTATTCCTCTTTCATGCCAAATTTCAGTGTGGATGTTCATTTAATACTCCTGAAATATAATTTAATTTTTATCACCTTTTTTCTAGGATTTACATGTTATAATCTAATTTTATGGAAAATACAAATATTTTTCCAAAAGAACTCTTCTTTATAAAAAATACATCTTTTACTTCTCTTGAGATTATTTCTCCTTTAATCAATATTGATGATTATTATACCAAGTATGTTGTTACCTTTTTATTTTTGGAACCCCAAATTTTATTCATGAATATATTATTTATTAAATTTTCATGAAACTCATTTCCTTTTCATGGGTTATTTTAAATAAAATATTTATTTACATTCTATGCAGCATGCATGATTATGTAAATGTTATGATGTGACGGGTGTGCCAAAAATTATGTAGCGCTCCAATGCATTAGGTAATGTTATGTATCTCATGAGATAATGTACAATATGCATGAAAATGATGCTATAGTTGTTCCCAATGATGATTATGTTATGATTATTCACATATGTTATGCATGAACATGATGCTAGCTTTGTTCACAACTATATGTTGTATTTAATCATTAAGACATGATGTTTCATTTTTATACATTTCCACATTCCATTCCTTTATCTAATGCTTCCTCTCATGATTATGATGATGATATTAAACTTATTTTATGGTGATGAAGATTATACTCACCCATTTTATATTGATTCTTGTTCTTATCTATCCTCTTATTAGGATTTTATATCACCCCTTTCTTTGATGTATATCCTCAGGTGCCTACTTATACTAATGATAAAAATAGGTCCACTGAGAATCTAGAGAATAAGGAATTGAAATAATTTGTATGTTTTATTATGTAAAATTTGTGTATGGTCCTAATTTTTCCAAGACACTAACCTTTAGATCATGGTTTTGTAACGCTTTCATGTTATTTATCATTAAATTGATATAATAGTTGTGTAATAAAAAGTAGGGTTGTTATAATATTTTATTATTATGCACATAATTTCTTTTATATGGTTTATATAATGCTCTTTTATATTTTATATCAGGAATCCTTCATACTTCATGATATTTTAAGTTACAATTTGATTGATTTTATCCAAGGGGATTTGATTTGAAAGTTATTAAGTGGTAAAAAGTTTATTAACTCAATTTCCTTTTGTTGAGTTATAAATCTCTCACTACAAAAAAAATATAATTAGCGAAGTTTCTAAAAGTACCGACATTTTTTAGAAATTCCGATAAATAAATGTCACTAAATTAGTGATGTTTATAAACGTCATGATTTAGAAACACCTCATTTACCAATATTTTTTAGAAACATCAGTAAATGAATGTCGTTAAATTAGTGATGTTTAAAAATGTATCTATTTAGTGACACGTCATTTACCTATGTTTTTTAGAAACGATGAAATTTTTTTAAAATTTTATAATTTTTGGTATTTTTTAAATTTATATATTTCTTTTAAACTTGTTTTTAAAATGAATAAATATCACCCCATGCCACCCTCATGTTCCCATTCCACCCTCCCTCTCATCCAATACTGTGTGCCTGACCCCATCCCATTCTCGCCCTAGTCCAATCCTCTATGCCCGACCCCTCCCATTCCTGTTCTCATTCTTGTTCTTGTTCCACCCTCCCTCCCATCCAATCCTCTGTGCCATACCTCCTCCCATATCTATCCTATACCCCTCTTATTCCCACCCTCATCCAATCCTCCATGCTTGACCCCCAACCCCCTCCCATTCTTGTTGCTCTACCCCTCTTGTTCGACCCTCTCTTTAAAACTTATTTTTAAAATGAAGCCACTATCATTCTTGTTCCACCCTCTTCTATCCTCTCTCTAATCCAATCTTTGTGCCGACCCCCCCCCCATTTATCCTACATGCGACCGTAGCTGAGCATAACCCAGTGCATGTGCAGAAATTTCCCATCCACTAGGATTCGAAGGCAGGACATTTCCCATCCACAATGGAAGAATCGACCAACTCACCAAATCATATTTTGTATATTCTATTTATATATATAAATAAATTTCAGTATTTAAAAAATTAACAATATATATATATATATATATATATATATTTATATATTTATATATTTATATATATATATATATGTATATATTTTATATTTTATGTTTATATTATATTATATGTGTGTGTGTGTCTTATATTATATTTTATATGTTTATTTATATGTTTATATTATATATGTGTGTGTGTGTGTTTATGTGTGTGTGTGTGTGTGTGTGTATAATTAGTCAGGTTTTAAAACACTGATAAAAATGTAACTAAAATAGCCATGTTTTCTTAAAAACATGACTAAATTTAAAAAAAAATATTTTTTATATATAAATATATATGTATATATATTTATATGTGTGTGTGTGTGTGTTTATAGATATGTGTGTGTGTGTGTGTGTGTTTATATATATGTTTACATATATGTGTCTATGTTTATATATATTAATATATGTGTGTGTGTGTGTGTGTGTCTAAATATATATGTATATGTTTATATATTTGTATATATGTGTGTGTTAATATTTAAAAAATTAATATTATATATATATATATATATATATAATTTTATATATTAATATACATATATTAATATGTGTGTGTGTGTGTTTATATTTTACATATAAGTTTATATTTTATATATATCATATGTTTATATTAATATATATGAGTGTGTGTTTATTTTATATATATGTGTGTGTGTGTGTGTATTTATATATTTTTATATATGTGTGTGTGAGAGAGTATAAATATATATGTGTATGTATATATATATATAATTAGCCATGTTTTAAAACATTGGTAAAAATGTCACTAAAATAGGCATTTTTTCTTAAAAACATGACTAAAATTAAAATATTTGAGTGTTTTTAGATATAAATATGTGTGTGTGTGTGTGTTTATATATATTTACATTGATGCGGGTAAATGAGTTATATATATATATATAGTGACGTTTCCTTAAAAATGTCACTAATTTAGCGATGTTTCTAGAAAAATGTGGCTAAATTTGTGAATTTTCCTTTAAAAAATCACTAAATTAATTAAGTTTATGGGAAACGTCACTAAATTAGAAAAAAATCATGAAACATCACTAAATTAGCGTTGTTTGCTGGAAATGTCGCTAAATTAGCGATGTTTTTAAAAAACATCGCTGAATTACAGTTTTTTTTTTGCAGTGTCTTTTTTATTGACTTTTTTATACCATGATTATGTGTGAATTGATCTCTAAATTATTTTATAATGTATTTCTAATTTTTTTGTTTGGATTTACATTTTTCACACAAAATCATTCCATTGATTAATTCTCAATTTATTGATATGATCTTTATAAGGGTTATTCATCTCAAATTATATTTCTTTGGGACAAACGTTTATGATATGGAACTACCTTATTTTATGAGGTGTATATTGAAGAGATCCTATTTTTTCCTTGTAATACTTCAAAATATTTTTATATTTTTTTTTGGGAGTCAGATGCTGAGACAACATGTGATTCTAAGGCTCGGTGTGCCCGAAATTAATTTTATAAAAATATTTTATATATTTTATATTACGTATAACAACCCAACTCTTTATTTCACATTAATACATGATTTATTACATAAAATTTCACTTAATACAACCCAAAAGATTGATAATTCTAGTTTATTCTGGAATTAGGTACATATCATAACATTTTGAACATGGGATACAACAACATTATTGAAAACTTCCTTAACATGCTTCTAAAATTCAATGGCTTTTTAAAACTGCATGGGATAACCCAGGGACAATCAAAATCAAGTGGTGAACTATAAAACCAAGTAATGGAATAAACAAGGCATAACATGAATAAGATAATACATTTTAGTAAATATTCATATCGATGGGGATTAACAACAGTAGGGATCATAAAAATGACAATGAGACATGATATGGCATGATAATCATAACATGAGAAATGTGGCAACAACTTAAAACACTGAATCAAAAACATAGGTCAATGATAAACCCGCCAAGACATCATGGTAGAAAAAGTATCATAAAGGAATTAGGTTCACTATATGTCCCAACATGACGTATCAGGATACTAAACATTACCAAATACATTAGAGTGTTATCTAGGCGCATCCATCATATTCATTTCATTCTCATGCTTAAGTGTGTCACATAGATCAAAAAACATGGATTCATTCATCATAATAATTTGTTCTACAATTAATTAGTGTGGAATACATATGTGTAAGTACCCAATCAAAAATTATATGTGCATAAATGTGAACACCCTTGATAGGAAATGAGCATGGTATTCACTACACAACTGTTTTTCCATGGAAGATCACGGTGAAATTTCAGAAGCATAACGACATCACTTAAAGATTCATAAAATTAATTTATTGAGAGATAAAGTGGTATATCATCACATATATATAAAATGGTAAGTAATAAGTACATGTAAAATCATATTCCAACATTATAAATTTGTAAATAGAATACATAAGGTAATGAAGAAACTTGAATATATAAAATAATCATAACTATATTTTGGCATGGTAGTGGGTGTACATAAAGAATCATGGGAGGATTAATGAGATTTAAAGGGGATCTAATCATTTATAAATTAAATGTAAATTTTAATATTTAAGAACATATTCCAACATAAGAAAATGTAATTTAATAGACATGACATAAAAGAAGTTCTTGAATGGAAATGAGAAGAGAGAAATCCCTTATGATATTTTAGTATAAACAGATTAGAAAAGATAAAAATTAGAGATTATAAATAATATCTCATTCAAATATAATCAAATAGATAGTAAGGTAATGTTTATAAATAATTTTATTTATAAACAATTACAATTAAGAAGAAAATTTTCAAAGAAGGTCCTTGAATCGAAAGGAGGAGAGGAAGGTGAGGATCCCTTACTTGAGTGTGTGACTCAAAATGCTTGGTAGGGGATTATTGAGAGATTGGGGGAATATTTGGAGGACTATAGAGAGTGTAAGGAATATTATGGATATTATAAAAGGAGTTTGAGTGGTGATAAATGGGATATTGGGTGGGTTTATATTGGAAATGAGGGGAATTTCTTTATTATTTAGGTTTTGGACTCTACATAATAAAATATCCAAAACCAAAAACCATACCATGGTTTTTACCTATGGTTTCTACCAAGTGGAAGTGGTTTTTATTATTTTATAAGTCCAAGGGATGAACTTATTAAAATAATTCCCTTTCTTATGTGGAGGTGAGTCACACTCTTAAAGAAATGATTTTAAAACCTTGAAATATATTATAGGTTTTAGAGGATTCATAATGGATTTATAAAAAAAAACTTAAAATAAAATTATTTTAAATGGAAAACATTTATTTGGTCATTTATTCCGTTTATATTAATTATTACATCACTTTTAGGTCATTATGATGTCATAAAACAAAAAGTATATTTATATGATATTTAATTTTTACCCAAAAATTAGATTGTCCCATAAAATTATGAAAAATTCACCATTGGATAATTTTTACATTCTGATTCCAAAAATAGTATTCATTTTATATAAATAGTTTTCTAAATATTTAAATTTTCATTTTTAAAATAATAACCAATATTTATTGAAAATGACGGGTTTTTTGACAATAACAGTTTTTGAACCCTTATAAAATATACATTTGACTTCATAAAAATTATATGATCATTTATATTTAATAAAAATTATTTTATAATAATATTTTACTAAAAAAATATTTCAAAAATCCATTAATTCATCAAAATAAATTTCTTAATTGAATTTTAATATTAACCAAAAATACTATTTATGTTTTATTGAATCGAAATAAAAATAATTTACAAAGTGATAATAATATGATGAAAATATATTAATTATTCTATAACAAAAAATGTAAAAATTCACATTTCAAGTTTCTTGATATATATCCCTTTAATACACCAGCAAACATCCTAAGGGTAAGGTGTGCGATGGTGGGAATTTCATGGGGTGGTTTGGCGAACATGGTTTGGATCATGATATCGATGAGATTGAACTTATCTCATAAATGGTTTCACTCATGCTTAAGTTTTTGGATCTCATATTGGGCTTGGTCAAGGGAAAATCCTAAAATTTTATCTCCCTTGGAAGCTTCAATAAATGGGATTCATAGGGTATGATCCTACTGGTTAAGGTCATCATTTCCTTTGTCTGTGTCAATTGGATTTGTTAAAATCTTATATTATAGTAATCATGTGATCATTTTTCAATGGATATATTATAAATGGTAAATATACTAAATATTATTTTAAATCCAATTGGATATAATAAAATAAAATAAGTGCATGTGTTTTCTATAACCATATTACATGATGATACATTTAAATAAATCAAAAAGGGGGATTTTATTTATAACAGTTCGGGTCATTAAAATATTCCCCCATTGAGAAATTTTGTCCTTGAAATTTTCTTTTCCCATACTAAAACATATTAGGGTAACTTTGTTTCATCACCTCCTCTAGTTCCCACATTTCTTCTTCAAACTTTTGGTTTCTCTACAACACTTTGACAAGATGTGTTGTCTTATTTTGTAGAATGTTTTCTATATGATCTAAGATCTTTACTGGTTGCTCTTCATAGGAAAGATCATTCTTTAATGGTACTGCGTCTAGATTGAGTACATGTGAGGGGTATGTTATGTACTTTCTCAAGAGGGATGCATGGAATACATCATTTACTTGAGATAGGTTTTGTGGGAGTGTGAGTTGATAGGCCACCACTCTAATGCAATCAAGGATCTCAAAAGGGTTGATGTACCTCAGATTAAGCTTTCCCTTATTCCAAAATCTCATCACTTTCTTCCATGGAGATATGCAGAGGAATACCATGTCTATAACATCAAACTCTGGGTCTCGTCGATGATTGTAATCACATCTCTTTTGTTGACTCTGAGCAGCCTTGATGTGTTGCTAAATTGTTTTAACCTTTTCCACTATTTCCTAAACCATTTTAGGAGCTAGAATTTTGTGTTCCCCAACTTCATCCCATCATACAGGTTTTTTACACCTCTTCTCATAAAGAGATTCATAGGGATCCATTTTCATTCTCGAGTGGAAATTATTGTTGTAAGAGAACTTGATCAGAGGAAGATGTTGGTATCATCCTCCTTTGAAGTATATAAAACATGATCATGACATTTCTTCCAATGTATGAATAGTCCACTCTGATTGACCATCAATTTGAGGATGCTAGGACACACTAAAGTTCATCTCACTATTTATAGCATGTTGGATACTTTTTTATAATATGGATGTGAATCTCGGATCTCGATCGGATATAATTGATAGTGGTACTCCATGTAGCCTTACCACTTCTCTGATGTATATGCGTGAAAGTTGATTCAGTGAAAAGTCCTCTCAAATTGTGATAAAGTGAGTTATCTTTGTAATACGGTCTAGAACAACACATATATCATTGTTTCCCCTAGATATATTCAAAATTTCGTTGACAAAGTCCATGGTGATGTTCTCCCATTTTCATGTTGGTATGGGTAATGGTTATATCATCCCCTTAGACTTATGTCTTTTAGCCTTCACTTGTTGGCTTACCAAGAATGTTTATGTATATTTTGTGACTACCTTATTCATATTGCCCCACTAATAGTGCTCATAGAGATCTTGATACATCTTTATGCTTCCTAGGTGAATGGAGAAATTTGAATTATGTGCATCATCCAATAGTTCCTTCCTTAACTTAGGATTTTATGGAGCACATAGTCTTGACCCAAATCTCACAATTCCTTGTTTTCAAATTTTAAAATCTAAGGAATTCCCCTTTACCATGGATTCTACCTTCTTATTAATTTCTACATCATTTCTTTGAGCATCCTTTAACCTCTCCAAAAGATATAGTTGAGCAATCATTTGGGAAAGGATTGATGATTCCCCTTCCTTTATGATTCTCATGTCCATCCTTTTCAAATCTAAGAAGATCAAATATCTCTCAATTCTCATTGATGGTATAATTGTTGGATTCTTTCTACTTAGAACATCCGCCACTTTATTCACTTTACCGGTATGGTAGTGGATTGAGAATTCATATTCCTTGATCAGATCTAACCATCTTAGTTGGTGCATATTCTGCTCTTTATGTGTGAATATATACTTGAGGCTTTTTTGATCCATATATATTTCACACTTCTCTCCAAAGAGATAATGCTACAATATTTTCAAATAAAATATCACTACAACCAACTCCAGATCATGTGTTGTGTAGTTATATTCATGAACATTCAACTTTCTTGAAGCATAGGCTATGAATTTATCATTTTTAATTAACAAACATCCCAATCCCTTCTTCAAAGTATCATTGAACATTAAGAAAAGTTCTCCACTTGTGGGTAGTATGAGAAAAAGTGCAGTGATAATCCTCTTTTTAAACTCCCTGAAACTTTATTCACATTCATCATTTCAATAAAACTTGAATCCCTTTAGAGTTATATTGTTAAAAGGGTTTGACAATTGCAATAAATTTCTCACAAATCGGAAATAATACCCAGCTAACCCAAGGAAACTACGGATATCAATAATAGATGTTGGCCTCATCCATCATTTAATTGCTTCTATTTTTGAAGGATCCATAGATATCTTATTACTTTTGATGATATTCCCCAAGAATGAGACTTACTTCAACCAAAACTCAAATTTTATATACTTGGAATAAATATTCTCCTATCACAGTGTCTTTAGCATAGTGATTAGATTCTCCTCATGCTCCTCCTTGGTTTTGGAGTATATTAGAATATCATCTATAAAGACTACCAAAATTTTTTTGAGGTAATATCTAAATACTATATTCATCAAGTCCATGAATATTGTGGGAGCATTAGTGAGCCTAAAAGGCATCACACTATGAACTCATAGTGTTTTTACCTTGTACAAAAAGCAGTCTTGGGGATATCTTCCTTCTTCACCTTGACTTAGTAATATCTCGACTGAAAATCCACCTTATAGAAGTATTGTACACCATGTAACTGATCGAACAATTCATCAATCTGAGGTAGAGGATACCTATTATTTATCGTGATCTTGTTGATCTCACTCTAGTCAATTCAAATGTGCATTGACTCATCCTTCTTCTTGATAAAGAGGACTGGTTCACCCCATGGTGAAGCACTTGAGTGTATGAACCATTTATCTAGATTCTCCTATAGTTGTTTCTTCAGATACTTAAGTTCCAAAAAATCTATTCTATATGGATTCTCGGATATTGGTAATTCCCCAGGTATAATATCTATTAAAAATTCAACCTCTCAGATAGAAGGAAGAATAGTAAATTCCTCAGGAAACACATCAGCATATTCTCTCACAATAGGCATGTCTTCAAGGATGATTCTTTCCTTAGACTCAATCATTTGAGATAGATACGCTTGCTCATAGGGAAATAATATCTATGCTTGATATGTTGGTTCTAAATAATATTTATCTTCATCCTTTCACTTGTACAGAATCAGGGGTCGATTATTAATACATAGAGTTGTTTCCTTCTCACAACAATTTATGTTGGATCTATATAGGGAAAGTCAATCCATGCCAATAATTGCATCAAATCCCTCCAAATAAAGTATGAAAAGGATCACTGGGAAGTTATACCCACAAAATTTGATAGGGGAGGAGTTATATACTTGGGATGCAATAATTTCTCCATTTTTCATTTCCACTAATAGATATACTTCCATGATTTGTGATGGTGTTTGAATAGTTCTATAAAACTTTCATGATATGAAGGAATGCATAGAACCAAAATCAAAAATTACATTTTTTATTCTTGAATTAATAACTAGCATACCTGTCACCACTTCGTTTTTAGGATCCACCTCAGCAGGTGTGATGGAAAGATCTCACTCTTGTTGCCTTGGAGTTTGTTGGTTGTATCCAAAAACCCTTGGCTTATGGAATTGGTTTGCAAAGTGCCCTAGTTCCTTGTAGTTGAAGTGATGGAAAATGCACTAAGGGTTGACCATATAATTCCTTTCCTATGTTGTATTAGTGGGTTTATATTATTAGTAAACATTAGTTAGGTTCCCTTCCTTCCTTCACTTAAAGAATTTCTTTATCCCCCTTAGTCGATTTTTGGGGTTCTTATTCCTGCAACTTTGAAAAGTGTGATGTTGAAATTTCTTAGTACCATTAAATTTCTCCATCAGACCACCAAAATTAAATTTCACTTTATTCTTATTATCCCTATGATACCCTTGAGATTATCTAATCTCTATTTCAACTTTAATGGAACATCAGAAAAAAATTTCATAGCTATCAAAGTCATAGATCGCTAGGTCTTTTCATAGACTTGGTTTTAACCCATCAAAGAAGAGGTCAGCCTTTAATTTGGGGGTAGAAACAAATATAGAGGCATATTGTTCAAGTATTTTGAAGTTTTCCTCATATTCCCCAATAGATCTGACATTTTTTTTCTTGATGGAAAGTAAATCCCTTTCTATTTTAAGTCGAAGAGTGTGAGGAAAATATTTATCAAAAAACATTTTATAGAATTCCTTCTACTCCATTACTTCAATCTCTTACACAAACTTCATATTATTGATCAAGGACCACCACTAATTAGTTTCTCCCTCCATATGATAAACATCCAATATAACCTTCTCTTTCTCAGAACATTGAAGGATGGTGAAGATCTTATCAATGGATTTTATCTATTATTTAGAAATTAAGGGATCAGATGATCCATTAAAAGTAGAAGGCCTTTATCACATGAAGCTCTCAATTATAGCTTATTCTCTCTTAGGGGGGTTGGGTTCTCCTCTTGATCCAGGTTTCTTTTCATAACCTAAGTTAGCTGAGAGAGTATCATCATAAAGTTCATGAAACCTACTCCCATCGGGTTAGGCATCTCATTGGGGAAGTCATCACATTTCCCATCGCATTGATTATTTACCTAATTCTTTATATTTTCATCCATTGGATAGAATAAAAGGAAAATTAGGGATGATTATTTAAAAATATTAAAAAAATAAAGTGTAATCCAATGAAATTAAAGGGATAACTTATAAATTACATTTATCTCCCTAACTTAGGAATTTTTAGGCATCAATATATGTTATCCATGATCTATTTCCTAACAGATATTCTTATAGGATTTTTTTATTCCATTAATAATGGTTCGTAATGATCTTATGTGTACCATGTTACCCCGATTCAGGCCCATAACATCTTGTCATAGTTGTTACTCCTAGGTACATCTTTGCTAGAACCACATCCACTTGTAGTATCCAAACAAAGATGTTTTTGTTTGATAAACCACTTACTCTATACTAAAAAAATTTAAGGATGTTTTCTTATAAATATTCTTATCCCTAATTATTTTTATAGATTTTTGTAATACTAATCCAAAAAATAACTAAACTTTTCCTCTCATACCAACTATAACAACTATGTTCTTTATTTCACATTAATGCATGATTTATTACATAAAATTACACTAAATACAACACAAAATATTGATAAGTCTAGGTTATTTAGGAATTAGGTACATGTCATAACATTTTGAACATAGGATGCAACAAGATTATTGAAAACTTCTTTAAAATTATTCTAAAATCCCATAGATTTTTAAAAATGAATGGGATAACCTGGGGAAAATCATAAGAAAGGGTTCAGATATAAAGCCTGGTAATGGAATAAATAAGGAATAACATAAAGAAAATAATACATATTAGAAAAAAGGCATATCAATGGGGAATAACAAGAGTAGGGATCACAAACACGACAATGAGGCATAATATAGTATGATAATCATAACATGGGAAATGTGGAAACAACTTAAAACACTAAATCATAAATATAGGTCAAGTCTAAACGCACCAAGACATCATGGTGGAAAAATTACCATAAAGGAATCAGGTTCACTCCCTATCCCAACGTGAAATATCATGATACTAAATACTACCAAGTGCATTGGAGTGCTATCTTAGTGAACCCATTATATTCATTTCATTCTCATACTTAAGTGTTCCACATAGATTATAAAACATAGATTCATTCATCATCATAATTTATTCCATGATTAAGGAGTGTAGAATACATATGTGTAAGAACTGAATCAAAAATTATATGTTCATAAATGTGAACACCCTTAATAATAAATGGATATGGTATTCACTACACAATTTGTTTTTGACATGGAATATCATGGTGAAATTTTGGCAGTATAACAGCGTCACTTAATGATTTGTAAAAATGGGTTGATGAGAGAGAAAGGGGTATCTTATCACATAGAAATAAAATGTGAAGTAATATAGACATGGAAAAACATATCATAATATTATAAATTTGGAAATAGAAGGCATGAGTTAATGAAGAAACTTGAATATAGAAAAGAATCCTAACTATATTTTGGCATGGTAACGGGTGTACATAAAGCATCGTGGGAGGCTTAATTAGAGGGGAAAGGGATATCATCATTTATACATTAAATGGACAGTAATGGGAACATGTAAGAACATATTCCAACATAAGAAAATATAATTTAAGATACATAGCATAAAATAAGTTCTTGAATAGAAATGAGTTTGGGCCATGATAGCTCCCCAAGCTTGTTTTACATTGGTTCTTAGGACGTTATTAAGGGAGATATCACTGCATCTATTTAGGAATTCTTTTGGGGAGGTATCCTTCTACGGGTCGCCTATGCTAAGAAAGTGGTGTTCATCCCAAATATTAAGGACCACGCCTCCCTCATTCACTATAGACTAGTGAGCATGTAAAATTTTCCCTATAAGATTCTAGAGAGCATCATTAATTTGAGGTTGTCTACATATATCCCCCTGGTGGATCTCCATTGAATAGAATGGATTAGTGAAGGGTCGTTTCATACAAGGATCTATAGCCTTGTCATAGAAAATATTGAGGGACACCAACATCAAAACTTAGGGATCTAACTTGGAAATTAAATTGGATATGAATAAGTCTTATGATAGGATTGAATGTGGTTTCATCAAAAGAGTTCTTACAGCCATGGGGATATCTCCTAGGGCATTGGATCTCATCTTCAGATGTTTTAGCTCCTCATGGATGGAAGTTTCCATCATGGGGAGGACTCACAGTTTCTTCAATGAAACTCGAATACTACAATAGGGATACCCAATCTCTCTGATCATTTTCATCCTCACATAGGATAAAATCAGTCGCCTCATCAATAGAGTCTTTTCTAATAGAGAAATTCTACCTTATCGTAGAAAAATGAACCTCCCTCCTATCTCCCACCTGATGTTTGAAGATGAAACCATCGCCTTCACTAATGTTGGAATGAGATCTTTTCATGGAATCATGAAGATACTTTAGGAATATTTCTATTGGAGTGTACAGGTTATCAATAAATCTAAAAGAAACCTCTATATCTCCAACAAGTGTGATTCTAGTCAGGTCTCTTCTATCTACAGTAGATTGGAAATGCAGTGAGGCTCCTTCCCCATGGAGTACCTCGGCACACCAATATCCTCAAGAAGAATTTTATTCTGAAAATTTTATCATATCATGAGAAATATAATGGGTCTCATTATTAACTGGAAATTATTGAAGAATGTACACTTTGGGGGAAGGTCATGTCCCATAACTATGTGGGAAATGTGGAAGCTATCAGTGGCCATGCCTTTACTTTATGTCCCATGATCTACCCACTCATCCCTACCCTCCAACAGAACTCTCAATGGATAGTAGGGGAATGTGATATCCTCTTCTGTTACTGCAACTGGGTAGGCTCTGTTATTAGCTTCCCAGGATGCCCTGCTCTAACGATCACTTTTAAGGAAGTGATCTTTTATCCTATGTTTATAAAGGAAGTCCTGGATGAGGAACAACAGGATATATTTGAGTCAATTTTAATCAAATCAGAATCAAATAAGTTCATGTTCACTCCTTCCACCTCAGGGACATTCACTACCAAGGACTTTCATAGGTTCTCATCCTTGTAGGATCATTGTGATAGTTAGAATGGAACAGTTTGGTGCAACAGGATACCATAAATGTATAACTTTCTTACCTGGAGAATAAGGAATCATGTAGTAGCTAAGGATTATAACATCAAGAAGGTGGGTATCAACATGGTATCCAAATTCCATTGTTGTAGAAACTAGTAGGAGGAAAGTATGAATCATCTCTTCTTTGAAGGTGAATGGTCTCACGCTGTCTGGACATTCTTCAATGAAATTACTACTTTATCCTCTCATGATCATTTTGATGATTCGTTTTTTGGAGAGATAGTTCCATGGGATAAATTATTGTGGTTTGTAAAGGATGGTGAGGTCAATTTTTCTCAGTTTTGTATGTTGGTGCATGTGGCAGGCAAGAAACCAGGCTAGGTACGAAGGATCCCTCCCCATAGTGAGGTCCATCATTGTGAGAACAAGAAACCTACTGGTAGACATAGTCACTCTCATTAATAACTGGAAGGAATCTTCTTCATTGATATTTCTATAGGTTAGCACCTCTCCGGTCCAACCCTTCAACAACATGCCATAGGGACAATGGGTTCTCTAGCACCCTCCTGACAGAGGCTACAAGCTCAATACGGATGGGTCCTGCATATTGGGTGACATGTGAGGAGGGGGAGTGGTTAGTGACACTTAGGGGGGTGTCTTTATATCCTTCACTTTGTTTTAAGGTAATATAAACTCCCTATGTTCCCGGTCCAAAGCAATGATCACTGGGTTAACCTTGTGCAACTAAGAGAATCTTGATATTACTCAAGTTGAGACTAACTCTTTGATCTTACATGAATCCTTTCATGGAAAAGGCTCTGATAGAGTTAATATTTTAATTATTTTTCATGAGTTTTTTAATGATTTAACCCCTTACAATTAATCAAATTGATTTGATTTTTATCATTTTAGTATTTTTAGTGGATTTTGGGCTTAATTGTAAAAATTGGTTAATTCTAGAAATTTAGCAGTTTTCTAGAGATTTTGTTTTTTGGGTATATATTTTACAATTTTTATCCAGATCTAGTGATTACTTTTTTTAGGATTTATTTTTTCATGGGCTTCAACTTTGTCTTCTGGGACTAGATCCAATTTGACACTAAATTCCCCAGACAAATCAATCAAGTGGAAAAAATTTACTAGCTGACAGAATGGACCCCAACTTAGTTAACGAAGAATATCTCAGCCTAAAAAATTCAAAATGAAGTTATTCCATATGTATTAGAGATAGGAATCTGATACTCATCTTAAAACTAAATTTAATAAATAAATTCAATAATTAAGGCATCCATTGCATTCTCTAAAGTGAAGGGAGTTGAGAAGTCTCCTCAGGAAGAAAAAATATTTATCAACAATTCGAACATAAATATTTTGAAAATTTTCTAAATATTCTAAGATTTTGTGGAAGCATGAAAAAGATAGAGGGAAAAAACTTTTATGAGGTAACCTACTCAATATTCGGCCATTTATGATGTGAAATTGACTCAAAATTTCAGAGAAGTGAATCTGGAGGGAAAATTTTCCACCCATCAAACCTATTTATATGAGTGTCCACTTCCATTCAAGAGGATTGAATAAAGTGAAAGATGGGTTATGATGGAGTATTGGAGTCTTAAAGTGATTTTTATTTTCTATTTTCTCTTTTCTTAGTTTCATTGTTCTTTCTTCTTATCCTTTTAAATCTATTACCCTTCACATGGAGGGATAAAACCTTTGAGTGATCGGGAAAGGGGGAGTTTCACTTTTATAATGTTAGAGTCTTGAAATTTAATGTAAAACTCTATTTTTCTATTGAATTATTTATATCTTTAGTTTTTTCTAATTCACTTAATGTAATAATGTTTTGGGTTTTGGTGTATTCATTTTTTATAGCTTTGGTTGAAGAACTTTTAACTCCCTACACCTAGTGCAATTTGTCTCGATCGAGCATATTGTGTTAGGTGGTGAGTGTCTAGTGATCATTGGCATGTATGTGAAACTATTGAATCATTTGTAGATTTATAAGGATCAAAATTTCCTGATCATGACTTTCCTTAGTTTTTTAGGAATTTTTTATGAACTTTCATGCACATAGGAGTGGGTTCCTTCACTTTCTTCAACCAAGGGTGATTGACAACTCGATTGAGGAGTATCTCATTTATTATTCAATATGAAGAGAGGGTGAATGATTTTTATGATGAATATGACATTAAAAAATATGATCCTACCATAACTCCATCACTTTCTTCATCCACTTGTGTTCAAACTTTATTTTCAATTGCTTTATTTCTTTTTAAAGTCAAAAAATTTCAAAAACAACCTCTTCTGCTTTCTCAAATTTAAGTGACAAATGTAATTGTTGTGCATTCCTCCCTAGAGACAACCTAGGCTACCCAATTTACTGAATTTTAACTTAGGTAATATATTTTTTTGTCACACCCCATAATAGGAACGTGTCAAAACTTGGCACCATTGCTGGGGAGGTAGTGCCAACATTTTTTTCTCAATCTTTATTTTCTCTTTTCTAATTTTCTCTTCAAAAATTGCATCACTAGAACCTAAAACATTGAACCTTTCCCCCTTGATTATGAAATTGAAATAACCTTATTGAATAGACTTAGAAACCTTAATTTATAATATGAATTTGAGGAAATTTATCTTGCAGACTCGAGTGAAACTTCAAGTGTTCACTCTGAGCTTGTCACCGTGGCTAGAAATCAAACCCCAGCCCTTAGAGACCTCTATTACCAAAAATTCCTTAATCAAAATAATCAACTTTTCATACTAGTATTATAAAATGATTTTGAGATGAAACCTAACATGATTCCATTTCTTTCAAAGTTTCATGGCTTGGCAGGTGAAGATCCGAACAAATATATTAAAGAGTTCACACATTTCTTCTTAACCTTCAGACCCCGTGAAGTAGATGAGGAATAAGTAAAGTTGAAGGAATTCTAGTTTTCACTGGAAGAAATTAACAAAGAATGGTTTTATGGTCTAAAACCTGGAGATGTGGATGATTGGAATGACTTGGTGAGATTCTTGATGCAAATATTCTTCCTCGCCTCTAGAAGCACACACATTATAAATGAGATCTATGCCATCAGACTGTCATGTGGAGAAATCCTTTACAATTATTGGGAAATATTTAAATAGATATGTTCCAACTAACCGCATCAAGAAATTTTGGATCATCACTTTATTATCTTGTTTTATCAAGGCTTAATGGACAATGATAAAAACCTTCTAGATGCATCATATAGAGGTGCATTGATTGACATGTCACCAGAAGAAGTTGAGGACTTGATTTAGAAGATCTATAAAAACTCACAATAGTTTGGTACAAGAGGTACTAGTAAAATAGGAATTCATGAGGTAAGAACTTCTAATACATTGGCTTTATTAGAAACTAAGATTGATGATATAATCAGTATGGTGAGACAGATATCCCTGAAGCAAGTGAGTGTCCCATAATCACTAGCTAAGGTATGTGGTTTATACTCATCACCTGATCATTTCACTAACCAATGTGCTGAAATATAAGGAATGGAAACTTGTGTGGCATCCTTTCACCTGAGTTAGTTCCAACAAAATCAAGTATATAGAGATTCTAACCATGTTCAATATGAGTTTGGAAATCAGCAGAATCAAGCTAGACCCTCGAACAAAAACCAATTCCAAAACCAACCCCCATTTCAACAAAAAAAATCTTATAAACAACCTTCACACAACCAACCAGCCACTTTCCCAAGACCCTATAAGAATCCATCAACCAATAAACTACCCTTAATTATGAACCATAAATATATATTTGATATTAAGGGGCTAAAAACACCATAAAAGATTTTTCCAACAAGTTCACAAGTCTCATGGAATTCCAAAACAAAAATCTAGGGAAACTCCCTTATCAAACAATCCCAAACCCAAAAGAGAATCTCAACATGATAATAACAAGAAGTGGAAAGTAATTCTCACTACCATCATCCCATGAACCTGAAACAAGACCACCTGAGTTGAGGGAGAATGAAGTTGTAAATTCTAAAAATTATGTAAAAATGCACTGTGAAGAAGAGAATAAAGAGGAGGATAATAAGGATAGTACAAGGAAGAAGAGACAATAAATGACATTTAAAAGGGAAAAGGGGAGAATAAATACATACCCCCACCATTTGCATCTATCATTATTGAATCGAAGAAATTTTAGGAAGAAACACTTCAAAAAGAAATTATAGACACCTTCTAGAAAGTGGGAATTAATATCCCTATTATTGAATCACTCAAAAAAATTCCAAAGTATGCTAAATTTTTGAAGGATATTTGCATAAATAATAGAAGACTTTAAGGGAATTAAAGGATGAACTTGGGAATAAGTGTCTCAAACCTTATCACACCACAGTTGCCAACCAAATGACAAGATCCAGGGACATTTTCCATTCCATGCACCATTAGTTATTTAAATTTATCGAATTATTTGTGTGATATATGTGCTTAAATTAATGTATTGACTCACTCATTATACACTTCTTTTCATATGGGAGACTTAAATCCCACAACAATGGTGGTTGAGCTTGAAAACAGATCCACAGTTTTCCCAGTAGGAGTTCTAGAGGATGTCCTTATGAAAGTCAAAGATCTATTGTTCCTATATAACTTCTAGGCGCTGAATATGGAAGAATATAGGATCCTGTCACAATCACCCATAATTTTTGGGAGATCTTTCTTGAAGAAGACAAAAACCATCATCAACATCCATGAAGGGACACTCACTATGGATTTTGGAGACAGCACTGTCCACCTCAATATTTTTGAATCTATGAGGCACCCGTCGAAATATCAATCCCTCTTTGCACTATCCCATGAATTTTTTACAGAACTTATTTTAGAATCACATATGTTCCATTAATTCTTATACTTAGGAGATACTTCTTCCATTAAAAATATCATTGAACATGTGGATACCCAAAATGTTGGAGATTCTGATTTCATGTGGGAGACAAAGGTAAAATCTTATTTATTTGATGATTTATTAAATGATGAGGAAGATGATATGGTTTCTTGTGTGTATGAGGTCCAACCCTTAGAAATAATGAAAATTAGTTTAGTTTCATCCCTTGATCCACCCCTTGATCTGGAATTAAAACCACTCCCCACTGATTTGAAATATGTGTTTCTTAGGGAGGGAGAGAAATTACCAGTGATAATTGTTAATAATCTACCTGAAACCCAAAATAAATCATTGATTGATCTTTTGAGAGAAAATCACTAAGAAATAGGGTGGATCTTAGGTGATTTCTCTGGAATAAACCCAAAAATATTCTCACATAGAATTTTTCTTGAGGGAGATTCCAAACCTATCAGACATCCCCAAAGAAGGCTGAATCCCACCTTAATGAAGGTTATGAAGAAGGAGATCGAGAAGATCTAGGAAGACAGGATCATATATCCCATCTCAAATTCATAATGGGTTAGCCCAATTCAGGTAGTTCCAAAAATAACTAGCCTAACCACTGTGAGGAATGAAAAGAATAAATTCATCCCTATGAGAATTCAGAATAGCTGGAGAGTGTGCAATGATTTTAGGAAGTTGAATCATGTCACTTAGAAAGATCATTTCCCCATTCCCTTCGTTGATCAAATGTTATATATATTGGAAGGTAGAACTCATTATTGCTTTTTGGTTGGATTTTTGGGCTAATTTCAGGTACTCGTTGCTCTTGAGGATCAAGATAAGACAACCTTTACTTATCCCTTCAGCAATTTTTCATATAAAAGGATTCCATTTGGATTATTTAATGCTCTAGGTAAATTTTATAGGTGCATAGTAATTATATTTTCTAATCAAATTAAATATTTCTTGGAAGTTTTCTTGGATTATTTCATAGTTTTTGGAAACTCTTTTTACCATTATTTGAAAAATCTGGAAAAATTTCTGAAAACCTACCTTAAAAAGAATCTTGTTTTAAATCTAAAAAAGTGTCATTTCATGGTTGATAGATGTATTTTCCTTGGGAATGTAATTTTCAAAAAGGGAATTGAAGTTGATAAATCAAAAATTTAAGTGATAAATTATTTTCCTTACCCAACTTGTGTGAAGCATTTTAGATCATTTTTAGGACATAAAGGATTCTATAGGAGGTTTATTAAATATTTAAATAAGATTTTTATCCATATCTATAGATTTATTTTTAAAGATGATAAGTTTGAAATCAATGGTTCATGTAGGTAACCCTTTGATGAGCTAAAGAGGATATTGATTACTCAACCCATGATGCAGCCACCAAATTGGGAAGAACCATTTGAGCTACTCTGTGATGCTTCAAATCAAGCAGTTGGAGCAGTACTTTCTTAGAGAATTGAGAGCAGGACACAAGTCATTTCATATGCCTAAATAACCCTTGATGCATCTTACTTCAATTACATAACCACAAAAAAGGATTTTTTATCAATTATTTTTTCTTTGGAAATATTTAGATCATATCTTCTTGGAACTAAAGTCATTGTGTTTTATGATCATGCGGATCTTATATAATTGATGAAGAAGGATGAAGCTAAACTGAGAATAGTGAGATGGATGTTACTTATGTAGGATTTCAACATAGAAATAAATGATAATAAGGGATCTAAGAACCAATTGGATGATCATTTGAGTAGATTTACCAACACTGCTGAAGCTAAAATTCCAAAAAAAAGAACCATTGAATGATCACCTTTTGGGAGAGCAATTTTACTTGGTTTAAGGAGAAGTGTCTTGGTATGATGAAATGGTCAATTATTTGGTAATATCTCAAGTCCCATCTCATTTAAACTCTCACCAAATTCATAAACTAAAATCTGAATCTAGATATTAAATTTCAGACTATCCATTTCTTTGGAAGATTTAAAATGACCAAGTGATAAGAAGATGTTTTCATGAGAGTAAATTTGCTTCTATCTTTGATTTTTGTTATGATTTAGCTTGTATAGGTAACTTTGGACCTCAAATTATAGCAAGGAAGGTTTTAGAATCTATATTTTATTGGCCCACCCTTTTTAAAAATTCTCATGCATTTTGAAAAAGGTGCCAAAATGTTAGTTTTCTGGAAACATTTCAAAGAGACAAGAAATTCCACAAGAACCGCTAATTTTTTGTGAAATTTTTGAAGTATGAGGGATAGATTTTATGGGACCTTTCACAATTTCATTTGGATATTCTTATATATTGCATGCAGTTGATTATATGTCCAAGTGGGTGGAAGAAAAAGCCACCAGGACTAATGATGCTAAAGTTGTTTGTGATTTTGTCAGGACTAACATATTTTGTAGGTTTGGAGTTCCCAGAGCCATCATCAATGATAAAGGGACTCACTTTTTCAATAGTATAATGGAGGATTTTTTTAACAAGTATGGGGTGCATCATAAAACATCAACTCCCTATCACCCATAGATAAATGGTCAAGTTGAAGTGTCTAATAGGGAAATCAAATAAATTTTGGAGAATACCGTTAAACCAAACATGAAGGATTGGAGTCAAAGGTTGGAAGATGAATTATAGTCTTATAGGAAAACCTAATAAATCTAGATTAGAATGAGTTCATATAGGCTGATTTATGGGAAAATTTGTCACCTACCTATGGAATTGAAGCATAAGGTTTATTGGTCTGTTAGGAAGAAGAATTTGGATCTTGAAGGTGTTGGGAAAGAGATAAGGTTTCAGTTATAGGAGCTAGAAGAAATTAAAAGAGAAGATTTTTAAAACTCTATTATTTACAAATAGAGAACAAGAGTGTCTCATGATAAGCTGATCCAACCAAAAGACTTCCATCTGGGAGACAAAGTGTTGTTATTCAACTCAAGACTCAAGATGATTCCAGGTAAACTCTGTTCCAGATGGAAGGGTCCATTTATGGTTACTCATGTATATCCTTTTGGTGTTGTGAATATTGTGAAGGATAGAGAGTAGTATCTATTCACTATTAATAGAAACATGCTAAATAAATTCAATGAGGCCATTCCATCAAATCCAGTATAGGAGATCACACTCCTCTAATCTATCTATCAATAAAATCCATCAGGTTATACCTCTCCTTTACACTTTATGGATATTGTTATTCATTTAAAAATATTCTTAAATGTTAAATTCATTTTAATTCATTATGTACATTTCATCATTTATGTGTTGGGGAGGGAACCTTTGTAGTTTAGGTTTTTTATTTGTTGTTTGTTTTTCTGTTTTAAAAAAAATGTGTGTTTTTTAAAAAAAATTGTGCGTTTCTTTTTCAATTTTTGTGTGACTTTAAAAATTTTGAGCTAAAATGATTATCATTTAAATTTTCTAAATACATATCAATGAGTGATCCAATTAATTCCATGAAACTGAGCTTAAATTAATGATGAAAATGACTCTGTTTCAAGTTCAAAACTTTTGGTAATTTTATGAAAAGTACTCTGATTTTTAATCTCATGCCACATCTCACTGTCTTTTTCTTTGATATAAATTTTATGTGAGGATTTTGAACTAGTTTTTTCATATTCTTTTCATTCACCTCACTTCTGAAGAAAACCAAACCATTCTTAATTTAACCAAAATTTGATTTATTTCTTTCAAAAATTGAGGGTTTGAGGTACTTTTGTTTTAAATTATTAAGGAATTTCCTTGGTTTTTAATCCCCTTTTCAAGATAATACTTTTCATTATGGCCTTCCTTGTACATTAAATGATTATATCCCTTAGAATCCATGAATATCCTGTTAGGTTAGCCACATTACAAGCCAATTTTCCCTATCCAACCTGCTCTTGAAGTGAAATTGCATGATCTAATTGAACATAAGTGTGGGGGGAAGATGTCTTGTATTGATCTACCTCATTTGGTGATACTTTGGGTGGGAAATTAAATGGTGAAGAGATGTGTTTGCTACTGGAAAAAAACCATTCTATTTAAAGATATTCCTTTTCTATAGATTTCATGATAATATAAGTTGTGCCTTTATGGATCTTCTAAGGAGAAAGAAAGTTGTGCCTATCTGAAGCTTTCAAGAAGAACCATGTTTGAGATTATTGAAATTTTATATTCTGAAATGATGAACTATGTGAACATTCCTTGATTTTTTATGATGATGGAGTATATTTTCTACTAAGAGGAGTTAGGAGAAGATCATACTTGAGTGGAAATTAGACTCTTTCACTTTTTCATCAAAAAGAGTCAAGCCCTCCACATTCGACCTTAGAATTTTTCACATCAAAATACTACCAACCTGAAGCCACATAAAAACCCTGTAAATTCTTCATGACAAAAACATATACTTTACTCACATTGGGTGGATATGTAGGAATTTATAAAGCCTATAGTGACCCTTACATGATTTTGGATGAGAAATTTTTTTTGAACATTGAAATTTGTGAGATGAGAGAAAATTTATGTGAGGTAGGTTTATTGTGTTCATGGGGGGAGAAATGAAGAGGGAAAATATTGAAAATTGGTTAATTCTAGAAATTTAGTAGTTTTATAGAGCTTCTAATTTTCGGGTACATCTTTTACAATTTTGATCCAAATCTAATGATTCCTTTTTTCAATATTTCCTTTCTCATGGTATTTAACTTTGTCTTTTAGGAATAGATCCAATTCAACACCAAATGGATTAAAAAATCAATCAAGTGGAAGAAGTTTGTTGGCCGATAGAATGGACCCCACCTTAGTTAATTAAGAATATCTTGGCCTAAAAAACTATAAATGAAATTATTTTAGTTGGATTTAATTTAGGACTCCTAGCCTCATCATCATAGTAAATTTAATATATAAATTATGTCATGAAGGCATCCATTTTATACTTCAAAGTGGAGGGAGTTGAGTAGTCTTTCCAAGAAGAAAAATTCTTCATCAGTAATTCAGTCATAACATTTTTGAAACTTGTTAAAATCTACTGATATTTTTTGGTCACATGTTCAATAGATAGGAGAACAACTTATATGAAGCAACCTACATTATATTCATCCATTTATGATGATAAATTAACTCAAAATTTTGGATAATTGAATCTGGAGGGAAAATCTTCCACCCCTCAAGCCTATTTATATGAGTGTCCAATTCCATTCAAGAGTATTGAAGAAGGTAAAATAAGGGATGGGATGGATTATTGGAGTATTTAAGTGCTTTTTATTTTATATTTTCTCTTTTCTTAATTTCATTAGGCTCTCTTCTTCCCCTTTTAACTCTATTGCCCTTCGCATGGAGGGGTAAAACCTTTAAGTGATCAGGGAAGGGGGTTTTCACTTATATAATGTCAGAGTCTTGAAATTTAATGTAAAACTATATTTTTATATTGAATTATTTATATTTATAGTGTTTCCTGATTCTCTTAATGTGATCATATTTTGGGTTTTGGTCTATTTATTGTTTATATATTTGGTTGAATAACTTTAACTCTCTTCGCCTAGTGCAATTTGTCTCGATAGAGCATATTGTGTTAGGTGGTGAGTGTTTAGCATTGTTGGAATGTATGTGGAACTAGTGAATCATTTATAGATTTCTAAGGATCAATAATTCTCGATCAGGACTTGCCTTATTTTTTAGTAATTTTTTATGAACTTCCATGCACATAGGAGTGGGTTTCTTTGCTTTATTCAACCAAGGGTGATTGATAACTCGATTAAGGAGTCTCTCATTTATTTTTCAATAAGAATAGAGGGTGAATAATTTTTATAATGATGATGACATTGAAAAAGGTGATCCTGCCCTAACCCCATCACTATCTTCATCCACTTTTTTTCAAAATTTATTTTCAATTACTTTCTTTCTTTTTAAACTCAAACAATTTCAAAAACAACCTCTTCTATTTTCTCAAATTTAAGTGTAAAACGTAATTGTTGTGCTTTTTTATTTGGAGACAACCTAGTTTACCCACTTTACTACATTTTAACTTAGTTAGTTTTTGTTTTCTTCACACCCCATGATGGGCACATGTCAAAACTTTGTGTCTTTACCAGGGAGGTAGTGCCAATATTTTTTTACTCTTTCTCTCTTTCTTTTCCCTTTTCTTATTTTCTCTTCAAAATTTCATGACTAGAAACTCAAACATTGAACCTTTCCCCCTTGATCATGAAATTGAAATAACCTTGTTTAATAAACTAATAAAAGTTAGTTTTCAATCTTAATTTTAGGAAATTTCTCTTGAAGACTCGAGTGAAACTTCAACCCTTAGAGATGCTTCATGAAAAGATTCTTCCCTACCTCCAGAATCACAGCCATCAGAAAGGAGATCTATTCCATCAGATAGTCATATATAGAAACTCTTTATAAGTATTGGGAAAGATTTAAAAATATATGTGCCAACTGCCCGCATCAAGCAATTAAGGGTCATCACTTTCTTATCTTCTTTTATCAAGGATTAATGGACAATGAAAAAAACCTTCTAGATGCATCATCTATAGGTTCATTGATTGACAAGTCACCATAAGATGTTGATGGATTTATTCAGAAGATCTCTCAGAACACAAAAAAAAATGGTATAAGAGGTACTAGTACAAGAGGAATTCGTGAGGTAAGAACTTATAATCCATCACCTTTATGGGAAACTAATCTTGATGATATAGCCAATATATTGAGACAGATAGCCCTAAAGCAAGTGAGTGACCAACAAGAACCGACTAAGTTTTGTGGTTTATTCTCATCATCTGATCATTTCACTGACCAATGTACTAAAATAAAAAGAATGAAAACTTATGTGGTAGCCTTTCAGCTAAGTAAGTTCCAACAAAATCAAGGATGGAGAGGGCCTAACCATGGTCAATATGGGTTTGGAAATCAGCATAATCAAGCTAGACCCTCAAACCAAAACCAGTTCTGAAACCAACCCCCATTTCAACAAAAGTAATCTTATAACCACCCTTCACACCACCAACCACCCACTTCCCCAATACCCTATTATCATCCATCAACCAGTGAACAACCCTTAATTCTGAACCAACATTAGATATTTGATATTGAGAGGCTAAAATACACTTTAAAAGATTTTTACAACAAGTTCGAAAGTATCATGGACTTTTTAACCAAAAATCCTAGGAAACTCCCTTCTCAAACAATACCAAACCCAAAAGATAATGTCATCATGATAACAACAAGAAGTGTAAAGGAACTCTCACCCACCAACATCCCATGAACCTGAAACAAGACCACCTAAGTTGAGGGATAATGAAGTTGTAAATTATAAAAATTATGTGAAAATGCACCATGAATAAGGGAAGAAATAGGAAGAGGATAAGGATAGTCCAAGTAATAAGAGACAAGAAACACCATTGAAAAGAAAACAAAGGGATAATAAATACTTACCCCAACCATTTCCACTGAGGATGATTGAATCAAAGAAATTTCAGGAAGAGTCACTTCAAAAAGAAATTATAGACACCTTCCAGAAAGTGAAAATTAATATACCTCTTATTGAAGTTCTAAAAAATTCAAAATTATGAAAAAAAAATTTAAGGATATTTTCACCAAGAATATGAGACTTCAAGATAATGAAAGGATCAACTTGGGAATAAGTGTCTCGACCCTTATCACACCATAGTTGCCAACCAAATGTCAATATCCAATGATGTTTTATATTCTATGAACCATTGGTTATTTGAATGTATCTAATTCTTTTTTTGATCTAGGTACTTCAATTAATGTATTACCTCACTTAGTATACACTTATTTACAGATGGGAGGCTTAAATCCCATAAGAGTGGTGGTTCAGCTTGCAAACAGATCCACAGTCTTCCCAATAGGAGTTCTAGAGGATGTCCTTGTGAAATTCAAAGATCTATTGTTCTCATTTAACTTCGATGTGTTGAATATGGAAGAATATAGGATATCGTCACACTCACCCATCATTTTGAGGATACCTTTCTTAAAGATAGCCAAAACCATCATCAACATCCATGAAGGTACACTCACCGTGGATTTTGGAGATAGCACCATCCACTTTATTATTTTTGAATCCATGAGGTACCCATCAGATGATCACTCCCTCTTTGAACTATCCCATGAATTTGGTATGGAACCCATTGAAGAATCAAGTTTGTTACATGAATTCTTAGACTTAGGAGAGACTTCTTCCATTGAAAATATCATAGAACATGTGGATTCCCAAAATGCTGGAGGTTTTGATTTCATGTGAGAGGAAGAGGTAAAATCATATTTCTTTGATGATTTGTTAAATTATGTGAAAGATGATATGGTTTCTTATGTGTAGGCGGTCCAACCCTTGGAAGTTGGGAATGTTAGTTCAGTTTCATCCCTTAAGCAACCCCCTCGTCTTTAATTAAAACCACTCCCCAGTGATTTGAAATATATGTACCTTAGGGAGAGAGATAAATTACCAATGATAATTGCTAATAATATCTTTGAAACCCATGAAAAACCATTTATTGATATTTTGAGAGAAAATTTCAAAGCAATAGGGTGGATCTTAGGTGATATTCCTAGAGTAAACCCAAAAATATTCTCACATAGAATTTTTCTTGAGGGAGATTCCAAACCTGTCAGACACCCCAAAGGAGGTTCAATCCCACCTTGATGGAGGTTATAAAGAAGCAGATAGAGAAGCTCTTAGAATTTGGGATCATATATCCCATATCATATTCACAATGGGTTATCCTAATTCATGTAGTTCCAAAAATAATGGCCTAACCACTGTAAGGAATGAAAAGAATGAATTAATCCCTATGAGAATTCAGAATAGCTAGAGAGTGTGCATTGATTTTAGAAAGTTGAATTGGGTCACTCATAAAGATCATTTCCCCATTCCCTTCATTGATCATATGTTAGATAAATTGGCATGGATAACTCATTATTTCTTTTTGGTTGGATTTTCAAGCTATTTCATGTACCCATTGCTCCTGAGGATCAAGAGAAGACAACATTTACTTGTTCCTTCAGCACTTTTTCATATAAAAGGATGACATTTACATTATATAATGCTCCAGGTACTTTTAATAGGTCCATGGTAAGTATATTTTATGATCACATTGAAGATTTCTTAGAGGTTTTCTTGGATGATTTCATAGTTTTTGGAAACTCTTTTGACCATTGTTTGAAAAATCTGGAAAAAGTTTTAAAAACCTGCATTGAAAAGAATCTTGTTTTAAATTTTGAAAAGTATCATTTCATGGTTTAGAGAGAGATTTTCCTTGGGAATGTAATTTTCAAAAAGGGAATTAAGGTTGATAAATCAGAAATTTAAGTGATAAATTATTTTCCTTACCCAACTTGTGTGAAGCTTGCTAGATCATTTTTAGGACATATAGGATTCTACTGAAGGTTTATCAAAGATTTTAGTAAGATTTATATCCCTCTCTCTATATTTCTTTTGAAATATGTTGATTTTGATTTCAATGGTGCGTGTAGGGGATCCTTCGATGAGCTGAAGAGAAGATTGATTACTCCACATGTAATGCAGCTGCAAAATTTTGAAGAACCATTTGAGCCACTCTATGATACTTTACATCAAGCAGTTGGAGTAATCCTTTCTCAATGAATTGAGGGTAGGCCACAAGTCATTTACTATTCCTCAAGAACCCTATATGTGGCTCAATTCAATTACACTACCACAGAAAAAGATTTTTTAGCAGTTGTTTTTTCTTTGGAAATATTTAGATCATATCTGCTTGGAACTAAAGTCATTGTGTTTTCTGATCATGTAGATCTTAGGTACTTGATGAAGAAGGCTGAAGCTAAATTGAGACTATTGAGATGGATGTTATTGTTATAGGAGTTAAAAATAGAAATCAAGGATAATAAGGGATATGAGAACCAAGTGGTTTATCATTTAAGTAGATTGCCTAACATTGCTAAATCTAAAATTCCAAAAAAAACATTGAATGACCACCTTCCAGGAGAGCAATTGTACTTGGTTGAAGGAAGTGCCTTGGTATTCTCACATGGTCAATTATCTAGAAATATCTTAGGTCCCATCTCATTTCAAATCTCACCAAATTCACAAACTAAAAGCTGAATCTAGATATTCCATTTGGGATGATATATTTCTTTGGAATATTTACAATGACTAGGTGATAAGAAGATGTTTACTTGAGAGTCAAATTGGTTCTGTCTTTGAGTTTTGTCACACTTTAGCTTATATAGGATACTTTGGACCTAAAATGATAGCAAGGAAGGTTTTAGATTCTGGATTTTATTAGCCCACCCTTTTTTAAAATTCTCATGAATTTTTTAAAAGGTGTCAAAAATGCCAGTTTTATGGAAACATTTAAAAGAGACAAGAAATTCCCCAAAAATCACTAAATTTTTATGAGATTTTTGAATTTTGGGGGATATATTTGTTGGGCCCTTTCCCAATGTCAATTGTAAATTATTATATCTTGCTTGCAGTTGATTATGTTTCCAAATGGGTGGAAAAAAAATCCCCCAGGACTAATGATGCTAAATTTGTTTTTGATTTTTTTAGGAATAACATATTTTGTAGGTTTGGAGTTCCCATATCCATCATCAGTGATCAAGGGAATTAATTTTTCAATAGGAGAATGGAGAATTTTCTGAACAAGTATGGGGTGCATCATGAAACATCAACTCCCTATCACCCACCGAAAAATGGTCAACTGAAGTGTCCAATATAGAAATCAAAGGAATTTTGAAGAAGATCGTTTAACCAAACAATAAGGATTGGAGCCAAAGGTTAGAAGAAACATTATGGGCTTATAGTAAATCCTACAAAATTCCAATTGGAATGAGTCTATATAGGGTGATTTATAGGAAAAATTGTCACCTACCTGTGGAATTGGAGCATAAGGCATATTGGGTTGTTAGGAAGATGAATTTGGATCTTGAAAGTGTTGGGAAAGACATAAGGTTTCAATTTTAGGAGCTGGAGGAAATTAGAAGGGAAGATTTTGAAAATTCTAGGATTTAAAAAGAGATAACAAGAGTGGCTCATGATAAGTTGATCCAACCAAAAGACTTCCATCCTAGAGACAAAGTGTTGTTATTCAACTTAAGACTCAAGCTGATGTTGGGTAAACTTTGTTCCAGATGGGAGGGACCATTTATGGTTACTCATGTATATCCTTTCGGTGGTTTTTAGATTTTTAAGGATAGAGATCAGAAGCCATTCACTGTTAATGTACACAAGCTGAAGAAATTCCATGAGACCATTACATCAGATCCAGTGAAGGAGATCACACTCCTCCAACCTATCTATCAATAAATGTCACCAGGTCGTACCTCTCCTTTACACTTTCTTGCTATTGTGATTCATTTAAAATTCTACTTAAATGTTAAATCCATTTAAATTCATTTTGGAAAAAACGTCATTTAAGTTTGGGGGAGGGAACCTTTGTAGTTTAAGATTTTCATTTGTTGTTTGTTTTTCTGTTTTCAAAAAAAATTGTGTGGTTTTTTAAAATTTTTGTGTGTTTATTTTTCATTTTTTGTGTGATTTTAAAACTTTTGAGCTTAAATTATTATCATTGAAATTTTTGAAATCCATGTCAATGAGTGAACCAATTTATTCTATGAAACTTAGATTAAATGAATGCTGAAAATATCTTTGTTTCAAGTTCAAATCTTTTGGTAATTTCATGAAAAGTACTCTAATTTTTGAATCCCATGACACATCTCACTATCTTTATATTTGATATCACTTTACTATGAGGATTTTTAACCATTGTTTTCATATTCTTTTCATTCACCTCACTTATTGAGAAAACTAAACCATGATATCTTTAACTAGAATTTGATTTATTCCTTTCAAAACTTGAGGATTTGAGGTACTTGTGTTTTAAATGATTGAGGCATTTCTTTGGATTTTAAGCTCCTTTTCAAGATAATCCTTTTCATTATGGCCTGAATTGTACATTAAATCCTTATACCCATTAGAATCCATGAATATTCTATTTGGTTATCCACATTATAAGTTAATTTTCCCTATCCAACCTGCTCTTGAATTGAAATTGAATGATCTAATTAAACATAAGTGTGAGGGGGGAGATGTCTTATATCTTGATACCTCATTTGGTGATAATTTGGGTGGGAAATCTAATTCCAAATATATGTGTTTTTTGTTGAAAATAATAATAATTCTATTGAAAGTTATGCCTTTTTTGGAGATTTCATGATAAGAGAAGTTGTGCCTTTCTAGAGCTTCCAAAGAGAAAGAAAGTTGTGCCTATCTGGGGATTTCAAGAAAAATCATGTTTGGGATTATTGAAATTTTTTCTACTAAAATTCTGAACTGTGCAAACATTCCTTGATTTTTTATGATGATGGATCGGATTTGCTACTAAGGGGATTGAGGAGAAGGCCATACTTGAGTGGAAATTAGAATCTTGTACTTTTGTTTCAAAAATAGTCGAGTCGTCCTCATTCAACATAAGAATTTTTCACATCAAAATCCTACCAACCAGAACCCACAGAACAACCCTACAAAGTCCTCATAATAAACACATTTACTTGACTCACATTAGGTGGATATGTAGGAATTTATCAAGCCTATAGTGACCCTTTCATGAGTTTGGATGAGAAAAACATTGTTGAACATTGACATTTATGAGATGAGAGAAAATTCATGTGAGGTAGGTGTCTTGTGTTCATGAGAGTAAAAATGAAGAGGTAAAATATTAAATGATCTAAATAGAGAACTTGGAATGATGGTTTTTGATTATCCGTGATATATTTTGTTTCTTGTTATGGAATTTTTGGGTCTAATGAGCTTGTGTTTTGAATTTACATTGATTCAATTTTGATGCTTACTTGTACAAGAGTTCAAGTTCTAAGTGTGGGGGAATTGATAGAGTTAATATTTTCATTATTTTTCAAGTGTGTTTTAATGATTTAACCCCTTAAAATTAATAAATTTGAGCTTATTTTAATCATTTTAGTATTTTTAGTGGATTTTGGGATTAATTGTAAAAATTGGTTAATTTTGGAAATTTAGTAGTTTTCTAGATCTTCTGTTTTTCATGTATATCTTTTACAATTTTGATCCAAATCGAATGATTCCTTTTTTTAAGATTTCCTTGCTTGTGAGCTTCAACCTTTTCTTCTGGTCCTAGATCCAATCCGACACCAAATAACCTAGACAAATCAATCAAGTGGAAAAAGTTTGTTGGCCAATAGAATGGACCCCACCTTAGTTAATGAATAATATCTGAGCCTAAAGAACTCAAAATGAAGTGATTCTAGCTGTATTGGATATAGGACTTCGAGTCTTGTCTTTAAAATAAATTTAATAAATAAATTCATTCATTAATGCATCTATTGCATACACCAAAGTGGTGGGAGTTGAGCAGTCTCCTAGGGCATAAAAAGTATTCATTAGTAATTTAGTCATATCTTTTTTGAAACTTGTTCAAATCTAATGATATTTTTTGGTTGCATGATAAAGAGAGAGTGGAACAATTTTTATGAAGTAACCTACCTGATATTCGGCCATTTATGATTCGAAATTGACTCCCAATTTCATAGAAGTGAATCTGAAGGGAAAATTTTCCACCCCTCAAGCCTATTTATATGAGTGTCCACTTCCATTCAAGAGGATTAAAGAAGATTAAAGAGGGTATTTTCTGGAGTATTTGAATCTTGAATTGATTTTAAATTTCTATTTTATCTTTTCTTAGTTTCATTATGCTATCTTCTTCCCCTTTCAACTCTATTACCCTTCACATGGAGGGGTAAAAGATTTGAGTGATCGGGGAAGGGGGGTTTCAGTTTTAAAATTTCAAAGTCTTTAAATTTAATGTAAACATCTCTTTTTATATTGAATTATTTCTATTTCCACCATTTCCCAATTCTATTAATGTGATCGTGTTTTTTTTTTGTGTATTCATTATTTATAGCTTTGGTTGAGTAACTTTAACTCTTTCTACCTAGTGCAATTTTTCTCGATCAGGCATATTGTGTTTGGGGGTGAGTGTTTGGAAATCGTTGGCACATATGTGGAACTAGTGAATTATTTATATATTTATGAGGATCAAAAATTCCCGATCAGGACTTTCCTTAGTTGTTTAGGAATTGTTTATGAACTTCCATGCACATAGGAGTGGGTTCTTTTGCTTTCTTTAACCAAGGGTGATTGATAACTCGATTGAGGATTCTCTCATTTATTATTTAATATGAAGAGAGGGTGAATATTTTTATGATAATGATGACATTGAAAAATGTGATCCTACCCTAACCCCATCACTCTCTTCATCCACTTGTGTTCAAACTTTATTTTCAATTGATTTATTTCTTTTTAAACTCAAAAAATTTCAAAAACAACCTCTTATGCTTTCTCAAATTTAAGTGAAAATTGTAATTATTGTGTATTTCTCTCTGGAGACAACCTAGGTTACCTACTTTACTATATTTTAACTTAGGTAATTTTTTTTCACACCCCATGATAGGCACGTTTCAAAACTTGGTGCTGTTTTTGGGGAGGTAGTGCAAAAAAAAATTCTCTTTCTCTCTTTCTTTTCTCTTTTCTTATTTTCTCTTCAAAATTACATGACTAGAACCTAAAATACTAAAACTTTCACCCTAGATCTGAAAATTTAAAGAACCTTGTTTAATATTCTAAGAAACCTTAATTTTCAATCTTAATTTGAGGAAATTCCTTTTGTAGACTCGAGTGAAACTTCAAGTGTCCACTCTGAGCATGTCACCATGGCTAGAAATCAAAACTCAACCCTCAGAGACCTAGGTGACCCACAATTACTTAATAAAAATAATTAACTCATCATTATAGTATTACAAAATTATTTTGAGATGAAACCTAACATGATTACATTGCTTACAAAGTTTCATGGCTTGGAAGATGAAGATCCCAACAAACATATTAAAGAGTTCACAGGTGTATGCTCAACCTTCAGTCCTCGTGGAGTAGATGAGGAACAAGTAAAGTGGAAGGAATTCACATTTTCATTCAAAGGAGCTACCAAAGAATGGTTTTATGGTCTAAAACCTAAATATTTGGATGATTGTAATGACTTGGTGAGATGCTTCATGCAAATATTCATCCCCACCTCTAGAAGCACAACCATTATAAAAGAGATCTATGTCATCGGACAGTCATCTGGAGAAACACTTTATGAGTATTGGGAAATATTTAAAAAGCTATGTTCTAGCTGCCCGCATCAAGAAATTTAAGGTCATCACTTTCTTATATTCTTTTATCAAGGCTTAATGGACAATGACGGAAACCTTTTGGATGCATCATCTACAGGTTCATTGATTGAAAAGTCGTCAGAAAAAGTTGAGGGATTGATATAGAAGATCTCTTAGAACTCACAATAGTTTGGTACAAGTGGAACTAGTACAAGAGGAATTCATGAGGTAATAAATTCTAATCCATACCCTTTATGGGAAACTAAGACTGATGATATAGCAAGTATGGTGATACATATGGCCCTAAAGCAAGTGAGTGACCAATAAAAACCGAATAAGGTATATGGTTTATGCTCATCACCTGATCATTTCACTAACCAATGTGATGAAATATAGGGAATGGAAACTTTTTTGGAAGCCTTTCAGCTGAGATAGTTCCAAAAAAATCAAAGATGGAGGAGCCTAACCATGCTCAATATGGGTTTGGAAATCTACAGAATCAAGCTAGACCCTCGAACCAAAACCAGCTCCAAAACCAACCCCCATTTCAACAAAAGAAATATTATAACCAACCTTCACACCACCAACCACCCACTTTCCCAATACCCTATGAGAATCCACTAACAAGTGCACAATAAACTTAATTTTGAACTAACAAAAAATTTCTAATATTAAGGGACTAAAAGACATCGTAAAAGATTTTTCCAATAAGTTCAAAAGTATTATCGACTTCCTAAACAGAAATCCTAGAAAAATCCATTCTCAAACAATCCCAAACCCAAAATAGAATTTCTGCATGATAACAGAAATAATTGGAAAGGAACTCTCACCACCAGTGTCCCATGAACCTGAAACAAGACCACCATATTTGAGGGAGAATGAAGTTGTATATTCTGAAAATTATGTGAAAAATGAACCATAAAGAATAGAAGAAAGAGGAGGATAAGGATAGTATAAGTAATAAGAGACAATAAAAACCATTTCAAATACAAAAAAGTGATAAGAAATACTTACCCCCACTATTTCCATTGAGGATTATTGAATCAAAGAAATTACAGGAAGAATCACTTCAAAAAGAAATTCTAGACACCTTCCAGAAAGTGGAAATTAATATCCCTATTCTTGAAGCACTAAAACAAATTCCAAAGTATGCTAAATTTTTTAAGGATCTTTTCAAAAAGAATATGTGACTTCAAGGGAATGAATGGATCAACTTGGGAAGAAGTGTCTCAGCCCTTATCACACCACAGTTTCCAACCAAATGTCAAGATCCAGAGATTTTTTCCATTCCATGCACCATTTTTATTTAAATTTATCTAGTGATTTTTGTGATATAGGTAATTAAATTAATGTATTAACTCACTCAGTATACACTTATTTTCATATAGGAGACTTAAATCTCAAAAGAGAGGTGGTTCATCTTGTAAACAGATTCAGATACTTCCCAGCAGGACTTATGGAGGATGTCCTTGTGAAAGTCAAATATATCTTATTCCCAGTTGACTTCTATGTGCTGAATATGGAAGAATATAGGAGCCCTTCAAACTCACCCATCATTCTGGGGAGATCTTTTTTGAAGACGTCCAAAACCATCATCAACATCCACGAAAGGACACTCACCATGGAGTTTGGAGATAGCACTGTCCACTTCAATATTTTTTAATCCATGAGGCACCCATCAGATGATCACTCCCTCTTTGCATTGTCTCGTGAATTTGGTATAAAATCCATTGAAGAATCAAGTATGTTCCATGAATTATTAGACTTAGTAGTGACTTCTTCCATTGAAAATATCATTGAACATGTGGATGCCCAAAATGATGGATATTCTGATTTCATGTGGTAGGAAGAGATAAAATATGATTTATTTAATGATTTGTTAAATGATGAGGAAGATGGTATGGTTTCTTATGTGTAGGGGGTCCAAAACTTGGAAGAGATGAACATTAGTTTAGTTTCATCCCTTGATCAGTCCCCTAATATGGAATTAAAACCACTCCCCACTGATTTTAAATATGTGTACCTTAGGGAGGGATAGAAATTACCAGTTATAATTACTAATAATTTGTCTAAAACACAATAAAAATCATTAGTTAATCATTTGAGAGAAAAATTTTGAGAAATAGGGTGGATCTTAGGTGATGTCCCTGTAAAAACCCAAAACTATGATCACATAGAATTTTTCTTGAGGGAGATTCCAAACCTGTTAGATAACCCAAAAGGAGGATGAGTCCCACCTTAAGGAGATCAAGAATCTCTAGGAATCTGGGATCATCTATTACATCTCATATTTACAATGGGTTTTCCCAATTAATTTAGTTCCAAAAAAACTGGCCTAACCACTGTGAGGAATGAAAATAATTAATTAATCCCTATGATAATTCATAATAACTAGAGAGTGTGCATTGATTTTAGAAAGTTGAATCAGGTCACTCGAAAAGATCATTTCCCCATTCCCTTCATTGATCATATGTTATAGAGATTGGTAGGGAGAACTCATTATTTCTTTTTGGATGGATTTTTAGGCTATTTTTATGTACCCATTTCTCTTGAGGATTAAGAGAAGACAACCTTTACTTGTCCCTTCAACACTTTTTAATATAAAAGGATTCCATTTGGATTATGTAATGCTCCAGGTAAATTTTAGAGGTGTAGGGTAAGTATATTTTTTGATCACATTGAATATCTTTTGGAGGTTTTCTTGGAAGATTTCACGATTTTTTGGAAACTCTTATGACCATTGTTTGAAAAATCTAGAAAAAGTTTTGAAAACTTGCACTTAAAAGAATCTTGTTTTAAATTTTGAAAAGTGAAATTTCATGGTTGAGATCGGGATTTTCCTTGGGCATGTAATTTCCAAAAAGGGCATTGAATTTGGTAAATCAAAAATTGAACTGATAAATTATTTTCCTTATCCAACTTGTGTGAAGTGTGTTAGATAATTTTTAGGACATGAAAGATTCTACAATAGGTTTATCAAAGATTTTAGTAATATTTCTCTCCCTATCTCTAGATTTATTTTGAAATATGATGATTTTTATTTCAATGGAGAATGTAGGTAATCCTTTGATGAGATTAAGAGTATATTGATTACTCCACCCATTATGCAGCCACAAAATTGGGAAGAACCATTTGAGCTACTCTATGATGATTCAAATCAAGCTATTGGAGCAATCCTTTCTCAAAAAATTGAGGATGGGCCACAATTCATTGCCTATGCCTCAAGAACCCTCTATGTGAATTAATTCAATTACACAACCACAGAAAAGTATTTTTTAGTAGTTTTTTTTCTTTAGAAATATTTAGATCACATCTACTTGGAACTAAAGTCACTGAGTTTTTTGATTATGTAGCTCTTAGGTACTTGATAAAGAAGTATGAAGCTAAACCGAGACTAGTGATATGGATGTTACTATTGTAGGAGTTCAACATAGAAATCAAGGATAATAAGGGATCTGAGAACCAAGTGTCCGGTCATTTAAGTAGACTACCCAACACTGTTGAAGCTGAAATTACAAAAAAACCCATTGAATGATCACCTTCCAGGAGAGAAGTTGTACTTGGTTGAAAGAGAAGTGCCTTGGTATGATGACATGGTCAATTATCTGGTAATATTTCAGGTCCCATCTCATTTCAACTCTCACCAAATTCACAAAATATAATATAAATCTATATATTACATTTGGGATGATCTATTTATTTGGAAGATTTGCAATGATGAATTGATAAGAAGATGTTTTCCTGAGAGTGAAATTGGTTCTGTCTTTTGATTTTTGTCACACTTTAGCTGGTAGAGTGAACTTTGGACCTCAAAGGATGGAAAGGAAGGTTTTAGAATCTTGATTTTATTAGCCCACCATTTTTAAAAAATCTCATGAATTTTTTAAAAGGTGTCGACTCACTTTTTAAATAGGATAATGGATGATTTGTTGAAAAAATATGGGGTGAATCATGAAGCATCAAATCCATGTCACCCACAGAAAAATGGTCAAGTTGAAGTGTCCAATAGGGAAATCAAAGGAATTTTGGAGAAGATTGTTAAACCAAACAGGAAGGATTGGATCCAAAGGTTGGAATACACATTATGGGATTATAGTACAGCCTATAAAATCCTAATTGGAATGAGTCTATATAGGTTGATTTATGGGAAAAGTTGTCACCTACCTATGGAATTGGAGAATAAGTCATATTGGGCTGTTAAGAATATGAATTTGGATCTTGAAAATACTAGGAAAGAGAGAAGGTTGTAGTTTCAAGATCTAGAGGAAACTATAAGGGAATATTTTGAAAATTCTAGGATTTAAAAAGAGAGAAAAAGAGTGGCTCATGATAAGCCAATCCAACCAAAAGACTTCCATCCTGGAGACAAAGTGTTGTTATTCAACTTAAGACTCAAACTAATGCCAGGTAAACCTCATTCCATTTGGGAGGGTCCATTTATGGTTACTCGTGTATATCCTTTCAGTGTTTTGTAGAGTATAAAGGATTAAAATTAGGAGCCAATCACTATTAATGGACACAAGTTGAAGAAATTTCATGAGACCATTCCATTAGATCTAGTGGAGGATATCACACTTCTCTAACCTATCAATATATAAAATACATTTGGTCATACATATCCTTTACACTTGCTTGTTTTTCGGATTCATTTAAAAATATTCTTATATATTAAATCCATTTTAATTCATTATGTACAATGCATCATTTAAATGTGGGGGGGAATATTTTTAGTTTAGGAATTTCATTTGTTGTTTGTTTTTCTATTTTCAAAAAAAAATTATGTGTTTTTTTCAAATTTGTGTGTGTTTCTTTTTCATTTTTTTTGTGATTTAGAAACTTTTGAGCTGAAATGATTATCATTTCAATTTTTTAAATCCATTTCAATGAGTAAACCAATTTATTCCATGAAACTGAGCTTAAATGAATGCTGAAAATGACTTTGTTTCAAGTTCAAGTCTTTTAGGAATTTCATGAAAAGTACTCTGATTTTTGAATCTCATACCATATATCATTGTCTTTATCTTTGATATCACTTTACTATGAGGATTTTGAACCATTATTTTCATATTATTTTCATTCACTTCACTTCTTGAGAAAATCAAACCATGATTACTTTAACCAGAATTTGATTTATTCCTTTTAAAACTTGAGGGTTTGTGGTACTTGTGTTTTAAATGATTGAGGCATTTATTTGGTTTTTAAGACCCTTTTTCAAGATAATAATTTTCATTATGGCCTTATTTGTACATTAAATCCTTGTAGACCTTATAATCTATGAATATCATGTTAGGTTAGCCACATTACAAGCCAATTTTCCCTATACAACCTGCTCTTGAAGTGAATTTTCATTATCTAATTGAATATAAGTGTGGGGGGGAAGATGTATTGTATTATGATACCTCATTTGGTGATGCTTTGTGTGGGAAATAAAATGTTGATGATATTTTTCTAATACTAAAAAATAATTTTGTTGAAAGATATTCCTTTTTTGGAGCTTTCATGATGAGAGAAGGTATGCCTTTCTGGAGCTTCTAAAGAGAAAGAAAGTTGTGCCTATCTGGAGCTTTCATGAAAAATCATGTTTGAGATGATTGAAATTTTTTCTACTAAATTTTGTGAAAATTACTTGAGTTTTTATGATGATGGATCTGATTTTATACTAAGGGGAGTGAGGAGGATACTATACTTCAGTGGAAATTAGAATCTTTCACTTTTGCTTCAAAAAAGAGTTGAGCCCTCCTTATTCAGTCTTAGAATTTTTCACATAAAAATCTTACCAATCGGAATCCATGGAAAAACCCTACAAAATCCTCATGAAAAAAACATTTCCTTAACTCACATTGGGTGGATATGTAGGAATTTATCAAGCCTATGGTGACCCTTTCATGAGTTTGTATGAGAAAAACTTTGTTGAACATTGAAATTTGTGAGATGAGATAAAATTCATGTGAGATAGGTGTCTTGTGTGTATGGGAGGAGAAATGAAGATATAAAATATTTAATAGTCTTAATATAGAACTTTTAATTATTGTTTTTGATGATGCATGATATCTTTTGTTTCTTGGAATGGAATTGGTGGATCTAATTAGCATGTGTTTTGAATTTTCATTGATTTTATTTTGATGTTTACTTGTGTAGGAGTCCAAGTGATAAGTTTAGGATAATTTATGGAGTTAATATTTTCATTATTTTATGTGTGTTTTAATGATTTAACCCCTTACAATTTATCGATTTGAGCTTATTTTCATCATTTTGGTATTTTTAGTGGATTTTGGGCTTAATTATGAAAATTGGTTAATTCTGTAAATTTATAAGTTTTCTAGAGCTTCTATTTTTTTTATATATTTTACAATTTTGATCCAAATTTAATGATTTCATTTTTTAGTCTTTAATTTATCGCGTGCTTCAAATTTTTCTTTTGGTCCCAGATCCAATTCGACACAAAATGGCCCATACAAATCAATCAAGTGGAAAAAGTTTGATGGCTGACATAATGGACACTACCTCAGTTAATGAATAATATCTCAGCCTAAAGAACTCCAAATGAAGTGATTCTAGATGTATTGGATATAGTACTCCTAAACTCATCTTCAAAGTAAATTTCATAAATAAATTTGTTAATTAATCCATCCATTTCATGCATCAAAATGGAGGGAGTTGAGCAGTCTCCTCGGGAAGAAAAAGTATTCATTAGTAATTTAATCATAACTTTTTTGAAACTTGTTCAAATCTGCTAAGATTTTGTGTACATATGAAAAAGATAAAGGTAACAACTTTTATAAAGTAACTAACCTGAGATTTTGACATTTATGATGCTACATTGACTCAAAATTTAAGAAAAGTGAATCTAGAGAGAAAATTTTCCACCGCTCAAGCCTATTTATATGAGTGTCCACTTCCATTCAATAGGGTTGATAAAGGTGAAATAGGGTTAGTGATGGATTATTGGATTCTTTGAGTGGTTTTTATTTTCTATTTTCTCTTTTATTAGTTTCATTATTATCTCTTCTTCCCCTTTCAACTTTATTACCCTTCACATGGAGGGGTAAAACCTTTGAGTGATCGGTGAAGGGGGGGTTTCACTTTTGTAATGTCGGAGTCTTGAACTTTAATGTAAAACACTATTTTATATTAAATTATTTATATTTTTAGTGTTTTATGATTCTCTTAATGCAATAATGTTTTGGTTTTTGGTGTATTCATTGTTTATATCTTTGGTTGAAGAACTTTTAACTCCCTCCGCCTAGTGCAATTTGTCTCGATCGAGCATATTGTGTTAGGTGGTGAGTGTCTAGAGACCGTTGACACATATGTGAAAATAGTGAATCATTTCTAGAATTATATGTATCAAAAATTCCCTGTCGGTACTTTCCTTAGTTTTTTAGAAAATGTTTATGAACTTCCATGCACATAGGAGTGGGTTCCTTTGCTTTCTTTAACCATGGGTGATTGATAACTCGATTGAGGAATCTCTTATTTATTATTCAATAGGAAGAGAGGGTGAATGATTTTTATGATTATGATGACATTAAAAAAGATGATCCTACCCTAACCCCATCAATATCTTCATCCACTTGTGTTCAAAATTTATTTTCAATTGCTTGCTTTCTTTTTAAACTCAAACAATTTCAAAAACAACCTCTTCTTCTTTCTCAAATTTAATTAACAAATGTAATTGTTGTGCATTCCTCTATGGATACAACCTAGGTTACCCACTTTAATACATTTTAACTTAGGTAGTATTTTTTTGTCACACCCCATGAATGGCATGTGTCAGGCTCCACCCCTTGGTTGATATCCTACACTGTTAAGAAATGTAGAGCCCTCCTCAACAATAGTATTCAGGTGGCCCACACATGGATAGAGGGTAACATGGTTACAGACCATCTTACTTCCTTAGACGATCGGGGGTCCAACATCACATGCCTCTCTAACATCAATTACTTAAAGCCTGAGGGGGTTAATTTGATCAGAGGGGATTCCCTCAGTCTGCATTGCTTTAGGCCTCCCTAATCCTTGGTGTTTCCATGTTCCTTTGTACCTCTTTTACTTGAATAAAAATATGATGTTGGATGGATGGAGAAGAGAAAAATCTCTTATGAAATTTCGGCATAATAACGGCTTAGATAAAGGTCAAAATGAGAGAGGATAAATAATATATCATTAAAATAACATCAATTGGATACTAATGGAATGTTCATAAATAATTAAAATTATAAACAATTGAAATTATGAAGAAAATTTTCAAATAAGGTGCTTGAATAGAAAAGTGGAGAGGAAGGTGAGGATCCCTTCCTTGAGTGTGTGACTCCAAATGTTTGGGAGGGGATTCTTGAGAGATTGGGGGTGCCTTGGGAGGACTATAGAGAGTTGAGGGAAGATTATAGATGTGCTCCAAGGAGTTTGAGTAAAGAGAAATGGGAGCTTGTGTGGATTTATATAGGAAATGAGAGGTATTTATTTATTATTTAGGTTTTGGACTCTAAATAATAAAATATCAAAAAACACAGACCATCCCATGGTTTTTTTTCCCATGTTTTTTACCAAATTGGAGTGGTTTTTATTATTTTATAAGTACAAGGGTAGATATTATTAAAATAATTCTCTTGCTTATGTGGAGGTGAGTCGCACTCTTAAAGAAATGATTTTAAAAACTTAAAATATATTATAGGTTTTAGAGGATTCATAATGGGTTTAAAAAATAAATAAAATAGATTAAAATTGCATTATTTTAAAGTTAAAACATTTATTTGGTCTTTTATTCCATTTAAATTAATTATTACATCACTTTATGTCATTATGATTTCATAAAACACAAAGTATATTTATACAATATTTAATTTTTACCCAAAAATTAGATTGTCTCAGAAAATTATGAAAATTTCACCATTGGATAATTTTGACATTATGATTCCAAAAATAATATTAATTTTATCTAAATAATTTTCTAAATATGTGAATTTTTAATTTTAAAATAATAACTGATATTTATTGAAAATGACGAGTTTTTTGACAATAACAGTTTTTGAACCCTTATAAAAATTACATTTGACTTCATAAAAATTATATGATAATTTATATTTAATAAAAATTATTTAATAATAATATTTTATTAAAATATTTTTTATTTCAAAAATCCTTTAATTCATCAAAATAAATTTTTTAATTGAATTTGAATGTTAACCAAAAATACTATTTGTGATTTATTGAATTGAAATAAAAATAATTTACAAAGTAATAATAATAGGATGAAAATATATTCATTATTTTATAAAAAATAATGTAAATATTCATATTTCTAGGGTCTTGATACATATCCCTTTAATACACCAGCAAACATCATAAGGGTAAGGTGCGTGATGGTGGGACTTTCATGGAGCGGTTCGGCAAACATGGTTTGGGTCATGATCTCAATGAGCTCGGACTTATCCCATAAACTATTTCACTCATGATTAAGTTTTTGGATCTTAGATTGGAATTGGTCAAGGGAAAATCCCAAAAAAATTATCTCCCTTAAAATCTCTGGTAAATAGGCTTCATAGGATATGATCCTACTGGTTGAGGTCATCACTTCATTTGTCTATGCCAATTGGATTTGTTAAAATCCTATATTTATACTAATCATGTGATTGTTATTCAATGACTATATTATCAATGGTAAAGATACTCAATGGTGTTTTAAATCCAATTGGATATAATATAATAAAATAAAAGTGCATGTGTTTTCTATAACCATATTACATGATGATACATTTAAATAAGTCAAAAGGGGGGTTTTATTTATAACAGTTCAGGTCGTTATATTATGTGTGCATAATTTCTTAAAGAAAATGAGATAACTCTTAAAGATAATATTGGATTAGAAATATGATACCATGGGTTGAGTATGAAATGCGATGTTTACCCTATAATAAACCTAAAGTTGGTCAGCGTGAGATGTTCAGATATCGCGACTGTCACAAACCAGTCCAGGTACCCTGGTAACCCGATAACCGAGCCGACCTTGACATAGCCTAAAGGGTATTCCTGATCCCCATGGGTCAGCGACTATCACTTGGAATCATACAAACTAAGAGTGGGAACTATTCTTTCACTAACAATGCAAAAATAAAAGAAACAAGATAGTATGTATATCAAAAGAATCTCCACTGGGATTCATGTACCAGAAAACTACAAGGCATAAACAATTCCAAAGTACTACAACCCAAGTACCAAAACAAAGGAAAACAACTCAAATAACAATCTAACAACATGGTCATCTTTCAAATAGGTACGATAGTATTTCCATCTATAGGTCTCCGCACTTTCAAAGTGATCTCAGAAAAATGTGTACACATACGTCCTCTGAACACTGGTCAGAGAGGAATTGTCACCATCGCTTAAGGGATGTGACCTATTGCATGTATGTTTTAGAAAATTTTAGTAATTGTAGAGTGTGTCCAAATAACTCATAATTTACCTAAGGCTTTCATGTGCTCTTACACAATCAATGATGGAAATTTTTTAAGACTAATACAATTAAATCCCATACTTCCATTTAAATTCCAATTTTCCATTTAAAACAAAAATGGGTCTTAATCAAAAACATGTCTCTTTAACAAGATAAAACCACTAGGTTTTTTTATCAAAACATTTTAAGCCATTTTCACCAGTTTAAAATCCATGCAAAATGAATTCGTCATTTCACAATTCATTTCCACAATTAAATTCAACAATTTAATTGAAATCATTTTCATCAAATCCACAATTTAAATTAAACAATTTAAATTAATAAATTTCCATCAACACACCCCAATTCATTGGAATTGGGGGTTTTCCAAATCTTATGCCAAAACCATTTCAAATTTCTCAATTCACTGGAATCGGATTTTATTAAATCAATTGAAAGAGAGTTTGAGAAACTGGATTTAAATCAACTATTAAAATAAATCAATCAATTCAAGGTTAATCAATTTGGATAATCAGGATGGAACCACCTACCTCAAGATCGTTGATATCAGCAGCAAAGATAAACCACCCTGTGTGATTCAATACACCTCCTCACAACCTTATTATCATAAGCGTCGACACACCAATAGTCGACGTTCGTCAAGGGTTCCTAAAACCAATACCAATTATTTTATTTTAAAAGGAAATAAAATAATGCATGTAATTATATGTTCTTTTTCCTTGATAATTTTAAAATTATCAATTAAAATATTACATGCGATAATATTTTATCTCTTATGGATAATTTCAAATTATTGATTAAATTATTACATGTGATAATATTTTATCTCTCTTGGATAATTTCAAATTATCGATTAAAATATTACATGAGAAAATACTTTATCTCTCATAGATAATTTCAAATTATTGATAAAAATATTACATGCAATAATATTTTATCTCTCTTGGATAATTTCAAAATATCGATTAAAATATTACATGTGATAATATTTTATCTCTCTTGGATAATTTCAAATTATCAATTAAAATATTACATGTGATAATATTTTATCCCTCATGGATAATTTCAAATTATCAATTAAAATATTACATAGGATAATATTTTATCACTCTTGGATAATTTCCAAATTATCATTTTATAATTATAATAATTATCCTTTGACAAAACACGTGATTATACAATAATAATTTTGATAATATATGTCACATGATAATTACCTTATAATTATACATTAATAATTTTTTATAATTATTTTCAATAAGACGTGTAATTTTCCTTTAATAATTCAAATCAATAATTGTATGAAAATTTTATAAACTATCGTTAGACAAAACCATCTGATTATCCTTTTACAACTATTTCAATAATTATATTTTGATAATACATGTAATTATTTAATGATAATTTATTTAAAATAATCCATTTAAAATGTGAAAAAATCATATTGAACAATACAGTGGTTCCTTCAAATTAAAAAAAAGTTTTAGGTTTTACTCGTTGATACGAAACCAACGGAACTGATGGCTCGTAATTCTGATTAATATGGAAAAAGATATTTAATTTGTAAGTTTGAATTGAAAAAATAATAATAAAAATAATAAGACATACCCAAAACATAAACACGGGAGAGAGTCATTTGAGTTTAGCTTTAGGCACCATGAACCCATTCTTTTAAGGTTTTCTGGTCATGCGAATAGGGTATTTGGGAAGATCGACCTCGACCAACTCAAACAACAACCGAGTTGAAATGGATCGGTCATTTGAAGTACCCCAAAATGTGTCAACTTTGGGTGAAACGAAACCCCTATTTAATCTATGGATTTAAAACATGTTTCAACCAATAAATCATTATGGAATGTTTAATTTAACTCCATTAAGGTGTTGTTAATTTTTAAATGGTCAAACAATTAAGAATCCAAGATTTTAGAATTCTCCAAGTCCATTAATGGTGGTTTAGAGGTATTGGGTGTGCGTTGTGAATAATAAAGGTTAAATAAAACAAATTTCCATTTAATTCTATTAAAATTCAGATTATTAAATTAATAAAATTAATTATTTAACTTAAAAATTAAATAACACCAAACGACCATTGTGCATAAAATTTATACCTTGTCTATGGTAAACACCCTATTCCAGGCCCAACGGTGGTCGCAGATTTCTCATAGGAGCACTGTTTGAGAGATATTAATAATTTATTATTTAAAAAATGGAATAAATAATTCATTAAAATAAAAATGGTTATTTTTACAAGTGAGACATCTAAACGCCCGATGCATACAAATGTTATATCCCATTTAGGGTAAACCCCTCATTCCAGACCCATTAGTGGTCTTGGATTTCCCATACGACACACCGTTTGGGTGATATTTATTTATTTTTAATAAAATAATATATTAAATATTATTTAATAACTTTATCTCATGAGTGAGACATCCAAATGTCTGGCGCCTTCGAATGTTATACCCCTTCTAGGGTAAACACCATATTTTGGATATAAAAAGTGGTCTTAGATTTCTCATATGACACATTGTTTTGGAGTTATTCAATTATTTTGAATAAAAAGTGTGTGCTTAATATATTATATTTAATATTTTATTTAGTCTTTACCAAGACTTTGCGAGTCTTTAAATCTCGTACTAACTCAGTGTCGAACTCCAAAAAAATCAATTTAATAATCCAAAATATTAACTGGTATTTAAGGCCTTTAATGCATTTATCAAAAATTAACTGATAAATCATTTCTTTCTCACTTAAGATATTAATAATTTAATACAATAGGGTTTAGGAATACCTGAACAGTAATAGGATGTTACAATCTCTCCACCATAGGAACTTTATATCCCTAGGAATCCTACAAAGAAGCCTCCATGTCAATAAATGAGGTCACTTCTCTCTCATTAGTACCTTACTCTCCCACATCTCATGAGAATCAGAACCATGCAACCATAACACATAGACCAGAGGTATTGTCCTCTCACAAAGTACCTTGGTCTCATAATCAAAAACATCGACTATTCATTCAATTACATATAAATTGGGTTCAATCTCAAGATCACTCCAGATCAAAACATGAGATGGATCGGAGAGATACTTTCGCAGCTGCGATACATGGAACACGTTTTGTATTGACGTCGGTTGTAGTGGTAGTTCTAAATAGTAAGAAACTTTTCCCACCTTATCAACAACCTCGAAAGGTCCCACAAAATGAGGAGAAATCTTCCCTTGCCTTCTAAGCCATCGATGACCCAACTGGGGTGAAACCTTCAAGAATACCTGGTCACTAACTAAAAATTACAGAGGTCTATGGTGACAATCAACATAAGACTTATACTGGCTCTATGCTGTCAACATTCTCTAACAAATCAACTGAATCTTAGATGTCATCTCTTTAACAAAAATCAGTCCAACCAAGTAACTTTCACCAATCTCTGACCAACACAATGGAGATTTACAAGAAAGACTATAAAATGTCTCAAAAGGATCCATTATGATCGCAGATTGGTAACTATTGTTATAAGAAAAATCAACTAGCCCCAAATGATCATACCAAGGCTCACCAAAGTTGAGAACACAAATGTGAATCTTATATTCAAGGATCTATGTATCTCTCTCTATCTGGACATCCAACTGTGGATGGTAGGTTGTGCTCAAATAGACCTGAGATCCCAGTGCCTCCTAAAATAATCTCCAAATTCAAGAAGTAAACTGAGGATCCCTATCGGAGACTATAGCATATGGAACTACATGAAAAAAATCTCTTTCACATAGAGACATCCCAACTCCTCGACTTTTGGTTGTATCTTGAATTAGTATAAAGTGATCCAATTTGGTCAGCCTGTTGATCACAACCCATATCACATTCTTCTTCCTCTGGGTATGAGGCAACCTAACCACAAAGTCCATAGAGATTTCATCCCACTTCCAAGTAGGTACTAGAAGTGGTTAAAGCAAACCAAAAGGTTTCTGGTGTTCGGAATTCACCTGTTGGCACATATAATAATGAGAGAAAAAAATTCATCAATGCCCTACCTCATACCTAGCCACCAGAACTTCCAACTCATGTTGTAGAATATCTTAGTGGTTCTGGGTTGCACAACCCACTGGGAATTATGGAAATCCTCCATTACAGCCTTCCTTGCCGCTAATGGAACAACGTAATGGTTCCGATGACACAGGACACCCTCTTTGGAGATTGATCACTAGGCATCATTCTCCCCGCCATAAAGAGATTATCTAATTCTATGTAATTCATCATCAAGTTTTTGTTCCTAAAGAATCGTCTCGAGAAGAGCAGATGTCAACTGAACATTGGCTAAATAAACTTTATCTCCTTTCAACTGATCAAACAGATCATCTATTTATGGTAATAGATACTTGTTCTTTACTATCACTCGATTGATATTTTTATAATCAGCACATAAGTGAATAGATCCATCATCTTTCTTAGCAAAGATAACCTACTCCGCCCAAGGTGACACACTCGGGTGTATAGAGCCTTTCTCTAAAAGATCATCCAACTAGGACATCAATTCTTTCAGTTCATCTGGATCCATTCAGTAAGAGGGAGTAAAAACTGTTTGAGTACCAAGAATTAAGTCAATAGAAAACTCAAACTCTCATATCGATGGAAAACCAAATAAGTCAAAAGGAAACATGTTGGGAAACTTAACAATGAATTGAGGGATATCACCACTAATTGAATCTTCCTCCAGATCAAAAGAAAAAACTGATACCATTTTCCCCAAATCTAGATAAGAATGTCTGACTATGCTCGACCTTGGGTCCCATTATCCGTGAAAGTCAAGAGGCACACCACTGGGTGTGGTAAGGTAGGCCCGTCAAAGATAAAAATCAATCCAGGATTTATTGGCAATGATCCAATCTATCCTGAATATGACATCAAGAGATTCCATGTTGAGTACCAGAAAACTCCATGCAATCTCAACATCTGATAAAGATAAGACACAAGTGGGACTACGGAGACCATGTTCTCTCTTCGCACTAAGGGGTGTATTAATATCCCTTACACAAGATAAAATCTTCATTGGAAGATTAAGTAGATTAACGGTACGGGTTGAAATAAATGACTGAGATGCACCAGTATCAAATAGAGAAGTCAAAAAATACAAAGTTATAGTAATGGAACCTCTCACAGTTGTTGGACCCATATCGGCTTCCTTTGGAGACTCTTCCACTACGTGAAGAAGCTTCATTCCAAATTCCTGTGGATAGAACACTTTTTACGTGAAGCATTTGATTTCCCCGCGGTTTTGGAGGTACTGATGATCCCATGCCCCTGCATGAAGTGGAAAAGTTGTGGTAGAACTTCTGTAAGTGCCCTAAATGTTTGCAGAAGGCACAGTTCTGTTGGCCTACTCAATATTGAAAAACTCCACAGCCTTGGCCAACACCATTGACTCTAGATAGAACTACTTAGTGGAAAGAATAGTGATTTCCTTCCACTCTAATCCCTCATGTTTCTTTACTATTACCATTATGTCCCACCATCTCCTTCTTGGTCCCTCCAACATGAAGGTTTCACACTTCACCTTGATCTCGTCTGGTGTCTCCAATAACTCAAACAGACATTCTATCCTACCCAACCATTTCTCAGCATGTTAAGGATCGGTGGAGCCTTTAAAAATGGGTGGTTACTAGTGAAAGAAATATTAAGAATTATTTCAAAGAACATCCCCCTGAGTATCCACAGTTGGATCCTGAATGGAGACTGGTGGTGGTGTTTTCCCCAAATCTTGGATAGTACGCATGATCACCTCAATTAGATTCAGATCCACAACAGGATTCACTCGCTGAGGTTATGCAGCAGCCTCCTTCTATATCTGATTCACATGTCTTCTTGGAGGTATGATGTTACACAACATCAGCATACAACATTGAAGGAATTATGTAGTACTCAAACAGAGCAACGATGGAAATTAATCCCAATATAAAGAACAAACAAGATTTTTATTTTACTTTATCCAAATCAAAATAGGGAAAATACTAAAACTAATCCATAATACAACTTTCCCTAACCACCCCTGGTGACTTAAGGTTCATTATAGTGAGAGCTAGTTAGGCACTCAATTGCAACTACCTCCTAAGTCCCGACAAGATTTCACAAATGCATGTTGACTTCAAGACAAATGCTCAACCTCCATCTAATACCATTCACTAATAGAAAAATACCCTATATCAACAGTTTGGAACCATTGGTATAGGTCTCTAAACTATTGGTATAGTCTATACCAATGGTTTGGAGGATTGTTGGCTGGTTTGGTGTTGGGATAGGTCTATACCAATGGTTCTGAAAAAACCATTAGTATAGGTCATATGAAAAACCTATACCAATGGTTTCATAAAATTTTTGGTATAGTTAATTCAAAAAAAACCGGCTTGGTTTTGATCCTAGCACCTCCCGTTTATAATCCAATGACCTAACCACTAACCTAACATGACTTTTTTGAACATAATTTCATAAATATATATATATATATATATATTCATAATTATTTTAACGTTTTCTTTATTTAATGTTATTTAACAAAAGATTCCATAAAAAATATGTGTACCTATACCAACGGTTCTCAAAACCGTTGGTATAGACCTATACCAATGGTTTTGAGAACCGTTGGTATAAGTTCTTTGATTTTTTGAGCTATACCAATGGTTTTGGCCAAACTGTTGGTATAGGTCCTATTTCTAGTATTGATTTTATCATGAACTATCCCAAGTACCCTAGAAATCTGATAACCGAGTCAGCCCTGACATAGACTAAAGGGAGTTCCTGATCCCCACGGGTCGGCGACTAGCACCTTGCATCATACAAAATGAGAGTGGGAATGATTTTTTCACTAATAATGCGAAAATAAAATAAACAAGATAATATACATATCAAAAGAATATCTACTGGGATTAATGTACCAGAAAACTACAAAGCCTAAACAAGCCCAAAGTACTGAAACCCAAGTACCAAGACAAAGGTAAATAACTAAAATTCAATTTAATAATCCAAGATGTTAACTAGTATTTAATGACTTTAACACATTTATCAAAAATTCACTAGTAAATCATTTCTTTCTCAGTTAACATATTAATAATTTAACATAAGAGTGTTTAGGAATAGCTGAATAGTAATGGGATGTTACAATATCCCCATCATATGAACTTTATGTCCCCAGGAAGCCTACGAAGAAGCCTCTACGTCAAAAAGATGAGTTCATTGCTCTCTCATCAGTGCCTCCCTCTCCCATGTCTCATGAGAATCAAAACCATGCAGTCATGGCACACAGAATAGAGGTATCATCCTCCCACAAAGTACCTTGGTCTCAAAATCAACAACTCTGACTAGTTGTTTAGTCACAGATAAATCAGGTTCAATCTCAAGATCACTCCAACTCAAAACATGAGATAGATCGGAGAGATACTTTCACAACTGCGATACATGGAACATGTTTTGTATAGAAATATACTGCGGTGGTAGTGATAAATGGTAAGAAACTTTCCCCACCTTATCAACAACCTTGAAAGGTCCCACAAAATTAGGAGCAAGCTTCCCTTTCCTCCCAAGCTGTCAATGACCCAACAAGGGTGAAACCTTCAAGAATACCTAGTCACCAACTAAAAATTTCAAAGTCCTATAGCGACGATCATCATAAGACTTATACCGGCTCTGTACTGTCAACGTTCTCTGAAAAATCAACTGAATCTTAGTTATTTTCTCTTTGACCAAACTTGGTCCAACCAAGGAACTTTCACCAATCTATGACCAACACAATAGATATTTACAAGAATGGCCATACAAGGCCTCAAAAGGAGTTATTCTGATCATGAATTGGTATAAGAAACTCAACCAGCCCCAAATGATCATCCCAAGGCCCACCAAAGTCGAGAACACAAGTGTGAAGTACATCCTCAAGGATTTTTGTAGCTATCTCTATCTAGACATCCAACTATGGATGGTAGGTTGTGCTTAAATGGACCTGAGATATCAGTGCCTTCTAAAGGAATCTCCAAAAGAGAGAAGTAAACCGAGGATCCCTATCGAAGACTATAGCAGATGGAACTCTATGAAAATAAACAATCTCTTTTACATAGAACCTTCCAAACTCCTCAACTTTCGATTGTATCTCGAATGGGTATAAAGTGAGAGAAGTTGGTCAACCTATCAATCACAAACCATATCACATTCTTATTCCTCTAGGTACGAGGAAACCTAACCGCAAAGTCCATAGATATTTCATCCCACTTCCAAGTAGGGACTGGAAGTGGTTGAAGTAAACCAAAAGGTTTATCGTGCTCAGATTTCACCTATTTCCATGTATAACAATGATAAAAAAACTCATCAATTCCCTACCTTATACCTAGCCACCAGAACTGCCACTTAATGTCGTAGAACATCTTAGTGGTTCCTGGTTACACATCCCACTAGAAATTATGGCAATACTCCATTACAGCCATCCTTGCTGCTAACAGAATAATGTAACGGTTCTGATAACACAGAACACCCTCTTTAGAGAACGACCAGTAGGAATTGGTCTCCCCACTATAAATAGAGTCTCTAATGCTATGGAATTCATCATCAAGTTATTGTTCCTGAAGAATCATCTCGAGAAGATTAGATGTCAATTGAATGATGGATAAAGAAACTTCATCTCATTTCAACTGATCAAACAGATTATCTATCTATGGTAATATATACTTGCTCTTTATTTTCACTTGATTGAGATTTCAATAATCAACACATAAGAAAAGAGAACCACCGGCTTTCTTAGTGAAGAGAACTGATTCCACCCAAGGTGACACACTCGGGCGTATAAATCCTTTCTATAAAATATCATCTAACTGGGACTTCAATTATTTCAATTCACCTGGATCCATTCGGTAAGAGGGAGTAGAAACCGGTCAAGTACCATGAATTAAGTCAATAAAAAACTCAACCTCCAGTACCTATGTAAAACCAGAGAAGTCAGAAGGAAGCACGTCGGAAAACTCAATGATGACTAGAGGTAGATCACCACTCATTGAATATCACTCCAGATCAAAAGCAAACACTAATACCATTTTCTCCAACTCTAGATAAGAAGGTTCGGCTCTTCTCGAACTTGGGTCCCATTCTCCTTAAAAGGAAAGAGGCACACCACTGGGTATAGTAAGGTTGACCCATCGAAGATAACAATCAATCTGGGATTTATTGGTAATGATCCAATCTATCCTGAATATAACATCAAGATATTCCATATTGAGTACCATAAAACTCCATGCAATCTCGACATCTGATAAACAGAAGACACAAGTGGGGCTACAGAGACCTTGTTCTCTCTACGTACTAAGGGGTGTAGTAATATCCATTGCACAAGATTAAAGCTCCATTTGAAGATTAAGTAGATTAACGGCACGGGTTGAAATAAACGAGTGAGATGCACCAGTATCAAATAGAGCAGTCACAAAAGACGAAGCTACAGTAATGAAACCTCTTACGGTCACTGGAACCATATCAGCTTCCTTTAGAGACTCTTCAACTACATTAAGAATCTTCGTTCTGGATGCGTGTGGATGGAATACATTGTACGTGAAGAATTTTATTTCCCCGTATTTTTTAAACATTATTATGGTAGGATCATCAGAATTAGCTGCATAACCATGGAATCATTGAGAGGCGTTCTTCCTCTCCTCCATTGGCGAATCAAAAATCTACCGACGACGAGACTTCAGATCGAGGTAGATCAAGACACAGTAATCGCAATGACCCCTCTCATTTGTTGGTGCACGCATTCTTCAATGAAGAATAATCCAAAACTAGGTAGGACTCTTAATTTTTGGATTCTGCCTCATTTGATTAAACTATTGAGAATGATTATCTCTTTATATTTGATTTGTTTCAATTGTGAATCTTTGCATACACTAGTGTATCAATTTTAATTGATTATTCAGTTTTTCTCACCCCGGATATCCCCGATTATGTTCATTAGCCAAGAATGTTTGGTCAACGATCATTGTACCTCTATTTCTTGTGAATTTATCTCTTCTTTCTTCACATTAGTCATTGTTGAATCATGGAGTCACGATTCGACTTTGTTGGGTGGGATCGAGCCTGATTGGACCCCCAGATTCACAACAGATTCACATGTAACGAATGGAACAACAAATTAGGGATGGATTTTAGATTATTTGTAGGTTATGGGTGATCAATTTGATGATCGGAATCCAAAATGGAGGTGGCACAACATGGGTATGTGCGTGGTGCATATAGGAAGCGACAAACCAAACAAAAATAAATTTTCAACCACCGGATGGCCAAAAATGACGAATGAAGGCCTCTTTCACTGATTTCGAGAGGCCTAAAGGTGAGATATGAGGCATCGAGGTTGGATCTAGAACGTCGAAGCAGATCTGGAAATTCTATAAAAAAAATAGACTACACGCCATGGAGTCCAAAGAACACACAGCGTGTAGGTCCTTAGCAATGACAGCTAGGGTTTTGTGAGATTATAAGTATCACACGTCATGTGGGACCCCCACATGTCGTGTGACTCGTGTGTTGGTGATCTGGTGTGTAATCTGGGAGTACACAGACACGGGCACAACCAGGCAAGCATCATGTGCCGAAGTACATAGACACGAGAAGGATACATGGACACGACCAGGGAGCATGAGAAGAACCTCGAGTAATTTAGGCACACCGTGTAGTAACCCTACACACCGTGTGGGACTACATGGGCATTGATTTGTGTACTGATGAGGATGGATCGGGCGGTGGAGTGGGACCACACGCCATGTGGGTCCTCTAACACATCGTGTACCCCTACTTTTTTTATGAGAAAATTTCAACCTCTCATATACCTTTCATTTGGACTCGGATATTGGTATGTGAGTATCCTATCTGGAGTGTTTTTTCACATAGAATGCGAAAATGGCCTCTGTGGTGGCTTTTGAGATATGATGCGAGATGTTTCGGGTGTGATGCTTATTTAGGCAATGCTTGATGACAACAATGATTGGGTAGGACCCTTAGAGTTGTACCCCCTGACGGACTAGAGCGCGGGTCCTCTATCTACTTACGGAGTAGTACCCCCTATCGGGTAGGGTGTGGGTTCTCCTTACACTAAGTGGTACCCCCCTTTGGCATTAGGGTGTGAGTCCTTAATCTATCTAATGAGTGGTACCCCCCTGACGGATTAGGGCGTGGGTCCTCTATTTAGGGAGTAGTACCCCCTATCGGGTATGGTGAAGGTCCTCCTTATACTGAGTGGTAACCCCCTATGACATTAGGTATTGGGTCCTCTATCTATCTACTGAGTGGTACCCCCTAATGGATCAAGGTGTGGGTCCTCCTTACACTGAGTGGTACCCTCTGTGGCATTAGGGCATATGTCCTCTATCACCCCCTGACATGCTAGGGCACAGGTCCCCTTCTTGGAGATTGTGTCCCCTCAACTACGTAGCACAGTAGCAAGACATGGGCCTTCCACACAGTTACTTCTTTGGACAAACACACGAGATGTTGGGCATCGTGATGGACTCTTGGAACCAATGACACTCTTTTCCTGGGCTGAACTATGAGATGGAGATCATTTTCTCTCTTGTTTGAGTTTCTTTGGTTTGACCATATATATATATATATATATATATATATATATATATATATATATATATATATATATCCATGTCGTTAGATTTGTTTACTCTCTTGCTTTGGGTTGAGTTGTTTACTATTTATTTATCCCTATCGCGACACTTACTGCTCCCCCTTCAGCTTTTGGGGCACTCTACTAAATATGTATATACTCACCTCTGCATGTGATTTGTCCACACATGTCGTATCTTATGTAGACGACAGACAGGTCGGCAATGATTACAAAGGAGCTTAGGGATACCTGGTTCATTGGACCATGTATGGTGGTCGAAGCTTGGAGATTAGGAGTTGGGCTCTCTCATCATTTTACTTTTCCAATTTTTTCAAGTTGGGACATCTTTCTGGTTGGGCATGTATTTTGCCCCTTTACTTTTTAGTTAACATTGTCGTACTCTTGTACACCCTTTGCATGATTGGTTTATATTCTAGTTGTTGCATCTTTTTATTATTATTCATTTTCATTGAGATGGTTGGGTGTGTGTATAAAAGTACATTAGAAAAAGGCCTCTCATGCTAGTTATGTCTTTCGGCGCTTGTCGCCACCCCCTGGTCTATAGAGGTGGGTTTGGGGTAGTTGTGACTCGAGCCCCTTCAGGTCGGGTCGTGACATATATACCGTCACTTTGACATGTTATATCATGAATCTTCTTATATTCATGATATTTAAAGTTTCATTTGAAGTTATTTTTTCTTGAGGTTTGTGGTTGAAGGGCTATCAAAGTGGCAAAGACTTTATGTTTCAATATCTTTTCTTTTCGGGATTGTTTATATTCATGGTTCCTTTGAAGGAAATAATGTGCTCTTATTTTTTTAAAGCATGTCTCTTTTATTCTCCTCTATTTATGAATGTGGTTTACATGTTCAGTTTCCATTTCCCCCTTATGGAATAAAGAAACATCAAGAAAGATGCTTATAAGTGATGTTGATCTTGTATTTTCTTTTTTGATCGGGAATCTTTCTCTTCCATATCCATGTTTTCTAAAATGTTTTAAAAAATGTTCTTTTTCTAACCATAAATGATTTCATAAATCCATTTCACGTGATATTTGACCTTCTTTTAGATGGTTTTAAAAGGGAAATTTCTTAACTTTTTCCAAATGTTTCACCTTTGACTCGCTTTACAAAATATTTAAAAAGAATGTTTATTTTTAACATTTACAACATGAACATATTCTTCCACCGTCATGACCATTATTTTCTTTGAAGACTCATTTATAAGTTTCCAAAGTTATTTTTAAAGAAAAATATTTTCACTATATTTTATGAGTTTTTAGTTTTTAAAAGTGATTTTCAAAGTGAAAATTGTATTTCCTCGTAAATGTTTTTAATATTCTTTTAATGATATTTTCATTCATCAACACCAATAACCCTTGATGTCACATATGCTTTGATGAAGATATTTTGCAATGATATCATCTTTATTCTTTCTCTGAATGGATTATGAGATTGACATGAAACTCGTTTCTTTTCCACGGGTGAATTAGGAAATGAAAGAACAGTGATTATTGTTATGTCGAAAAGTGAAAGATTCTAAATGTTTTATTCATCAACGGTACTCGGACATTGTTGATGATGAATGAGTGAGCATTATACAACTTATACGACGGGTTGAGCCCCATTATAGCTCCACGACTGCAAATGTGGCCTTTATCAGCGCTAGAAAAGGGCATTAACAGCGCTAGAAAAGTGATGTTAATCGAGGCAAAGATAAAGGGGGTCCCTTTTATCATCGCTTTTTTTAACGATGATAAAAGTCAAAAAAAATTAAAAAAATAAAATGTTCGGGGAGCTTTTAATAGTGCTTGACCCCCTCCCCCATTTATTAGCGCTAGGCGGACCCCCTCCCACTCTCCAGCGCGCTACACTTGCTCGCGCATCCCGCACTTGCTCATGCGCCCCTCCCTACTTCCACCCGAACTCGAACCCGAGACCCCCCGCCCCTTGCGTGCCTGTACCTTTACCACCAAGCTATTTAGTTTTTTTCTCTATTTAATTATATATCTATCCATTTATATATATATATATATAGTTATAGTTATATTTATTTGTATATTAATATAGATTCATATTAATATAAATATATTTAGTTATATTAATACATATATATTTATTCATATATTAATATATATATATATATTCATATATTAATATATATTTATATTTATATATATATATAGTTATATTTATTCATATATTAATATAGATTCATATTAATATAAATATATTTAGTTATATTAATACATATATATTTATTCATATATTAGTATACATATCTATTCGTATATTAATTTAAATTTCTATTTATTATATATATTTTTAGTTATAATTTTTTATCTGTATATTTATTTGTATATTAATATATATTTATAAGATTAGTTTTAAATACATTTATAAAATATATTTTTTATGTGTGTATAAATAAATAAATACATACATACATATATACAACACACACAAATACACAAACACACACACACACACGTATATATATATTTACGAATAAATACATATATGTGTGTATTTGAAAAGTCATAGAATGTTAAAACGGCCATAACTTCTAATCCATAAGTCCCTTTCAACTCTACAACTAGTCAAATCGAACAAAATGAAACAATCTTCGATATGATATGTGGTACAGGCCTAGAGGACATCCGGATCAGAAGTTATACATGTTTGACTGTTAAAAAAACAGGGTATCCCGACTAAAAACTCAATTTTGAAGGCCTTATGGGCCTTTTGGACCTCGAAAAAAGTGACAGAAAATTTCCTTCAGTCACTAACGCGTAAAGATTGTCACAAGCTTTGATTTAATATGTTATAGAGCTCAAACGGACACTCAGATCAAAAGTTATGGTCATTTGAAGTTTGAGTTACATTTTCAACTTGTTTTAGATCTTTTATTGTTTTTTTGATTTTTTGTCTTCAAATTGTTATTAAATGATTATTAATCGATGATAATTAGAAAATTATTAATTAATAATAATTTTTAAAATATTTTAAACTTATTTTCACTAAATTTCTTATATATTAAATATAAGTCTATTTATACTTATCTAAAACATATTTAAAAAATATATATTATATTTATATCAATATAAATATACTTATATAAGAATGTATTATTTTTCATGATTTTTTTTGAAATATAAATTTTATGAGCGCTAGGAAAAACGTTGATAAAGTCTTCCATTTATCAGCGCTACTAAAAAAATGCTGAAAAAGGGGAGGCCTTTATCAGCGCTAAAAAAACGTTGATAAATGGTGACTTTTAACAACATTTTTTTAGCGCTGATAAACGGTGGCGCTGCGGAAACCCAGCTTTGTGGTAGTGCTCATGAAAAATGGGTGAGTATGATATAACTTATAGGATTAGTGCGCCCAAATAGTGCTTCAATGTATTAAGTAATGTTCTTTGTCTTTATAGGTAATAAAGTGAGAGTTACCGGAGGGTTTCTCATATGGATTTAACCGGACTCCAGTTATTTTTGAATGGGTTTAAAACAAGTTATGAAGATAATGTTCCAAGATGCCAACACATTTTTGTTAGGCTTGTTATGGGTTATAAATGTTTTCTTTCATGAAGATTGACATCACATGACTCATGATTATTGATTCCTATGACTCCTTCCCTTGTTAAAGCTTTATGTCATGTTTCATGATTGATGATCCAAGTATTGATGGTTGTGATTTTTCTTATGTTATGCCCGTGCACTAGGATTATGTCATCATATCCTTATGCTTGCCTTACTCGCACTGATGGCATCTAATTGTTGATTCTTATGTTTACCTTTATTAAACATTTGAGTTTACCCCTCTTATGTTTCTTTTTTCTTACGTCAATGACAATGAATGATTTGGGTCAATAAATGTTTCATATGAGAATAAAATTATGGGAGATACTGAAGACTTGGTATGAAATATGAAAAGTTGGGTATAGAAAAAATGGTCTCTTGAACTCATGAGTGTTATTTATGTAAGAGTTGGTCAGAATTCTCTAAAACGCTAAACCTAAAAGGTTCTTGAGTATGTAAGACATTAAATATTTCCTTTAATGTTGTAAGGTTTCAATGATAAAAATTGAGTCGTATTTATCGGTATCAAAGCCATAAATATAAAGTTTATATTTTTAACACTGAATTCAGTAGTGCGGGTTCGAGGCTATTACAAATATCATTTAATAAAAAAAGATACAACTTCTAATCCCACACCCACATTTCATACATATAGTACTTGGTAACTCGTTTTCTTGATTAAACTCATATAAGAACCCCGACACTTTCATTCATAGCCACAATCTTTGATTCCTTTAAGGGATAATATTTTATTTTTTTATACAATCTAATTTATAATCTAATAAACAAAAATATCTAACACATCTTATTGAAATAAAGTTTGAAGTTTGTTTTCAAGTTTTAAGTTGTTCAACATTTTAAACGATATGAAAAATAAAATATAAGCTATCTTAAGTTAATAAAAAATTAAACTATTTGAATTTAACTATGTAATAAGTTGTTTTTTCCTCTAAAATGTACAAGTCAAGGTTCAATGATGATGAATTAAGTTTTAATACCATCGAAGCAATAAGTTGACTATATGCATTGAATTTGAATACACATTATATAGCGTACTAAAATCAAATTGAATTAAATCGATTATTATTATTTTCATAATTTATATTAACATCTCTATTAATATTTCCAATTAATTTTATAATTTATATTTTTGATTGACAAAAAAGTTATAATATATATTTTTTAAAATTCAAAATTTCACGGTTGTTGTCAAAATGCAACATTTCATTAATATTTAGTTTGGCACGTGTGTAAATATAAATAAAAATGGAAAGAAATTAATGTCATGTTTGAAATGACATAAATTAACTAACATCATGAGATCTCTTTAATTATTGTTAATATAATATATACACTTAAATATTACTATGAACTTATTATCATTAATATATATAATTATTTAAAAATCTGCATCACGAGTATAACAATCAATTCATTAATTATAATAATTTAAAAATAATTAAAAATAAAACTATTGAAGTTAATTGTATTTGTCTTTTGATATAAATAATATACAAATTCAAATACAAAAAATCAGTGATACAATATAATTACAAATACGACTACACTTAAATGTAACTAAAATAATAATTATTTTAATGTAGCTAGGATAATTATTATAAATACAATATAATTGAAAAATAATTAAAACTGCAGTTAAAGTATAATGACGTCGGCATATAATTATAATCACAACATATAATTATTTTGAGAAAATGTTATATATATTAATCAAATAATGATAATATATATATATATATATATATATATATATATATTTTAAATATCGGTTTCTGTTAGGATTAAGTTGATAAATGAATTTTAAAAATTCGAATCCATCTCGATATCTAAACGTTTTTAGCGTATCTTAAAATATTTTGAAATAATCGAAGGATAATGTTAAATCACAAACGAGTTTGAAATTTATAATTATGAAACAAATCAAGAACCCAAGAAAAGAGGGAGTATGATCAAGTGAGATACGCGCGCTTCCTTCCATGGATGTAGCTCTGTCCATCTATCTATCCGTGGGAGGATCGAAGCGGAATCATCATATCGCTTTTATATCTGTTATCATAGATTCAAATATAAACCTCTCGATTCTCCACTAGAGTCTACGATCAGCGCAAGATTTTGATCCTCCTCTCTCTTTTTTGCTTGATCTCAAACCCTATTCATGGCTGCGACTTCTTCCAACACTGTCCGCCCAGCTTTTTCAGCCCCCGGCAGTATCAGTAGCTCTGAATCTCTTCCCCCGCCGCTGGGAGTCGTATCGTCATTGGCACAGATTGTACGCGGCGACCCGGAGGCGGTCCCGGCGAACACGCCTTCAACTCCATCGCTGTCCGACACCGCCGTTCACCGGGAGCCGATTGCTCCCTCCCAGGTCCGTGCGTTCCCGAAGGATTCTTCTACTCCGGATTTCGTTCCCGAAAATCCCTCGGATAACTCCGAGGGGGCTGACGGTGGCTTCAACACTGGTAAGAGGCCTGCTTGGAAAATGCCCTCGAATGGCTGCGTCGAGATTGGTCGGATCATGGGCGCGGAATCTTGGCCTGACTTGGTGGTGTCTGCTAGGGCTAATGCAAAACCAGGTTCCGATTCATTGAAAGCGCCCGCGGATGGACCAGTGGTCTCGATTTCGCAGGTTTTTTTTTCTGGAAACTATTCGCTTCAATCTGGGTTGTCTGTCTATGCGTTTTATATGACTGTTCTTCGTTTTTCTCGACGCACTTTCATATGTTTTATATGATTATAGGGGACCGGAGTGGCGTCTTCTTCGACCTCATCACAGAAACAACACACTGACAATTCAAACCCTAATTCTTCCCCTGCTGGCCGTGCATCTTTTAAGCCCGGGTCCGGGGGTTCAACCGACAATCATGGCCTGGTGGCGGCAACTGTTACTGGAGTTGAAGCTCGTCGTGAATTCTCTTCTCCCAGAGACCACACACAGAGAGGTGCACCGAGAGAGCCTGCACAAAGGGGGTCACAGTCCAATACTGGGTATGATCACTCCCAACGAGGCTCGTTCAGGAGAAACAATGGTGGCCCACATCCTCGTGGTGATGATTCCTCCCATCACAATTACGGTGGCCGGCGTGATCATGACAGAGGGAATCATTTTTGGGCTGGAAATCGAAATTATATTGGTAGGGATTCCCTAATGCAGCCTCAGAGAGGCTTTTCAAGGGGCTTTGTAAGGCCTCCTCCACCTCTCAGTGCTCCCTTTGTTACCCTGCCAATGGTGAGACCTTTCAGCAACCCCATGGGGTTTGGTAAGCTGTATTCATTTTTGAAGTTTTTTATCATCATTGTTTCACTGTGTTATAGTTTCAAGCTTCTTATTCTCAATTTGAACAGAATCAGTTTTTCACATTCACTTTTTTTTTTCAGAGCTGGCCTCACCAATGTTATACATGCCACCTCCTCCACCACCATTTTTTGTACCATTTTTACCTCCTGCGATGTTTCCTCCAGCCATGGATCCTCAACTGCGATTTAATATAGTGACTCAGATAGAATACTATTTCAGGTACCATGTGTCCCGGCTAGCCTGATAGATCATTACTGTTCTGTAACACAGCCATCATCTTCTATTATTCACAGCCTTTTAGTATATTTGTATGCTCTCACATTTATTCTATTTTTGCAGCAATGAGAATTTAGTTAAGGATCTTTTCTTGCGGAAAAATATGGATAATCAGGGCTGGGTTCGTATTGAACTAATTTCAGGCTTCAAGAAAGTGAGTTTTGGGGGAAACTGATTGCTTAGTTGCATTTCTTTGTGTAAACGATTCGTGGCTATTTCATGTTGATTATTTCTACATGTCTTCAATAATTCATATTCCATGTTCGCATGGCATGATCAGTGTCTGTCATAGTGATCCTTCATCCTTGGATTGGTACCGAATCCAGGATTTTGACTGGTACCTTTTGTAAGGTGAACTCATTAATGAAAATATGCTCCCCACTGGCTTACTCCTTTAAACAAATCTGGTATTTCTCAATTGGGAAAATCCATGGCTATCTTGCTTCATCACTTTTGCTGAGTTATTGGTTATCGGCTTGACACTACATAATGGTTTACATATTTTAGTAGCATTAATTTGAATTCTGGGATTTAATGTATTATAGTAGATTTTTTCAATGTTTTGCCTCTGAATGAACTCGGCTTGATACTTGATCTGTTTATTGCGTGTGTGCGCACTACAAGTTCATGATGTGAGAATACAAATAGGTCACCTTTGAGTTAAATATTACTATTGCGCCAAATATTACCTGGCTTTGTTATCATGCTCAGTTGTCATCTCAAAAACCAATTCCGATAAGAGAGAACAGGTGGAAGTCTTCTTTAATTAAGTATTCCTTTTTAGTTAGCTTCTGCATTTTGAGAATGGATGTTATTTTATTACTTCACAGGCAAAAAACCTAGGAAGGGCTGATCATTGGTCTAACCCCCATCAGGCTTTTGCAGCGATGTGTTATTCCTTTGAATTTGATTTTCTTTCTACTTACTGTTTTGGAAGAAAACTGAAAATCAGGCTTCCCTTTCACAAGCATTGAAGAAATACAGTTTTTTTAATGCTGGTTTGTCTCACTGTTTCCAGGTGAGGGATCTGACCATGAACATCCAACATATACTGGAGGCTCTCCAAACTTCGAGTATTTTGGAAGTGCAGGCAAGCTTACTTGTGCCAGAACTTGTTGATGATTTATCGTCATGTTCTTCAATTTGTAATCCATTTTCATTGAATTTCAGAGCAACAAGGTTCGGAGGCGGAATGATTGGGTGAGATGGATTATCCCATCCCATATGTCGGGATTCCCTGGGAGTTCTTCCGGTCAGGATATGCTGGCATCGCGTGTCCGGGTCATGTCATTGCAAGTGTCCCGTGGTGAAGAAGCTGGCCAAGGTACCCGGTCTTGATTCGAGCAGCTTCAATTCGTTTAAAAGCTCGGAAGAGAGGGGCTTTCGGGTTAGGGTCCACACAGTTGCCTCAGCATATTGTGCAAAAGGGTAAGAAATGAATTGGAGAAAGATGAATGAAAGAAAACAAATTGAACAGAAAACTGTGGATAGGTCAGGAAACAGATATCAAAACAAAACAAAACAAAAAAAGGTAAAAAAGAAAAAGAAAAAGAAAAATTAAAACAAATGGGGAGATGGAATGAATGGTTTTTGGTGGTTGCTTGGGTTTAGCATGGGACAGGGTTTCTTCATGCCGGACTGGACTCGCGAGAAGAAGTTTACCTTGAGAATTTTGATGGTTATTGGATTATTGTTCTTCGTTTATTTGTTGTTGGTTTATTTTTTTATTGTTTATTTGAATTATGTATGCCATGACATCGTTTCTACGAGGTCTTTAGTCTATATATAATGCCTTTATTACATATTGCTCGTTAAAGTGGGGGAAAAAAGAACTAAAATACTATTTAATGATTCCTTCAAATGAATAGTTTAATATGAATAACGAATTTCAGTTTTTGGGTGCTTAGAAGGCAATGAATCACGTTTTTTTTAATCAAATATCATTTTGTATTAAAAAACTCGTGGAAAACTATTTGCACATTTTTAAACAGGAATATTTTATATCCAAGATTCCATGCTCTCAATCCAATTTTATTCAACTATTCAAGTTTATCTATAAATAACACCCTTTTCGCTCACTTGTCTCCACTATCGATACTATCGATACCTTGAGCCACAATTATTCTCTCAATTAAATCTCTCTTCAAGAGGTTCATAAGTTTTTAATTAGTTCTTTATCAAGTTTTAAGAAGTGATAAACAATAAAATAGTTTAATATCTTCCTTTTTAATTTCAGTTATTAGTGTAGGGTTTTGTGTGACATCTATATATCCATAAATATTGAAAGAGAAGCGCAAAACCCACAAACAAGATCTATCAGGAGATGAATCAATAATATAAAATGAAAAACATAAAACATGTATATCAACAATATAAAATGAAAAACATAAAACATGTATATCCATAAATACTGAAAGAGAAGCGCAAAACCCACAAACAAGATCTATGAGGAGATGAATCAACAATATAAAATGAAAAACATAAAACATGTATACCTTACTGTTAAGCTTTGAGCTTCACTAACTGTGAGTTTGATCGAATTCCCTCAGGAACAATGAATAGGTTCCTACATCAATAGGTATCCAACGACCATTGTAATTATTGAACGCTTTGAAAAGACCACTTCTTTAAAAGTGTGCTGGCACCTCTATCAGAATTTTCGGAGTACTGTAGCAGTACTGTAGCGGGAACTGTGCAGTACTGTATCAGGTACTGTGGTGGGAACTGCAGCAGACACTGTTTGGAACTGTAGCAGCCGGGAATATGCCCCCATTTGGGCCTTTGAGTCACCGATTTGGTCCTCGAGTCCTTTAAGGCCTTCAGACCACCCAGACCTTCGGGTCAGTAAGGCCTTTAGGTCAGCTCAAGGCCTTCGAGCCACCTTAAGTGCAGATGCAAACCAGACAACCTACAAGGAACAAACTCTACAAGGAGGATGAACAATGAGCTTTCACCACAGCAGAAGCTAAATGGATTGCAAGAACGAGAGGGCATGACACCTGCCATCGGGACAAGCATGTGCATGCACGAGAATGCCCAACCGAACAGCCATGCGAAGGTGGAGAGCTGATTTCACGATGAAGATGCTGGGGAGGAGCAGTTCTAAGTAGTTAGTTTGACTTGTATGTAATGTTTGAAGCCTACAACCAATGAATTCCTCTAAGGCCTACGGACCATGTAATACTTACGCCTACGGGCTTTGTAAGGGTTTCACCTCACCCCTTGAAAGGTGGATTATCAAAATCAATAAAAAATGAAGGCCTTCGGGCCATTGGAGGAGCATTGAATGAAATAACCTCTTGGAGTCATGATGTTTCAAACAATATGAAACGACCAACTTTGGTTTGCAACTCTTACAACATCATCCTTATTAATAAAATGACTTATTAAAAATCCTTTCAACATTCATTTAGTCTATACATATCATATGATGTGACTCAAGCTGAAATAAACAAGAAAAGAATGCTGGGTGAATGATATCATATATCATTCACAATAAACAAAATGACATGTTATTAGGAACCATGTCCAAAGATAAACGTTGTGACTCTCATTAGTGGTTTGTGCTTTAGTGCATAAATCCAACAATCTCTTGCGCCAAAGGTTCACAGACTTTATAAAAAACTACACAAACTCTTTTCGAATTCATCCAAACTCATTTGGACATGATTATCATTTAAGCTGTCTCAAATTTCAGGCAAACATTTTGTACCAAAATTAATCCTCATTCTAGGACCTTATGTGTGACATGGACCTTTGTAACATTGATAACAATTATGAATTTCATAATCCACAATTGTAATCAAAGAGCTCCCTCTAGAAAAATGTTATTACAATTCAAGCTATAAAGGAGTCTGTCGTGATCTCGATCAAACACAGTCATGTATCCATATGAACATGTCCACCATAAGATGTATCTCTATACATCATATGCATACCTATATGATCCCTTTGTCTAAGATATAGAGCGACCATTGGACATTAAACATGTTAATCTAGTATAGACCATATCATATGTTCATGATTCTTTAAAATAGACCGACCAATTTAAATGATTACATCACATGTCACTCATCCAATTAGTTTAGAACATCACATGTCACTCAACTAAGCATGACCACACACTTCCCCAGTCTAATTCGATCAAGGCCCTGAATGACCTAAGAAATGTATTAAAGTATGACGGTTCACATGCTAAGTATCTTGTCAACCACAGATAATGGGTACTAATATTAAGTATACATCCCTAAGTATATCAATAGTCGTATGACATTCCATGCGATATACTTTCATGGGGCACCCAGATATTAAGTCTCCACTTATTATCTCATGAGTATACTCTGTATCAAATATAAGATTCTACTTATGCTAATCATTACATATCATCATAACCCATAATACTCCGTGATGATCATTGATTATAGACAACCCATCACCTTACTTTGAGGGGATTTTATCATTCCACTGTTCATGTAAAAATATACAGCACACATGACTGAATGATAAATGGAGAATGCCTTTAGTATAAAACTGCAATGCATTTATTTTGATAATAATCATTACATCCAATCTCCCATATGTCTAATACATAGAGACTTTACATGACCCTTATGCTTCTTTTGTATTAATGGATTTGTCAATGGTCCCAATACACTCTCCTCTACAGCCACCTAACAGGTCTTTACATTTCCCCTCTTAATGATTTCATGAATGAAATGATATTTTTGAATGATGTGTTTGGTCTTTTGCTGAGACAAAGGTTCCTTGGCCCAAGAAAAAACTTTATTGTTATCACAATAAAGCTTAATTTTCCCTTAATGTTAGGAACAACCCTAAGTCCAGTAATGAACTTTTTGATCAAAATAACTTCCTTAACAACATCTGATGTAGGGATGTACTCTACTTTTTTCATGAGTCTGTCATGATGACTTGTTTAGAAATCTTCCAACTAATAGCATCATCAATGAGGAAAAACATAAAGCCAAATTTAGATCTCATATCATCCTTTTTTGGTTTGGAAACTAGCATAACTATAACCCTTTATAATGAGCTCATCCTCAATGATAAAGATTATGAACATATGCTTATTTCTTCTTAAGTACACAAGGATGCTTTTCACAACAATCAAATGGATTTCATCGGGATTGGATTAGTAACTACTTATTATGCTCAAAGCATAAGATATATTGGACTAAGTACACAACATGTCGTACATGGTAGATCCCATGGAAGACACATAAAGAATCATTTCTGATGAGTAGTATGTCATCCACATACAACAACAAAAATACCACAAAACTCCCACTAACCCACTTGAATATACAAGAATCATCCATGTTTTTTATGAAGCTAACCTCTTTGATTGCATCATCAAACTGAATGTTTCAACTTTAAGAAGCTTGCTTCAATCCATAAATGGACCATTGCAACTTGTAAACCTTAACAACATCAGTTTTCACTTCAAAACCTATGAGATCTATCATATACATGTACTTGGATAAATTTTCATCAAGGAAAGTGGTTTTGAAATTCATTTGATATATATTATAATCATAATCATTTGGTATGGAAAACAATATCTAAATTGACTTTATCATCGTAGCTGGTGAAAAGACATCTCTATAGTCAATAACATGAATTTTTTATAACCTTTTTCCACTAAGGGAGCTTTATAGGTAGACATTCTATCATCCATGTTAGTTTTTTTTGCGGAAAACCCACTTGCACCCTATGGGTCTCATCCTTTCCGGTGTATCCACTAGGCTCTAAACATGGTTAGTGTACATAAACTCCATCTCAGATCTCATGGCCTCTAACAATTTTTCAAAATCAGAACTCTCAATGGATTCTCAATAGCTACTAGGTTTATTATTTATGAACAATACTTCATCATCATTATGCCACATGAACTACCAAACTTTTATGGTTCTTGTGTAACCTGAGTCGATTTTTTTCTTCAAAACCCTTTATGGAATTGAGTCACTTTCCATATGAGGGATTTTTTTGGGGTTTTGAACTTCTACAAGATTAATTTTTCTTCCATTGATACCTCTATTCATGCAATAATTCTAAAGGAAAACACCACATTGGGTAAAAAATATTTCATTTTTAGTAGGATTATAGAAATATCATCCCATAAATTCCCTCTGATAACCAACAAATAAATGCGTTTTAGATTTAGAGTCAAGTCTTCCATAATAAAAACATCTTATGTATGCTTGGAAACCCCAAACCCCCATAAAAACTAAATTGTTATGCCTCCCAATCCATATCTCATATGACGTCTTTATGATTTATTTAGATGAACCGTGGTTAAATAGGAATGTAATAGTTTCCAAATCATATCCCCATCGTGATATAGAAAGGCCACACTGACTCATCATCGATTGAAGCACGTCCAACAAGGTACAATGATTCCTCTTAGATGGGTCATTCCATTATGGTGTTCCAGGAGGATTGAGTTGTGAAACAATTCTACAATCGCTCAGATGGTTAGTAAATTCTTGGCTCAAGTACTCACCAACCTGATCCGACCAGAGATTCTTAATACTTTTTTCCTAGTTGATTTTATACTTCACTTTTGAACACCTTGAAATTTTCAAAGGTTTTAAACTTGTGCCTCATAAGAAATACTCAACCATATTGATTACAATCATCATTAAAGGTTACAAAATACCTATACCCACCACTTTCGTGATTACTCATTGGTCAACACACATCACTATGTATTATATCCAATAGTCTACTTTTCATCTCACCTTTTCTATTAAAAGGTTATTTGGTCATTTTTCATAATAAATATGATTCATATTTTTCAAATGGTTCACAATTTAATGAATCCAATAATCCATCTCTATGGAGTATTTAGATGCGTTTCTCATTTATATGCCCATAAAGACAATGCCAATGATAAGTGGTGTTAAAATCAGCATTGACCTTCTTATCTTGAATATTATAGATCATATTAAACTTTTCCAGAATGTATAAACCATTTACTATATTCCCAATTCCATAAAATATTTCATTCAAGTATATAAAACAACTCTTTTTCTTAATCATGAATGGAAATCTCTTCTTGTCCAAACAAGATATAGAAATCAAAAATATTTTTATGGTCAGAACATAATAACAATTTTCTAATTTTAGAAGTATTTCATAAGGTAGACTTAGTTTATAAGTGTCAACCTCTAATAAAATAACTCTTTCCCCATTACCAACATAAAGATCTACTTCACCTTCCATCAATTCTATCATATTTTGAGTATATGTTTATCAGTACAAACATGTGATGTACACCTGATATCCAACACACATTAGATAGTATTCGAGATATTTATTTCTATAACATTCACATCCATATGCTCAAAATTATTTTCCTTGAGAACACTTCCCAACCTTAGATACCAATCTATAAAACTATTGGATAAACCCTTAATAGATCTTAAAATGATGTTCACGATGAATGCCTCTATAACGAGACATATCATTAGGTAAGTATCATGTTTTATATCATTTAAATATGGAATTTTATTGAATGTGTTCCCATTAAAAATAATGAACCCATAAATTATGTCCATTTAGTGGGTCAATATCTATATTCCACTAACTTTTAATCCTGCTTTACTATTCTTCTAAAAAATTATCTATTTAGGTAGGTTACCATGCCAATCATATCATATATAACTCTTGGATAGTTGAGTGGACAACCCTCTTCTAAGATTCCTCATATGAAAAAACCAACTATATTTCTATGATATCCCAACTCTTATGGTTTCCCAGCTAAGTGTAACCCAAAACTTACAATGAGACATGGTTACCTAACTCTTAAGGTTAGCTGCATCCACCATCCTTTGCATAAGATAATACACGGGCACCCAACTTTATCATGACCCTACCCATTTGGATGATTGAGGTCTTGACACATGTTTTCTTCCAAAACGAATCTTATTCTTAGTATTTATAAGGTTTTTATAGTCTCACTATTTATATATGAATCATATACACATCATACATAATTATTAAATCACATGAAATCTTTATATATCATGTTATCCTAATATGTATGCATGATTCTAGTGATTTGTTTTTTGAATCATATTCCCTCAACCAAATTATTATGTATCAAACATGTTAATATAAGGCCCGAACATTAAACATTACATAATCTTGATTTAATTCAATAATTCTACTTTTAATCACATCGATGATCTTTTCAGGTTTAGAGCTTTATAGAATTAGGTCATAACTCATACATAACAACTTAAATATTACAAGTAGACAATTCTACTCACTATCCATTTTTTTTCATAAAACATAAACTTTTTTTAAAAACAAACACAATTCGTTTCATGTTTAAAAAACATGAATTTTCCTTGATCCCATCCTTGAATCTATTCTTCTTTAAGTCCTGTGAAAAATATTTCAAACTTGGTATGAGTATAAAAACCTCAGTAAGGGATACATAAAGAATGAAAACTGTTAGTCTTGAGAAAACATATAAACCATGAATACTTTATCATAAAGTAATACTTTTCACCTTTAAGAAGTAGCAATAACACTTCACTGAATATAAACTCACTGCTTAACCTTTTCATAACCAAAAGATTACCATAAATCCCATAAAAAGCAACATATAATATATAAAGGTAACTTGAGACATAAACATACATAAATGGAATAACCATATGATCGAATTCCACACATATCACTAAATGGAATAACCATATGAACGACTTCCATACCCAATGCATTGGAGGTTATAACATAACCACCCAACCTTGGTTTATAACAGAACTACTCATCTTTGGTTTATCATGTAACCACCTGTCTTTAGTTTATCACGTAACCAACCTTCAAATGTCCAAGTACCATTATATAATTATAACACGTAAAAGATTACAATTATCAACATTTTACTCATAACATTTAATTTGTAATCACAAGAAATAATTTAAAGATATTAAAATAGTAAATCCACTTTCAAAACCATTTTCAATACCAACAAACCCAAAAATGAAATGAGGGATTTCTTTTCCTTTTAAAGACATTAAGTCTTATAGAGGAATCTAAATATCAAATAATGGTTACAATGACAAAGAATTTGTTGTCGCCACATACATTAAAAACATTCCTTTTTTTAATTTAGTAAAATGATTCATATAAAAAATATTCCCTTTGAATTAAAAGTAAAAGGGGTTTATTATACACTGTATAAAATAATGTGGTGTATATTATCAAAATATGCCTCAATGAAAGGAGATTGAGACTAAGTACCTTAACTTGAGTCCGACTCGTCACGTACAATCGTTATGTTCCTGAATAATAAACTTAGGTTAATTTCTAATTGATTTAGAATATTTTTCAAGTTTATTATTTATTTTATATCACTTATTACCATGTTATAAAAATTATATAATTATTTAAGTTCATATCAGACATTTTGTCGATATTCGGTACATGAGTTGAAAATAAACTTGTTTTGATGTAAATTGTCCATGTAGTCAAAAGTCCATCATCTCCAGAATATTATTCATGATTTAAATATAATATATATCCAGTATATATGTATTTATAATATCTATAATATTTGGAGATAAAAAAAGAAATGTACCGTTCATGGAGACGGTAGGTCGTACGTATGTATGAATGCTACTTTAATTTCTTTATCATATTAAAAGAATAATAATCAAATGATATAAATGCATAATATAATACTAGTATTATATTTATGTCATGTATGTCTCATAGGTTTAATAAAACTATCCTTTATGTGTTCCATGTATAATGAGAGCGAGTCACATCACTTTGAGGGGGTGGTAGTCCACACTTCCTCAAACGAAATTATCGTATTTACACAACATGGAAAGCATAAAGGTATGCTATAAATAAAAATTACAAAAGAATAGAGAAAATATAAATATAATATATATTTTATATAAATACAGTTCCATTATAATGGCCACCATGAGAGGTGGTAGGATAAAATTGAACAATCGTCATTTCGTGAGGCAGTAGTTCTCCGTACACAGAAACAATATGTTCTATATTCATTAGATGGAGGTGTGTGTAAGTTTAGGTAGAAAAATTAGCATAAAAACATCATAGTATATTAAGGATACTAGTGTTGTTATAAAATAATGGAATAAATAGAGGTTAGGTGGATGGATAAGGAAAATAAATGAAAGGATCATGAGAGAAGACGTTACCTCTAAATTGGGTAACTCCTTTTGATTTGAGCCAAAAGGCTTCCTTGAGTTTCCTTTTTATGAAGTTAAGGATTCTAGGAGTAAGTTAGGGATGTTGGGATCTTATTTTATCATAATTTTGTAGATCCAAGGGGCTTGAGAGGTATGAGTAAGTGGGTAGAGGTGGTGGCCTTTTATAAGAGGGAGGAGAGACACTTTAGGAAAGTCTTGAAATATTATTTAATTATAAATTGTTTTTAAAATTATAATGGCTCAAAAGTGATATATTTCAAGGATAATATGAGAATGGGTCTAAATAATATAAACCAATAGGTTTTAGACAAATTTAGGTCACAAATGTAACCTTATCTTTTGGCTTTAACCCTTAGTTAAATAAATTAACTATTACCATGTCTTCTTGTATTTTTACACTATATGGTTAATATGATTACTATAAAATGCCAAGAGAACCTAAAGTGGATAATTAATGAAATTTGTAACATTATATAAGTCAGTTGTCTGAATCTAATATTTTTATGACTATTATATCATTTTTAAAAATAGTATTTTTTTAAAAACTCATTTATGTCAATTTTGACACTATTTAGTAATTGATTTTTGTTAAAGTCATAAAAACTTGATTCATTCTAAAAAACTACATTAAATAAAATATAACATGTCAAAATCATCCAAAAAAATCATGTATGGAATACAAATTTTTAAATTACATTTATTTTAATATTGATAATATCATTTATTTGAATCTTTCATTAATAAGGTAATCACTGCATCATCATTGTGTCATAAATAAATTCATTTATTTAATGTATAAAAATTATAAATAAAATACCATGATGTATAAAATCTTTTTAGATTTATAATTAAAATTTATAGTCAAAGATATCAATTATATAACCCACCTTAAAATTGTTTTATCAAATAGATACATGTTTTTGTTATATTTATCTTTACTTCAAATTAATTATTATAACATGTCATTATCACACCCAAGTGGCTCCATGAGGTCCTAAAATAGACCCAAGGATGCTCTTGGTTGGACATATCTCATACAATAGGATTAGGACACATGTTAGGGTAGTTTTATATAATTATAATATTATCTTTTACCCTTATTTACTTGATTTACCCTTTAACCATAGTAAATAAAAATAAATAATGAAGTTACTATTCATAATGTCCAAAAATTAAAGTACCTATTTACACAATTTGGAACTTTTGATTCCAAATATGGAATCTATTTTTCCAAATTCAAAACATAGAATGGGTAGAAATTAATTTAAAATTAATTCTCATTGTCAAAACCAGAAAGCGGGTTTTTAAGAAGTAAAAACTATTAAAAGATTGACATGTGTTTATGTCAAATTACAATGTGAAATTACTTACAATTACCAAAATTGTATTAAATGATAAAAATATAATCCAATTACACTTTAAACCTAATTAAAAGGACAATCAATCTATATAAATAAATTATATGAAAAGGAAGTTTTGAATTAAAATACAGTATTTTTTACTATTCGTTAAAATATAGATTTTATCAAAAAAATACCAAAATTTAAACCAAATTAAATTTTATGTCCCAATTTTAAATAAGAATTTTATTTTTTCAAATAGAACATATAAAAGTGACAAAAAATAGATTTAAAAATAGTTCTCCATCAAAAAATGGTAAAACGACCTTTTAAAAATATTAGAGTATTTTATTCTTAAAAATGGTTTTATTATCATTTTAAGCATCTAAAATTTATTGGATAAATGTAAAAACATTTAAAAAACACATGTAATCATATTGTTGTTAGTTCTGTTCATTCCCTCCAATACAACGTCTAGGTGTTAACTATCATTTAAAATAATAATAATATTATTGTATGATTTTTCAGTATAACTCAATGTTGTGTGCAACATAAGATTTTAGAGAAACCTATTTTTATGTGTTGAGTACGCTATCAGAAAAAGTGTCCCCTTTAACATAAAATTAATATCTTATTCATAAATATTAATAGATATTAAAATGTATTATTCTATAAATACCTAGGATGTCACATCCTTCTCCCCTTTGGAAATTGTGTCCTCATAATTTTAAAATTTAGCTCGATAACTTCATTGAAAATCCCACATCGAAAAAAGAGTCAATAGAAAAATTTAAAATAATGAAAGAGAAGTACAAAGTTCACCTAAGATAACACATAATAATATTTCATGTAGGAAAACATGAATATAGAAGAAAAACGAACCATCTTATTATGATGGAGAGTGATAGAAAACATGACCAGGAGAAAGTTAATAATAAAAAAAACCACAAACTTGTGATGGGTTAAATGGTCTTTGATTTCATAGTAAGAAAATTAAATGGACAACATTTTTTTAAGGTCCTTTTCATAAATTTGAGGAATTTATTTATGAGATTTACTAAGAACATAAGGAAACGTACTTAATTGTCAAGTAGAATTTCATCCTTTAATAAATTTCTACCACAAACTCATCTTTTCTCTAAACAATGAGTATTCAAGATGACTTGGTCACACCTGAAGCACTAGAATCAACTTCTAGAGAATCAAATAATCCAAAAAATATTAACTATCTATTCATCCTGTCTTGAAACATTATCTATAACCAAAATGGTTAGGATAAGATAAGACAATTCCCCAAAAAGAATAATCATTTATAAGAAAAAAGATTACTTTTAATCTCTAAAATTCAACAGTAATACCCAAAGTCCAACATAGACCATTCAACAAATAATTTTCCATATAATTCCTCAAAAATAATCCAAACTAATTTTGAAAGCCAAAATTGATAAGGGATTGATAACATATTCTTTAAAGATATATTTTAACATTTATCTCAAAATAACATCAACCACTCTTAATGGCTCGTACCAAAAATTAATTTCCAAAATCACATATTCTCTAAGATAGGTTAATAATTTCCATAAATAACCCAAAAATATATAAGTCCATAATTAAATCATAGATTTCTACAAAAATAATTCAAACTTTATTCCCCAAAATAAAATTATATAGTATTCTACTTAACTTTATCATAAAGGTATCCCAAAATAGCAAATGTCTTCCAAAATAACATTTATCACTTAATCCCCAAATCATTTTCCAATACCAAGGATATCCATTTGATAAAACACAAGTTCCTAAAATAAAATTATTCTTACTCCATAAACTTGTTTAACTAAAAGGAAAAACCATACTAACCAAGGACTTCAAGTAGGCTAGTGGTAGGAGATAAATCCTCGTCGCACTTTAGTTATGGGTTCGATCCCCATGACCTTGTTCGTTGCGATGGGTTATCACCCTTCCTGCAGGTAGTCCTTTTTCTAAAGCTATAAAATTCATATATAATTACCAAAAATGAGATAAAATCTTCAAAAATAACCACAACATATTTTAATCTCAAATTTTATCTCATGTCCTTCATTTTGAATCCCAAAAAGTAATATCTCATAATTACCTCAAAATCAAAGGTCATATAAAGGTTATTAAATGTGCCTAATTTGTGTATACATTTTCGTACATTTTATTGAGTTTTTAAATTTTTTTTTCACTGGATACAAGTTCTTTTGGATATAAAATGCTGTAATTCGATGATCATAATGATTTTTAGGTATTTCCATGACAAAGACACAAATCTGGGGAAAGTTAATCAAAAATTCCAAACTACATATCATGTACTTTCCGATACACACCATGTACCAGAACCCTGACATGGATTGGCCATCCTAAGTACATACCCAAGTTACCAGAATCCCGTACACGCCGTGTACAGTGCATACACGCCGTGTATCCTCTTCTAGAAGCGGTTGGTGGCTGAGAAGAAGTCTATATTCCCATATTTCCAACTGACCTTTACACAACATGTATATCAGTCTACACGCCGTGTATTACCTTCTAGAAGTGGTTGGTGGATGATGAAAGAGAGAACATGCCATGCATGTCGGCTCTACACACCGTGTACCTCCACCTACCAGGCGACACTGTTTTCCAAGTAAAAGACGACATGTTAGGTCACCCACCGGTGGAGAAAAAGATGGAAAAAGCGCGTTGAAAATAGTACACGCCGTGTACTTTCTCGTACACACCCTGTACTCCTAAAACCTATAAATAGGTGGAAGGACCTCCAAGTTTGGGATTTAGTCATTCATTTCATTTTTATTTCATTCAGTTTGAAGGGATAGAACTCTGGGCACGACCTAGAAGAGAAGAAGAGAGAGAGAGAAGAGGAGAGGAGAGAGAAAGGAAGGTGCTTCCATGATACCTTCCCAAAGACCTTCGCTCCAAGACATTTAAGAAGATGTGTCCAGGTACTACAAGTTCTTTAATTAATTGATACTCCATGAGTAGCTAAATTACCTATGTGTTGGGGCTATGGACAAATGAATGTTTTAATTTATCAATTGTGATGTTTTAATCATATTGTTCATCTTTTCCTCCTCATAATTCCTTATTAAGCCTTTCCAAATATCATTAGAAATCTCACATCAGACCAAGAACAGGATTTATAGGGATCCTTAAGAAATTATAGTTAAAAACATCCATGACCATTGGGTGTTTTAATCATCTCAAAAGGGATGCAATTAATATAAATTAAGATAAATCAATTTCCGGACCAATAAAATTGACTTCCATTGATTTTAAAAAAATTGATCGGACCAAGGGGGTTCTATTACATAATTAATCCTAGAGATGTGAATTATCATGAACAACACAACCCCATAAGCAAATTGATTTAATAACAACCTCTTAAAATCCACAGCCCCGATGCATTTCCCTCCAAATTTACATCAAACCAAATTCCCGTGTTTTTCTTTATCCTTTAAGTAAATTTGCTAAGAAACTAAAATCCAATCACCCTTTTCATCAAAACATAAAATATTGACTTTAAATTTAGTACACTTCATTAAATCAAGTACAAAAATAACTCCTTTTCCCTGTGGTTCAATCCTTTACTGGTACTATACTCGTTAGGGTAATACAATTTGGATAGCCGAAAATAACACTTCAGCAGAAACGACTACCAAATTTTGGAGCTATTTCTGGGGAAGAGAGAGTTAATTTTTTTTTGTTTAAATCAAGTTTTTATCTAATTTAGTGAAAATAAAAATTAAAAATTCCCAAAAAACTATTTTCTAACCCCATTTATGTTAATCTTTCTTCTTCCTCATTTACACGTGGTGTAGTGAGTGTTGTGTAGGTTCGTAGATGTATGAGTGACTACCTTACTCACTCAAAAATCACCAAGTCATTAGATCTTCTCCTATTTGACCCAGATATCTAACAGATGCTTTTAAGGTGAAGACATACTCTCATGGACGAGCACAACCACAACAATCCCATGGCACATAACGAAGAGGGAGCTCTAGATGCTTTCCAAGGAGATGGACAACCATTTGGCCCAGATGACAACCGGAACCAGAAAGCTCTAGTTTATCTAGGATATGGCCCATATTAGCTCCAACAGTTCCAACCGAAGCAGATTCCATACCTCCAGTCCGGTCTGGGGCCGTACTTTGCCCCTCAGGAGCAACAATATTTACCGCCTCCACTCCCTCTGCAGCCACCTCCATGCCATACTCTCATGGAGTATGGCCTTCCATATATTCACGGAGCTGACATAGACATCGTCCATCCACCGGTGCAGGACCAAAAATTCGAGATCAAGCCTACCATCATGCAGCTAATCCAAAACACCGTTCAGTTTGGCAGCCTTCCCAGCGAGGACCACAATTCCCATCTCTCTAATTTCCTGGAGGTTTACAACATGTTCCGCTACCATGGAGTGTCCACGGACACCATTTGTCTTCGCCTCTTCCCCTTATCTCTTAGGGATAAGGCGAAAGACTAGATCAAAGGTTTTCCGCAATGATTTATCCTCACTTGGGAGGAGATAGCCCATGCGTTCTTGTCCAAATATTTCCCACCTTCAAAGAAGGTAACTGTAATAGCCCAAGATTTTATAAAAAAATATTCTTTTTAATTTTATTAAAGTCTTGTGTCGTACGCTACACCTAAAGGAGCTTTCACAACATGCATCCTTGACTTTCCTTCCATTACACGCAATCACGACCTTCCTCGATAGCTTGCGTCGTACGCAATACCGAGTTTCACTAAACAACAATATGCTATTAAAACTAGCCGTTATGAATAGTAATAACCACTTTTTGAAATTTTATAAATTTTATTTTTCAAAATGGACTTCATTTTTGGATTCGGAGTATCGAATTTAGCCTAAGGTGAAATTTTGGTACTTTTCGGATAACTTTCATATTCTGATGAATAGTGAAAATTACTAAATTATAATTAAAAACAACCTTTTTAATCGAAATAATTAATAGTGATAAATTATTAATTTTAGTGGTTTTAAAGTATATTTAAAATATATTTTTACAATTTAATACAATGTTGGTCATTGGTTGTAATTTCACATTTAAACCAGACATAATCAAGTGTCAATCTTTTGATATATATTGTTTCCTAAAAACACGCTATTTATTTTAACAGCGGTATTTAATTATAAAATTAATTAATGCAACTTCTATGTTATGAATTTGGTAAAATAGATTTCATTTTTGAATTCGGAATATGAAATATAGCTTAGGATGAAATTTTGGCATTGTTCTGAAAAACATCAATTTTTGATGAATAGTGAAACTACTAAGTGGTAGGTTAAAAACTGAATTTTGTATAAAACTTAATTTTACCGCTTATGTGAATGGAATTTCGAAAATCCGAGAGACACGGTTAATATCAAGGACTAAAATGTGGTTCAATGAGATGAAAATAATTTTTTGGTGAATAGTAACTTTTTACTTTTTTTACCACGGTTAATAGTAAATAGGGTAACTAAGGGTAAATATGATATTAATATTACCCTAACACATGTCCTAATTCTATTGGACAAGTGTAATTCGACCAAAAACAAACTTAGGAATAAAATATGACCATTTAGGCCCACTTGGATTAGATTAGGACATTTATTATTAATTTATTTAAAGAAAGGTTAAAATAGTTAAAATCAAAGTTTAATAAGTAAATCATTTTTAATATGGGGTTATACATAAGATAAATTCGATTGTAAATATTCATTAGAAAGCTAAAAAGATTTCCTACATGATGGTATTTTATTTGTAATTTTTAGACATCAAATAATTTAATTTATTTATGACACAACGATGATGCAGTAATTATCTTATTAATGAAATATTGACATAATTGATGTTATAAACACCAAAATAAATGTAATTTGAGATTTTATGAATTACACTAATTTTCTAGGTTACTATGATATATTAATGTTGATTTAATCAACTTGGTTCGAACATTTAATTCTGTTATGACTTTCACAAAAATCATATATCAAATAGTGTCAAAATTGACACAAAATAGTTTTTAAATCAAATATTATATTATTAATTGTTATTTTATTCCTAAAAATCTAAGGTTCGGCCAAATGACTTATATAAGGATATATTTATTAATAATATACAATTTTGGGTTCGTTTGGCATGTTATAGTAAGTGTATTAACCATATAGTGAAAGAAAACAAAAAGACACGGTAAAAGTTAAATTATTTATCTTAGAGTTAAATCTAATTGATAAGGTTAAAATAATATCCTAAACTTGTCTAAATTCTATTGGTTGATAGGATTTCGACCCATCCCCACTTTAGCTTCGAAATAAGACCCTTTGGAACCATTATAAACCGATTTTGACTTTAATATAAAATAATATTTTGAGATATTCCTAAGGTGCCCCTCTCCTCCCTTATAAAAGGACACCTCCTCCCCCTCCTCCTCACACCAATTTGAGCACTCAAGCTCATCCAAACCCTGCCAAAATCTCTTCTCCACTTCCCTAGCAACATCCTAGAGGTTCTGTTCTTCCTCAAAGACCAATTTTAGTTCCCTAAGAGGAGGTCTCCAAAAGGCGCTTCAAAGAAGAGGTAATTATCGTTACCAATTCTTTCATCTTTATTTCTTCTTCCACTTCTTCTTCTTAGGTTGTTTCATTATGAAGTAATAACATCAGTATTACTTACATACTGATATTTTATTATAAATATGAAACAACCCTAATTCACCTTCTATCCATCCTACGGAAAAATGAAATCACCGCGCGTGCGTACGTACGGAATACCGTCTCCACGCCGTGGTGTAATCTATTTTCCACCACCACCTTACATGGATGGGTATAATGGTGTAAAGAATAACTATACATAGTTATTAAAACATCATATTGATTCTGATATACTGTATAATCCACTCCAATTCAATTCAATATTTATGGAAATGATATCATCGCTCGTGCGTACGTACGGACTACCGTCTCCACGACGCGATGAGATTCATTCTCCATGCTAACCTTTTAAGAATGATTATAAAGTATATATAAGAAATAATAATGAAATATATGACATTATAAAGCTACTGGATTTATGTATATATATATATATGTATGTCATCTACTTACTTCCATTCAAGACCATAGGGAAAGGAAAACAGCGTTCATGCGTACGTACGGACTACCGTCTCCATGAACGGTGTTTTTCATTTCATTTATCTATCTATTATATATATATATATATACTGAATATATGTGATATATAAATCATATTTTATATTCTGGAAGTAAGTAAATCATGATATAAGTAATAATAATGTCAAGAACAACAAGTCAAAACACCTACGATAAAAGAAACGATTTTACCCAAAACGCTTCTTTAACATGGAATTTACAAAAGAACGGGTAATATAATGTCATAAGTGAACCATATATGATATCATAATAATGAATATGATTCTGTAATAAGTCAATGACATTATGTAAATCATTATACAGGAGGTTCGGACACATTCGAAGCAAATCGGACCTAAGGTAAGGGAAATATCACAATCTCATTTTTATCCGAGATTGTTTATTCGTAAGTATTTACTGGGGTGTATTTTATCATCCACATCCATGTTCCTTCAATATGTAATACTGTTTCCATCCACTTACAATATTTTAAATCCAATTTTACTCTTCAGTGAGTTTTTAGTAAAGAATATGAAAGGAATCTTTTGTCGCTTTTTCATACGAGGTACTTTTTGACTTTTCCGACAAAATTACGAAGAATGTTTTTATTAAATTAAACGGCATGAACGGATTTTTACGGTTTTATAAAGCCTTATTTTCATGAAGCTTCCTACAAAAGATTTCATGACTATTTTTAATAAAATCTCTTTCTTTTAAAATTGCATGATGTTTTGTGAAAAGAAATTGATTTTGAAGAAGAAAGGATATTTTCCTCAAGAATTCATTTCAAGTGTTTTATCAAAATTATTTCCCATCTAAGATAATAAAGGGTTCTGTTTCTATCCATATTTTTACATTGATTTGACTATGTTTTGATGGAATTATGTTTATGAATTCCTTTATCTTATATGAATGGTTTTATGATGTCATGTTGTTTTAAGAATCCCATTTTTATTACATGGGTTATGAAATGATGTATGATTTATGATTTTGTGGCACACATAAGAATGGTATCATTATGAGATGGGTGGGACCTATATCTCCCTCCAATGCATTGGGTAAAGATTTTATATCTCATGAGATAGACATGGCTGAAATGGTAGGTTATACCGGTTCAGTGAAACAGGACTGAAACGAGGGTTACTCGATTCAGAAAGGGACTTTGTCCACTAAGATAGTCTTGGAAATGAGTCTTGACTAACAAGAAATGATTTTCTATGATTATGTGTGTATGCCACAAAGTTTCATGTTTTAAGTTATGATTATTGGGATTACATTTCACTTCTATGATTTATCCCATGTTATGATATTATGAGCTTTTTTGCAGGTTAAGATTTCCAAAAGCTATGTTCTTATATATATGATGTGATTGATATTTCTTTTGTTTACCCTTACTGAGCACTTGAGCTCACCCTTTTATGTTTTATTTTCCCCAGTATATAAAGAAAGGTTTTAGGTAAAAAAAAGGGATGACCTTTATGGGAGATATTGAAGAACTTTCACCACGATTAGAAGATTACGTTCCGAGTTTCCAAAGACACTAAACTATTACGATCCTTTAGTGTGTGTTTTTGTTATGTACTAAGTATTCCGCAAATGTAATGTAATGTCCATGTACGTCAAGCTTCGGGTCTCTACAGTTGGTATCAGAGGAAAGGTTTAGTCAACCTTTGGAAACTAGGATGCGAAAACGTTAGTGAGATCCCTAGAGATATTTCTAAGGTATGTCTAGGGATGTCCCTAAGGATAAGTATACATATAAGATATAGTCCTAGAACTATGGTAACGATCATAGAATTTAACCTAAGAAGTTAGATATTGAGGATACTCCCCCTTTGTTATGTTGTTTTCCCTAGCATGATTTTTGCCTCTCACACTATTCTTTTTGGGTTTTAGAAAATGGCTGGAAACAAGGTGATTCACGATAATGGAGGATATGATGGACAATGGAATGATATTTTTCATGAGCAACAAAATGAAATGGGATTTGGAAGTCCAAACATCATTATTATGCCGAATCAGCAATCTCATAATATGATCAATAAAGTAAAATTTGGTAAGTTTCCTGACTCGGCTAATAAGAGAAAGATGGAGTTTCATGAAGATCATAGAGGAAAGAAAGTTCAATTTCCCCTATGTAATTCATGTGGGAAGTGGCATCAAGGATAATGTTTCAAAGGAACTAGAAGATGCTTTGGGTGTGGAAAAGAAGGACACAAAGCAAGTAAGTGCAAAGGAAAAGGTTCAATTAACACCATGGATGAGGATAATGGTATTGCTACGACATCAACAATGGTAAAATGCTTTAAATGTGGAATATACGGGCATTATGCAAACCAATGCCCTAAGGGAAAGTCTCATGAAGAGAATCAGTATGGTCGTATGGGAAGTATTTATGTTGACGATGATGAAGAAACTACAAATGATATGTGAGATGAAAGAAATGTTGAAGCTCGGTCAATGGTCTAAGAATGTAGTGGAATGATTACATGTTTATCATGTGTAGTGTTGGAATAAGGAGACATATAAGGATTGTTACATTGTTGTCTTTCCTTAAGTGTATGATGAATGGTACCAGTAACCATGAAAGGTTATTCAGATACTTTTGGAAAGTAGATGATAAGTGCATAATGAAAGGATAAGAAGACAGTGAGATGTTTGATTGTATTCATGAGCTCATGATTGATATAAGGACTAAGTGATATCATGGTTTGAGTATAAATAATTTTGAGGATTTTGGTATGTGGAAAGAGTTAACTTTTAACAGCACTCATGTTTTCAATAAGGTTCAATGGGTATTCAAGAGAATACATGATTAAGGACTTTGAATGTTTGGAATGTGACAAAAAAAACATATCTTATGATATATGGGGATCAACGATGGTATTAAATCTCTGGTAATCGTTTTCACTATGTTATGAGAGTGGACTGGAGTATTATGGATAAGCCTAAAGATTAGAATGGATTATGTTGGACATAAGTTAGTATTGTTTAAGGATAGAAGTTTTTCGATATTATTGATGGGATGTTATAGTAATATAGTTTTATAAAAAGGACAACCTGCAGGACGGGCGACAGCCCATCGCTTCGGACAAGGCTGTAGGAATCGAACCCACAACCGAAGTGCGACTGGCCTTTATCGCCTACCACTGACCTACAGGAAGTCCCTGTTTAGTAGAAACTAGTTTTATTATATTAAGCAGTATGATATATGAAGTATAAGTCCATTTTAGGAACCATATATGATTAATCCCACTATAGGTCGACTTATGTATATAAATTTTGATAACCTTTTGAGACAGATGGAATGACCCGTCATTCTATCACATGATCTGCTAACACTTCACGAATAACAAATTCAACTTCATTTATTTAAGAGATGAAGTGGAAATTGTTAAAGGCACGAACAACAGTGAGATTGTACCAAAATAAAGTAAGTATTTATTCTAATTCAAATTCTTTAACTTTAGGGAAATGATCTTGAAAACCAAAAATGTTGTCCTAGTTCTCTTATACCTGATGAATCAGATGGTACCCTAGATCGTCACAAATTTATGGATTTGTGATTACTGGCTTTTCCATAGCCATGTTCTCTACCACTCTCCATCAGAACATGATGGTTAGATTTCTCTTCCATATCCATATTTTCACCTATGTGGAAACCCAATGATTAGTTTATTTGGGTAACCGTTACGTTTCATACTTTTGTTTTTAAAGATTGGTTTTGATATTCCTTTTTACGATGTGGGTTTCTATTAAAGAAACTTTCGAATAGTAAACCATTTATAACCCCGACGAATTTCGAGGGCGAAATTCATTTTAAGGGGGGTAGAATGTAACAGCCCAAGATTTTATAAAAAAATATTCTTTTTAATTTTATTAAAGTCTTGTGTCGTACGCTACACCTAAAGGAGCTTTCACAACACGCATCCTTGACTTTCCTTCCATTACATGCAATCACGACATTCCTCGATAGCTTGCGTCGTACGCAATACCGAGTTTCACTAAACAACAATATGCTATTAAAACTAGCCGTTATGAATAGTAATAACCACTTTTTGAAATTTTATAAATTTTATTTTTCAAAATGGACTTCATTTTTGGATTCGGAGTATCGAATTTAGCCTAAGGTGAAATTTTGGTACTTTTCGGATAACTTTCATATTCTGATGAATAGTGAAAATTACTAAATTATAATTAAAAACAACCTTTTTAATCGAAATAATTAATAGTGATAAATTATTAATTTTAGTGGTTTTAAAGTATATTTAAAATATATTTTTACAATTTAATACAATGTTGGTCATTGGTTGTAATTTCACATTTAAACCAGACATAATCAAGTGTCAATCTTTTGATATATATTGTTTCCTAAAAACACGCTATTTATTTTAACAGCGGTATTTAATTATAAAATTAATTAATGCAACTTATATGTTATGAATTTGGTAAAATAGATTTCATTTTTGAATTCGGAATATGAAATATAGCTTAGGATGAAATTTTGGCATTGTTCTGAAAAACATCAATTTTTGATGAATAGTGAAACTACTAAGTGGTAGGTTAAAAACTGAATTTTGTATAAAACTTAATTTTACCGCTTCTGTGAATGGAATTTCGAAAATCCGAGAGACACGGTTAATATCAAGGACTAAAATGTGGTTCAATGAGATGAAAATAATTTTTTGGTGAATAGTAACTTTTTACTTTTTTTACCGCGGTTAATAGTAAATAGGGTAACTAAGGGTAAATATGATATTAATATTACCCTAACACATGTCCTAATTCTATTGGACAAGTGTAATTCGACCAAAAACAAACTTAGGAATAAAATATGACCATTTAGGCCCACTTGGATTAGATTAGGACATTTATTATTAATTTATTTAAAGAAAGGTTAAAATAGTTAAAATCAAAGTTTAATAAGTAAATCATTTTTAATATGGGGTTATACATAAGATAAATTCGATTGTAAATATTCATTAGAAAGATAAAAAGATTTCCTACATGATGGTATTTTATTTGTAATTTTTAGACATCAAATAATTTAATTTATTTATGACACAACGATGATGCAGTAATTATCTTATTAATGAAATATTGACATAATTGATGTTATAAACACCAAAATAAATGTAATTTGAGATTTTTATGAATTCCACTAATTTTCTAGGTTACTATGATATATTAATGTTGATTTAATCAACTTGGTTCGAACATTTAATTCTGTTATGACTTTCACAAAAATCATATATCAAATAGTGTCAAAATTGACACAAAATAGTTTTTAAATAAAATATTATATTATTAATTGTTATTTTATTCCTAAAAATCTAAGGTTTGGCCAAATGACTTAGACAAGGATATATTTATTAATAATATACAATTTTGGGTTCGTTTGGCATGTTATAGTAAGTGTATTAACCATATAGTGAAAGAAAACAAAAAGACACGGTAAAAGTTAAATTATTTATCTTAGAGTTAAATCTAATTGATAAGGTTAAAATAATATCCTAAACTTGTCTAAATTATATTGGTTGATAGGATTTCGACCCATCCCCACTTTAGCTTCGAAATAAGACCCTTTGGAACCATTATAAACCGATTTTGACTTTAATATAAAATAATATTTTGAGATATTCCTAAGGTGCCCCTCTCCTCCCTTATAAAAGGACACCTCCTCCCCCTCCTCCTCACACCAATTTGAGCACTCAAGATCGTCCAACCCCTGCCAAAATCTCTTCTCCACTTCCCTAGAAACATTCTAGAGGTTCTGGTCTTCCTCAAAGACCAATTTTAGTTCCCTAAGAGGAGGTCTCCAAAAGGCGCTTCAAAGAAGAGGTAATTATCGTTACCAATTCTTTCATCTTTATTTCTTCTTCCACTTCTTCTTCTTAGGTTGTTTCATTATGAAGTAATAACATCAGTATTACTTACATACTGATATGTTATTATAAATATGAAATAACCCTAATTCACCTTCTATCCATCCTACGGAAAAATGAAATCACCGCGCGTGCGTACGTACGGAATACCGTCTCCACGCCGTGGTGTAATCTATTTTCCACCACCACCTTACATGGATGGGTATAATGGTGTAAAGAATAACTATACATAGTTATTAAAACATCATATTGATTCTGATATACTGTATAATCCACTCCAATTCAATTCAATATTTATGGAAATGATATCATCGCTCGTGCGTACGTACGGACTACCGTCTCCACGACGCGATGAGATTCATTCTCCATGTTAACCTTTTAAGAATGATTATAAAGTATATATAAGAAATAATAATGAAATATATGACATTATAAAGCTACTGGATTTATGTATATATATATATATATGTATGTCATCTACTCACTTCCATTCAAGACCATAGGGAAAGGAAAACAACGTTCATGCGTACGTACGGACTACCGTCTCCATGAACGGTGTTTTTCATTTCATTTATCTATCTATTATATATATATATATATACTGAATATATGTGATATATAAATCATATTTTATATTCTGGAAGTAAGTAAATCATGATATAAGTAATAATAATGTCAAGAACAACAAGTCAAAACACCTACGATAAAAGAAACGATTTTACCCAAAAACGCTTCTTTAACATGGAATTTACAAAAGAACGGGTAATATAATGTCATAAGTGAACCATATATGATATCATAACAATGAATATGATTCTGTAATAATTCAATGACATTATGTAAATCATTATACAGGAGGTTCGGACACATTCGAAGCAAATCGGACCTAAGGTAAGGGAAATATCACAATCTCATTTTTATCCGAGATTGTTTATTCGTAAGTATTTACTGGGGTGTATTTTATCATCCACATCCATGTTCCTTAAATATGTAATACTGTTTCCATCCACTTACAATAGTTTAAATCCAATTTTACTCTTCGGTGAGTTTTTAGTAAAGAATATGAAAGGAATCTTTTGTCGCTTTTTCATACGAGGTACTTTTTGACTTTTCCGACAAAATTACGAAGAATGTTTTTTTTAACTTAAACGGCATGAACGGATTTTTACGGTTTTATAAAGCCTTATTTTCATGAAGCTTCCTCCAAAAGATTTCATGACTATTTTTAATAAAATATCTTTCTTTTAAAATTGCATGATGTTTTGTGAAAAGAAATTGATTTTGAAGAAGAAAGGATATTTTCCTCAAGAATTCATTTCAAGTGTTTTATCAAAATTATTTCCCATCTAAGATAATAAAGGGTTCTGTTTCTATCCATATTTTTACATTGATTTGACTATGTTGTGATGGAATTATGTTTATGAATTCCTTTATCTTATATGAATGGTTTTATGATGTCATGTTGTTTTAAGAATCCCATTTTTATTACATGGGTTATGAAATGATGTATGATTTATGATTTTGTGGCACACATAAGAATGGTATCATTATGAGATGGGTGGGACCTATATATCCCTCCAATGCATTGGGTAAAGATTTTATATCTCATGAGATAGACATGGCTGAAATGGTAGGTTATACCGGTTCAGTGAAACAGGACTGAAACGAGGGTTACTCGATTCAGAAAGGGACTTTGTCCACTAAGATAGTCTTGGAAATGAGTCTTGACTAACAAGAAATGATTTTCTATGATCATGTGTGTATGCCACAAAGTTTCATGTTTTAAGTTATGATTATTGGGATTACATTTCACTTCTATGATTTATCCCATGTTATGATATTATGAGCTTTTTTGCAGGTTAAGATTTCCAAAAGCTATGTTCTTATATATATGATGTGATTGATATTTCTTTTGTTTACCCTTACTGAGCACTTGAGCTCACCCTTTTATGTTTTCTTTTCCCCAGGATATAAAGAAAGGTTTTAGGTAAAAAAAAAGGGATGACCTTTATGGGAGATATTGAAGAACTTTCACCACGATTAGAAGATTACGTTCCGAGTTTCCAAAGACACTAAACTATTACGATCCTTTAGTGTGTGTTTTTGTTATGTACTAAGTATTCCGCAAATGTAATGTAATGTCCATGTACGTCAAGCTTCGGGTCTCTACAGTAACCTTACGTAATGAAATACAAAACTTCCAACAACATGACTCAGAGTCATTGTACAAGTCATGGGAGTGTTTTAAAGAGATTCTGCGCAAATGACCACATCACGGACTCCCACTCTGAATATAGGTCCAAACATTTTACGGAGGACTGACGACGAACACAAAATCTATGGTGGATGCTGCTGTTGGAAGTATAGTTATGTGGAAGTCCCCCAAAGATCTTTTCAAACTATTGGAAGACATGTATGCCAATATCTTCTAGTGGAATTATGAGTGGGTCACACAAAAACATAGTATGCACAATATCGATGTCACTACTATGCTTGTTGCCCAGTTGGGCGCTGTGTCCAAAAAGATCGACACACTGAATCTAAAAGGTACATACCAATTACATGAAACGAACCATCCGACGTGAAGTGAATGTGGTGATAACCATATCATGGGAGAATTCCCAGGACCCATAGTCGGCCCATCGAAAAGCGAGGTGAGCTATGTTTCTCAAAACTGAGGGCCGAACCAGTACCAGCAGTACCAGAACCTGGCATGGAGTGATCATCAAAACACATGCTGGGGCCAACAGCAGTAGAATCCTCCGCCCTAGAGACCGCCTGACTACGGTTATCCCCATTATCAGAGCCAGTACCCGAGGCAACTACAGCCCCAGTAGGGATCTTACGAGAAATAAGGGTATCAAAACCCTCGCCCACAATAGTCGCGATAGCCATCGCCTCCACCAGCTGCACAACCACCTCAGTAGGAGAACACCTCAAGGTTATAGGATCTCATGAAAAAGTTTATATCTACTATTGATACCAGATTCTAGAATCATAAGGTTTCCATTCGAGGCCTGGAGAACTAAATTGGCCATCTGGAAAACCAACTCTTGGGGAGGCAGCCCGGTACACTACCGGGTTACACTGAGAAGAACCTGAGAGTGGAGGCCCATGCAGTCACACTACAGAGTGGAAAGGAGCTAAAACAGAAGGAAACGACATAGACAGGTGCACCTACACCCCCTACCGATGAATAAGGTACACTCACAAACCCCTCCTCATCCAAAGTCCCACTAAAAGAGGCTTCATAGGGTAAAGGAAAGGAGGTTATCAAACCCTTTGATCCTACCTTACCCTTCCCAGAGAGGATGAAGTAGTTAAAGTTGGACCACTAGTTCAGAAAATTCATAAAAGTGTTTAGGAAGATGCACATCAACATTCCATTTTCAGAGGCACTGACACAGATGCCCATGTATGAAAAATTCATGAAGGATATCCTCTCCAATAAAAGAAAGATGGAGGATATAAGCACCATTGCACTGACCAAGGAGTGTTAAGTAGTCGTATAACATTCAATTCCTCCCAAGATCCAGGATCTAGGTAGCTTCACTATCCCGTGTACTATTGGAACATGTGAGTTTGGGAAGTCCCTCTACGACTTAGGGGAAAATGTCAACCACATGCCCTTAGAAGTTTTTAAGAAGCCAGGGCTCAACGATCTGAAGCCTACCCAAGTATCCCTTCAGATTGCTGATTGATCCATCAAATATCCGAAGGGGCTACTGGAGGGCGTGCTGGTAAAGGTGGGAATGCTAATCCTCCAGGAATATTTAATCATCCTTGACACGGTAGAAGACCAGGAGGGTCTCTCATCTTGGGGAGGCCTTTCTTGGCCACTGGAAAGGTATTGATCGACGTACACCAGGGATAGATGATTTTCAGGGTAGGAGATGAAAGAGTCTCCTAAAATGTCCTCAAAGCCATCAAGTAAGCATCATTATTAGAGCATGAGGGCTGTTATGTAGTGACTGCCATGGATGATCACTTGAGCATAAAAGGAGATGATATGGTATGTTCTTCCACCTCATATGACTTGGTATTTACATACATTCTAGTTGATGAAGCACCAGAGGACCTGCAATTCTTAGAAGGATAGGGCTACCACTACTGGCAATGCGCTATTATTCCCGACATTCTGAATCGGGCAGAGGTACAACCACTTGTAACTTCGATTCTAAAGGCACCTACACTAGAACTGAAGCCTCTCCCATATTCTATGAAGTATGGGTATTTGGGAGACCATCAGACATTGTCCATCATAATTAGTGTAGCACTGTCAAAAGAGTAGGAGGATGCACTTCTGCAAGTTTTGAAGCGGAGGAAACAAGCTATTAGGTGGACAGTTGCAGACTTGAAGGGCATTATCCCTACCATTTTCACCCACAAGGTACTGCTCGAAGAAGGAGCAAAGCCATCTCGACAACCACATTGGTGCCTGAACCCCCCATGAAGGAATCTGTGAATAAAGAGGTAATCAACTTTCTAGATGCAAGCATCATTTACCCCATCTCAGATAGTTTGTGGGTGATTCCCCTACAAGTGGTACCCAAAAAGGGGGGTATCACTGTGATTTCAAATGATGAGAATGAGCTCATCCCTACACACACTGTCACGAGCTGGAGAGTCTGTGTGGACTAAAGAAAGCTGAATGATGCTATGAGGAAGGATAATTTCCCCCTAACCTTCACGTATCAAATGCTAGAGAACGAGGCACAATTTTTACTGCTTCCTCGATGGAAATTCCGTTTACAATCAGTTTTTCATTTCTCGAGAGGATCAAGAGAAGAACACATTTACTTTCCCTTACTATACGTTTTCTTACCGAAGAATGTCCTTTGGAATGCACAAAGCTCCCACCACCTTCCGGCGATGCATGCTGGCTATCTTTCATGACATGGAGGAATAGATCCTAGAGGTATTCATGGATGGTTTTTCTGTTTATGGAAAATCATTCACCACTTGCTTGCAGAACCTGGAGCTAGTTCTGGATAGATGTGAGAACACTAACCTGGTTTTGAATTGGGAAAGGTGTCATTTAATGGTGCAGAGTGGCATCTTCCTTGGCCAAAGAATATCAGAAAAGGGGATAGAGGTGGACCCTTCAAAGATAGAAGTCATTTCATGAATTTCTATTTCAACTTCTGTTAGATCCATCCATAGCTTCCTGGGGCATGTAGGTTTCTACATGCGGTTTGTCTGCGACTTCTCAAAGATATCTCATCCCCTCACCAACCGTATGACCAAGGATGCCATTTTTGAGTTCGATGAGGCATGCACCACAACTTTTGAGCACCTGAAGCAGTGTCTGGTGGAAGCTCCAGTGACGATTTCTCCCAACTAGGAAGAGGAATTTGAAGTGATGTGTGATTCCAATGACTACATGGTGGGAGAAGTCCTGGGATAATGTCTTGACCAAATTTTATAACCCATCTATTATACCATCAGGATGCTCAACAAGGAACAAATAAACTACACTACCACAGAAAAGGAGATGTTGGAAGCGGTGTTTGTGTTTGACAGGTTCCATTATTACTTAGTGCTATCTAAAGTTTTTGTTTATACTGACCATGTAGCACTAAAGTACCCGCTGAACAAGAAAAATTTGAATCCATGACTGATCCGTTGGGTACTCCTCCTATAAGAATTTGATCTGGAGATCCGAGACAAGAAGGTAAGTGAGAACATTGTTGCTAATCATCTCTACCACCTAGAGCTACCTCATTTAGAGATGGAGGAATATTGAGAGATCAATGAGGATTTCCCTGATGAGCACCTCTTTTCAGTCAAAGAATCACCTAGACCTTGGTATGCTGATATTGCTAATTTTTTGGCTACAGGTGCCACCCACCCCGACCTCTCCTTCCAGCAAAGGAAGAGGTTTCTCTATGATGTCAAGAGGTACTTCTGGGAAGATCCTCTACTATTCCGATCATGTGGGGATGGGGTGATCTGACATTGAATCCCAGAAACTGAAGTTCATGGAGTCTTGGAATTATGTCACACCTTTCCAGTTGGGGGAAATCATGGGCCAGACCGTACTATAGCAAAAATCCTGTAGTTTGGGTTTTTATGGACCACCATTCATAGAGATGCCCGAGCCTTTGTTTCTCGTTGTGATCGGTGCCAAAGAACTGTTAATGTAGAGAGTAGAGCTGAGATTCCCCAACACCCCATCTTGGAGGTCGAAATCTTCAACTTTTGAGGCATAGACTTCATGGGGCCATTTACCCCATATTTTGGGAATACTTATATCGTGGTCTGCATCAAATACGTCTCCAAGTGGGTGGAAGATGTTGCTACAACACACGAAATGACCAAGGTGGTCATGAAGTTTTTAAATAAACACATTTTTAGAAGGTTCGACGTTCCCTGTGTACTGATCAATGATAGAGGGACCCACTTCGACAACACATTGATGAAAGGAGTACTGTTAAAGTAAGGAGTGAAGAATCATATGGGGATGACATATCATCTCTAGTCTAGTGGATAAGTGGAGCTCTCCAACTGTGAGTTCAAGCAGATTCTAGAGAAAATGGTGAACACTTCAAGGAAAGACTAGTCCAAGAAGCTAGGCGATGCTTTGTGGGCATATTATACCACTTTCAAAATTCCACTAGGGACGTCTCTATTCCACCTCATCTATGGAAATCCATGCCATCTTACCGTAGAGTTGGAGCACAAAGATTACTGGGTTGTCAAGGCCCTGAATTTTGATCTGAAGGCAGTTGAAGAGAAGCATAAGTTCCAACTATCAGAACTTGATGAAATCCAATTGGAGGCATATGAGAATGCCAAGCTGTACAAGGAGAAGATGAGAGAAATCCGCGACTGGATGATTTCACGAAAATCTTTCCAACTCGATGATTAGGTAATCCTTTTTAACTCCTGTCTTCTATTATTCTCAGAAAAGCTAAAGTCACAATGATCGGTACCATTCTGATTCATACGAGTATTCCACCATGGAGTGGTAGAAATTGTTGGGGAGAGTGGTCAACCATTCAAGGTGAATGGACAACAACTGAAGACTTACCATCACATGAAAGACATGGTGGGAACTCTCTCCACCATGTATCTTAGGTAAGCGGAGGTAAGTCGGTCAATCCAACGACCTAAAACAAAGGCGCTTCCTGGGAGGCAACCTAGAGGTTACACACCGTGTACCCCCTACACACATGACGTGTACTAATTATTTTTCATCTTTATTTTTAATATTATAAATATATATATTAACTAAGTAATATATAGGGATGATGCTGATGCTAATGGTAAAGTCACTGGAGTTTATCCAAGTCGTCAGCAGTTCGAATCTCTCCATACCTACCTTCGACATAGGGTTCCTCCTTTTTATACTCACATTTTCTTAAAAAGTGTGTGTGGTATTTTTCATAAAAAATACACATTTTTTTAAATATAAGAAAACCCATGATGGGGATGAACTGGTTGTCCAGGGTCGTAACCCGGTTCCAAAAAACCCAGGTTCGAATCCTGACAACCGTCCCATTTCCATCATTTTTCCTTTTAATAAAACCAAATGACATGTATTTTGATATACGTTGTGTGTGCCATGTTTTCATTAATAACTAAAAATATTTTCAAAATAAAGGAATACATTCAGGTGAAGTTGGCAGATTGGCAGAGTCTTGGCCCTAGATCCAAAAGACCCGGGTTCAAACTCGGCTAATCTCCCAGCTTCATCCCTTTTATTCTAATTAAAACCACACGCTGTGACTTTCCTTCATCCTCTATAGTATTGACCCTGTACATTAAATATACATAATTAATAAACATGAGAAACAATACAACTTTTGCTCTAGTGGTTGAGTGCTTCTATTCAGAATGACCGATCACCGGTTCGAACCTCGCCCCAAGCAATGAACCAAAGGTTGTACTTATCTTTTTCCAATATTAGAACACACAACGTGTATTTTTACAATACATTACGTGTATATATTTATTTTTAATTAATTATATATATGTATATATTTCTTTTATTTTAATATATTAATATTAATTATTATATAGTTTACTATAATAATTATGTTATATACCTATTGTCTTCCTAAAAAAAACTACACGGTGTGTCTGCTAGAGTACACGCTATATACTCTGGCTATAAAATCCAGAAACCGTACGTGGCCACACCCCATGTCACGTGGTGTCCCCCCTCACAGTTTTCTTCTCCTAGATGCTGCACGACCTCCCTACCTCGAATCCGCCAATTTTGTGTGTTTTCGGTCTGATTTCTTCTACATTGTGATCCTCACTTCAGGTATGTTGTTCTACACTCCTTATTTCTCATTTTTCATAGAATTTAGGGTGTTTTTCAGATCAGATTATGGTTTGGATTTCACAGTACATAATCATGACATGAAGAGCACACGACGTGTACTTTTGTACACGGCCACACAATTGAAAATTGAAAATTTTAAATTTACATGATGTGTATGTTCTGTACACACCATGTACCATCCAGAATCGTGCCTGGGTACCTCATTCACATAGCCATACACACCATGTTTACATGCATGAAATGTATGTTTGGTACATGCAGTGTATCCCATTTTCTCTGGGCTAGCCCATATCCATCATTTCACACGACCATGTGGACTACGTTTTTACACACACCATGACGTACATTCACATGACATGAACTTCATTTTTTGGCTCTACTCAGATAGTGGCCGTGTCTTTGAAACACACGACCAGGAACCAATTTTCACGTACATGGTGTGTATGTTCATTACACACCGTGTATCCTTTCCTGTCCAGTGACATGCCCACTCGGCATGTCTATCCAGAGAACATAGGATGCTAACTCGCTTACACTACATGCAATGTACTCTGGATATACACGCCGTGTTCTTTTACTTTTCTGGTTTTTTCTCACATTTTCTTCTTTTTATTTTTATTTTGTTTTGTTTTCCTTTCTTTTTCAGGATATGGAAGATGGATACCTTGCATGTGGGAAGAGGTCCACCTATGCTACTAGGGGTGAGAGGCCCACTTTTCACCAGATACGACTTCGGCCCACTACAACACCACCCCCAGAATTACCAGTGTACCATACTCCTCTACTGGACATCTTACCACCACTCACCGCCTCGATAGAGGCTAGTCCCAGTACCGCACCTCCACAACCCTGCACGGAGCCTCTGAGCACCACCCTTTATTCACCACCAGCTGCCACACCTCATGAGCCCTCCTCAGTAGCACCTGATCCCTCATCGGACACTATATCTAGTGGACCTTCTTCTACTGCGGTCGCTATGCCACCAGATCCAGCCCCTGCTGCTGCACCACCTTCGCCAGCCCCTGCAGGTATCCCTTTTCCTTGCATGGTGTTCTCAGTTACAGAACTGGTGCATGATAGATTCCAGCACTTCTCTCACCACCTGATCCTATTGAGTAGTCATTATCTTAATAATAGTATTCCCCAGCAGCTGGGTATTTGGGGAGAGTTGGAGCATCTCCTCGGGCACACATCATTACTCACGATATTTTAGGTCAACACTTCTATTTTCAGATATATATTTTTGAAGTTTTATTCTTCCTTTGAGTTCGATAGGCCTGAGTACCGGGAGACACCTAGCGACACTATCCCAGTGGTCCAATTTCAGCTAGGCGGATGACCTTTTTCCCTTACCATGACCAATTTTGGCCAAGGGTGTGGTTTCTATCCCCATCCCATCACTCCACCCCTTGTCTCCACCCTGACCTGACCTGAGCATTCTGAGCTCATCACCATGTGGCGGGATTTTTTTGGACCCAACCACCACTACACCCCCACTTCCTAGAAAATTACCCTCATTATTGACCCTATCCTCCATTTCACCCAACGGTGCTTTAACACCATCTTGTTTCCCCGCTACGAGGATATGGGCATTGTGACCGGCCTTGACATGGAACTCCTAACCTGTGTCATCCGGCAGGACTATCCAGACCTCCCCTACCTTTCTGCCTCCTACTTCCATGCCATGTTCACCAACCATCAGGGAAACCTGAATGGTGGGTTCTACACCACCTGCCTAGCCCACCACCTTGGCATTTTCGAGCCTTCCCTCCCCCATGACCACCTTGGTTCCCCCCATCATATGGACTTTCTCATTCTTATTCACATGGGATTGGTCCAAAAGTAGGGGGAACTTATATCCTTGCTCAGACCCCACCACCACCCCCTGCCGACCCTCATGCCCCCAAGGTTGCACCTACCCCTTATTCCCCAACCTACCCCCTTCTTCTGGCCTTCCTTCTTCATTCACCCTTCCTTCTTCTTCTGTTCCTTTTACCACCCCACCTTCCTATGCACCCTCGGTCAATCTCTCCTTTAACCTCTGCCTAATAGAGCTCGAGTGCCACTAGGATAATATGGATCCGACTCTTAGGCAGCTCGAGTAGATGTTGGGGATTCTTCTTTAGCATCAAGGTATTCCACTACCCATATCTCCTATTACTCATTCGGCTCCTGGACCTTCTTCCGCAACTCCACCGCCATTTACAACACTGGATACGAATTCAGTTCTCCTCTCCACTACTAGAACAACTTCTACCACTACTGCTGCTGGTTCGGAGATAGCTATCGAGCCTTATATTCCGAGTCCAAATCCTATGGCTCCGACTACTATGGCTTCTCTTCCGAGTGCAACTTCTGAGCCTCCAGCTTCCACGAATGCTGATCCTTCTTTGCTGACTACTTCTGTCCAGGATGATGCCTCTTCTAAGGTGACCCCTGACTATTTTTTGGGATCATTTCTTCTATTATATATATATTGATATCTTGTGCCTGTGTTCTGTTGTGTATACTTGTAGTTTTCTCTCTCCATGACCATCATAGGTACTCTGGAACACTATGGGCTATAATTCTCCACCACTTCTCATCTTTCTTCACCTAGACACGAGGGGAGTATTATTTTTTAGGTTTCCATTATTTTCTTTTTTATTGCTAGTTTTACTTATTCCATTACTTCCCCTCATCCTGGTCCACTTTTTTGTCCCCACATCACCTTCTACACTTTTTTTGTGGCACTTGGGGGACCATGTTCCCTATTCAGTTTGGGGGAGCCTCTCTACCTACACTTCTCTTTTTCCCTTGAACTAATCTAGGAGACATCATTAATGGATGAAATATTTTAAATTGTGGAAACTTTTCAATTATTATAATTGTAAATAATAAAGGCATAGTTGAGAATTTTAGAAGTTAAATGATTTTTTTAAAAATTTAATAAATTATTTTAAAATGATTGTTGATATGGTTGATTTTCTGACTTAAATTCTTGGATATCTACATTTATTAGACTATTAATTTTTATTCATGCCATGACCTGATTGATCCTTTATCTTTTTCCTCATTCCCAAGAGGTATTCTAAACCTTTTTGACATATTCTTTCTTATACCCTCTTTCTTGATAGATTCTTGGGATATGCATAACTACCAGAATTTTAAAGTTTTTCTCTTCAAAACATGAAGATTTTTGAATCTCATTAAAATGATTGAGGTATTTGATTTTTTTTCAACCCCTTTGACCTTGAGACCTACTATACATCTGATCTTCATAAACCCTTATAAACTGCGAACAACCTTGATACAAATCTACATTACAAGCCTATTTTCCCTTCCTACCCTAATTCTTTTATAATTTTGCATGATTATTCAATTTAGATTTAGAGAGGTATTTTTGGTTTTTCATGGTACATTTTGGTGAGAAACCATGAACTTAAGCGTGGGGGAGTTTGTCACTTGTTCATTTGGGAAAAAGGGTTCTATAGACTACTATCCATTGTATTATTAGTGGTCCCTTTTCTTATAAAAAAATGAAAAAGAGGGACCAAGTTCATTTATCACACTTTACTGATGGTTTATGGACCCAATTTGGAAAAATACTATCATGGTGTTGATATACTTTTTAAAAGATCTTGATTGGGGATGGATTTTCGTTGAGCTCTAATTTTTGAATATCATGCATTGTTGTTTAAGAATTTAGCCTCTTTTTTCATTCCTCTGAGGTTATTTTTAACATTATTACCTACCAACCCTTAGCCTCAGAAACATTTGAACCTTGATGAAATCCCTCATTATTTTTGTGATTTAAATTTCTAAAGTAGAGAATGAGATTACCTGAAAGACTATGGATATAGTGAATATACTTAAGATTGAGTACAACTCTGATAAAATGATCTTGAGTGATGAGAATATTATTTTCTAGTGAGGTAAATAATTAAGTGGCATGTGTAATTGTGAAATGTTGAATGATGTGCATAAAATAGAATGAAAGTTTCATAATTAAAACTATAAAGGAGGCATGATTAGAGTATCATTTAAAAATTGAAATATGTTTTTGTGTCTTTATAAAATCCTTTGAAATATTTATAAGTATAATTAAAGTTGAATGCTTCCCTTTTTAGAATATGGATACTATCAATTAGATGTTGAGATTTTGCTTGAGGAAAAGCAAATGACTAAGTGTGGGGGAGTTTGATGTGACTGATTTGTGTATACATTTTCGTACATTTTATTGAGTTTTTAAAACATGTTTTCACCAGATACAAGTTCTTTTGGAGATAAAATGCTATAATTAGGTGATAATAATGCTTTTCAGGTATTTCCATGACAAAGACACAAATTAGGGGAAAGTTAATCAAAAATTACAAACTACACATCGTGTAATTTCCAATACACGCCGTGTACCAGAACCCCAACATGGATTGGCCATCCCAAGTACATACCCAAGTTACTAGAAGCCCGTACACACTATGTGTAGTGAATACATGCCGTGTATCCTTTTTTAGAAGCAGTTGTTGGCTGAGAAGAAGTCTACACACCCATGTTTCCAACTGACCTTTACACACCGTGTACATCAGTCTACACATCATGTATTCCCTTCTAGAAGCGGTTGGTGGCCTATGAAAGAGAGAACACACCATTTATGTCGGCTCTACACACCGTGTACCTCCACCTACCAGGCGGTTCTGTGTTCCAAGTCAAAGACGGCATGTTAGGTCACCCACCGGTGGAGAAAAAGATGAAAAAAGTGCGTTGAAAATAGTATATGACGTGTAATATCTAGTACACACCGTGTACTCCTAAATCCTATAAATAGGTGGTAGGCCCTCCAAGTTTGGGAGTTAGTTATTCATTTCATTCAAATTTCATTCAGTTTGAAGGGAGAGAACTCCGGGTATGGCCTAGAAGAGAAGAAGAAAGAGAAAGAAGAGGGGAGGAGAGAGAAAGGAAGGTGCTTCCATGCTACCTTCCTGATGAACTTTGCTCCAAGGAATTTAATAATATGCGTCCAGGTACTACAAGTTATTTAATTAATAGCTACTCCATGAGTAGCCAAATTCCCTATGTGTTGGGGCTGTGGACAAATGAATGTTGCAATTTATCAATTGTGATGTTGTAATCATATTATTCATCTTTTCTTCCTCATAATTTATTATTAAACCTTTCCAAATATCACTAGAAATCTTGTATCAGACCAAGAATGTGATTTTTAGGGATCCTTAAGAAATTACGGTTAAAAACATCCATGACCATTAGGTGTTTTAATCATCTCAAAAGGGCTGAAATTAATATAAATTAAGAGAAATCAATTTTTGGACCAACAAAATTGACTTCCATTGATTTAAACAAAACTTACTAGACCAAGGGGGTTCTGTTACATAATTAATCCCAGAGATGTGAATAATCATGAAAAACACAACCTCATAAGAAAATTGATTTAATAAAAACCTCTTAAAATCTACATCCCCAATGCATTTCCCTCCAAATTTTCATCAAACCAAATTCCTATGTTTTTCTTTATCCTTTAAGTAAATTTCTGAAGAAACTAAAATCCAATATCCCTTTTCATCAAAACATAAAAAATCAACTTTAAATTCATTACACTTCATTAAATCAAGTACAAACTAGATAAAAAAGACAAAAATAACTCATTTTCCCTATGATTCAACCCCTTAATGGTACTATACTCATTAGGGTAATACAATTTAGATATCCAAAAATAACACTTCGACAGAAAAAACTACCATTATCCATTACTTTATAATTGTTTCCACAAAATAAAAGACAATTCTTCCTTGAATAACATTTTCACATAACAAACTATAGGGTTACACATATTAGAAAAAGTCTTCCAAAGTAATCCCATCATCAAAAGAGAATTAATATTTTTAAACTTTTCATCATACAATAATCTACCATAACTCTTGGATCCCTTATATGTAGACTTATTAATCATTCAACATTATTCATGATACCTTAACCAGAATTCCCATATTATTCCTTAATACTTATTTCCTACAAATAGAAAACATGAATCATGTCCTAATATTGAATAATTTCAAAACATGAGACAAGAAATAATCCATACCTTTCATATGTCATTTTTAGTTTCCTCATATTCAATTGGAATAACATTAGGTTTTTCTAAACATATATTTTTAGGGTCCTGCTGATCCCATTCCCAAACCTTCTTCGCCAGAAATCTATTTTCACAATGACCATACTCCCCACATTTAAAACATTCAGTTGATAACCTGGAAAGAACTTCTTTCACTTTTTCAGAGTCCACTAAATAATTCCTTTTTTACTCAGTAGGATATTGATTTATGACCATAATTGCCACATCTAAAACATCTTCTAGTCCCCTTAAAACATTTCCCTAGGTGTTTCTTTCCACATCCTTGACACATAGGTTGTTGAATATACTTACCTTTATGATCATTACCTGAACTTACAGAGGGATTCGTTTCTCACACATATGAAACGTTAGAAAAATAACTAAGGTTAAAGTGGTCAATCATGACTCCATATAGTTGGTTTAGAATAACCACAAGAGTTCTCATTATAACTACCATTTTATTTGGTTGCTTATTTAGAAAACCACCATAATTTCCTTCACATCCATTATCACTTTGGTGCCTACTAGATCTAGTTTTTTACTAAACCCAAAAATGTTAGTGTGATTATATCAGTAAAATCATCATATACTATCATATGAGGAAGATAAACACTAAGATATACTCATCCATGTTATCTCAAACTCATTCAATTTTTCTAAAATAACTATGACTCTTTCTAACATGCTAAAAATTATGGTTATATATATCTTTTCACTTATACTTAAATAACACCCTAACCTCTAAAGTTATCTAAACTGACCTATGATACCAACTATAAGGCCCCGACCTTAAACATTAAATAATCTTTATTTAAGTAAATAATTTTAATTTTAATCACATCGAGGATCTTTTAAGGTTTAGATATTTAGATAATTAGGTCATAACAAATGCATAACAACTTAAATATTACAATTAGACACTTATACTCACTATCAATTTTTTTCCCATAAAACAAAAACTATTTTAAAAAGAAACACGGTTCATTTCATGTTTAAACAACATGAATTTTACTTGATCCCATCATTGACTCTATTATTCTTTAAGTCATGTGAAAAACATTTCAAACTTAGGATGAGCATAAAAATCTCAGTAAGGGATACATAAATAATGAAAACTGTTAGTCTTGTGAAAACATGTAAACCATGAATACTTTATCATAAATTAATACTTTTCACCTTTAAGAAGTAGCAAAAACACTTTACTGAATATAAACTTATTGCTTACCCTTTTTGTAACCAAAATATTACCATAAATCCCATAAAAAGCAAAATATAACATATAAAGGTAACTTTGGGACATAAGAATACTTAAATGGAATAACTATATGGTCGACTTCCACACATATTACTAAATGGAATAGCTATAGGACCAACTTCCATATCTATTGCATTAGAGGTTATAATGTAACCACCCATCCTTGGTTTATCATGAAACCACCATATTTGGTTTATCACATAACGACCCATCTTTTTTTTATCACGTAACCACTCATCAAATTTCCAAGTACCATTATATAATCATAACATGTAAAAAATTGCAATTATCAACATTTCACTCATAAAATTTCATTTGTAATCACAAAAAATCATTTCAAGATATTGAAATAGTAAATCCACTTTCAAAACCATTTTCAATACCAAAAAACCCAAAAAGGGAATAAGGTATTACTTTTACTTTTAGAAACATTAAGGCTTATAGAGGAATCCAAATATCAAATAACGGTTAAGGTGGAGAAGAAGCCGTTGTCGCCGCATACGTTAAAAACATTCCTTTTTGTAATTTAGTAAAATGATTCGTAGAGAAAATATTCCATTTTAATTAAAAGTCAAAGGGGTTTATTATACACCGTATAAAAGAAGGTGGTGTATATTATCAAAATATGCCTCAATGAAAGGAGATTGAGATGAAGTCCCTTACCTTGAGTCTAACTCATCACGTACAATCATTATGTTCTTGAATAATAAACTTAAGTTAATTTATAATTTCTTGAGAAAATTTTTCAAGTTTATTATTACTTTTATATCACTTATTATCATGTTATAAAGATTACATAATTATTTAATTTCATATCAGACGTTTTGTCGATATTCGGTACATGAGTTGAAAATGAACTTATTTTAATGTAAATTGTACATGTATTCAAAAGTCCATCATCTCCAGAATATTATTCATGATTTAAATATCATATATATCCAGTATATTTGTATTTATAATATCAATAATATTTGGAGATAATAAATGAAATGCACCGTTCATGGAGACAGTAGGTCGTACGTACGTATGAACGCTACTTTCATTTATTTTTCATATTAAAAGAATAACAATAAAATGATATAAATGTATATTATAATACCAGTATTATATTTATTTAATATATGTCTCATAGTTTTGATAAATCTTTCCTTTATACTTTCTATGTATAATGGGAATGAGTCATATAGTTTGAGGGGGCGGTAGTCCACACTTCCTCAAACAAAATTATCATATTTACACAACATGGAAAGCATAAAGGTATGTTATAAATAAAAATTACATAATAATAAAGAAAATATAAATATAATATATATCATATATAAATATATTTCCATCATAATGGTCACCATGGGAGGTGTTATGATAAAATTGAATAATCATCATTTCGTGAGGCAATAGTTCACCATACACAGAAACAATATGTTCCATATCCATTAGATGGAGGTGTGTGTAATTTCAGGTCAAAACATTAGAATAAAAACATACTAGTATATTTATTATACTATATTTTTTATAAAATAATGGAATAAAGAGAGGTTATGGGGTTGGAGAAGGAAAATAATTGAAAGGAGCTTGAGTGAAGACATTACCTCTAAATCGGGTAACTCCTTTTGATTTGAGACAAAAGGATTCCTTGTGTTACTTTATTCCCAAGGTAAGGATTCTAGGAGGAAGGTAGGTATATTGGGAGATTATTTGAGCATAATTTTTGTGATCAAAGGGGCTTGAGAGGTGTGAGCAAGTGGGTAGAGGTGGTGGCCTTTTATATGAGAGAGGAGGGGAACTTTAGGAAAGTCTTGAAATATTATTTTATTATAAATTTATTTTCGAATTATAATGGATCCAAAGTGATAAATTTAGAGTATAAGATGAGTATGGGTAAAAATAATCTCAAAAAATAGGTTTTAGACAATTTTAGGTCACAAATTTAACCTTATCTTTTGGCTTTAACTCTTAGTTAAATAAATTAACCATCACCATGTCTTCTTGTATTTTTACACTATATGGTTAATATAGTTACTAAAAAATGACAAGTGAACCTAAAGTGGATCATTAATGAATTTTTTAGAATTATATAAGTAATTTTTCCAAATATTAGATTTTTATGACTATTATATCATTTTAAAAAACTAGTATTTGTTTTAAAAACTCATTTATGTCAATTTTGACACTATTTAGTAATTGATTTTTTTAAAGTCATAAAAACTTGATTCATTCAAAAAAACTACATTAACTCAAATATAACATGTAAAAATAATCCAAAAAATTAGTTTATGACATCAAAATGTTCAAATTATATTTATTTTAATATTTATAATATCATTTATTTTAATCTTTCATTAATAAGGTAATCACTTCATCATCATTGTGTCATAAATAAATTTATTTATTTAATGTCTAAAAATTATAAATAAAATACCATGATGTATAAAATATTTTTATCTTTATAATTACTATTTATAGTCAAAGATATAAATTATATAACCTCACCTTAAAATTTTTTTAGGAAAAAGATACATGTTTATGTTATATTTTCTTTACTTAAAATTAATTATTATAACATGTCATTATCACACCCAAGTGGCTCAATGAGGTCCTAAAATCAACCCAATGATGATTATGGTTGGCCATATCTAATTAAATATGATTAGGACACATTTTAGGGTAGTTTTATATAATTATAATATTATTTGTACCCTTATTTACCTGATTTACGTTTTAACCATGGTAAATAAAAATAATTATTGAAGTTACTATTCATAATGTCTAAAAATAAAAGGTTCCTATTTAAAAAATTTGGAACTTATTATTAAAAATATGGAATCCATTTTTCCAAATTCAAAACATATAATTGGCAGAAACTAATTTAAAATTAATTCTCATTGTCAAAACTAGAAAGCGGGTTTTTTAAGAAGTAAAAACTGTCAAAATATTGACATGTGTTTATGTCCAATTTGAATGTAAAATTACATAAAATGACCAAAATTTTATTAAATGATAAAAAAAAATCCAATTAAACTTTAAAACTAATTAAAAGTACAATCTATCTATATAAATAAATTAGATGAAAAAGCAGTTTTGAATTAAAATGCAGTATTTTTCACCATTCATTAAAATATGGATTTTATCAGAAAAATACCAAAATTTCAACCAAAGTAAATTTTGATGTCTTTATTTTAAATAAGAAGTTTATTTTGTCAAATAGAACATATAATAGTGACAAAAAATATATTTTAAAATTATTCTCCATCAAAAGACAGCAAAACAACATTTTAAAAATATTAGAGTATTTTATTCTTAAAAATGGATTAATTATCATTTTAAGCATCTAAAATTTATTGGTAAATGTAAAAAAATTTAAAAAACTTGTTTAATCATATTGTAGTTAGTTATTTTTGTTCTCTACAATACAAGGTCTAGGCATTAAATACCATTTAAAATAATAATAATATTATTGTATTATTTTTCGGTATAACTCAACGTTATGTGCAATGTAAGATTTTAGAGAAACCCATTTTTTCATGTCAATTACACTATAAAAAAAACATCCCCTTTAACATAAAATTAATATATTATTCATAAATATTAATAGATATTAAAATGTATTATTCTATAAATACCTTGGATGTTACATCCTTCCCCCCTTTTGGAAATTGGGTCCTTGCAATTTTAAAATTTAGCTCGGTAACTTCATTGAAAATACCATATCAGAAAAAGAGTCAATAGAACTACCACTTTAAAAGAATGAAAGAAAAGTAAAAATTTCACCTGAGATAACTCATACTAGAATTTCATGTATGAAATCATGGATATAGAAGAAAAACTAACCATCTTATTCTGATAGAGAGTGATAGAAAACATGATCAGGAGAAAGTTAACAATTAGAAAACCACAAACTTGTGATGGGTTAAACGGTCTTTGATTTCATAGTAGGAAAAATAAATGGACACCTTTTTTGTTTTAAAATCCTTTTTATAAAGTTAAGGAATTTATTTAAGTGATTGACTAAGAACATAAGGAAACATACTTACTTGTCAAGTATAATTTAATCCTTTAATAAATTTCTACCACAAACTCATATTTTCTCTAAATAATGAGTATTAAAGATGACTTGGTGACACCTGAAGCACTAGAATCAACTTCTAGAGAATCACATAATCCAAAAAATATTAACTATCTATTTATCCTATCTTGAAACATTATATAAAACCAAAATGGTTAGGATAAGATAAGATAATTCCCCAAAAAGAATAATTATTTATAAGAAAAAAAGACTACTTTTAATCTCCAAAATTCAACAGTAATACCCAAAGTATAATGTACACCATTCAAAAAATAATTGTCCATATAATTCCTCAAAAATAATCCAAACTAAGTTTGAAACCCAAAATATAGAAGGGTTTGATAACATATTCTTCCAAGATAAATTTTAACATTTATCTCCAAATAACATCAACCACTCTTAATGGATCGTACCAAAAATTAATTTCCAAAATCACATATTCTCTAAGATAGATCAATCATTTTGATAAATAACCCAAAACACAATAAGTCCATAATTAAATCATATATTTCTCCAAAAATAATTTAGGATTTATTCTTCAAAATAAAATTCCATAGTATTCTATTTAACTTTATCATAAAGGGATCCCAAAATAGTGAATGTCTTCCAAAATAACATTCATCACTTAATCCCCAAATCATTTTCCAATACCAAGGATATATATTTGATAAAAGGTAAGTTCCCAAAATAAAATTATTCTTACTCCATTAACTCGTTTAACTAAAAGAAAAATCCATACTAACTAGGGGATTCATGTAGGCTATTGGTAGGTGATAAAACCTTGCCGCACTTCAATTGCGGGTTCGATCCCCACAACCTTGTCCGACATGGTGGGTTGTCAGCCTTCCTGTGCTTAGTCCTTTTTCTAAAGCTATATAATTCATATATCATTACCAAAATGAGATAAAATCTTCAAAAATAACCATAACATATTTTAATCTCAAAGTTTATCTCATGTCATTCATTTTGCATCCCAAAAAGTAATATCTCATAATTACCTCAAAATAAGAGTTCATATAAAGGTTATCTATTAATTTATAATTGTGTCCACAAAATAAAATATAATTCTTCCTCATATAAAATTTTCAGATAACAAACTACAGGGTTACACATACTAGAAAAATTATTCCAAAGTAATCCCATCATCAAAAGAGCATTAATACTTTTAAAAATTTCATCATACAACAGTCTACCATAACTCTTGAATCCATTATATATAGACTTATTAATCATTCATCCTTCTTCATGATACCCTAACCAGGATTTTCCATCTTATTCCTTAATACATCTTTCTTACAAATAAAAAACATGAATCATGTCCTAAGATTCAAAAATTTAAAAACATGAGACAAAAACTAATCCATACCTTTTATATGTCATTTTCAGTTTCCTCATCTTAAATTGGAATAGCATTAGGTATTGCTAAACATATATTTTTAGGGTCCTACTGATCTCATTCCCTAGACTTATTCATTGGACATCTATTTTTATAATGATCATACTCCCCACATTTAAAACATTCAATTGATAACTTGAAAAGAACTTCTTTCCCTTTCTTGGAGTCCACTGAATGATTCCTTTTTCCTTATTAGGATATTGCTTTATGAACATCATTTCCACATATATAACATCTTCTCATCCCTTTAAAACATTTCCCTCGGTTTTTATTTCCACATCATTGACACATAAGTTGTTGAATATACTTACCTTTATGATTATTACCTAAACCTCCACAGGGATTTTTTTATCGTATATATGATGACTTAGAAAAATCACTAAGGTTAAAGTGTTAAATAATGACTCCATATAGTTGGTTTATAATAACCATAAGAGTTATCATTGCAACTCCCATTTTATTCAGTTGCTTATTCAGAAAATCACCATAATTTACTTTACATCCATTGTTACTTTGGTGCCTACTAGATCCAACCATTTACAAAAACAAAAAATGTTAGTGTGAGTATATCAGTAAAATAATAATATAATATCATATGAGGAAGATAAACACTAAGATATACTCATCCATGTTATCTCAAACTCATTAAATTTTTCTAAAATAACTATGACTCTTTCTAATATTCTAACCATTATGGTCATATACATTTTTTCACTTATACTTAAATAACACCCTAACCTCTAAAGTTATCTAAACCGACCTCTGATACCAACTATAAGGCCTTGACCTTAAACATTACATAATTTTTATTTAAGTCAATAATTTTAATTCTAATCACATCAAGGATCTTTTCAGGTTTATAGATTTAGAGAATTAGGTCATAACTCATACATAACAACTTAAATATTACAAGTAGACACTTTTAATCACTATCCATTTTTTTCATAAAACAAAAACTTTTTTAAAAATAAACATGGTTTGTTTCATGTTTAAACAACATGAATTTTCCTTGATCCCATCATTGAATCTATTATTCTTTAAGTACTGTGAAAAAAATTTCAAACTTGGGATGAGAATAAAAATATCCATAAGGGATACATAAAGAATGGAAACTATTATTCTTACAAAAACATGTAAACCATGAATACTTTATCATAAAGTAATACTTTTCACCTTTAAGAAGTAGAAAAAATACTTCACTGAATATAATCTTATTTATTACCCTTTTTTAACCAAAATATTACCATAAAGATGATATAAAGAAAAATATAACATATAAAGGTAACTTGGGACATAAACATTCTTAAATGAAATAACCATACAGTCGACTTCCATAAATACCACTAAATGAAATAACCATATGACCAACTTACATACTCAATTCATTGGAGGTTATAACATAACCACCCATCTTTGGTTTATCATGGAACCACCTATATTTGGTTTATCACATAATCACCCATCTTTGGTTTTTCATGTAACTACTCGTCAAATTTGTAATTACCATTATGTAATCATAACATGTAATGATAGATTTATTTTCCTTTCAAAAAAATTAAGGCTTATAGAGGAAACTAAATATCAAATAACGGTTAAGGCGGTGGATTAGTCGTTGTCACCGAATATGTTAAAAAAATTCCTTTTTTTAACTTAGTAAAATGATTCGTAGAAAAAATATTCCATTTGAATTAAAATTCAAAGGGGTTTATTATACACCGTATAAAAGAAGATGGTGTATATTATCAAAATATGCCTCAATTAAAGGAGATTGGGACGAAGTCCCTTACCTTGAGTCTGACTCGCCACGTACAATCATTATGTTCCTAAATAATAAACTTTGGTTAATTTATAATTTATTTAGAAATTTTTTGAAGTTTATTATTCCTTTTATATCACTTATTACCATGTTATAAAATTAAATAATTATTTAAGTTCATATCAGACATTTTGTCGATATTCAGTACATGAGTTGAAAATGAACTTGTTTTGATGTAAATTGTCCATGTAGTCAAAAGTACATAAACTAAAAAATATTATTCATTATTTAAATATCATATATATAATTTATATATGTATTTATAATATCCATAATATTTTGAGATAAGAAATGAAATGCACCGTTCATGGATACGGTAGGCCGTATGTACGTATGAATGCTACTTTCATTTCTTTGTCATATTAAAAGAATAATAATAAAATGATATAAATGTATATTATAATACCAATATTTTATTTATTTCATGTATGTTTTTAGGTTTAATAAAATCATACTTTATACGTTCCATGTATAATGAGAATGAGTCACATCGCTTTGAGGGGGCGGTAGTCCACATTTCCTGAAACAAAATTATCATATTGAAAAAACATGGAAAGAATAAAGGTATATTCTAAATAAAAATTATAGAATCATAGAGACAATAAAAATATAATATATATCATATATAAATATAGTTCCATCATAATTTCCACCATGATAGGTGGTAGGAGAAAATTGAACAATCATCATTTTGTGTGGTAGTAGTTCGTTGTACACAGAAACAGTATGTTCGATATCTATTAGATGGAGGTGTGTGTAGGTGTAGGTAGAACCCTTAGCATAAAAACATACTACTATATTTATAATACTGGTGTTGTTATAAAATAATGTAATAAATAGATGTTAGGGGGCTGTAGAAGGAAAATAAATGAAAGGAGCTTAAGAGAAGACATTACCTCTAAATCGGGTAACTCCTTTTGATTTGAGCCAAAAGGCTTCCTTGAGTTACCTTCTTCCCAAGGTAAGGATTCTAGGATTAAGGGAGGGATGTTGGGAGATTATTTGAGTAGAATTTGGGTGAGACAAGGGGCTTGATATGTGTGAGTAAGTGGGTAGAGGTGATATCCTTTTATAAGATAAAGTAGGGGCAATTTCGAATTATAATGGCTAAAAAGTGATAAATTTAGAGGATAAGATGAGTATGAGTCTAAATCCTCTCAACTAATAGGTTTTTAGACAATTTCAGGTCACAAATTTAACCTTATCCTTTTGGATTTAACCCTTAGTTAAATAAATTAACTATTACCATGTCTTCTTGTATTTTTACACTATATGGTTAATATGGTTAATATAAAATTCCAAGAGAATCTAAAGTGAATCATTAATAAAATTTTTAACATTATATAAGACATTTGTATAGATATCATATTTTTATGTCTATTACATAATTTTAAAAAATAGTATTTGTTTTAAAAACTCATTTATGTCAATTTTGATACTATTTAGTAATTGATTTTTGTTAGTCATAAAAACTTGATTAATTTGAAAAAACTAAATTAAATCAAATATAACTTTTCAAAATCATCCATAAAATTCTTATATGGAATAAAAATGTTCAGATTAAATTTATTTTAATATTTATAATATCATATATTGGAATCTTTCATTAATAAGGTAATCACTGCATCATCATTGTGTCATAAATAAATTTATTAATTTAATGTATAAAAATTATATATAAAATACCATGTTGTAGGAAATTTTTTTAGATTTATAATTAATATTTATAGTCAAAGAGATCAATTATATAACCCCACCTTAAAATTGTTTTAGTAAAAAGATACATGTTTATGTTATATTTCTCCTTACTTTAAATTAATTATTATAACATGTCATTATCACACCCAAGTGGCTTCACAGGGTCCTAAAATAGGCCCAAGGATACTCATGGTCAGCCATAACCTATCAAATAGGATTATGACACATTTTAGGATAGTTTTATATAATTATAATATTATTTTTACCCTTATTTACCTGATTTACCCTTTAACCATGCTAAATAAAAATATTTACTAAAGTTACTATTCATAATGTTAAAAAATAAAAGGTACATATTTACACAATCTGATACTTATGATTACAAATATGGAATCAATTTTTCCAAATTCAAAACACAGAATTGGCAGAAATTAATTTAAAATTAATTCGTATTTTCAAAACCAGAAAGTGGGTTTTTAAGAAGTAAAAACTATTAAAAGATTTACTTGTGTTTATGCCCAATTTCAATGAAAAATTACTTCAAATGACCAAAATTGTATTAAATGATAAAAACTTAATCTAATTATGATTTAAAACCAATTAAAAGGAAAATATAACTATATAAATAAATTAGATGAAAATGAAATTTTGAATTAAAATGCAGTATTTTTCACTATTCATTAAAATATGGATTTTATCAAAAAATACTAAAATTTCAACCAAAGTAAATTTTGATGTCCGTATTTTAAATTAGAAGTTTATTTTGTCAAATAGAACATATAAAAGTGAAAAAAATTATATTTAAAAATGGTTCTCCATTAAAAGGCGATAAGTAGATATTTTAAAAATATTAGAGTATTTTATGCTTAAAAATGGATTCATTCTCATTTTAAGAATATAAAATTTATTGGATAAATGTAAAAAAATTTAACAAACATTCGTAATAATATTTTATTTAGTTCTATTAATTCCCACCAATATAGTATCTAGGCATTAACTACCATTTAAAATAATAATAATATCATTGTATTATTTTTCGGTATAACTCAATGTTGTGTGAAACATAAGATTTCGGAGAAAAAAATTGTTGCGTGTTGAGTATGTTATTATAAAAAGTGTCACCTTTAACATAAAATTAATATCTTATTCATAATTATTTATATATATGAAAATGTATTATTCTATAAATACCTGGGATGTTACAGTTAATGTATAGAACCTCATACAACTCATGATTTGCATTAATCACCCAACTATAAAATCTAATTTTATTTACACATATAAAAATGTATCATATGTATAAGGTATATAAAACCATTTCATGTAAAGGCTTAGAAGTATATAAAATAAAAATACCCACAAGAGCATACTTGGTGCGACTGGCATCCAACCCCCACTTTTTTTAGACAAGGCTTAATCCCCCAGAATAATGATAAGTCCTACCCAAAGTCCCACTACCCATGGATCAATACTCAAGAAAGACCTCAGTTCCATTACAACTCTAATATCTAATATATATAAATCATGACCAACCCTTATTATTGAATTCATAATAAGAATAAAAAATCATAGCCTTGTCTGAATGAAAACTAAATATTTTATATTTTACCTAGAATTTCACTCTTATATGCATGGAATGATAATTATAATATGTATTTTAAACAATTTAAACTAAGGAATAAAACATTCATAATATAAAAAGTTGATATACATGAATATGGATTTCATAAATAAACATTTCATATATTTAATATGAGATATAACAAATTTAGACAAGTATGATTTCTATAAAAAATCACTTTTTATATGGTATAAAGTCACACAGATTTAATACAGGTCCAAAAGAATTGTGTCAGCAAAGGTTGTTAAGGAAAATACATTTTTTTTAATTTTCTGGAAAACATGGACAAATACTACAATGTGATTTCCCCACCCAAGCCATTTCTCAACAAAGAATTACTCAAAGGAGAATCCTTGAACTATGACTTACTTAAGCAATAAAATTCATTTTTTATTATATGGACATACCATAAACCATGACATATTAATATCTTTCATGAAGTGGGTTGTCCTTTTATAAATCCTATTTCTATAAACTATGACATAGTGGTAAGAAAACCATGACAAGAAAATACTGAAAAATTATTCTCTATTGTATGATAAGAATAACCACATTTTTAAAAAATAAATAACATTTTTCTTGAATGTTTCTACAAAACACAACACAATTTTATAAACCATGTTATTTTTGTGAAAAACAATGTAAACCATGATGTGGTTTTATTAACATTATTCATGGTTTTAGTAAAATACCAAAATATTTTTATTTTTGATTTTCATATTATCGATTATTCAATAAAAATGGATCTTATTACATTGGAGGTTTTTATGGGACATCTCTATGCCCATAAGTATAAGAAAAAAAACAGAAAACCCATAAACAGGATCTACCAGAAGATGAATCAACAAGATTAAATGAAAAAAAATAAAATAATCAGACCTCATTGTTCATGATTTTATCTTCACCAATAGTTAGATTTATTGGGTTACCTTAGAAGAAAACAATATGTTTCTACCTCCAAAGGTATCTAATAGTCACTGGAATCACTAAATGATTCTACAGAACATATTATTCTTCAAAAGTGTTCTAACACCTCCACCAAAAAGGAGAATTAAGAGAAGTTATTAGAGATAGATTCAACTTATAGAATAAAATCCAATATAATTGAATGAATTATAATAACTCCATTTTATAGAAATTTTCATTGAATGAAGAATTATCTTAGAGTCTTGGTGTTTTGAACAATTTGAAACAACCAAACTTTGGAATTCAATGTTATAACTCTTACAACATCATCCTTATTAATTAAATGAATTTTTAATACTCCTTTTAACATTTATTTAATCTATAAATAATCATATGATACACCTCAAAGTGAAATAAACATGATATTTTTTTGGGGAATGTTAACTGAATGATATCATTGTTCCGCCTATGAGGTGGCACATTTCGGGTGATGGTGAAATGGTCTGATGAGGATCATCACCTGTCCCTTTTTCTGGAGATGGTTTCCTGTCAAATTCACCATTTATTTTATTTTGACCCATTCTGAATCATTATCCTTTAAAAGAAGGTTGGATTAACCCTATAAGGACTGGGTAATTCACCCCTTTCGCATTGCAAAGGAGGTTCCATAGTCAATCGGTCCCAGTAGGCAATTACGTGGGTTCAAGTACTTGTGAAATCAGTCCTCCTTAGATATAACTTCCTCAGATGGTCTTCAATAGGTTTATTTGTGGATCCAGAAACACCCAACATCCCTTGTATCCATGATTCATGGACATGCTTTCCAAAGTCAGACACTCGTTGATTGATGATTCAGCCAACGACACTTAAGGACTCCATTGGCCGAGAGGATGAGAATTTGGGCTCATCTCACCCTTCTGGGAGAGGATTATTGCATGTTCCAGGACTCTCTTATAGATTTAATTCATGTTCATATGTTTGTTAATCCTTGGTTCATTCCCTAAGAGTGTATCCATGGGCTACCCTTGGTTTTCAAGATCATAGTAGGCATGCATATATTTAATGATATGGAGCTACTGCTGACTTGATCCATACAATAAGGTGCTATGGAGTTTATCATCATCTAGGGGGGATAGAAGGTGATTTTATTTTGGGATCAGAACCATAATATGGGTTTCCTATGTATCCTTGGGAGAGGAATTAGAACCCACGTAGTTCAGAATTATGTGGGGCTTACACATGGAAGCTACCCATTGGGGGGACATGGTTGGGTGAACCATTTTGGATGGGAATCCTTTTGAGCTTGGGCCTTTGAGTAGGAATCCTACATATCCTAGTTTGATTAGGAATCAGAGTTCTCATAGTTTAGATTTTTTGGGGCTTACGCATGGAGGCTTCCTATTTAGGGAGACATGATTGGGTGGACCCTTTATGGGAGGGTACCCTTTTGAGCTCGATCCTTCGAGTAGGAGTACTAGTTATCCTGGTTTGATCTGGAATCAGAGTTCTCATAGTTCATATTTGTGTGGATGTTGTGATCATCACAAACCTCTAATCCTACGCGAGTCATGATCGGTGTGAGAAACAAGAGGATGCGAGAGATCCAACCAACCACATGCTTCCTCTCCTATTGGTGGGATAGGGAGAGCCTACAATAAAAGAGGCCTGGGTGATGGTGGGAGAGGGTGCAGAGTGATGAAACTTTCAATGTGAAATGACATTGAAGGTCATGTGGCTCGACCACAGAAGATTGGGGACTTACCTCATTGGGAGGGCCCTGAAATATGTTCTAGGAAGGGGAGGAGTTTCGTCATCATCGAAGGAGAAGCGAACATAACTCTTTTGACTGATCACTATTCTTCATTGAATGAAAAAGAAAGTGATCAACCTTAATCCCTAGAATGAGTAGGATCACATTGTCATCCCAAGGTTGGACTCTAGGTTATCATGGTAATGTAGACCCACATACATTCCTGAATACCAAACTGTTATAGGGAGAGCATTCATGACTCTGCTTACCATGGGTATGTAGACTCAAAGGGTCATGCTGATGCACCCGATGGTCTGATCATACGAGTCTGGTGGCTTTGGAGGAGGCTTTGACCTGATGCCAGAGGACTAGTTTGATGATGGATTATGGAGGACTGGATGATAGTAGAGGGGTGAGGTTGGAACTGGAGGAAATAATACCCAAAAAAACCCCATTCCACATACTGGTTTCTTATGCGGGATGGGGGAGGCTCCGCATACCTAGCAGTATGAGGGAAGAGGGGTCGTATGTGTACCGAGGCGGTACATGGACATGGGTATAGACCACAGTGTACCATAGTCGTATGCGGCCCATCACGTCGCTTTGGGTTCCATCCACGTACTGATGAAATACGCGACGTTGGGTTCAGTCCGTGTAGTGGTATAGTATGTGGAGCACCATATTAAAGGAGGGTTCAGGGGATTATCGTTCGCAAGAAGTTCATCTGCGAGAAGTATATAGTTCTTGGTTCCACCATTTACGTTTGCGGTTCTCTTTTTATTATTAAGTTCTCCCGTTTTATGGTTCGTGGATGGATGTACCTATAGAGAGCATGGTTTACAATTAGGGATTCACCGATGAATCAATACTAAAGCTGTAATCTTCTATAAACTCTTTCTTACAACCTATGAGTCCCCTTAAAGCTTTTGTCGTCCGTCCTCTCTAAATTTCTTCTGTGCTCCTTTTATAGATCATCAGAGCAATTGTATCTATTAGGCATGCAACACCATTTGTGGAGGTCAATGAAGAGATATTCTAACCCCCAGAAGACTCGGTCAATCAGGTTTACGGAGGCCACAATTCGCGATCATGGTTTTCATAACTCTACCCATTCACTTAATCCAAGAACTCATCAGTTCATGTGATGGTACACGAATGGTATTCACGCACATGAGTCCTTCAATAACGCGGTTCACGGTCCGTTGGGTTCGCTAGCCATCGCTCCGCAGGCCAGTGGTTCATGAATCATTCTGCGTACCGATGGTTCATGATCCAGGAAGTCCGTGGACCCTTCCCGGTGATGGTACATGTGACACTTAAAATTCCTTTGAAAACTTGAATTCCTTCAAGTTTCTTTTGAAATTTGAAACTCAATTTAAGTCCATTCAACTTTATAGACTTATTGGAGTACTAGATTACTTCTGAAAAGTGATTGTGGGGGTATTTTATTCCCTTGGAGTAATTTTCAGGACCCTACAAATTCCCCCATCGGAATGGGGTCTGTTCGGAACAAAAAAGGGACTATTATGATGTAGAAGCGGTCCTAAACTGAAATGGTTAGCGGTAGAACAGATAAGTATGGTAGGAGGGTACCAAACCTATATATAGGGCCCCATTTCATTTTTCTTTTACCATTTCTCTTAGAGAAAAGTTCTCTCGACTCCTCTGACTTTATTTGCATTTTTGTACCGTGATCCTTTTGAAAATACTATTCGCGAACCGCTTTGTACATGCCGCGATCCAAAATTTTCACCATATCTCTGTCAGTATACTGAATTTTGGGTCCTAAGAATAGTGCTATGTAATTTTTAAAATCAAAATCCAGATTCTAGATAGGATAACACTACACTGCTTGTGTGTCTACATACTGAGCTTGGATTGGCGAACCAAATTTTAAGAATTAATCATAACTTAAAATTTTAATCCATGATATTTTAAAATGAACTTAATGAGGCCTAGGTTAATGGTATCCATCTTATGTGAACCCTTCTATTCACTGACCAACAATCCATAGGCCAACGCCTCGTGGATGGTTCACGTACCATGGCTGTATGCAGTGAAATTCATCCACATACCATAGTAGTATACAACAGTTGCTTCCGCACGTCATATAATATGAGGAATGTGCCTACCATGCATTGTTTTTGAAAAAAGTACACAAAGACTTATGTGGACATATTTTAAGTCCTTTATCTATTCTTCCATATCCTTTATCCAATAATTTTTTATTAGACTTACTTTTTATCATCTTATGGATCTTCCTATGCAGGCTATAATGGCCGCTTCACAAGTTGTGATATAATCGACAAGGACAAGGGAGACCATGGTGGGGAATAGTGAAGATCATCTTCGAGCCGAAATTATTCTTCATGATAGCTTCTTAAAGAATTTTTTGATGCCAAATCTCTTAGCTTACCAGCTATCTATACAGTTTCCACTTTATTAATTTGGTCTCCTTAACGGCGTTCCTCTGCCATTGGCTGACCCCGATACCCTTTTCATACTTTTAGAAGCACCACAAGGATATGACTGAACCAACATTTACCCAGTAGGAGAAGTCATTTCCACTCTAATTCAGGAGAACATCTTCATACTAGGAGGCTCGACATGGACTTAGGGAAACCATGGGGATTGCAATGCTATCATGAGACTAAGTGCCTAAGAGTAACCATCCATTATCAACATCTCCCAAGAAAACCCTAACAGCAGGTGGATCACCAAGTGGGATCTGTGGGCTGGAGGATGTTTCTATGATGAATGGGCCTGGGCATTATGAGTACATCAAACCTGTTTGGAGTCCCCGGACCTGTTGGTGGTGGTGGGCTTGTATCAGGCAGCCCAAGTTTCTTAGTTTGTAGTCCTCTCCCCAAGAGAAATCCTTCCTGAATTACTGATCTACTGGTGTTCAAGCACCAACACCTTCCACTTATTACATGGGGAGGTGGGAATCAGCTTATAGGATATCCACCATCTTGGAGGACTCCCTATACTTAGAGAAATGTACGATAAGTTTCTCCTGATAGCCGCTACTTGAAATGAAACTGACCATGTGTGCCCTTTGAAAAGGATTTTATTAGTCATGGTAAAGGGATTAATTGATCATACCCTATAGGATCTCTCTCTTATCCCATTTGAGTCATGGATAAAATTATTCTTACAGGCAAACAGACCCAATCTAAGGGCTTGCTATAGTCGAAATCATCCATCCCGTCAGTCCCACCAGACTCTAGGGTCATATTTTGATACACTTGAAGTGGGAAAATATACCACATGGGAATATGAGATTCAACTAGATGTATCACCTATGCTTATATTAGAAGGTTTCTTTGCCATTTTTTTGAGTGGATGGATTTTCCCATCTTGCGATGTCTATACCAAGGTTCGGGCTTGCACTTTGATAATGGTAGCCATGATGGTAGAAGGTTGACCCATTAATTTGGCCCTTCCCACTCTTGCTCGACTTTATGAGTTGTTGGGACATATACAAGAAGGTAGGCCCCCACATCATCTCAGTGGACTATTTCAATTTTTGTACAGGTGGATGATAGAACACTTCCCCTATTATGAATATTGGCATACTGTAAAGGTTCCTCATTCTGACTTTAAACCCACCCTTCTAAACATTTTCACTGTTCATCCTAAAACTATAAGTGTTATTGATGCGGTTGGGCTATTGAAAGATGCTTATCGCTTCTCATTTTCACCACATCCTACCCCTCATGGGTCATTAAGAGGTGACAAGGATGGTTCTTTAGAGGAATATTCATATCTTATTGCACTTCAGGATGGGATGCTCACTGATCGTATAGACAGAGTAGTCATTTGTGAGCTATACCTCCCCTATTGGTTTGCTAGGAAATTAGGATGCCTTCAATAGACTACACTACTCCCAGTTGTTCAACTAAGGGGAGGGTATCATCCCATAATTCTTTGCAAGTTATGGCTTATGATGATGCATGAAGGTGACTCTAGAGAGGTTATCATTCCTAACACAAGGGGATCCACATTTCTATCACTGGAGTATGACCAACTGTGGGTAGACTGCTACCCCGATGGGGTATTGAGAGAACTAGTTTGGAGGTTTCAGAAACCTTTAACCATTCCCTGCCCCTTCCTTACCCCAACGATAATGCCACACATTTCTTCTAATTTGAAGAGTGGGACAAATACACCTTCTACTTCTATCCCTGCAACAACCACAATGGATACACCACATGTTCCTACCTTTATAGTAAGAAGATGCTCAGTTCACTATCATAAGTTTCTGGGAGGGGTTTCATCGGTACAACCAATCTTAGTGGGGAGTGATTCAAACTAATCCCCTCCTGTATATACTTCCCAAGACCTTAATGAGGATGGCTCCAGCAAAGTATCATCGATCACCCCGGAAGCGGCAACCATTCCTCCACATCCGTCTCCAGCGGTTGAACCATATAAGGGAAAAGAGAGTCCCCCATCTTGGGTGACCTGTCTTAGGTCCATTAACACTCATGTGATGACACTTCCTACTTATATACATGTTTCGGTGGAGGAGGATCAATGTACTGGTGTTTCATAGAGGCACCAAGTAGTGCATAAGTTGGCATGGAGCTAGTTATGTTCTCTTTCCATGGAGAAACCTATGACCAATTTTGATAACGAGACTGACACTTTTTAATGATTATTCACGGATATGAGCTCCAGAAGCTTTGATTATCAGCACTTACACCTCCTCATCTACCAAATCGTCATAGTCCGAGAAGACCTTGGATACTGTCAGGAGAAGCTTGCCAAGTTCAATTCTTCCCATCACTACGTGGTGAACTTCTGAGATATTTCAGAAAAATTCAATCATCTAACAACCGAGGAGGCAAAGGATCATGATTTGGTGGACACCCAAAAGGAATATCTATAGGAGTGTGAGTCCCACGAAATAAGGTTTAGGGATCAAATTTCCTCTTTGCGTGCCAATTATGAAGCCATCCAAAATAAAGGACAGGACCTTAAAGTCATTATGGAGTGGGTGAGTCCGATGGTTAAGGATGAAATAGAGGAGAGATATTATTTGGAGAAAAATATTGAAGGCCTGTGGAAATCACTTTCCATCCTTCTGGAAAGGAAAAACTGAGCCTTTTTTTAGTTCCATCCCACATCATGTTATGTACTCTTTCCCATTTTTTGATACTTTAGAGAGACTCTAGATTGGGGATGTTCCTCCATTTTCGTTGAAATTAATGAAACTGATTTTCCTTTAAATCATTTTTCTTTTCCTTTTCCTGTCATGTCAATTGATTATAATCAATCATATAAACATCATTTCGATCAGGTATTAATTTTAAACCATGAACAGTAAACTGAAATAATCGAATCAGGCTCTAATTTTTACCTGAGCTGTAGGGCTTAGTGAGTGTAGTTCGACTATTGCTGGGGTCTTATGGAACACCTCATGAACTTTTATGCCTTTTTCATTGTTACCCTAATTTTATCCTAATCCTTTTTGGCATGGGATTAGCGGGTATAAGTTTAATTTTTCTTAGTCCACCCTTTGCAGGTTTTCGACCTAACAAGCTTTACTCCTTTTTGATGGCTCAATGTTTTTAATGAACTGATACTTGAATTTTACATAGAGGTGCCTTCTACGGATTTTCCCTCTGGGAAGTATGGTGTCTTTTTCTTTATATGGAAGTTCACAGTTCTACCAATCAAACTTATTACTAATGTTTTAGGTTGAAAAACTTTGACCAAAATTAATGGGGCATGACCCTAATTCAGGACCTTCAGCCAAGAATGTTTTAATATCCTTCAGACATGGATTAAAGTTTTTTATTGACCCTAAACTTGTGAGTTTTGGACATGAATAAGGCTCGAGAGCTGTTTTAGGCATACAAAAGTAGGAAATGACTCTCATGGGGATTAATTTGCCTTTTATTGACGACCGTTATGTAGGAAACATATACAGAGCCACCGGGGCATGTTGTGCATAGTCAAATAAAGGTGTCCATAGGACACTGGCCTTCCATCTCCGATGTCCTTGGTAGGATTTGAAACACTTTGAATTTATTTTGATGTTGGGAGCCATAGTGGGTGGTTGGTCTGAGTAATGGTGTCCAAAAATATTAGGGACATTCATATCATCTTTGAGTAGGAAAATATTCCCACACGGTTCTTACTTTCATGAGGGAGAGCTGGTGAATAGTCAGTTCAGTTAAAAGTATTTTTTATGTCAGGGGAATTTAGAAAGAGGAGGGTATGTAAGATTTTATCCAGAAGTTTTCCAAATCCAGGGTGTGAAATAATATTATTGTCATTTGAGCGTATGGATGCTGGAAATGACTCTCCTAAGAATGAATTTTCCTTTGATTGACTACCATTTTTTAGGAAACATATGCAGAGTCACTGGGGAATTTTGTACATAGTCAAACAAAGCTATTAGCAGGACACTGGCCTTCCATCTCTGATGGCTATTGGGAACTTTATAGACATGGTATGTGACCTTCGACAAGGGGTGCACCTGAACATGAAAAGAGGCATTTTAACTGAAATTATTCAAGGGAAAACTAGAAATGAGTGGGGGAACTCTTCTTTTGTATATAGATCAACTTCAATAATGTGGATGGGGTATCTCTAGAAACCTCTAAAGGGACTAGAGATGAATCAGTCTCGCATGTTCGGATATATCCAGGATGTGTGTAGGGAAGAAAATGTAAACTTTGACTTTGAGGTACCTTGAATAAGGAGGGATGAAATGAGTCTTAGAATCCATTGGGCATACTGAGATAGGATAAGAATCTTCTGGGGAAAAATTTTCCTTTGATTGATGACTATTTTTATGGGTAACATATGCAGAGTCTCCGGGGAATGATGTACATAGTCAAACAAAGGTTTCCACAGGACACTGTACTTCCATCTCAGATGAACATGAATGATTATGGGGATTTGTTAGGTCCACAAGGCTGAATACCCTGAGATGGGGGGTGAATCAGGGTATGACTGATTTAAAATTAATGCCCGTTCTGATCTTGTTTCGCTGTTAAGCAAAACACTCTTCTCTCTCTTTCCTATTACACAATGTAAGCAGAAAGTAAAGCATGCACATGACACAATGATTTTACTTGGTTCACCGCTAAGGGCTACGTCCAAGGAGCATACGCCAATAGGTTTTTGGTCGCACCAAATTACACTAAACTTCACTAGCTATGGATTACAAGGTTTGGGTATAGTCACTCTGTCTCAGGCTCACTGCCTTTACAAGATTTAGGGTCAGCTCACTGCTTTCCCAAGGGTCACTCCCTATTTCTCTCTCTCTGGCTCACTGCCGGTGGAGAGGATCACCTTCTTCCTCTTCCTTTTCTCACTACGTCGGAAAGGATCCACTCAAAGTTTATAGACCTGTAGGTCTCTTCATTTTCATGAAGGAATACATCTTTCTCTTTATATAGATGCTCTGTTGAAGCTCAACCTTCACCCGTAGATGAATTTCTCTTTGAACCAAAGGTTTTGGGAAATCCCCTAGCTTCCACGAAGCCCTGAATCACTGTCGGAAATCAACCTTACTTGGCGCCCTTATCTAAGGCGGCGCGCAAGTCTAGGCCCGCAAGTCAACACTAGCGCGCAAGTATTTCTTAACACTTGCGCGACTCAATCTTAAGCTTCTCCAAACTAGCGTGACACACTTCCTTTGCTGCCCAAACCACCTTAGGCGCACAAAAAATAGATGGCGCACAACTCAACACTAGCGCGTAAGTCCCTACTTGCGCGACCACACACCACTTGCACGACTTCCACACCTGCACGACGGGAGCTCTAATTTTTCTAAGTATTGAACTCCATGAGAAATGAGGAGGGGTGGTCCAGTATTTATAGGCATTTGAACTACCTGCGCGACGGTGCACAAGTCCCCCTCCGGCGTGCTAGTCTCAGCGCGCAACTCAACCGCCCTGGCCTATGTCACACTACTCTCTTGAGCGACCAAACAAATACTTGCGCGACCCACCTTCCTTTGTCGTATTTTGAAGTTCTGATCCTGAAAAACAACAGGCGCGCAAGTTCCCAAGCCTCTTAAGCACCAGCGCACAAGTCTCTTCACGGCGTGAAAGTCACTTGCGTGACCAACTCAATACTTGCGCGAACCTTGTCCCTTTGACATATTTTGATCTTCTGATCTTCAAAAACATATGGCGAGCAAGTTTCCTATCCTCCAAGACCTCGGCGCGCAAGTCCCTTTGCCAAAAACAATTTTATTCATTTGTCGATTTTTAGGCCCAAAAATTTGGCAAACACTGGAAAATGGAACCACCATGTATCTGTTCTTTTTGTACTACCTCCAGATCATCCATTAATTTTTCATCGTTCTTGAATAAAATATGGATCATTGACCACAGCTCTTGAACATGACATTCTACCATGAAATCCCCTTTTTCAAAAAATTTGTTTGTCATGGTTTGCATTGTCAACAATCACAACACAGATGTTCTCTTTTTCAACAAACACAATCACCTAAAAAATGATTCAATGATTCCTCAAGGGATTTTTTCTCAACAGGATTCAAGATTTCTCAGAGCATGGAGTTTGAGGTTTTACAGGAGTGTATCTGGACATATTGAAAACATTTTGGCTATAATTTACTCATAGAATTAGGTAACACTTATTTAGATCTGGATCACATGTAGGGTGAGGTGTTAATCCCATCTTTGGGGTACCTAGTCATTTAACATCACATGGAAAAAATGTGGCGTTCCTCTCGGGGAAGGGAACCATGACATGCCTTTTAGGGTCGTGATGTTAGGACCAAATTCTTGGACTGTTTTTCCATAATGTCATGGTGGATCTCTCACTAAGACCCCTAAGCTCACACGAGCTATGCTCGGTGTGAGAAACAAGGGATTATAAGGATTTTGGGTCATTTTATGAGAATAGAAAAATCAACATCAGAGGGAACTTTAGGCTTAAACCATTGCTATGCAATTTAACGTCATACATCAAGGATGATTTTGACCTTGAAATTTAATGTCATGTGGTGAAGACATGATTCTATGCAGTTTAGAGTCATGCCGTGAGGAAGATTTTGCTATCATAAAGATCTTTAATATTTTTGATTTAATCACAATCAGGATGTTTTGGCATTCCTTAGACGTGAGTGATGATAGAAGGTGTAAACCATAATCCCGAGGGAAACTTGAACCAGGAGGGATGACATGGGGCTTGGAATCCATTAGGTTTAATGAGATTAGAGAGGACTCTCCTAGGGACAAATTTTCCTTTGATTGATGGCCATTTTTGTGGGAAACATATGCAAAGCCACCGGGGTATGATATGCATAGCCAAAACAAATGTGTCCGCAGAACACTGGCCTTCTGTATCAAATGGCCTTGAAGGATTATAAAGATTGAAGTTTTCTCAGGGTATAGAGTTTGAAAAATGTGAGATATGTTATTGGGAACGTGAGAAATATCCAGATTGTGATTACTCGTGAACTACTGGAGCTTCCACATAGATCTAACTCATATGTATAGGGGGAAGCAGGATCCTTTGACTTATTGTGGGTGGGGGGATTGTGCGGGATCTCGTAACATTGAGGATTGGGCCACACATAACTCTTGAAGAATTTTGTAGTTTATTGTCATATGATTAGAACCTTTCATGGACTCCCTATACAAGTATGACCTATGCACGGGGAAAGGGGATTTTTTTATGGTGTCTAGGCCAAGATGCCAAATCCGGGCGTCACTACGTATCCTGCAACAACAGGAATCAAGCCGCATGTAGTTCCAAATGTTCCCTATACCAATCTGGCTCGGTCCATGTGTGAGGAAATGTGAGGGATTTTTTTTCATAATGGATAGTCCAGGATTCTAAATCTAGGTGTCACTACGTATCCTACAAGGGCAGGAATCAAGTCGCACATAGTTCTGAACATTCCCTATACCGATCTGGCTCAGTCCATGTGTGAGGACATGTGAGGTTTTTTTTATAATGGCTGGGATGGGATTCCAAATACGGGCGTCACTAAATATCCTTAAAGGTTAGGAATCAATCCATACATAGTTCTGAACATTCCCTATACTGATCTTGCTCGGACTGGGGGTGGGAACATTTTTTTCTCTCTATGGGTTCTGGGTCTACCATACTTCTCTATAAATTGTTTGCATAATAGAATCCTTACCACTTATTCTAAGATCACGTGAGTTATACTTGATGTGAGAAACAAGGAGTGGACATAGGGTTTCCTTCGCAAGTTTTGGGAGGTAGAGGATATGATGGAGTAATTTTTTTTGGTGTGGGGGGGGGGGGAGGCTGGGCCAAGATTGAGGATCGAGGCATCGCTATGTATCCTTAGAGAGTAGAAATAAAGCCATACATAGTTATATGAGAGATCATGTAGTTTATTGTCATGTGATTAGGATTCTTTGTGCCATGTAGTTTAACATCTTATTGTGAGTACATGAGTCACAGTTTAATGTCATGTTTCAGGGATGAGTTCCTTATAGTTTAACATCATGTAGAAAGGACAATGACTCATAGTTTAAGGTTATAGAGTTTTGAACATGACATGGGGGTATTATAACTCTTAGTTTAGGGTCATAGAGCTTGGACCATGGCTTCATGGTATTTATACTCATAGTTTAGGGTATTAGAGTTTGGACCATAAGGATAATACCATTTATTTTATTGTCATGTTGGTCACGGAAAAAACTCATAGTTTAGGGTCTTAGAGTTTGGACCATGACATGGGGGGCTAATACTATATGAAGTACTTATTCAAGAACTTTGTGTTTATGGGAGTCGTGATGAGCTGTACATCCATTGATATAAGGGCATATGATCTGTTGGAATAGACCCTATGTATGACATATGGTCCTTCCCACTTTGGTTCAAGATTTAGGGGATTCTTCCTGAGTATCATCAGGGTTCTGAGGACTAACACCATTTCTCCTTCAAGGAAAGATCAAAGGTGAACCTTTTTGTTAAAGGCTCATGCAATCCAATTTTGGTAGATTTACAAATGGTGTAAAGTGTGCATCCTTTTTCATCTAGCTACTCCAACTCATCAAACTATCTCTAGGATTTATCGTCCATGGAAAATTGATCACAAATGACCACACGAAGTGATGTAACTTGGATTTTGATAGAAAAAACCTCCTATGCCCCGTATACTAGTGAGTATGGGGTTTCCTGGGTGGCGGTGCGCGTCGTGGTTCGGTAAGCCCATAAAGAATGAAGGATCTTGTCTGTCCACGATTTCTTATCCTTATCAACCATCTTTTGGAGTATATTGGGAAGAGTCTTGTTGAAAGCCTCTATCTTCCCATTGGCCTCCCTGTGGTAATGGGAAGACCGGTTGTCTTTGATTCCATACTCCTGGTATAGCTTGTCTAACTCAGCAGAGCAGAAGCTGGTTCTATTTTCTGTCAGTATTGTATGAGGGACACTAAATCTGGTAACGATGTTGGAATTCACAAATCTAACAATGTTTTCACCCCAAATTCCTTAAGGGGTATGGATTTGGCCCATTTGGAAAAGAAGACGGTTTCTATGAGTATGAACTTAAACTGTCTAGCTGTAGCAAGAGAATATGGTCCCATAAAATCCATCCCCCAGACAGTGAATGACCAGGAGTACTTAGCTCTATGAAGTAACTCTGGGGGTCAGTGTATGAAATTAGCATGAAATTGGCAAGAATGGCACTTCTTGGTGAATATGGAACAATCCTGTATCATAGTGGTCCAGTAATACCCACTCCTTCAGATTTGGTGAGAGAGATTGGTTGATGATTGATGCACTCCACAAGATCTGACGTGCACTTATTTCATGACGACAACAGTCTCTTATCCATCAATGCACCTAAGAAGGACTCTGTTAGGGCCTAATTTGTATAGAACCTTTTCTTGGTTTACCCCATTGTACAAGGCAAAATTGTCTGCCCATATTTGGACCTACTCCCTTCCAGACCTATCTGGTGGGAGTTCCCCATTCTGAAGGTAATTTTCAATGGGCATCATCTAGCTAGTGTTGTGAACATAAGGCTCAGAAAAATGACTAATTTCATCGATTTCCTCCATACTTATTTGGATAAATGGTAAGACCATATGGCGGTGGGCAATGATAATGATCATTTCATCCCATTTTGGATTATCTAAGGCTGTGGATGAATTGTCCAAAGTGTCATATATGGAATTTTATGACTAAAAAAAATAAGTCAACATTGGTTCTAATGGTAATTCTTTTATCAGTTCTCAGACATGGTTCATCAAGGGGACCAATACTTATTTATTGATGGCATAGTCACCATTGACCTATTTGATGACCATATCTGAATCAACCTTTATTTTTAGGTGTTTTCCTTGCACATGAAGTGTTAGTTCCAGGCCTGCAACGAGGGCCTGATATTATACTTCATTATTTGTACACTCTTCCGAAATAAGAAAAGAGTAAGGCATGATGGACTTTTCGGGGGATATGATTATAATTCCCAGCCCCACTTTGTTGATCTTGGTATCCTCCATCATTTCCCTTGTCAGGCTTTGGGAAGTACCATCGAAGTACATTTCCCATGTTTGAGGGTCTTCTTATACGAAAAACACTTCTTCATATGGTAGTTCAACATCCAAAGGTGTTGTTTCCTTCGAGGGGTGCTTTTCTTGGAAGTCTGCTAATGCATGGACTTTGATGGACTTCTGGGGTACGTAATGTATGTAAAACTGTTATAGGATGAACTCCCATCGTGATAGGCACCCATTTAGCATGGGACAATTGAGGATATATTTGAGTAGGTTATAGTGGGAGACCAGTTAGACCTCATGGTGCTACTGGTAATGCCTAAGTTTCTAAACCATGAAGATTAGGGCTAGTTAGTTCTTTTCAATTTTTGAATACTGAGTTTCAACATCAATCATTGTTCGACTGAGGTAATAGAGGTAGTTATCGCTACTGGAATCATTCATCTGCATGAGGAAGGTGCCTAATGACCATTCTAGGGCGGTTATATACAAAATGAGTGGTCTCCCCTCAACTAGTTACATCATCACCGACAATATTAAGAGATATATTTTAAGATCGTAGAACTCTTCTTGTCAATCATTATCCTACTCATACATAAATCCTTTCTTTGTGAGCCTAGTGAATGGTAAGCATTTATCTTCTAGGTTGGCTATGAATTTCCAGATATAGGTGAGGTTCCCCTAAAGACCTCTCAACTCAGTGAGTTTGCGAGGTGGGGACATGCCGATGATGGATTTTGTCTTCTCAGGTTTGACTTCGATGTCGCGATGTCATACAATGAAGCCAAGGAATTTTCCAAAGGTAACACCAAAGGTTCAATTTAGGGGATTCATCTTTAAAATGTGATGCCATAATTTGTTGAAGACAGTTTCAAGATCAGACAGGTGGTTTGAGAATTGTTGTGATTTAACCACCAGACCGTCGACATAACACTCAATTAATTTTCCCAAGAAGGGCTTGAAGATACGATGCATGGAGTGTTGATATATAGAGCCAACATTCTTTAGACCAAAGGGAATCACTTTATAATAGAACACTCCCTAAGGTCCCCTAAAAGCAGTAGATTATTCATCTCCTCAGGCCATCCGAATATGGTTGTATCTAAAATATTCGTCCATGAAAGAGGTAGACTTATATATAGCTATTGCATCGATAAAAAAATCTATGATCGGGACTAGGAAGTCATATTTTGGAAAATGCCGATTGAGGTCCCTGAAGTCAATGAAGATTCTAATCTATCCGTTCTTCTTTTTGACATGGACTATGTTCACCAGCTAGATCAGATACTGGACTTCCCATATGAAGTTGGCTTTGATCAACTTGTCAACTTCAGCCTCTATTTTGGTAGCATGAGTTAGGTGGGTCCTTCTGGCCACTTGCTTATATCCCTGATGATCTTTTGGTAAGCCCAGATGATGAGTGACCTCAGGATCGAGGCCTATCATTTCGGTGTAGTTCCAGGAAAACACATCTCAATTATTCTTTAGGAAGGAGTTATATGCCTCCTTCTCCTTAACAGGCATAGTCACACTGATCAGAGTGGGTCGTAGGTCATCTTCAGTGCCCAGGTTTATCTCCTTAAGTTCATCAATTGTGGTGGATACACCTTCTTCAAATGTAGTAGAGGTATATCCTAGGTCTTCTTCTTCTTCTTCTTCATCATCATCATCTTCATCTTCTTCCTCTTCCGATGGAGATATGATTTTTGAGACGAACTCTCCAATTTCATGAGAGATATCATCTTTTTTCCTTAGTGAGTGAGTCAGGGGAAATTTGTGGTCCCATGGATGGGTCGAGAGCATTTTTGGTAGGGCTTTTCCTATTACCACAAAATCCAGCCTTTTCTTCTGCGTCTTTGGACTTGGTGGCCGTAACAGAGACCATGCAAACAATTGATTCTGCATTCATACTTGCACTTATGCATTCAACTTAGTTGATGGGTAATAGATACTCTTCCACAAGATGCTGGAGGGGGTTGGTGGGAGCTATTTCCAATCCATTCAGGGTAGTAATCCAATCAATTTCATTGGCCAAAGAATGTTTTTCTTCTGATTCATAGAACCCTGCGTCGATATAATGCGACTCACAAGACTCAAATGGGGATTTATCGGCATGAAATGTCATGTTTTTCCAATTAGTGAAATATTTGATGCACTGATGGTATGATGACGGAATTTCAGCATGCTGATGCAACCAAGGAATCCCTAACATGACGTTGAAGGCTATACTTTTCCATACTACCAGGAACTTGGAATTTGACATGAGGTCTCCGAGCCGAGTTTTAAGCTTGATTCGTCCCAACGGTTTCTGCTCACTTCTTTCATATCACAGCAAAGTTGTAGTGCAGGGTGTCAAGATGTATTTATCATAGGCCGACCAATGAAGCATTCACAGTTGGAGGAGGTTAAATCCAGAGCCGTTTTCTATGAATATCCTTCAGAAATAAATTCCATTTATCTTTTCAGACACATATAAGGGTTTGATGTTACCTTTCTTGATGGAGTCTTCATCCTTATATATGAAGGAGATGATGATGTGACATTCTTTGGTATTGGTCTTCATCTGATAGACTTCAGATGCTACCACTTTAGACTCAAACTCCTGGGGACTTAGTAAGGCTTTGATGAGTGCCTACCTAAGATCTCCGGATAGAATTAATGAATCCAGGATTGACAGATTTTTTGGTACTTAATACAGCTACTTTAGAATACCATACTTCTTCTCTAAAGGTCAGCACTTCCCAGCATGGGGTTTCTCTTTAATATATGCTTTAGGGGTTTGGGTTTTGGATGTATATGGTTCAGTTTCTATGATCGGGACTGCTGGTGCTGTGGTCCTTTCTGGGTTTTCCTGAACTAGTCCACCTGCATTCCTTGGGATATTTGATATTTCTTATTACCCTAATGGGTATTCCAAGATAATTGGTCCTGGATTTCTTTCTATGGGGGTGGAGGATCATTTCGGTTCTTGTTGTATCTATTGGAGGATCCTTCTGTGATTTTATGTGATGTTAAAGATTTAACTTATGGCGTGGATGAGAATTTGAATCCTACCATGATCGTGCCTTCCAGGAAACCTCCGGCCTCTACAGCCTCTTTCTTCAGCTCTCCAGTTGGGCATGGGTAACTTGGGTTTGTGGCCATAGTCTACATCCAAGAATGGATCCATCAAGTGGATGACATTAATGGAGCCAAATACCAGTTCTTGATCTGATAATTTTTTCATCTGACTGTCTCTTTCTGATAGTGTCATTTGGTAGGGAAACACCCTTTGTACCATTTGAAGGGGTGGGGCCCATTGTAATGTTTGGTGGGGCTGTGCTCGTTGTACCAATTGGTGGAGCGGTGCCCATTGTACTGTTTGGTGGGGCGGTGCCCGTTGTACAAAGACTCTTGGAATGAAGTCCGAAGTGTCAACATTGACTTTATCTTTGGTGTCAGCCTGTCTTGTTGCTCCTCATCTCTGCCCTTCTGGACTTTAGAGGGATGTGGAGATGAGAAGGACAACTGTGTTTTATTAGGATCTTTTGGGTGCACAGTTGCTTGTTTCAGCTACACTTGGAGGATTCCATGAACTCAGTTGATGGTATTCCGAGTCATCCAATTGTCAAACATTTTATCCTTCTTACTGGCAACTGTTTTCCATTCCTTTTCCTCTCTTGAGTTTTAGGTGGAAACATATGCCACTTGTGATGGAGGCGGGCCCAACTTGACTTACCCGGAATCCACCATCTTTTGTAGAAGATCCTTGAAAATGAAGAATTTCTGGATGGTGTGTCCTAGTATCTGTTGATAGGGATAATAATTTGGATGGTCATCGAGACCCACTTCATCGGCTTGATTTGGATCTAGTAGCCGGATAAAGTTTCAATTCATAGTGTCTATGAAATAGCCGCAGACCTGGTCATCTCAGAATGTATAAAATTTATCTATTCATTCTTCAAACTGATTTCTTTTAGCACCCCACCGCTCATCTTGCTGAGGTGGGGGTGGTTGTTGGAGTCCATGGGGTCCTACATGGTTTGGTGGGGGCCTCAAAACTAGAGCTGGTGCTGGGGTGGCTTAACCATGGCAGAAGCTGCTTCATCTTTCCTCGTTCTTTTCCTAGGGGTTTATGGAACCACTCAGGACTTAAGATTGGTCCGTTGCAAGGATTCTTCTATTCTTTGGGAAATGGAAGAGAAATCTCTAAACCCACTTGTGTACTTCAACAGGATGAGCAGTGTTCACAATTCATCCCAAAGTTTATCGATGCACATGGAGATCATTTCATCATGGGGAAGTGGCTAATTCAGAGAATAAGTTAGGCCTTTCCATATGGAAATGAAGTATGAGACTCTTTCGTTCTCTTTCTATTTTTAGTTCATGAGGTCACTGACCATTGTCTTAGGAAAAGTTGTACCGAAATGGAAGAGAAACTATCGTTAGAGGTCCTCCCATCCTATGATTGAATTTTTTGGCAGGCTAGTATACCATACAAAAGCTGAGCCCTACGGGGTTCCTACGAAGCACCTAAGTTTTACTGCTTCTTGTTGCTCTAGAGTGCCCGTCACGAGGTCAAAATAAGAGGAATAGTGCATTAAATGTTGTTCCGGGTCCCCCAAGCCATTAAATACTAGGAATAAGGGGTTCCCAAAGTTTGGCAGTGGCAAAATATTACTTACCCAATCAGGGTAGGTTTTGCGATCTGGTTGTATCATAGCGCACCACCCCTTCATGGCTTCTAGTTGAGCCATTAGTTTCTTGACAATATTCAAGATCCCTTTATGCATATCTTGTCGGGTTTGAGCTTGGGCTAGTGCAGAAGTGGCTAAAGATGGGCATGCCAGTGCTGCTAGAATTTGGGGTTGATACCCAGCTAGAGGTATCATTTATGGGTTTACCTAAATATATTCTGGATGCCTTCCCAATGGGGGGAAGTCTTGATGTCATTCCGGGGTCGGGTTCAAGTAGGTTTATGGTCCTGGTGCTAGATTGAATGAGCCTCTAATCTTGGCTTCATTCATCGGGATGAGTGCCTATGGAAAAGGAACCTCTTCTAGGAGCACCTGCTGATATTCCGTGTGGTGAACACATCTAGCGAGGTATCTCCCTCGATGCAACTTGACATTAATTCAACTGATATCTTTAATTTATTCCTCCTACTTGGAGAACCTTTCATCGAGAATGAGGGACACATTTCCAGGGGGAGGATAAGGTAGGTCATAAATGACCTTGGATTTATTTTTCTCCTTGTTGGGGTTTCATACAGGAGGTAATGTCGGATTAAACGATGGGGCGCCCAGATTTAGGACCAATCTCTGGTTATGGGTATGAAAACCATTAGGTTTGGTGTGGGACACATCTGGGAGGTAACTGTCTTCCCTTTCTTCCTCTCCCTATTTTCCATTTCATGTGAGATCCGTGGAGTTTACATTTACCACGTTCACTAATACATATTGCCTTGGGGCAGTTTACCTAGTGCTGAATGGTTGGAAGGTTTTTTTCATCCTTTTTTGGAATTTATCCTTCCATTATATGGTATTCATCGAGTTTCTTGGCGAAGATTTACCCAAAGGGAGCCCTGGTTCGACCTCGTAATGCTCCTTTTTCTTGGAGGGTGGGAACCACGAGAAGGGGTGGAACGCATGACTCCTCTGTCCATCATTCTTCCTAGATGGTAGAAGAAATACATCTGTTGTGCAGGGATTTGAGGTAAAAATTCCCCCATCTCTATAGGCTAGGGTTGTTCCCATTATTCCATTGATGCACTATGGCCTTGACTTATTGGTATTAAGGGGGAATTTTGATTTAAAAATTCCCCAAGCCCTGTGGGCTGGGGTTGTTCTTACATTGCGGTGACAACCACTACTGTTTCAACATTTTCAATTTCACGTACTCCTGCGCGGGTGTGAGCTGAGTATGGAATTGAGCTTGCACAGAGTCTATGGTCTTTTTAAAACATGGGCACTACTTTCTGGTTGGATTCCCTTAGGTGGGAATCCTGATGGATGTTCTTGGTTTCCTAACTCAGAATCTTTTCGATGGCTTGATCTCTTTGATCCTAACGCTTTTTAGACTTACTCTGAGTTGGTTTTTGTTGAGTATCCCATCTTTCCTGAGTAGGGGTTTCACTTTATTGCTGCCTCTGGGCGATGGCATTGCAGGATGTAATTTCCAATGAGGTTTTCTAGACAGGACATGGGGTGAAGTGTAGAGCTCAATTTTCTCCCCATACCCGAATGTGAACTCTAGTCGAGGCATCTCCAATGAGGTGACACAATTTATGCAGTGCATGGAGGCAAGATAGTTCAAGGTTTTTCTTTCACCTTTTTTATTGTGGTTGCTGTGCGAACAGGAGGGATTCTAGGTCTATTAGATGATGAAGCTCCCATATCATGTTGACATGATCCACATACCCTTCGTAGGGTGGGAATTTTTATTTCAGCTGATAAAGAGTTTTCTATATATTGAGGAAAATTTCATGTATACATTCCCCATACAACTCTCCTGGTATGTCGAAGTGAGAAGTGTCTATAGGACAATACATCACTAGTATATTATCCTTAGCTAGTTTTCTTCTCACAAGAAACATATCCTACTATTGTTCTTTTAGAGGCTCCTCTACTTGATATTCCCATCTCGACTACCTCTTAATAATTTTGTTCCAAGTAATTGGGATGGTGGGAGACTCATTGATATGTGAACAGTGTGGGGGTGTCTTAGAAGATGAGCATGGCCCCGAGCCATCCTTTGGTTGATAAAGGATATCACTCATGATGGAAAGAGTTCCCAATATGTCTGACTCCACCTTTACAAGCACCTCAGTATAGGAGGGCTTTCTCGCATTTGTTCTAGAAAGGGGAGGACCTTCTTGCTAGTATGAATTTTGGTTGCGGGGAGGACCTTCATAATTGGTGCTACAATGGTGATGGATACTATTGGAACTTGATGCCCGACCGTGGGAAATGTCTTTACGGCATATACCCTAGGGAGGACCTTCAAGGTGGGCTATAGTGAGGGGAGGACCTTCTTGCTGCTTGATGTTGCTGAGGGGAGGAACTTCAAAGCAACTGCCATTGCGAGGAGGGACTTTTCAATGACCGTCATCATGATGAGGACTACCATCATGACTTGATACCTAGCTGCAGGGATAATCTATGCAGTGTACATCCTGGGGAGGGCCTTCAGGATGTACTGCAATGAGGGGAGAACCTTCCCCTTTCTAGACATTACTATGGGGAGGGCTTTCACAGCAACTGCCATTGTGGGGAGGGCCTTCACAATGATTGTCATCATGGATAGGACTACCATCATGACTTGATGTATGACTACAGGTAGAAGCATATCTGCAACATATACCTTGGGGAGGACCATCAGAGAATACAATAGTAAGGGGAGGACCTTCTTGCTATCTAATCTTTAGGTCGAGGGGAGGGCTACCCCGACATGCATTAGGAGATGGGCTCTCGTGATCGATCATTCCTATCCCATGGAGTGAGCCCCCATGGGTGCTCTGGGGAGGACCTTCAGAGCTGCTGGTAGAGATATTGTGGGGAGGACCTTCACAACTGCTACTGATAATTCCATAATTTGGTAATGTACTAACAAGGTCTTGATCATTTATTGATATATGTTTGAGGGCATCAAGAACCCCAGCTTCCAGCAGAGCAGGATCATGTATGTGATCTTTATTTTTTGATTTCCTTTGGCGCATTTCATTTTTGAGCGCTCTCTTATGGGCAACTGGGGCCGTCTACTATTGGTAACGACCTTGATATATTATTCCCTGTCTTGTTGGGTCCCATGATTTTGTTGGGATATGCTGATGGGAATCTTGAGTTTTGGAAGGAATATATGCCTTCCCTAGAGTGGCCACCATGTTGGACCAACATCCCCCAGTTAAAACGGGTATTTGTTCCCAATTCGGTTGTTCGTGTATCATAGGATATTTATATCTACCCTCCTGAAATGGAATAGGGATATATAACTACTCTAGAGTGACCAACTCATTTTGTGAGTGAGTCATTCCTTTTGAGGAAAGTGGGTCATAGGCCCGGTTTCTCACCTTTTCCACCGATGCAATAATGTCTTGGCATGTTTGGATGATATGGTCTAGGATCGACGTCTGATCTTCTATCATTTCTAGGATGTGCTGAGATACATATTTGGATGAAATGGGTATGAAGGCCCATTATGATATCAGAGTAGGGGTTTGTGCCTGCTTCGGTCCTCCATGAGTTGTCAGTAGATACTGGAAGTTCTCCTATACCGGGACAGAGGAACGAGCCTACCATCGGTTTTCTTCTTTGGTTGCCACCATATTTGACTAGTAGACTTCATATTCACGACTGCGTATTTTCATCAGATCTCTTTCCACTATATTTTACGGGATTTTTATGAATCCATAGGAATTTAACTCTGCTCATATTTTCTTTCCACCTTATTTGGATGGTAGGATTGAAATACGTCAGTAGGTTTTTGTGCCTCCGTGTAGCTAGTTGTTGCCCTATTTGGTTGACGGGATTGAAATACGTCAGTAGGTATTTGTGCCTGCATGTATCTAGTTTCCACCCTATTTGGTTGACGAGCTTAAAATGCATCAGTAGTTATTTGTTCCTGCGTGTAGCTGAGTGTCGCCCTATTTGGTTGATGGGCTTGTTGTGCATTGACAGATATCTACATCTACTTGTAGTTTTCCTCTTTGTCTACATAGAGGGACCAATGAGAACTAGAAGGAATGTGCATGTGATTGTATTGTTCCACCCTATTTTTGTGGTGTAATTGAGTGGAGAGGGAAGAGTCATATGTCTTCCCATTGAATGCCACCGCGTTAGTGCGGAAGAGTTACTCCTCAGGAACCAGGGTGATAGCATGTTCCTGATTATATATTCTACACCCTTGGCGGGAAGCTTGAGGGGCCTGAGTCTCCTGGACTTTAGCAGGTGCCCTCGGCATAAGGTCCTCTACGATGAGAGGAGGTATGGTTGTTCGATGTTAGCAGTGACGTTCTTTGGCAGGGGCCCATGAGTAGGACCCATGTGGATTTGAGATGAATTTTTCAGCACCAAATTCATCTGCCTCCCTAAGATAAGGGAGGTACTCATTGTCATGTTCTAGGGATAGGCTCCTGAAATGGTTTGATATGACCAATGGGGCCGCCTTGTGTTGGGGTGCCGACCACGACTAAGGAGGCGACTGGCAAACCTTTACAGACTGGAGGGCTTGTATCACGGACTCCATCATGGGGAGAGTACCATTTTGATGGTACTCTTTGACCAGCGTGTTGGATACCTAGCATTGAAGACGCTGGGTAGGTGAGGGGGTCCTGCTCTTCATTGGGGCCCCACTTCCTACAAGATCGCTGATGTGTGTGTCTGCATCAGTCGTCAGGATGTCATTTGGATCAAAGGTTGATCTGCAGGAACTTGCGACATACATATATGACATACAGACCACAAAACTTTTTCAAAGTATCATTCTTTTAAAAATATGCATATATGGTGATTCAACTTGTCCCCCTTCTCTTTTTTTTTCTGTTGTGGGGAGAAGTGGTTTGAGTAGGGTAAGACTGTCACCTTGGTTAAGGATTCATGTTGGGTTCACCATTTTTGTTCCGCCTCTAAGCTGGTGCATTTCACACACACATGGGTGAACAAAATGGTCCAACGTGTAGTATCCTTTTGTCTTTTATCATTGCGTTAGAACTGTCACCTTGGTTAAGGATTCACGTTGGGTTCACCATTTTTGTTCCACCTCCGAGGTGGCGCATTTTGTGCACACAGGGGAGAACAAAATGGTCCAACATGTAGTATCCTTTTTTCTTTTATCATTGGGGTATAACCGCCACCTTGGTTAAGGATTCACATTGGGTCCACCATTTTTGTTCCTCCTATGAGGTGGAACATTTTGGGTGATGGTGAAATGGTCTGATGAGGATCATCACCCATCCCTTTTTCTAGAGATGGTTTCCTATTAAATTCACCACTTTTTTTTTTCCGACCCATTCTGTGTCATTATCCTTTAAAAGAAGGCTGGATTAATCCCGCGGGGACTAGAAAATTCACCCATTTTGCATTGCGAAGGAGGTTCCCCAATCAATCGGTCCAAGCATGTGATTGTATGGGATCAATTACTTGTGAAATTAGTCCTCCTCAAATATAAATTTCTCTAATGGTCTCCAACAGGTTTATTTGTGGATCCAAAAACACCCAACAGACCTGGAATCCATGATTCATGGACCTGCTTTCTACGGGTAGGCGCTCGTTGATTGATGATTCATCCAACAACACTTGAGGACTCCATTGGTCAAGAGGACGGGAAGTCAGGCTCACCGCACCCTTATGGGGGAGGATTATTTCCTATTATAGGACTCTCTTATAGATTTAAGTCATGTTCATATGTTTTTGAATCCTTGGTTCATTTATGAAGAGTGTGTCCACAGGATACCCTTGGTTTGTAAGATCGTCGTAGGCATGAATATATTTGATGCTATAGAGGTACTGCTGACTTGAGACATACAATAAGGCGCTCTAAAGTTTATCACCATCTAGGGGGATGGAAAGTGATTTGATGTTGGGATCAGACCCATAATATGGGTTTTCTATGTATCCTTGGTAGAGGAATGAGAACCCACGTAGTTTGGAATTATGTGGGGCTTACACATGGAAGCTTCCCATTGGGGGGACATGGTTGGGTGAACCCTTTTGGATGGGAACCCTTTTGAGATCGAGCCTTCGAGTAATCGTCCTACGTATCCTGGTTTAATCAGGAATTAAAGTTCTTGTAGTTCATATTTGTTGGGGCTTATGCATGGAGGTTTTCCATTTAAGGAGACATGATTGGGTGGAACCTTTATGGGATGACACCCTTTTGAGATCAGGCCTTCTAGTAGGTGTCCTACATATCCTAGTTTGATTAGGAATAAAAGTTCTCATAGTTCAAATTTGTGTGGATATTGTGATCATCACAAACCACTAAGCCCACATGATTCATGCTCGGTGTGAGAAACAAGAGGATGCGAGAGATCCAACCAACCACATGCTTCCTCTCCTGTTGGTGGGAGAGGGAGAGCCTATGGTGGAAGAGGCTGGGGCGATGGTGGGTGAGGGTGCAGAGCGATGAACCTTTCAATGTGAAATGACATTAAAGGTCATGCAACTCAACCTCAGAATATTGGGGACTTAACTCAGTGGGAGGGCCCCTAAATATGTTCTAAGAAGGGGAGAAGTTTTTTCCTCATCAAAGGAGAAGCGAACATAACTCCTTTGACTGATCACTATTCCTCATTGAATGGAAAATCAAGTGATCACTCTTAATCCATAGAACAGGGAGGTTCATGTCAGAATCCAAAGTTTGGAATTCAGGTTACCATGTGAATATAGACCCGCATACATTCCTAAAGTCCGAACCGTTGTGGGGAGAGCCTTTGTGACTCCACTTACCATGGGTATGTAGACTCAAAGGGGAACACTGATGCACTTGATGTTCTAATCATACGGGTCTGATGGATTTGGAGGAGGCTTTGTCCTGATGCCATAGGACTGGTTCATAGAGGGATTATGGAGGACTGGATGGTAGTAAAGGGGTGAGGTTAGAACTGGAGGAAATAATACCCAAAAATACCCCATTCCACATACTGGTTTCTTATGTGGGATGGGGGAGGCTCCACATACCGTAGTGGTATGCGGGTAGAAGGCCCGTCCATGTATTGAGGTGGTATGGGGGCATGGGTATAGACCACCATGTATAATAGTGGTATGCGGCCCATAATTCCGCTTTGGGTTCCATCTGTATATTGATGCAGTACGTGGCACCAGGTTCAGTCTGTATACTAGTACACTATACAGAGCACCATATTGAATGAGGGTCTGGGGGATTATCATTCGTGGGAAGTTCATACGTGAGAAGTATATGGTTCACAGTTCTCTTTTTATTATTAAGTTCCCCCGTTTTAGGGTTTATAGCTAGCTGTAACCACAGAGAGCATGGTTTTCTATTCGGGATTCCCCGATGAATCAAGACTGAAGCCAAAATCTTCTTCAAACTCTTTCTTCTAACCTATGAGTCCACTTTAATATTTCTTCATCCATCCTCTCTCAATTACTTATGTTCTCCATTTATAGAGCATCAGGGTAATTGTATCTATTGGGAATGTAACACCATTTGTGGAGGCCCATGCAGAGATATTTTGAACCACAAAAGACTCAGTCAACTGGGGTTTACGGAGGCCATGGTTCACGATCATGGTTCACAGAACCGTTCCCATTCACTTATTCTATGAATTGATGAGTTCATGGGATGGTACATAGATGTCCTTCACATGCATGATCCCTTCAATTATGCGGTTTTCGGTCCACTGGGTTCGCTGGCCATCGCTCCGCAGGCCAGCTATTCACAAATCATTCCACATACCAGTGGTTCATGATCTAGGCAGTCCATAGACCCTTCCCAGCGATGGTATGTGGGCCACTTGGAATTCCTTTGAAAACTTGAATTCCTTCAATTTTCTTCTGAAATTTGTAACTCAATTTGAGTCCATTAACCTTGATAGACTTGTAGGAGTACTTGCTTCCTTTTGTAAAGTGATTGTGGGGGTATTTTCTTCCCTTGGAGGAATTTTTAGGACCCTAAAATCATATATCATTCACAATAAACACCACAATGCGATATTAAGAACTATTCACAATGGATTATGCTTTATTGCATAAATAAAAAAATAATAAGCTCATTAAATTCCCATTTGAAACTTGATTATGTTTTTATATTCATGCTAGTATTTTTTATTTCATGACTTGTACATAATATTTATCCTCTTTATACACTCCCTTCATGAATCCTTGAAATTCCAAAATAATTTTTCCTTCATTATAGTAAAACATGTTTTTTTATTAATCTTTTTATGTATTATGTATCTTTGGTAATGTATATATGATATTTATACTAGGGATATCAATCTAGTTTGGAAAAGATATTTTAAGTTTGGATTTTACTAGGACCCAATGAGATAACTCCTTGTATTAACACAAGTGAACCTTCAATATCAATTTCATCAATATGGAGAGTAGTTTCTTAAAGAATTTTATATCCCCAATGAAAATTAAATATATTGGCTAGATAATTATATTTTATAGGGTATTTATCCTTTACTTGGTTTTGATATGTTTCAATCCATTATAAACTATTATTCATCTATAAAGATAAATTTTCTTTTGATGCCTTTAATATCAAGAGATTATTCATGATACTCTTGTTACAAACAAAAAATCCCTAATAATGAATAATTCTCTATAAAATATAAAATATAAGAAATAAATAAACACACACATATTTTTACATGGTTCATGAGTAATCCCTACATCCATGGAAAAGTAGAATATTTTCACTATATCAGGAGTTAAAAATTACAGAGAGAAGTTTTAGTATTAAAATCTTATCCCAAAATGAGATTATAAATAAAAATATCTCATAGAACCATGTTTCTATAATACCCTATGTTACTACAATTCTAAAATCCAAATAGTAGACAAAAAACTATAGTATTGGCTATTGGTGTAGCCGGTCAACTCTACAATAGTGTTCATACTTTATATAATGACCTAAAATTTAGGCTAGGGGATAAATGCCTTTGCAACCCTAGAAGAAGGTAACACTACCCCCATAACCCTCACCAACTTCACTTTGGAAGTTGATTCATGGAAGGCATTGGACTGATGTTCTGTATGAGCCTCTACCAATTAGCCCAAGTATGTCTGATTGACTAGGATCTATTATTCCAAAAATTTCCTACTTGGAGACTTATCTTAAAACCAACCTCCATCCATGCTCCTATAATTTGTGTTCCATATTCAGTCTCTCAAGGTTCATTTATCATTAAAGTCTAAAAAAGACCAAAAAATGCCTCAATATCTCAATAAAAATTAGCTTCATCAATATATAGGCTAAACTGTTGGTCCATCAGATCTTTTATAGTGTCAATGACCCATCCTATATCGATACTCTGATAAAGTTATAATTAAGTTGAATATGATTTTTCTTGGAAAAAAAATACTAGGTTCTTTACAAGATGAATCACACTATGAATTGTTGGAATTAGTTTCCTATAACAAACTAAATTTATACTTTTAATTATATATATATTCAAATACTTTAATATTAATAAATATCTTATCACATGATAAGTGTTCTTCTGTATAACATTAATTTAACAATTTCTTTAGAGTATTTTTTACATAAAAAGTTATAGCAATTACCCATTATAATAAGAACCTTGAAGTGCTATGATAAAATTATTAAATATATATTATATAGTGGGATTCCATCTATCTAATAGGATATAGATGATGTTTGATTATCATGTGATAGAGGATCATAATACATTGAGGATTCTTCTCATGAATTTTTCACTTGGTAATCTCTAAGATTGGAGGTTATGAGAAAAAACCCATCAATTGGAATTCCACATGTTATATTTTTCATTGGACATTCCTATTTGAGAAAGTGTGTAGTTTTCCTTAGACTTGAGATAATTATTAATGTATATCATGAATTGTATACTTTTATGTATTGTTAAAAACTGTGATGACATATGATCATACCAGAGTAGAATATGTTGAGTGCATCATAAGTGATATGAAATTAATAGATAATTCAAGTAAGGTTTTCCCCCTCCCCATACTAGAAGATGATATCTCATGACCTTTGATTGAAATGGAATTGACTCATTAAGTCCATGACCATGGTAGTTTATTGATGAGTTCATTTGAGCTAGTCAAAGAAAGATATGTCAAACATATAGGTTGATGATACTAGTATAAAACCTACTTTATGAGATATCAAGACAAAGAGATTATATTACATAATGAACATCCATATGAGATTATTGTTGTTGTGATATTAAAAAATTTCTCTATGGATGCCTTGATGTATTACTAGATGCTAATCTTGGAATTTAGTAAAGATCACCTAATGCCTCTCAGAAAGAGGCCTAGGGTCACACACTAAGTGTATATAGAATATTAGTTAAATTCTATTTTAATTTAATATAGGAATAAATATTATTCTATATAATGATATATAATATTTATTTAGGTTATGTTGATCACATAAATTCAATCACCAGTTATTCCAGTTTGGAATATATGTAAGTTGAATATTTAATAAATATATATTTTATATTTAGTGAATATAATATTTATTTATTTATTTATTTAAGAATAATATAATGATATTTATTTATTTAAATAGTTATTATTAAAGGTTAGATAAATATCGAGGATGATTGACATACCAAGTAAAGGGCCCAGATGAAATGATATATTTTATTTTATATAATTTAAATAAATGCTAATTTATTTATTGAAGGAAACATTTATATTTAAATAATCCATGAGTTACCACATTCCATGAAAATAATAATAATAATATAATTAGGCATGAAGTTTAGTTAGAATAAAGATATTAGTTAAGGGCCTATGTGAAATAACTCATTCTCTAAACCTAAGTATGTAATCCATCTTATATCATTTCTTAGGTTATGTGAATTATTGTGCACAACATTTATCTCTAGATAATTCTCTCAAGACCAAATATAACTCTCTTAAGAATTCTATCAACATTGAGAGTTTATTATCCTCCTCCTCCCTATCAAGACCAAGATAATAAGGAAGAATTCTTAAATCCTAAAGGATTTTTATTATGATCGATGGAAAATTATGAAAGACGATCAATACCTCTTCATGAGCACTCATAGTTCCATTAGAAATTATATGATGTTTTAGATCATGTGTGTATACCATAATAGGTATTTTTTTGGATTATTTATTATAATGATGGTATGACTAGAACGTCAACCAATTTGACCATCAATGAATAAATAATTATAATAAAAGGTAATTCTTGTTTATAAATTAATTATAATATTTTTGTGAAAAGATCATCTCTTCAAATATTCCATGGTTTTTATCATCCAGTTCCAAGGATTTATCTAAAGAAATTGATTAAAACTATTGTTGGGTATGGGCTTAATCACTTTTGGTATGACTTGGAACCTTCAAGTGGTATCTGAGTGGTCACATATTAATTTTTAATTATTTATTAATCATTGATCAATTACACATCTATTTTGTTATCATTTTATTTCCATTTTTTATTTAATTGAAAAGTCAAGATATTGCGATCGTTCAATTTTATATGAACTAAATTAGGATAAAAAAAGTTGAAGAGTGATTGAAGATCCCATATGAAGGTACTAAAGATTATAGCTACATGACATGGATGTACAAAGTGAAATGAAAATGTATACGTCATGTACCCATGGTCAACGACACAAGGTTGGATTGAAAAAATTACAGCACGCCATGTGAAGATTCAGTACACAATATCATTACATGCTGCATATTGACCACTGATTGGCACACGACTAGATTGGGTGTACATTACATGTGGTTTTCTTACATGACTTGCAACCCCACACTAATTTTCCCTGTAGAAATTGTGGAAATCATGTGGTCAAAGTATGTGGAATGTGTGTAATGATTACCAGCTGAGTGACACAATAATACATGAATTATATGATGTGTATTAGACATGTAGCTGGTTGTAAACACCCTGTGATAGGGTTTTTATGAAAAAAATTACGTGTCAAGTATTTTTCTAGGTCATGTGTGATATTAAATTCTCAATTAACTAATTTCTATGTTGTTATATAGATACAAGATGTGTATGGTTCTCATAAATATTATGTACTTATTGGGAATTGCCAGCAGCACACACCGTGTATATTCAAGCCATATTGTGTAATCATAAATACTACAAAAACTATGTATATTGACTCATGAAGTAACACATTGTGTATATCATGACACACTATGTAGGAATACACACCATGTCAATATATTTTACATGATAAGTAACATACACAATGTTAGTCACATACTGTGTCATTTTACAAAACACACCATGTAATAGTTAAACTAGAAATGGGTTTAAGGTAGAAGCAGAAGCATACACGCCGTGCCAGCTCCAGTACACACTACATACTTAATTATATTTAATTAATATTACTTAATTTTATTTATTTCAAATTATAATAGATGAGAATCTCAAAGACTATTTGGATATATTATTAAGATAATGAATGAATGAATTAATAAGATAAATAATTTTTTAATTTGGGAAATTTATCTTAATTAAGAGTGGATTTAAATGTATTCTAGTTATTTTATATGTGCATTCATTGCATAATTGGATGATGATGAGCTAGAATGACCTATGAATGTCTTAAGTTTCTATTTAATTTAATTATCATTACATTAGTTTTATGATAATTTATTATTAAATAAAATATGATGATCTGTGTATCATACCTTTATTATTATTATGTATGAGCCTATGTGTCTATGGATTCTTTATGTAACCTAAAACCCCTGGTTCCCCTCACCCATGAGTGAGTAAGAATATGTACAGATCTCCCAGGTGAGAGCAGACAATTCTATACCGATTTGAGGTGTAACCAACCAAGGAGAATACATAAGTTAAAGGTGGAATGCTATAACTTGAGTGAAAACCGACTCAAGTAGTTATTACTATAGGGTACAAGGTTGGTTTGTCATCATCTTGATATTCCAATTAGTAGTAAAAGATCATGATCATGACACATGTTTATTTTGTTTTATCTAGTGCATATTTATTTATTTACGCGATACATGTTTATTTAAACATGATCACATAAAGTTAATAAATAAATAAGAATGAAATATAAAAAAAATAAAAATAAATTATGCATAAATTATTTTATCAGGAAATGATTAATTAATTAGGTAAAATACACATAATATTAATAAGCATGTGAAGGATAAAATAAAAAATATTTTTGTATAAGATAAAAAAACCCTCAAGGAAATATTAAGTTAGATAAGCCTTCCACTTGATTTAGAATGAAACTATAGCTCAAAGTACTTGTTTGAATCAAGTTAGGGTGATTTCAATTATCAAGGATTTATAACTAAAGTTTTGGGTCTACTTAATCAAGTTTGAATCACAAGTTGATTTCCTAAACAAGACTTGGTGTAACTTGAAGACATATGTTGAGGAAATATGAGTTAGTATTTTAGGATTGGGGAGTCCACTCAAAAGATTAAGGAACTTATAGTTTATATAGTTGGATAAACCGCCTACCTAAATAGATTTAAGTGAATTTTTTAGTCCCAATTATGGATTATGATAAGGGAAATATGGATCCTTTCTACTAGAATATCCATGCGATAGGACACTTTGAATCAAATGGTGAGGGATATTAGGATTTGAAAAAATAGTGGGTGACTAAAAAAAATTATTCCATTATAATTTTGGTAATCAAGATAAATTATTAAAAATTATTATTTTATTATTGTAGAAAATATAAAATCATACAACCTCAAAATTATCCATGTGATTGATATTGGAGAAATAAAATCTCCTGATTGGTGTGAACTTCTAGAAATGGTACAGGCGCTTGTGCATTATACTATGTCAGGAGTGGAAGTTCTACATGTTAAAGTCCCTAGTTACAGATAAAGTGACCTTTAAGAAGGATAAATAGTAGGATCATACTATCTTTTATAATCATATAGATGATGAATTTTATGACCAATGCCTCATTCTATCATCCATATATACTGGTCTTAAAGATCTTTACGGGAACATGAATGTATACAACATGTTTTCCCCATATCTATGATCTTTATTAGGAGAAGTTTAGAAAAGTTAGGTATTAGATTTACAAGGAACTTTTAATGTGAAATATCAGAGAATTTATGACTATAAGACCTCATATAGTCAATATGATTGTTTATATCGAATGTTTGGTGATTTTAGGTTTCAAGATACCCAAATAATTTTTCACCAACCTTGTACTTGCCTCACTACCACTGAGATTTTCCAGTTTTATAATGAATTTTAATATGAAAAATATTGAGAATACTCTACCATATATCCTAAATGCTATTCACTAATAATAAAAGGACATGAAGTAAGAAAAACCTTAAGTCCTTTTGGTGAATAAGGGGAAGGGTAAGGTGAAAGTCCCCAAGACACACCAAGTCCAAGGCACCTTTGAAATGCCTGGTCAAAAGGAGTAGGATCAATGGAAAGGCTAAGGAATAAGTCACAGTCTATTTTTATGTGGAAAGAAGCACCATTGGAAGAAATTTACCTTAGTGAAGAATCAAGAGGAAGTTTTAGGTGTGTTCATTATTGAATGTAATCTTTTAGTTTATAAAAATTGAGTATTAGATAAAACTTTTGGTTCTCACATTTGTATCTAAATACAAGAACTAAGTAGATTCAAAAGGTTTATATAGGTGTGTTGTGGTGGATCTTCTAGATTCCAATGTAGAAAGACTAAATGAATTGACTATTAGTGACGAACATCTCACATTACCAATATGTTTAATTATAATTTTAAATATTTTTCATTATGTTCCTAGTGTTACTAAAAACATCATATCTATGTAAAATTTAGAAATGGATGGTTTTATTTTCAATTTAATAAATAATGGTTTCTAATTTTATAAATATAAAATATTTTTTGGTATAAAACATATGAATAAATGACTTTATGTAATCGAATATCAAAACCAAGTGTTGGAAATTGATAAAAAATTAAGTTTACATAACTCATATAACAACTGGATGTGGTATCACCAACTTGGTCATATAAATGATAAGTGATCAGAAAAGCTATATCAATAATGGTACTTCGATTATTTTTAACTAAAACCACTTTATATATTCCATTCTTGTTTTTAAGGAAAAATGACTAAGACTCCATTTAGCATAGAGGTTGAAAGGGGTATATAGCTTCTTGAATTAGTTTATACAGACTTGTGTTGACCTTTTCTAGTTGAAGTTAGAGGTGGATAATCTTAATTCATAAATTTTACTGATGAATTTAGTAGATGTAAATTTATCTAATTAATGAGGTATAAGTCATAATTCTTTAAAAAATTTAAGGAGTTCAAGAATATATCAAAGTATCAACTTGATAAAAAGATAAAGAGACTTCACTCAGTCCGTGGAAGAGAGTATCTGATAAGATGAAATATTATATACATTTTACTATCATTTGATTAAATATTTTCAATGATTTATTTGATAATGCACTTGGTATGTGTCATTTATTGTAGTAATTAGGATTTCAAAGTTTAAAAGGAGGAAATTCAGAAAAAGATAAAATTTTCCTATTACACGTCGTGAAACCTTGTTACACAACCTTTAGTAGAATTTCATAGCATTCTATAGGTCATGAAACAAGTCATTATGTAAGTCATGAAAAATTCAAGTGGAGAATCCATTACATTTCATGAGTTTATGATACATGTCGTGAAATATTTGAATTCAATTCTTGCTTTAAAGATAAATCTTGAAGGAAGATACAAGACCTGAGTCCCAGATACACATCATGAAAGGAGTCAAATCTCCAAATATCAGACAAGATACATGTATATTCAAAATATGCATAGGAAATCACGAATTGACATTACATGACATGAATATCCATCATACGTCATGTAATATTTCACCTATATATACAGTAGCAGGGAAGTGGATTTAGAGAGTTCCCAGAGCAGGAAACCTTTGTTCTTTTCATTCCTCTCTTGTTCTCTTCTACTTCCTCGACCCTAAACTCGAAATTTATTATACTCTGTTTATTGTTTTACTTTATTAAAAGCATTTTGGATTGAATTTATGGGAGTTTTTCATTTCATTTGCATCACCAATGCAGTTTTGATCATTGTTCATTTCGAGTAGCAAGCCATGATGAACCATTGGTGTAGTTATTCTCATATTAATTTCAATTAAGCAATTAATTGAATTGTGTTTGATTTGAGATCTAAATTACTTAATCCTATTTTCATGTTTGTTAAATTTGGTTATCTTAAATCATTACATGTTTTTCAACTGTTTAAACTTGATCTTTATTATCATGTTAAGCATGATTTCAATTCCTCGTTTATCCACATTCAATCCTACCACGAGTGGCTAAAACCACCTAGGTTAGAGATTGAGAGTAGGGTTATCTAAACTCAATAAATATTTAATTCTCAACTTGTTAACCTTAAGGGTTAGTAATAAGGATAAATAAAAATTTTCTATTCCATTCATTTGATCATCCCTAACCATGGGACATTCGAATGAAGGACCCTATCCCGGTTGGAGTAGATTAGGCTATGAACAATAGATTAAAATACTTTATGAATTTAAAGATAAGCTTAATGCATCTAGGTTGTCACTATCTACAGATCAAGGAATAGTCACCTCTTGGGTAGAACTAGTTGATTTGACTATAGTAAACTAGAAACCTCTACTTACTTCACAACCTAAACCTTATGATCCTACCAAGTTATAATTAAGATCATCTTTTTTAAAAAACCCTGAAATTGATCCTAATTCCTTACTTATTCCTAAATTCAAACCTCAACTACATAGAAATATTTTTCCCAAACTGAATCTACTCATGATGAATCCTACCCCAAAGGGTTCCAAGCCATAGATTACTATTTCCATTAATTTCCCCATGGGATCGATCCTAGACTATCGCTATACTATGTCTCAATAGAAAGTGAAGTTTGGGAAACAATCAATTTTAATATGACCATAGTTCATGTGAATTAAATGATGCATATTAGAGTATGAAATTTTGGCACTATTTCCGGGGATGAGGCTATACTATGCACATGAAAAATTCTAGAAAAGAAATGGGATTACCTCTCCCTAACCCTATTTATCTCTTATTTTCTTTCAAATATGCCACTGAATCCTTTCTCTTGCGGTATAATGCATGAATCATATCCACTCGACTCATTAAAGGAGCCTTGAAGCACAGGAATAGTTAGCCTTCAATCCTGAAATCAAATTATATCTCTATATACAATACCAGTCAAACATGGCTAACCAAAAAAATCCAGTGGGACCTAACCCACCTAACTCTCCAAACATGCAATAGATAATTCCTGGAGAGCACCTAGTGCAACAAGAATGAACCATAATGGATTATGGATTTCCATCAATCCATGGTGCTACACCAAGTATTGTGTGCCCTCCCATTTAGTCCCACACCTTTGAAATAAAACTTGGACATATTCACATGATCCAGAACATGGGCTAGTTTAGTGGGCTTCAAAGTGAAGATCCGCATGAGGACATCTCCAACTTCCCTGAAGTAAGAGATACCTTTCACAACTAGGGAGTATCATCTGATGTAATTATGATCCGAGTCATTGCATTATCTATTTTTCACAGAGTGAAATATTTACTCAAGAGTCAAGATACCGAGTCAATCATGACTTGTTATGATCTATCCAATAAGTTTCTATATAAATACTTCCCACCAATACAGACTTGGAAACTCCATTGGGAGAGATTTAAGGAATTGATGAGGAAGTTCCCACACTATGGACTAGACATGTGGATCCAACTCCATACATTCTACCATGGTCTATAACTAGCCGTACACAAATTTTTCGATGATGTATCTAATGGAAGACTGATTTTTAAAACACCTAAAGCCGAAATATCAATTTTAGATGAAGTATATCACAATGCCATCCTATGGCAGAGTGATCATAGACGACCTTGGCATGGAATCCACCAAGTGGACGAGAACACCAAACTAGTAGCACAAGTTGAAACACTCACAAAGAAGCTAGAATCATTTCAGTTTCCCATTATACCACCCCCTCCTGCTCCTGTAATGGAGATACAGTCTTGTGAAATGTGAGGTGGACCACACTTGTACGAAGACTATAAGGTAAGAGCGGAAGAACAACCTCAAGATTGTAATTAAATCAATTAAAATCAGCAGAACCCACCATTCTAATAGCAGCAACAATATTATCAATAGAGGATAGATCAACAGTCACCTCAAAAAAACAAGGGCTATTATCAAAAGAGAATTGGTCAAGAACCATTTCTTAAGAAAGGACCACCAGGGTAACCACCCATGAACCCTATACCAAGACCTCAACAACAATAACAACAACAACCTTTCCCTTAGAGAGCACAATAACAGTTTCATCCTGATCAACCAATACCTCAACAACAAACTTCTCCTCTATAGGATAACTTAGAAAACCTCCTAGATACTTTTGTTCAAGAAGAATACCAATAAATGACTACTCAAGAGACAGATATGTATAACCAATGAGATTCCTTATGCAATCTCGAAGTTCAGATGGGTCAGATCTCAAAGAATCTATTAGACAGATTACCAGGTACTCTACCTGGTAATACAGAGACACACCCAAGGGAGGAAGATAAAGCTATAGTGCTGAGAAGTGAATTTTGTTTGGATTCTCAATAACCAAATGGAATAGATGAAAGAAAAACTAAGGAACCTAAGAAGCATTCAACAACAAAAGAATAAAAATTTGAGGAGAATGCCCAAGTAATACCCCAAGAGGTATCACCAGTCACAAACACCCAGACACATAAGAAACCAAAAGATCTAGTCTATGTTTCCCCACCACCATACAATACACCTATTCTTTTCATAGAAAGATAAATACAAGGAAAATAGGAAGCAAAATAAAATAATTTCCTAAAATTTTTCAAGAAATCTAATATAAACTTACCCTTTGAAGAGTCTATTGATCATATGTTGGTTTATACCAAATTCCTAAAAGATATGATTTAAAAAAAAAGAAAAATACAATATCTTGGTGTCATCTCACTTAATAAAGAATACACTACTGTTATTCATCAAAAAAATCCCACCAAAGATGAGAGACCTTGTAAGTTTTTCAATCCCATGTGCTATCAGAGAATGTAAATTTGGAAGATCTCTATATGATCTGAGAGTAAGTATTAACCTCATGCCAATGAGTGTATTTTGAAATTTGGGACTTCAAGAGCTCCAAAAAACATGAGTATCACTAAAACTGGAAGACTTATCATTAAATCACCCTAGAGGAATTCTTGAGGATGTTTTAGTCAAGGTCAACAAGTTCATCCTTCCCATAGAATATTGTGAAAAAAGTTGGGAGCAATGAAAAAAATGGACCATAGAAGAGTAAAAGGGTAAAAAATAACTATAACACAAAGATTTACATAGTTTGGGAATAATAACTATATCCACGGAGAGAAAAAATTTCACTATGATTTAGGAGCACAATTTATAGGGAGTTTCATGGTTCTCAATCACTTAACTTAACCCTATCTTGAAATAGCCTAAAAAAGGAGGAAGACGATCCACTATTCCACCAACCACATAGGAAGTCTGCATTTCTATAGGGAAAGGTGTCCACCCAAGTAAAAAGTGCTACATTGGATGATGTTTAGAACTCCAAGGAGCTATAGTACTATTAACTCTAAAGTCTGCACTGCTACAGTGCCTTGTGGGTGTCGGTTGGTCAACTTTGTTACAATTTTGGAGCTGCTACAGTCCGGAAAATTTGGTCCGAGAGCCTTTGGCCCCAGACCCCAAAATTAGGGGTGCGTTTCCCCCTACGAACCCCAACGAGCTCACCGTAGAGCTTGACCCATGGAATTTGCATCCTGGTGCACAGTATGGGACAGAAGTATTCGGCCCAATCATCATCTAGAATTAATTAGGATACAACAATCCAAAAATCTCCCACTTAGATCATGATCCACTACACTTCTCTGTTTTGATGCCACTGACTAAGACAACTTACTTAATATGAGATCCTCCTCTTCTTCACTCACCATTGCACATGATTTCCATTCACAACTTCAATTTTAAGATGATGATTCATGAAATACAAGTTGTTTTCCTCTTTTTCTCCCATCATGTCCTCCCTTTTTCTGCCTCTCATCCTTATTTCATCAATGGAGACTAATAAAGGCACAATAGTGCCTCAAATTATGTATTACCATCAACTTATTCAACATGTTTACCAAATTGTTAGTTCCAAAAATATTCTACAATATAAGAAACCTATCCTGTATCAAACCTCTGATGAAATGATACTTCAACTAAATGTGCTTCATCTGGGCATGAAACAATGGGTTATTTGCAAGATTTATAACACTCTAAATATCATAATACAATTCATTCTTATCTATCTTTATTCCTAACTAATCTAAGAAGTTATCATCCAAACCATCTCATTCCCAGCTTCTATTATAACAATGTATTCTACCTCTATGGTGGATAAAGCCACCACCTTATGCAATTTTGATATCCAACTTACCTAAGTACCTCTATAGGTAAATATATAACCTGTGGTACTCCTCCTACTGTCAAAGTCACCTCTAAGGTCAGCATCCACATACCCCTGAAATGAATTTCCTTTTCCAAATCACATAGATACGTCCTTGATACCCTTAAAATACATCAGTATCCACTTCATAGCTTCCCATTATTGTTTTATAGGGTTAGCCATATACCTGATCACAAATCCCACTACATGAGAAATGTCAGGTCGAGTACAGACCATGACATACATAAAACTTCCAACAGCTGATGCGTATGGAACTTTTGTCATGTACTCAACCTCTTCTGTTGTCTTCTGTGATTTCTCCTTTGATAATTTGAAATGGAACACTAGGGGAATAAATACTGCCTTTTCTTACAACAAATTGAATATTCTCAAAACCTTCCAAATGTATTCATCCTATGACAACATCAATGTTCTAGATACACGATCTCTCTTGATCTCAATCTCCAAAATCTTTCCAGCTTCTCCAAGATCTTTCATCTCGAACTCCTTTTCCAACTCCCTTTCAACTCATCAATTCTCTACATACATGATCCTACAATAAGCATGTCATACACATATAGAAGTAGTATAATATATTCATCACCAAAATACTTGATGTAGTTACATTGATCCATGTGAAATCATTTGTATACATTTTTAGTCATGAGTGCATCAAACTTTTTGTTCCATTGCCAGAGTGCCTGCTTCAACCCATACAAGATCTTCTAGATTTTTCACACTAGGTTTTACTTACTAGGCTCTACATATCCTTATGGATGTTGCCTGTAGGTTTCCTCCTCTATATCTTCATGAAGGAAAGTAGTCTTAACATCAAGATGCTCAAGATGCAGGTATTCTGATTCCATAATACTAAGAACCACCCAGATGGTGGTAAGGTTTACTATAGGAAAAAAGATTTTAGTGAAGTCCACACATTCCTTTTATTGAAATCCTTTCACCACCAGCTTACCTTGTACCTTCTCTTTCCATCATGTTCTTCCTTGACCTGGTATACCCATTTTTTCTGCAATGATCTCTTTTCTTATGGTAGAGGTGTCAGCTCACAAGTGTTGTTATCATGCAATGAGGAAATCTCCTCCTTCATAGTTAGCTCCTACTTTCTCAACTCCTTCAGCTACATTTCCACTTTCAAAGCATTTTGGTTCTCCAATTTCAGTCAATAATAGATAATTCAAGGATGGTGAATAAATCTGCATAGAACTTCTCACCCTTGTTTATCTCCTCAACTCTACTAGAGTAGTAGGTTCCATCGGTTACGATGTTTCATGCTCAGGTACACCTTCAAGCTCCACTTTATCTTTGCACTCTGATTCTATGTTCCCATTTTTATCTTCAACAACATGTCGATATTTTTACATGACACCTTAATTGAATATCACATTCTAGAACCTGATTAATATCATATTGAGATCATACCAAAAGTGATAACTAAAATCCTCAACACTATAACCAATAAAAAACATCTTTTGGACTTAGCATCAAGTTTTTCCCTTGCATTAAAATCAATATGTACATAATAAAAACTACCAAAGACTCGTAAACGTGACAGTATTACCACCTTACCAAACCATAGATCCTTGGGTAGACATTCTTCCATTGGAAAATATGGACTCTTGTTGATGAGATATGCTGCCATGTTCATTGCATCAGACAAGAAGGTCTTGGGTAACCTTGAGTGTAACCTCATAATCCTAGAACATTCATTAAATGTACTATTAATACTCTCTTCCACACTATTTTGTTGCGGTGTACCTGGGACAATCTTCTCCCACCTAATTCCTTTATCAGAACAAAATTCCTTGAAATCTTGACTGCCATACTCTCCACCATTCTCAGACCTCAAACATTTCAGCTTTGATCCTGACTCATTCTCCACCATGACCTTCTATTTTAAAACATCTTAAAAACATTATATTTCCTTATCAGAAAGTAAACTCATACCTTCCTTGTTGATTCGTCGATGAATGTCACATAATATTGTGACCCTCCAAGGTAATGTATTAGTATAGCCCTCCAAACATTATTGTGAACCAGATCCAACTTCCCAGCCTTCAGTGTTCTTCCTCCTTTGAAAAAAGAAACCTTCTTCTGCTTTCTGAAGATAAAATCTTCACATAGGACAACATCTACTGACTTCATCTCAGGTAGCAACCCTTTTGTTTCCAACACCTTCATCCCCTTATTACTCATGTGTCCTAGCCTATAGTTCCACAATTGTGAATTTCTAATAGATTCTAGTGATGAAACCATGTCCATACAAGTTTCTATCACATTGTACATGGTACAATTATTTTCTCCCCAACCTATGACCATAGATCCTTTTTTGATCTTCCATGCACCACTAGTGAATGTGATACTCAAACCTACATCATCAAGCTATCTAATAGAAATAATATTTCTTCTTAATCCAGAGATATATCTCATGTTTTATAGAACCAGGAGACTCCTACTATTGGTCTTGATTCATGCATCACCCATACCCATAATCTACAATGGTTCATCATTTGAAAGATGTACCTTGCCAAAATTTCTAGAAACAAAATTTTTTAGGAAACCCTTCTCTGATGTGGAATGTAAATACATCCCTGAGTCTAAAATACAAGAATATATTAGTCTATAAATGCTCAATAACAGCACATCATCAGTACCTTCAGCTACTGTGTTTGCTCCACTAGTTTCAGAAACCTTCTGTTTATCTCTACACTCCTTGACATGACCTTTCTTCCCGCAAGTCCAATAGGTAGGACCAAACCCATTTGACTTGTCTCACCTTTTCCCTCTTGACTTTGATCATACTATGTAATTGTATTTCTTTTCATATCTTCCCATTCCTTAAAAATTTAGAGACGAACCATAGAATCTACCTGATTCTCTTCTTCGGATATCCTCACTGAGGATCAGGTCCCACACATCCTTCAGAACCAACTTTGTATTCCTCGAAGAACTGGTCACAACTGTTATAGTTGCTTCCCAACTATCAGATAAAGAAGATATTAGATCCAAATAAAATACCTCATCCATAAGATCAATATCCACCAATGTCAATTGACTTATGATGGTATTGAATTCATTGATGTGATCTGAGAAAATTCTCCATTCAACCACTTTTAAGTTGAACAATTGTCGCATCAAGTGAACTTTGTTTTCTGTAGAAGTCTTGTTGTACATATTCATGAGGGATTGCATCAGGCCAATCATCATCTTCTCCACTCTGATGTTGAACGCCATGTGTTTTTCCAACATAAGGTGCACAAAACCTATAACCTATCGATCCAATAGCTCCCACTCTAATTTCTCTATGTCTGTTAGATATAATACCAGAAGTGGAAAATATATATTTTTCTAATAAAGATAGTATTTGATCTACATCCTCCAGTAGCTGAAGTTAGTTCCATATAATTGTTATATATTTACCTTTCCTTCTTCCATAGTCATCATTCAGTTCAAGGAAACCGAACTCAACCTTTGATACCAATTGTTGCGGAAAAAATCAGGAGAAACGAAGTAAAAAATGGATCAAAAAAGAGTAAAATGAGGAAAAAAGAATGATAAAACAGAGATTTATGTGGTTTGAAAATAATACCTATGTACAAGAAGAGGAAAAATTTCACTATGATTTAGGAGCACAATTTACAGGGATTTTTAGGGTTCTCAATCACTTAACTTAACCCCAACCTGAAATGGGATAAAAAAGGAGGAAGAAAATCCACCATTCCACCAATCCCATAGGAAGTCTGCATCACTACAGTGAAAGGTGGACACCTAAGTCAAAAGTGATACATTTGCTAGTGGATGGAAGTCCAAGGAGATACAGTAATATTAACTCCAAAGTCCTCACTGCTATAGTGACATGTTGGTGTCATTCAGTTAGCTTTCTTATAGTGGTTAGAGATTCTATAGTCCCAAAAAAAATTGGGCTCTGGGCCTTCGACCTTGGACCCCCGGAGTTGGGGTGCATTTCCCCCTACAAACCCCAATGAGCTCACCATAGTGCTTGACCCATGAAAGTTGTAGCTTGGTGTATAGTATGGGATAGAAGTATTCAACCCAATCATCATCTAGAATGGATCAAGCTACACCAATACAACACAAAATTCCTGGTTTTGGACATGGAAGAAGACGATGATGTCCCTATCATTCTTGGAATAACATTCCTAGCCATAATAAAGGATCTGATATATGTAAACCAATGGCACATAATATTTTGAGTTAGAGAAGAAAAGGTAGTATTCAACCTCATCAAAGATACTAAACAATCAAATGATTCCATTGATTTTAACTCCATCTATTTTACCCAAAAAATAAATGAATACATGGAAATAATAGAATACAGTGAGGAATCACTCCTGAACACAAAAGAAGAATATGTTTTTTAGGAAGTTAGATTCAATGAACCTCTCACAAGGGATAATTTCCCACCCTTCACCCCCCTCGATTATTCAACCATTGAAACTAGAGTGGAATACTCTACCCAATAATCTTAAGTATTCATACTTAGAATATTCAACCTCTCTATTTATAATCATTAACTTTGAACTATCTCAGTTACAAGAGTAAAAATTAGTTGAGGTCCTGAAAAGACACAAGCAGTCAATTTTCTGGGGAGTGGATGACATTAAAGGAAGTAATCCTACTATATGCACCCATCAAATTATTCTCAAGGAAGATGAAAAACCCAAATTCCAACCTCAAAGGTGGCTCACACCACTGATTAAGGAAGTTGTTAAAAAGTAAGTACTAAAACTTATAGATGTTGGAATAATATTTTCAATCTATAATAGTGAGTGGGTGCTACCACTACAAATAGTTCCAAATAAAGGTGGGATCACAATGGAGAGAAATGATGAAAATGAATTGATTTCAACACACACCATCATTGGATGGAGAGTTTTCATGGATTATAGAAGATTAAATGCAGCAACATGGAAAGATCATTTTAATTTTCCCTTTACAGATCAAATATTAGAAATGATTTCATGAAATTAATTCTATTGTTTCCTTGACATATATTTAGGAAATAATCAAATTTTAGTCGACCCAAATAATTACTAAAAAACAACATTCACATCTCTATTTAGAACCTTATCCTACATGCACATGTCATTCAATATGTGTAATGATCCAAAAACATTTAAAAGATTCATGACTCATATTTTCCATGATATGGTGTAGGAATTCTTAGAAATATTCATGGATTATTTTTCAGTTTATGGAAGATCTTTCAAAGTCTGCCTAATAAATCTTGAGTTAGTCCTATGACGCTGTGAAGAGAAATTCCTCATTTTGAATTTGAAAAAATGTCATTTTATGGTTCAAGGATTCATAGTACTCGGATATAAAATTTCCAAAGAGGGTGTAACGACCCGAAATTTTTTAAATAAATTTTGTTCCCTAATTTTATGTGTTATTGTTATACTCAACAAAAATGTTTTATTTGATAAACATGATTATAATTAAAATGAGATCAGTGGGTTTTGACTATTATATAACCATCGGTCAACATGACCGCTGTGAACAAAATGTTTTGATTATTGTCTCTAAATATAAGTAATCTTGGTTAATTATTATAGAAAGAAGATTCGATGGCCTCACCTAGTAGTCTTGGACCGATCGAAGCCCATCTAACAGAGCTTGGGAAGGAGGTAGCACCACTGGGCTTTGCTCTGGATCAAATCCAAGCCGAACTTCATCATGTGAAGCTGGAACGAAATCGCCTTCGTGAGAAGTTCAAACTGATAGAAATTACTACTCGGGCAATGTTGACTGAGCCGCCCCAAGCTTCTATCACCCTAGCACACCTTACTCTTAGGTCCTATGCTGGTATTATAAGGGGTTATGTAACGAGACCATAACTACCTTGTGTAATCCTTGTTTTAAATAAAAATTGGGATTTCTTCTTATGATGAAGTTTATGAATTTTAAAATGACCGGATAAATATAGTATGCATATTTTTGATGAATTTTAGAAAAAGGATATTTTAAATATGTTTATGTAAACCCTAAATAATTAAAAATGTGTAATGATTTTCAAAAAATGGTCTTCTACAATTATGTTCAGTACTAAATTTAGAGTCTAATAAGATCAACTTGATTTTTGATGAATAGTAAATTATGAATAGTGATTTTATGATTAGGATTAGTAATATGACCAAATGGATTAGTAATCTCACTTAAAGAAAGTTTTAAAATAATCTAGGCACCTTGATTAAGTAATGTGATTCAATAAAATAGTTAAATAACGGTTTCATTAATTATTATTCAAGTATTAGTTTTTTCGGGTGAATAGTATTTTTTAATTAAAAATTTAATTAAAAATAATTAGAAATTTTTTTTTATAAAAATGACTTTATTTTTGAACTCAGAGCATCGATATTATGTTATGGTAATTTTTGGGGTTTTTTCTGAAAAAAATGAATTTTCGATGAATAGTGTTTTTATTTAAAAATTAAATTAAAAATATTTAGAAAATTATTTTTATAAAATGGATTTCATTTTTGAAATCAGAGCATTGATATTTGGTTAATGTGAAATTTTGGGATTTTTCTGAGAAAGTTGAATTTTCAGTGAATAGTAAAAATACAGTTTTAGGGTTTCGGTATGTTTAATGACATCATAACGGTGTCATGATGATGTCATGAGATCTTTTGAGGGTTGGCCGGCCAAGGGTGATGAATTATTGTTTTGGGGGCCCCATGTGGCCTAACTCCATGATAAATGACAAGGGAGAGCACATGGGTTTGAGAAAAGCCCATGTGAGGTGTCCCTTGGCCATTAATGCCTTGTCCCCTCACTTTCCCTATAAATACCAAGCCCTCCTCTCATCCATTCGACTCCCCACTCATTCCCAACGAATTTCTGGTCTCATTACCTCCCAAGGAGTCCTCCCAAGGTGCCCCCAATCCCTCATGGTCCCAACCTTTGTGGTTTAAGAGTTACATTTTAAGGTAAGGGATCCGACCTCTCTCTTTCTTTTCAAGTAATCTCTTTTATGTCTTTTCTTTTATACTCCATGTTCTTTTATTGGAGGATGTTCTTTTATATTCATCCTACTGCCTATTTCATGTTCATATGATGAGAGACCCCCCTTTCTCTCATCAATTCGTTTTAAGAATGTTTAAGTGGCGCCGTTAGGCTGCCGAATTTTTAAGGGATTCTTTCACCTTCCTCGTTTTCAAGTTCTATTTTCATTCAAGTCTTTCATGTTTCTTTGTATTATGTTGGGGCATGATCTCTAAATTTATCATACTGATCTTTTATGATCATACGATGAGAGACCCCATTTTATCTCTTCAATTCAATTTTTTTGAAGTTTTATGTGGCGCCGTTAGGCTGCCGAATTTTTTAAGGGATTCTCTCACCCTTCTCTTTTTCAAAGTTCTACTTTCATGTCATGTCTTTCAAGTTAATTTCTATTATGTTGGGGTATGATATCTATACCTATCATACTGGACTCTTATGTTCATATGATGAGAGACCCCATTTGATCTCTTCAATTCAGTATTTTGATGTTTTAAGTGGCGCCGTTAGGCTGCTGAATTTTTAAGTGGTTCTTCACCCTTCTCGTTTTGAAGTTCTACTTTCATGTGAATTATTTCAAGTTCCTTTTTGTTATATTGGGGTATGATCTCTATATCTATCATACTGGACTCTTATTTTAATATGATGAGAGACCCCATTTGATCGCTTCAATTCAGTATTTTGAAGTTATAAGTGGCGCTGTTAGGCTGCCGAATTTTTAAGTGGTTCTTCACCCTTCTCGTTTTGAAGATCTACTTTCATGTCAATTCTTTCAAGTTCATTTTTGTTATGTTGGGGAATTATCTCTATATATATCATACTTAACTCTTATGTTCACATGATGAGAGACCCTATTTGATCTTTTCAAATCATTTTTGTTGATGTTTAAGTAACGCCGTTAGGCTGTCGAACTTTCATAAGAGAAATCTAATTTTTGTCTTCCTTCCATGTTTTTCATTTCAAATGGTATGTCCTTGAAATTTCATTACCATGATCATGTATCCTTCTTATTCTGTCCATATAATGTTTTATGGGTCATTTATGAATGTTTGAATCATTTTCCCTCTCTTTTTAATGTCTTCTAAAACCTCATAACATAGCCGTTATGCTGCAGAATTTCCATCTCAAAATGTCTCTCTCTTTTTCTAAAGTTCTTTTATATTATTAAGTGAATACTCAAAGCTCTTTCTTCTAAAGGGGTATTCACATATATACCAAAATGTTCTATTTTAAATTCTGGGATTTACATACATGAGACCCACCTTCCTTTTCTGTGGGTTTTAAAGTGACGTAAAGATCATGTCTTTAAAGCAGTTTTTAAAACGTTATGATTATGAAATGAAACCCATTTATTTTATGCTATGTGGGTTATTTATGAAATGTTTGATGATGATATATGTGGCTCACATGATAATAAAGGCAAATTTAAGGGTGCGCCCTGATAGCGCTCCAATGCATTGGGTAATGATGTAACCACTAGAGATTACAATTTTAACGATGCCTTGGTGAAAAACCTTGGTAATTTTTAACGACACCTTGGGGATGGACCTTGGTGAAACGAAACGATTGTCAATATTAAATGTTGCAGCCACATCTTCAAGTTATGAAAAAGTTTTATTTTTATTATGATATGCCTCATGATTTCATTTTCATTCATTAAAGTTCTTTTCATGACTTTATTGATGTATCTCAAGTTCATATGTAAAATGTTTCACTTGTTTCCCTTACTGGGCCTTCTGCTCACCCTTCCTTTTGATGTATGTCCCCAGGTTATGAGATGCAGTAATGAGCCTAGGGTGAACATGAGGAGAAGCCTTTAAAGTGTTTAAGAAGAATGTTTTTTTTGTTTCATGTTTTATGTTCCTTGTTTCCAAGACACTAAACCTTAAAGATCCTCAGTTCCGTGTAATGGAATGAAAAGTTATGTTATAAAAAGACGGGATGCTATAGTTGGTATCAAAGGATGGTTTAGTTATTTGTGGAAGTTAGGATATGAAAACTCTAGGAGGAACCCTATAGAAAAGTTTAATATAGGAAATCTTCCTGGTATTTTGGTGAGTATTGAGTAAGGGGTTGCCAAGCAAATACATCCCTGTCTGGATACGAGCAGGTAGAGGTGGCTCTGGCACAGATGTACATAGGGGTAAAACCCGAAAACACCGCTTTGATCTAGACTCGAACGGGAACTGGTACACGACAACGGGACTTGCTGCACTCTTGGTTACGACACTCCCGGGGGATATGCTTTGGTAAATTCATAAGCTTGGTATGAACCATTGTTAAAGGAACAAAGATAAAATAAAATAAAGGTTCACATAAGAATATATGATCATTCATAACCTAGATGGGAACCTAGGAGATCACAAGTTAGGGTATAACTTTCATATACAAGTTATCCTTATATGCTTTCAGTTCCTTTTCATGATTATTAGCTAAGTACTTAAGCCCCTAATTATGCTTTCTCTTCTTAGTTAATGGTGGGAAATGGAAGAACATGTTCCGACAACCAATGTGATAGGAAATGCGACGATTTTCGTATTAATATGACAGGGATGATTAGGGGATTAAAATATGATTATTATTTTGGAAGACGTTCATTATTTTGGGAACCATATTTGATCGAGGTAAATAGATTACTACGGTATTTTCATTGAGGAGTAAGGTTGACTTATATTTTGAAGAATCGATGAATTTAAGGTGAACTTATAGTAATTTAGGTTACTTATGGGAATGAATAACCTATCTTGGGTAAAATATGTTTAGGTTAGCTACTTTTTTATAAGATGTTAGGAGTGGTTGATGTTGTCTGGAGATGAACAATGAAGTTGTTTTGGAAGACTATGTTATCAAATCCTTATTGTATTTGGGTTTCAATCTTAGTTTGGTTTGTTTTGAGGAATTTTAAGGACCGTTATTTATGGAATGGTCTATGATGAACTTTGGGTAGTACCATGGAACTTTGATGATTTAAAAGTAGTTTCCATTCCTATGGGATTCTTTCTTTTTGAAGAGTTGTTTTACCTTAACCTTTCTGTTTTTGGGATAATGTTTAAAGATAGAAGAAATAGATAGTTAATCTTTTGTAGATTATGTGATTCTATAGAAGATGATTCTTGTGCTTTTATGAGACCAAGTGTTTTTGAATTCTCATCAATTGGAGAAAAGATTAGTGTTGGTAGGGACTTGTTAAAGGATGAAACTCTACTTGAAGGTAGGTATATTTTCTTATGTTTTTGTTCTATGTAGTAAATGAAATCCTCAAAATTATGAAAAGAAACGTAAAACAAAAATGTTGTTGGTTTACGTTTCCTACTAGGTAATCAAAGACCGTTTACACACATCATAAGTTTGGGATTTTCTCATGGTTAACTTTCTCCTAATCATGTTCTCTATCACTCTCCCTCAGAACTTGACCCTTTGTTTTTTCCTCCATGTCCATGTTTTCCTACATGGAACCCTAGTGTGGGTTAACTCGGGTGACCATTGTACTTCCCTTTCTTTATTTTAAAGTAATAGTTTTACTGACTCCTTTTCCGATGTGGGACCTTCAATGAAATTTCAAAACCCAATTTTAAAATTGCGAGGACGCAATTTCTTAAGGGGGGAAGATTGTAACGACCCGAAATTTTTTAAATAAATTTTGTTCCCTAATTTTATGTGTTATTGTTATACTCAACAAAAATGTTTTATTTGATAAACATGATTATAATTAAAATGAGATCAGTGGGTTTTGACTATTATATAACCATCGGTCAACATGACCGCTGTGAACAAAATGTTTTGATTATTGTCTCTAAATATAAGTAATCTTGGTTAATTATTATAGAAAGAAGATTCGATGGCCTCACCTAGTAGTCTTGGACCGATCGAAGCCCATCTAACAGAGCTTGGGAAGGAGGTAGCACCACTGGGCTTTGCTCTGGATCAAATCCAAGCCGAACTTCATCATGTGAAGCTGGAACGAAATCGCCTTCGTGAGAAGTTCAAACTGATAGAAATTACTACTCGGGCAATGTTGACTGAGCCGCCCCAAGCTTCTATCACCCTAGCACACCTTACTCTTAGGTCCTATGCTGGTATTATAAGGGGTTATGTAACGAGACCATAACTACCTTGTGTAATCCTTGTTTTAAATAAAAATTGGGATTTCTTCTTATGATGAAGTTTATGAATTTTAAAATGACCGGATAAATATAGTATGCATATTTTTGATGAATTTTAGAAAAAGGATATTTTAAATATGTTTATGTAAACCCTAAATAATTAAAAATGTGTAATGATTTTCAAAAAATGGTCTTCTACAATTATGTTCAGTACTAAATTTAGAGTCTAATAAGATCAACTTGATTTTTGATGAATAGTAAATTATGAATAGTGATTTTATGATTAGGATTAGTAATATGACCAAATGGATTAGTAATCTCACTTAAAGAAAGTTTTAAAATAATCTAGGCACCTTGATTAAGTAATGTGATTCAATAAAATAGTTAAATAACGGTTTCATTAATTATTATTCAAGTATTAGTTTTTTCGGGTGAATAGTATTTTTTAATTAAAAATTTAATTAAAAATAATTAGAAAATTATTTTTATAAAAATGACTTTATTTTTGAACTCAGAGCATCGATATTATGTTATGGTAATTTTTGGGGTTTTTTCTGAAAAAAATGAATTTTCGATGAATAGTGTTTTTATTTAAAAATTAAATTAAAAATATTTAGAAAATTATTTTTATAAAATGGATTTCATTTTTGAAATCAGAGCATTGATATTTGGTTAATGTGAAATTTTGGGATTTTTCTGAGAAAGTTGAATTTTCAGTGAATAGTAAAAATACAGTTTTAGGGTTTCAGTATGTTTAATGACATCATAACGGTGTCATGATGATGTCATGAGATCTTTTGAGGGTTGGCCGGCCAAGGGTGATGAATTATTGTTTTGGGGGCCCCATGTGGCCTAACTCCATGATAAATGACAAGGGAGAGCACATGGGTTTGAGAAAAGCCCATGTGAGGTGTCCCTTGGCCATTAATGCCTTGTCCCCTCACTTTCCCTATAAATACCAAGCCCTCCTCTCATCCATTCGACTCCCCACTCATTCCCAACGAATTTCTGGTCTCATTACCTCCAAAGGAGTCCTCCCAAGGTGCCCCCAAGCCCTCATGGTCCCAACCTTTGTGGTTTAAGAGTTACATTTTAAGGTAAGGGATCCGACCTCTCTCTTTCTTTTCAAGTAATCTCTTTTATGTCTTTTCTTTTATACTCCATGTTCTTTTATTGGAGGATGTTCTTTTATATTCATCCTACTGCCTATTTCATGTTCATATGATGAGAGACCCCCCTTTCTCTCATCAATTCGTTTTAAGAATGTTTAAGTGGCGCCGTTAGGCTGCCGAATTTTTAAGGGATTCTTTCACCTTCCTCGTTTTCAAGTTCTATTTTCATTCAAGTCTTTCATGTTTCTTTGTATTATGTTGGGGCATGATCTCTAAATTTATCATACTGATCTTTTATGATCATACGATGAGAGACCCCATTTTATCTCTTCAATTCAATTTTTTTGAAGTTTTATGTGGCGCCGTTAGGCTGCCGAATTTTTTAAGGGATTCTCTCACCCTTCTCTTTTTCAAAGTTCTACTTTCATGTCATGTCTTTCAAGTTAATTTCTATTATGTTGGGGTATGATATCTATACCTATCATACTGGACTCTTATGTTCATATGATGAGAGACCCCATTTGATCTCTTCAATTCAGTATTTTGATGTTTTAAGTGGCGCCGTTAGGCTGCTGAATTTTTAAGTGGTTCTTCACCCTTCTCGTTTTGAAGTTCTACTTTCATGTGAATTATTTCAAGTTCCTTTTTGTTATATTGGGGTATGATCTCTATATCTATCATACTGGACTCTTATTTTCATATGATGAGAGACCCCATTTGATCGCTTCAATTCAGTATTTTGAAGTTATAAGTGGCGCTGTTAGGCTGCCGAATTTTTAAGTGGTTCTTCACCCTTCTCGTTTTGAAGATCTACTTTCATGTCAATTATTTCAAGTTCATTTTTGTTATGTTGGGGAATTATCTCTGTATCTATCATACTTAACTCTTATGTTCACATGATGAGAGACCCTATTTGATCTTTTCAAATCGTTTTTGTTGAAGTTTAAGTAACGCCGTTAGGCTGTCGAACTTTCATAAGAGAAATCTAATTTTTGTCTTCCTTCCATGTTTTTCATTTCAAATGGTATGTCCTTGAAATTTCATTACCATGATCATGTATCCTTCTTATTCTGTCCATATAATGTTTTATGGGTCATTTATGAATGTTTGAATCATTTTCCCTCTCTTTTTAATGTCTTCTAAAACCTCATAACATAGCCGTTATGCTGCAGAATTTCCATCTCAAAATGTCTCTCTCTTTTTCTAAAGTTCTTTTATATTATTAAGTGAATACTCAAAGCTATTTCTTCTAAAGGGGTATTCACATATATACCAAAATTTTCTATTTTAAATTCTGGGATTTAAATACATGAGACCCACCTTCCTTTTCTGTGGGTTTTAAAGTGACGTAAAGATCATGTCTTTAAAGCAGTTTTTAAAACGTTATGATTATGAAATGAAACCCATTTATTTTATGCTATGTGGGTTATTTATGAAATGTTTGATGATGATATATGTGGCTCACATGATAATAAAGGCAAATTTAAGGGTGCGCCCTGATAGCGCTCCAATGCATTGGGTAATGATGTAACCACTAGAGATTACAATTTTAACGATGCCTTGGTGAAAAACCTTGGTAATTTTTAACGACACCTTGGGGATGGACCTTGGTGAAACGAAACGATTGTCAATATTAAATGTTGCAGCCACATCTTCAAGTTATGAAAAAGTTTTATTTTTATTATGATATGCCTCATGATTTCATTTTCATGCATTAAAGTTCTTTTCATGACTTTATTGATGTATCTCAAGTTCATATGTAAAATGTTTCACTTGTTTCCCTTACTGGGCCTTCTGCTCACCCTTCCTTTTGATGTATGTCCCCAGGTTATGAGATGAAGTAATGAGCCTAGGGTGAACATGAGGAGAAGCCTTTCAAGTGTTTAAGAAGAATGTTTTTTTTTGTTTCATGTTTTATGTTCCTTGTTTCCAAGACACTAAACCTTAAAGATCCTCAGTTCCGTGTAATGGAATGAAAAGTTATGTTATAAAAAGACGGGATGCTATAGAGGGAATATAAGTTGATCCAACTAATATAAATTTCATCAAATATTTACCTAAAACTTCAATAGTTAAGTGTATAAGAAGTTTTCTAGGACATGTTGTATTCTATAGGCAATTTGTTTAATACTTTTCAAAAGTTTACCATCCACTGGAACACCTATTTTCAAAGGAACTTCTATTTTAATTCACTGAATAATTTTAGTAAGCATTCAATACTTTGAAGAAAATCCTAATAGCATCCCCTATAATCATTTCACCTAATTAGAACAAGGAATTTTAATTAATGTGTGATGCAATGACTTTGCTGTTGGTTCTGTTTTAGGAAAAAGAGTTGGTAACATCTTCCATCCTATCTACTATTCTATCCATAAAATGAATGAATCTCAAGTCAACTACACAACTATAGAGAAATAAATCTTAGCTATTTTTTAGTCTTTCAAAAAAAAAGTTCATATTTGGTCTTTTCCAAGGTGATTGTGCACATTAATCATACTTCTATCAGGTATTTAATGAACAAGAAGGATTCCATGGAAAAGATGATAATGTGGATCCTCCTACTCCAAGAATTTTATATTTTCATCAAAGATACCAAAGGCACAAAAAATGCGATCGTTGATCATCTATCCAGAATTCCTCTGCCGCTCATCAAGGAAAATGATGATATTGACATCGAAGTTGATTTTCATGATAAAACCCTTTTTAGAATTAAGATACAAATGTGGTTTTAAAATATTTCTAATTATCTCTCCACATGATTTCTACACCAATACCTCTCATACCAACAAAAAATAATACTTTTAGCTGAAGAAAAACATTACTACTAGGATGAACCACTACTGTTCAAGCATTGCACTGATGGTTTGTTGCGACATTGCATTCCCAAAAATGAAATCCCAGATGTAATAGAAATGTGTCATACGTCATCAACTATAAGACATCATGGACCTGACCAAACATTAGAAAAGATTCTATAAAGTGTAATTTTTGGCCTATGCTACACCAAGATGCAAGGGAATTTTTTCAAAGCTGTGATAGGTGCCAGTGATGTAGAACCACTGGGAAAAGAAATAAAATGCCTTGAAACCCAATCATGGAAGTCGATTTTTTTGATGTATGGGGCATAGATTTAATGAGACTATTTCCCAATTCACATGGAAAATCCTATATTCTTGTTGGCATTGACTATGTATCAAAATGGGTAGAAGATGAATCCACATCACATGACATAACAAAAGTGGTCATAAATTTCCTGAAAAAGAGTGTGTTCTCAAGATTTGGATTTCTTAGATTAATCATTAGTGATTAAGTAACACATTTTACCAACCAAGTTTTTAAAGGATTTATGAAAAAATATGGAATTTTTTATAACACAGGAACTCCCTACCTCCCACAAATAAGTGGGAAAGTGGAATTGTCAAATAGGGAAATCAAAAAAATCTTGGAAAAACTGTGAACACAAGTCAAAGTGACTAGAGTTTTAAATTGGATGATTCATTATGGACGTACTGCACTGTGTAAAAAACACCCATTGGTACCACATCATTCAGATTGGTTTATGGGAATCAATGTTATCTTCTAGTTGAACTAGATAATCACTTGTACTACGCAATTAAGAAGCTAAATTTGGATTCTAAAAAAGACGGAGAAGCTCTAATACTACATTTGGATGAATTGGAATAAATTAGAAAATATGCTTATGAAAATGCCAAAATCTACAAAGAAAGAACTAAGAAATGGAATGATCAATGCATTGCAAGACACATCTTTGTTCCAGGAAACAAGGTCATCTTAGTCAATTCTAGATTGAAATTATTCCCTGGGAAGCTAAAGTTCATATGAGCCTTAAAGAATTCAATATCTTGATGTTACAGGAAGTGATGATTAGGAGGAAATGTAGGGTAGGTCATATTAGAATATATTAGATTAGAATATACTTAGGAAAGCTTAGAATATTCCAGGAGCTAAATTACAAGGTTTTTACCAAATGAACTTCCTTACCTTCCCTCTCTTGGCAACGTACCCCCTCCCTTCCCCTCTCCCCTCTCAGCTGAAAACCTGCACCCCCTCTGCACCCTCCTTCATGACTTGAACCACCCCCTCCCTCACCTTACCCTATACCAACCTCACACCCCTTCCCTTTCCTTATCTCTTAGCCGAACAACCCCAACCACTCCCTTCACAACCAAAAACCCATACCCCCCATTTCCCTTCTTCTCTCTTGGCCTAAACTAAACCCCCATCATCCTGCTGCACATTTACACCCACACCCCTAATACCCACTCCCAGTATGGTTCTCTATGAACTCAAAATCATCATTGGAATGAAATGATCATCCACCAACAAAAAATTCATGAGGATCCGCACCATTTTTACCCTCACAACCACGAGCATCATATCCTCCACCTTCCACTACAACCTATGATATACCTACTACTCAAGTTGAATCCCATACTAGCTCCAATGAATCATCCGAGGATGAAAACCTCCATTTTCACCCCATTATATACTTCTCAAAACCACATCAACCTAAACTGTCTACAAGAGAATCCCATGAGGACAAACAAGACCCTCGACATGGCCATTCTCGCCCGCCTGAACATCAGTGATGAGATCCTAGAGATCTTCGACCAAATACATATCTCTTGAATTGTTGAGGTACATGAGGAAACATACAGAGATATATTCATGGAGTTCTTTTCTAAATTTGAGGTAGCAGTAGATATCATGATCTTATGTCTGGGCAACCAATCACATGAGCTATCTTTTACTGAATTTGGCATCGACTTGGGAATCTACAAAGAAATTTTTTCCATGTCTAATATTTTTCCAATGCTTCAGCTTGAGCCTCCCTAGTATAATTTGAGGTGACTATGGCAGATGATTGCACGAGATGCTCAGAAATTATATGACCCCCTGATCACCAAGTCCCCTCAGCTACACAACCCAACTTTTCTGATACTCCATAGAGCCCTGACCCATGCATGGTTTTCCCGACCAGGGCCCCATGGGAGTGTGATCTAGGTCGATGTCCTCATTTTGGAAAAATCCATGGGCAGCCTAGATGTCAACATGGATACTCATTTTTCCTACTACTTTTGGGCTCACACATAGTGTAACATAATCACATTGATGGGAAGCTCCTTCATTACCCACCTCACGAGACATCTCAGAGTCTTTTATACCGATCTTCCCCTCACACCCCTTGGACCTATGGATGCCATTGATTTTCTGATGCTGAAAAAGATGTAGCACTTAGTGAGGGATTATGACACTTACCATTGGGAACCAAGAGTACATGAGGCAACACCGACAGCGAACCCACCACCTGAAGCAGACCCACCACCTGCTCCACCCACCAATTCAACTCCAGTACCTCCCACCCATATCTATTCCTCTAACACTACCACATCCCTTACAACTCCACCCACCAATACCACCCCTCCATATCTCTAGGCCATGAAGCTATACATCATGAAGAACCTATGATAGATCTCTAACCATATGAACCTACCCTTCGTTGATATTTTCCATTTTACCACCCCTTCACCACCTTCTTCTCCCTCAGGCTCTCATCTACCATTAGCACCTGACAACCCCTCCTCTTCTAACACTCCCACCCCACCCACAACTCCCACTAACCTGCCCTCATATCTCTCTAACCCTGCTTCCCTGTAAGAGTAACTCACCGAGAAAGCCCGACAGGGCCAGGGGCCAGCCACTACCACATCCACTGCAGTGACACTTGTCAATCCAGTTTTTAGAGTTACAACCCCACTTAGTATCGACACCTCTCCACCACCTACCCCAACCCATATTCCCAGCACCACGACTCCACCCTCCATAGTCTATCCACCTGTCCCTACTGACATCATTTCCACTAATCCATCTAGATAGCTACCACCACCACCCAATCGAGAGTGGATGTTAGAGGAGCTTTTTGATTATACCAAATTATCTTAGTTGTCCAATTTTTCCATTTTTGTTTTGTACTTTTAGTGACAGGGATATTTATTCTTCCTTTTTAATCTATATATCCAAACATTTTGTACTACTACACTTATCTATATATGGGAACTAATTTTTTCACCGCATAACTTGGCATAAATTTAAATCTTTATCATTTTTTAGTATCCATATCTAGATCCTCTATTTCATCTATGATTATCAATGGACCAGTACCACCATCTGTTCTAGTTCAACGAGTGACTCAAAACGTGGCTTAGATTGAAAATAAAATTCAAGAGATATAGCTAGAGATTCATTCACAAAAAACACCACCACGAGCACATATACATTTTCTTCCACATCAACTCCATGCGTGGTATGCGCCTAAAGTGATCAATAATGAAAAAAACCCCATGATCTGGAATACACTAAAATGAGTAACTGCAGACGATAGAGGAAAGACTGAGCCAATGGACCACATTGCCTGATAATTTGATTCATCCATTTGGATGACAATGTTTTTTGTTAGTGATTTATTAGAGGAAACCTATAGTTCATCACTTTTCTCATTTTAGACTTTATGCTGATTTTAGTTCTAGAATATTTTTCTTTTTTTCATGATTCCCTTTTATGATTTATTGTATAAATCTTCCTATACTTGAATAAAATTGGTTACCCTTGCTAATAATACTATGCACCTACCTATAATTCTACTTAAAAATGTTTTAAACCTATGTACTAATGTTTTATCTAGTGTAGGAACTATTTTTCTAACCCATTTTCAGGTATCCCTCAAGTCCAACTCAAGACACCCAAGTTCCTCCATGGAATTCCACTACTTACATAGAGATCTTGATTCCCTCAGTCTTAAATTGTTTAAATTTTCATATCATTTATATGAGATTTATTTTCCCATAACACTCCCACAATACTTCCATGGATAGTGCGGACACTATCTTGGTCTAATTGTGGGGGAGTTATTCACGACCTTCACTTTCAACACACTTGAATTTTTGCATGTTCTCATTTATCTAGGAGACATTTTTCCAATTAGAAGCATGATTTAAACATGAAAATAATTTTATCCGTTTAAATAAAAGAAAAATTCAAGTTATAAATTGTTTGAAAACCATGTTTTATCTCTATTTAGATTTTTAGATTGATTAATTGGCTTAGTAATTTAATTGAATTTTGAATTTTTTGAAATTATGGTTAATTGACTTATTACTTGGTTTTATACCCTTAGTGATTGCCAATTTATATATTTATTCTCATTCCTGAGAGGATTATGATCCTAAAATAGCATATTCTTTCTAAGAATATTTATTGAGTGATACTTAGGACATGTAAACCTATCAAAACTTGCATTGAGATCTTATTGAGGCCATGAGTAAATAAATACAATTTTAAAATGATTGAGGAAATATTTGTTAAGATAATTTTTTCTAAGACCAACCTTACATATTTCCCTAATTAAGACCATAGTTTCCATGAATAACATTATAGGATACAACTATTCTAAGCCGATTATCCCTTCCTATCATACTCTTTGTATAATGCATGACTTTACTTTGAACAAGTACAGGGGAGGATTTTAGTCATCACGAGATGATTCTACTATAAAGATATATTTTATTTCTCATTAGAACTTTTGATTCTTATCCATGTATACTTTATAGCATTTCAAATCTATCTCATTTTTAAAAAAAATAAAAAATTAGAAAGAAAAAAATTAACATGGGTTGTGTATTAGGAAGGTAAAAAATCACCATTTCTAGACCAATGAATCCCCTGAAGGATCCTATGTGTTTAGGGGATGGATGTGAAATCTGACCAAGACAAGAATTTCAAAAAAGAAAAATACAAAAGAAAAAGGAAGGAATGGGATACCCTTCTTCTAATTACTTGACATATACATGGATCCAACTTGAGTTTCTAGGAGTGTGGAATTTATTATCTTTGAAGGAATCATTTTATTACACTTTCCATGACATTCATGCATTATAATATAGATCCCACCCTCCTTTTAGAGCTTTTTTTTTCAATTTTTACCTACCTTCCTGTAACCTCAAAGTTATTGAACCTAATTGATGAATCCCTCATGATTTATTTTGTATTTATCTTTAAAAAGTGGAGATGATAGAACCAATGCATGCCTATGGTTAGGAGCATGTACTGAGGGTATGATAACAACTCAAGATTCATTTCACCCTGAGTGATGAGAGAAAATTCATTGTGAGTTAAATTGAAAATGGGTATAGAATTCAAGGAAAAGTTAAGATATTGTAATCAAAATATTAAGAATTTGTTCAAAGAACTGAGCTATGAGGCATGACTGATTTTCTACGGAGGGATGATTCTAGAGAAATATTTTTTCTACTTAAACTTAGTTTTATTTTCCTAGACATATTGGATGTTTTATTATTTAAAAATTTCTTATCTTTTTTAAAATCCTTGTTGAGACCTTTTTGCTTGAGGACAAGAAATTGTTCAAGTGTGGGGTAATTTGATAAATAGAAATATTATATACATTTTAATGTCATTTGATTAAGTATTTCAAATGATTTATTTAATAATTCACTTGGTATGTGTCATTTATTATAGGTATTAGGATTCTAAAGTTTAAAAGTAGGAAATTCAAAAAAATATAAAATTTTCCTATTACATGCCGTGGAACCTTGTTACATGATGTGTAGTAGAATTTCACAGCATTCTGCAATATGTGAAGCAAGTCATGATAGAAGTTGTGAAAAATTAAATTGTAGAATCCATTACACACCATGAGTTGATGATACACATCATGAAAGATTTGAATGCAATTCCTACTTCGAAGATAAAGCTTGGAGGAAGATACAAGTTGTGAGTCCCAGATACAAGTTGTGAAAGGAGTAAAATATACAAATAACAGACGAGATACACATGAGATACGTGTAGATTCAAAATCCATGAAGGAAATCACAAATTGAAATTACACAAAGTGAATATTCATTACCCATAATGTAATATTTTTCCTATATATGCAGTAATAGGGAAGTAGATTTAGAGAGTTCTTAGAGCATACAACCTTTGTTATTTTCATTCACCTCTTGTTCCCTTATACTTCCTCAAACCAAAACTCAAAATTTCTTAGACTCCATTTATTTTTTTACTTTAATACAAGAATTTTGGATCAAATTCAAGGGTGTTTTTCATTACTTTTTCATCACCAACATATTTTTTCCCATTTTACATTTTGAGTAGCAAGCCACGACGAATCGTTGGTGAAATTATTCTCATCCTAATTTTAAGTAAGAAGTTAATTGAATTATGTTTGATTTGAGATCTACATTACTTAATCCTGGTTGCATGTTCATAAAATTTTATTATCTTAAATCATTTCAAGCTTTTAAACTATTTAAACTCGATCTTTCTTAGCATGTTAAGCATGATTTCAATTCCTCATTTATCCACATTCAATCCTACCGTGAGTGGATAAAAACACCTAGGTTAGGGATTTATATTAGGGGTATATAAACTCAATAAATATTTAATTATCAACTTGGTAACCTTAAGGGTTAGTAATCAGGATAAATAAAAAATTTCTATTCCATTCATTTGAGAATCCATGACCACGAGAAACTTGAATAAATAACCCTATACTAGTTGGAGTAGATTAGGCTATAACCAATAGATTAAAATACTTTCCACATTTTAAGATAAGATTAATGAATCTAGGTTGTCACTATATCCAGATCAAGGAATAGTAACCTCTTAGGTAGAACTAGTTTATTTAACCATAGTCAAATAGTGACCTCCACTTTCTTAGAATCCTAAACCTTAATATCCTACCAAGTTATAATTGAGACCATCTTTTATAAAAAACCTTTAAATTTATCCCTATCACTTATTCCTAAATTAAAACCTCAAATCTATAGAAATATTTTTTCTAAACTGAATCTACTCATGAGGACTCCTACCCCAAAGGGTTCCAAGTCATAGGTTACAATTGGAAACTAATTACCAATGGGATTAACCCCAGACTATCACTATACTACATCTCAATAGCAAGTGAAGTTTGGGAAACAATCAATTCTAATATGATCATAGCCCATATGAATTAAAAGATGCGTGTGAGAACATCAGTATCTTAACTAATATTTTATCGACTATATAAGGGAGTATAATATTCTATCTTAAATCACTCCTCCTTATACACCACAGTGGAATGGTTTTAGTGAAATCAGGAACTATACCTTGTTATACATCTTGGAATTGATGAAGATTCATGTGATTCTTCAATTATCCTTTTAAAGATATGCATTAAAAATAGTGATATACACTTTCATATACACACTAAACCAAATGAAAAAGTGGAAAATAAGATTCCATTCGAATTATAGAGTGAGAAGAAACCAGTTTTTTCACATGTTTGTGCATGGGGAAGCAGGGTGTTTGTTAACACTATCTATAGAAAAAAAACTTTCACCTTGTGGAAAAAAGTGTATCTTTATAGGATATCCAAAGGAGGGATATTATCTATATTAAACCTTATACAAAAAGGTAATAGTGGAAAGATAATCTATATTCTTTAAGATGAAGCACATATCCAAAAGAGATAGTGGGAGAAATATCGACTTCAATGAAGTCAAGGATCAATATAAACAAGAGTTAGCACAAGAAAAAATTCCAAAAATCCCCATAGAAGAAATTATTCCAGAGACACAAGTGCTAAATAAGAGAAAAAAAGAGTTTAGAGAACCAAATAGATATTATTTTCTAGTTACATAGGATATAGTGACTCATTATTAGTTGATAATGATGAATCTATGTTCTATAAGGAATTAGTAAGAAACTTATAAGTTTCTCGGTGGAAAGAAGACATGAATTATTAAATGGATTCCATATACCAAAACTAAGTCTGCATTGTGGTAGATCCTCCAGTAGATGTAAAGCCTGATAGTTTTAAATGAACATTTAATATGAAACTGAACATGTAAGGTAAATTCAATACCACTATGACAAGGATTATTTCTAAAAGATTTAAGAAACATCAAGGCATAAACTATAATAAAAAATTTATCCAGTTTCTATAATGACATCCATCAGAATTCTACTTACCATGGTAGCTTACTATGATTATGATATTTATAAAATTGATGTCAAAACAAATTTCCTTAATGTTAACCTTATAGAAGATGTCTATATGACACAACTAGAAGGGTTTTTGAATAAAAAATATTCCAATAATGTATAAAATTTACAAAGATCCATTTTTGGATTGAAACAATCATTGAGATCATGGAAAATTCATTTTGATGAATCCATAAGACAATTTGTTTTCATAAATAATGAATGTGATATCTTTATTTATAAAAGATTAGTGGGAGTGGATTAGTTTTTCATGTAGTATATATTGATGATATATTACTGATAGAAAATGGGATACCAGTCTTACAATATGTTAAGTCATGGTTGAACAAATGATTCTTCATGAAGGACTTAGGTGTAGCATTCTATATCCTTAGGATCAGGATCCACTATGATATATCCAAGAGGATACTTGGACTAAGTTAGGGTATATACATTAATAATATGTTGAATAGATTCAGTATGGAATAATCCAAGAGAGGATTGTTTTTGATGTCACATGGTATTTATATCTCTAAGAAAATGTTTCCTTAGACACAAGAGGATGAAGAGAGGATGAACATGACTCCTTACACATTGGTGATAGTATCTGTCATGTATGTTATACTATACACTTAGATTGATGTTTCCTATGCCTTGATCATGGTATAAAGATATCAAGTACAACCATGATAAAAACATTTGACTATTATTAAGACAATACTATATAATATGAGGCATAACAAGGACACATTTCTAGTTTATGGAGGATATGAGGAACTAGTCATCAAAGGATATACAAATGTCAGTTTACAGATATATCAGAATAATATGAAACTGTAGTTGGGATATGTCTTCTATATTAATGAAGGAGTTGTGAGCTAGAAGAGATCAAAGTAGTGCATGGTTACTAATTTTATAGTAAAGTTAAAATATATTATGGATTTTTATGAAGCTAAAGAAGTAGTGTGTATAATTTTTTTTTCCAGGACCTTGATGTGATGATTAGCTATAAATATTATATCACATTGTATTGTGATAATACTAAATCAGTGGTCCCAACCAAGGATCCAAGGTTACATCATAGGATGAAGCACGCACTTAGGAAGTATCATATATTGAGGGATTTTTCTAATAGAAGTGATTCCATAATAAGTAGAGTTTATATGGAATATAATGAGGTAGAACCATTAACCAAATACCTTATCAGTGTCATGAGTATCATATAAGAGCTATAGGACTCAAAGTTGTTAACATTTAGTTCTAGTGTTAGTGCGAGTCTGTTGGAGTTGGTGTCCTAGAACAAACTAACTTCATAATATTTGAAATGACTTTGTTTTTTATATATGGTACTTTGGAATATTTAAAATAATATTTTCAGAGTAAGGCATAGAGTCAACATGGAATTCCAAGATCCATGGATCCTTGATATTGATATATGAAAAATAATAAATATAATATATCATGTGCACGTAGTTTTTTAATAAATAGTGGAATATATATAAAATAGAGCCTTAGATGGTGAAATGGATATCTTCTAGAGTGTGGGTTTTACCCTAGGTGAGACCTAATATTAATATGCATTAGGTGTTTCATTTTAGTGCAGCTGATAGTAAACATTATATAAAATAAATAAATAAATAAAATAAATAAATAAAATAAATAAAATAAATACAATAAATAAAATAAATAAATAAATTTATTAATTATATAATAATTTTTTTAACATATAAAACTCCTATTTAAACCTCTATTTGGAAAATCATTAGGGTTTTTTCTCAAACACTATAGATAAAGAGAAAGAGAGGAGGCTCTCGGTGCATTAGTGTTGGTTAACGACTGCAAATTTCGTGGATTGACAATCAGAATTTAAAAGAGATTGTAATCAACATTGACACCGAATCATTCATCGTAAAAGATAAATCCAATTTAAGGTATGAATTTTAATTTTTGGTTTTATTTCCCCACCCTTGATTTTACATGATGAACACAGCTTAATCCTTCTAGAAATTAATTTTTGGATTTTCTGTGCTGAATTACCACTGATTATTATGATTATTAGAGTTAGTTATTTGATGTTAAATTTTATTTTAAGCCTTTCATGACTTATTTGATTATCAGTTTTTAAAAACTAATATTGTATAGTCCTAACACGACCTTCTTTGGTTCCCCACCTTTTTGGTTTATGGATTTATCCATATGTTATTCAAGTTTATCACCACTGGTATTTTTTTGAACAATGGTTTAATTGTTTTTGTGGACCAAAACTCATTGAATGATCAATTATTGGTTCTATAGATTAGGTTTGTGGGTTCTGAGATAGAGATCATGGAGTTAAAGAGGTGTGAGAAAAAAAAACAAGAATTTGAGGATGAATCAGAGGATGAGGTTTCATGAGTTAGGGAGTGCATATGAAATGAGAAATGATTTCAATGTTTTTTTTTCTGAGAAAGGGGTTTCCAGAGTCCAGTCATCAATGATGACTCAGGATTATTCGACATGGATATGAGTTTTTCTATGATTTTTGTGGTGGTGGTGAAGGAGATGGTGGTGCAGGTATAAATGCGTAGATGAATCTGGGTTTCTATGATTTTCCTAACTACACGATGTGTAGTTCATAAGAACACATGTTGTGTATCCCTTTATATGAAGCAGACATGGTTTTCATGGAAAATTAAATATCACACACCATGTGGGATACCCACATGCCATGTGATTCTTAGTTATCTAGCTTACCATATTGAAGGATTACATTACCAAGAATCCATGTGACCTCACATGCTGTGTGTTTTGGGACACAACTTGTGTACTTTGGAGAGTGAATTGACATGGATAGATGAAACATTCCCAAGTACCTGACCTAACCTCTACACTCTGTGCATCATTAGAACATGCTGTGTATTGAGAACATTCCATGTGATATGGGAGGACATGGGTAGGCTTGGTATTAGTGAGAGACACATCATGTACCCCCTAGAAACACTATTTAATCCTTCCAAGATAGGTTATATCCCTTGTATTCCTCATTTTATCTTTAGTTCTATCATGGGTAAGTTGTCCTAACCTGATCCAGTATGGGAATGTTTCCTTGACCCATCCTTATGAATGTATAGCGTGGAATCCCATCCTAAGTATAGGATACCCTCTATGGGATAGCTCTAGATAGAGTTAGGTATCCCTCCACATAGCCCAAAGTGTGATCCTCTATCTTATTCTTCTCTTGGTTGGGTTAGGTATCCCGTATTCATCATCCATGATATGTGATACCCTTCCTAGTGGGTTATTCCAGATCGGTTCAGGTATCCCCCATAGGCCTTGGGTGTGACCCCTACCCATGTATCAACATATGTTATGTCATAATGAGGTGAATCCTAAAAGAGTGAGTATCTTGGATGATCCCTCTCAGTTCTTTCATGATTCAACATAGAAAGGTCCAAGAAATATGGCTTCTCAGATGAGTGCCATCATTATAGTGAGACTCAATGAGTAATTTATCTCAGATGAGTGTTACCTTGGAGCCTCAAGAAGAATCCTTAGGCTAGCAGTGGGGACATACCTCACCTTGAGACTTAGAGTCTTCTTTTGAGTATATCTAAGTTATCTCATTTATCATCATTTCTTTTGTGATTTATAGATGACTCTCTCTTTGATGGATTGTGTTTGGTGATTTTAGGGTTCCCTAATGGGTATGTTTGTCACGACCCGCCCTCGGGGTCCGTGCCGTGACTACCCCAAGCCCGCCTTCCATAGGCCAGGGGTTGGCGACTAGCACCAAGGCGTAAATCCCAGAAAAAGGGAAGGCATTGCCTTTGTAAAGTAAACAAACACCACAGAGTAAGCAAGCGGAAGTAAAACACTAAGTACAAAAGAAGAGCTGAAAAGTAAAAAGGGGCCGGAAATACAAGCCCAACTGTAAAGTACAACTCGAAAGGGAAAACAGCGACTGAAAAGTAAAGCTGCTACGCTGAGATGTCCACTGGAAATCCCACCTGAAGGGTGGGTACAGATAGCTCCTCTGCTCTCCGGGTCCCGCCATCCGCTCCGAGTATGTCCCGCCCAGTGGTCCACCTCCGGGTACCGCCTCGTCGTATAGTCCACCTCCAGGTACCGTCAAGTCCTCGAACCTTCGGCTTCTGTCAGCTCTGTCCGTCGTCTGCAACCAACACAACGAGGTGCGGGCATAGCCCGTGCAGGGGTGAGTATAACGATACTCAGTAGGGACCCCGAGACCCTCAAGGTCTCACTAAAACCAACAAGGATAAACACAAGAAGATCTCAACAGATAAACCCTACTTAGGTATATGCCCATACATATACCTAAGTTATCAAGTAACCCATCTCAATCATGAGGAAACACAAGGATTGTGAAAACGACGGATAACCACTACCCGGGTATATGCCCATACATATACCAAAGTTAGCAAGTGACCCATCTCAATCATGAAGTAAACACAAGGTCAAAAGTCTCAGCTCAAACCAGGATTTTCATTATCGAAACCGTAACTGCTGAAGAGCCCCGTCTCTGAAGTGTGCAGTAGTCCTGTCACGACTCCGAGGTACTGCTCACTAACCTAAGACTGCTGAGGTACTCCTCCTGTCGAGTACTGCGGGTTTGCTACCAACTACCTGGCGCTCCGTCCGCTGAGGGTCTGTCGCCAAATACCGGGCGCTACCCAGATAGCCTGCTGAGGTACTCTCCGGACGAGTACCGCGGGTCTGCACTGTCACACACGTACTCCGTCCGCCATGGGTCTGCACCTCAGAAAGTAGTGCTCCGTCCACTGGGCTAGTCGACTCACTCCAAGTCGAGTCGGTCAAGCAGTCGTCAGGTCTCAGCTAGTTACACGGTCTCCGTACTCTGCACGCTCGTCTTCGGGAGGGTCCGCTCCACGAGCTACTGGTCGATACTCCAAGTATCACAAGGTCCCACGAAGAAGTGTCTCAAAAGTCCGTCTCGTCACAGGGGTCTCAACGCAACAGACGACGCGTCGATCGGATGCCCGGTCTGTGAGTTATTAGCCTTTTCGTCCCAGGGGCCCGGTTGGTTTCGTGAGCGAAACCAATCCCGGCCGTATCTCAACTGCACCCCGAACTCCCATAGGGTATACTCAAAGGGACCGTTACTCAACGTAACCACCAACGCCGCTGACGGCTCGTCAAGCGGACGTCCTGTCTGAAAGATATCAGCTTTCCCGTTCCAGGGGCCCGGTTGGATTTCGGGTACAATCCAACCCGGCCATACTCCGACTGTATCCAAAACTCGGGCGGAGTATAACAAAAGTTCCGTCTCATCAAGAGGAAGTCAACGAAACAGACGGCGCGTCAATCGGACGCCCGGTCTGTGAGTTATTGGCTTTTTCGTCTCCGGGGCCCGGTTGGTTTTTAAGGCAAAACCAACCCGACCGTACTCCACCTGCGTCCAAACCTCGGGCGGAGTATGCCAAAAGATCCGCCTCATTAAGAGGAACGCAACGCGACTGACGGCGCGTCAATCAGACGTTCGTGGCTCGAGATATGAGCGTTTCCGCTCCGAAGGCCCGGTTGGTTCCGTGCACGAACCAACCCGGCCGAACTCAAAGTAAACCGAAACCTTGAGTGCGATATACCGAAACGACCGTCTCGATCCAAGGATCGCGTTGCCGCAGACGGTTCGTCATTCGGAGGTCCGAGGCTCAAGTTATGAGTCAAGAACCGAATCTGGTCCGAAACGGGGGGTCCGGGTCCGGGTCCGGGCCGACCCGGCCCGACCCCCCCCCCCCTCTGGACGGCGCGGCGGCCGGCGGCGGCGGACGGCGGCGGCGGGCGGCGGCGGCGGGCGGCGGCGCGGCGGCGCGGCGGCGGCGGGCGGCGGCGCGACGGCTCGGCGGCGGGCCGCGTGACGGCGGCGGCGGCGGGCCGCGTGGCGGCGGCGGGGGGCCGCGCTGGCGGTCGGCTTGCGGGGAGCAAAGCTCCCGCTTGCTGGAAGGCGGCGCGGCAATTAGCCGCGCCGGTTTGTAAGAACCGCCCCCCCCAACGTGGGGGGCTTGATTGAAGGGCGGCGCGGCAATCTGGCCGCGCCGTTTATTTTTTTTTAAAACCGCCCCCAACCACGTGGGGGCCTGCTGGCGGTGAACCAAGGGGGCGGCTGCCCCCTTCCCTCAAGAACCGCCCCCCCCTCTTTAAGAGGGGGGGTTTTTATTAGGTGGCCGGGGAATTAAATTCCCCGGTTTTAATGATATCCGGCCGGCCAGCTGGCCGGCCGGTTTTTCTCTAACGGGACCGGAATTTCTGGTCCCCCTTCGGCTTCCGACGCCGGCGGCCCGGCCGCCGGTCTCTTCTTCCGCCGCGGCCCGGAACCGGCCGCGGTCTTCTCGTCCCGCCGCGGCCCGGAACCGGCCGCGGTCTCCTCGTCCGGCGCGGTGCGACGGCACCGCGCCCCTTTCGCCGTGCCATGATTCCTTCCAACGCGGCGCGACGGCGTCACGTTCTTGAAGATTCTCCTTGGCGTAACGCGACGGCGTTGCGTAAAATTAAACGCACAATCATCCGCGTGGTGCGACGGCACCACGCCACTTGCTTCCACCCGCAAGAACAACAAGAATGTTGGAGGGGTTCGGTCGTGTTCGTACGGACCGGCCCCCCCTCACGTTAAATTAATAACGCATCTTAAAATAATCAACATCCCATGTTAGTTATACGAACCACGAGAAGAATGAAATAATTAAATATTAAATCAACCACCCCTACCTTGGGTACAAGATCGAGGATTCGACTATGTCCGCGGAAGACGGCGTCGCGGAAGTCGGGCGTCGCGGTCGTCGTTCGTCAAATCCGTTGACGAAGAGGCGCGTCCGAAGAAGCACGTCGTTGGCGAATCCTTGTACGCCGACGAAGGTTTTTCCGAGGAAGGTGCGGTGTTCTCTCTCGTTGACACCGAAGACGAAGAAGAGCGGAGCGGCGTTCTTCGTCGGAAAAAGAGCGTTCCTCGTCAAGTCTTGCGGAAAGTCAAATAAAAGGTAACATCGAACTCAAGAACCCTTACCTCGATAGTCGCACGTTGACGGAGTCGTGGAAAATCGGTGTCGATTCCTTTGACGTCGGAGGAAGAGTTGTTGTCGAAGGCGTTCGTCGCGGAAAACCGACGCGGAAGGGATGACGCGGAAAAAGAACGTCGCGTCGCGGATACGGCGTCGCGGATGGATCGTGTTCTTCGGCGGAGAAGTTCTTCGTTGAAGAACGACGTTCTTCGCGTTCTTCGTTGAGGTTGAAGAAGAAGAAGAGGAGCTCTCCACCTCTCAAGAAGACAAACGATCAACCCAAAATAAAATAAGATAACATCTTATTTTATTATTACAAAACATAAAAGAATTTCAAAAGTTTGAAATTCAAAATGGCTAACCCCAAAATTAACTCACTTATTTAATATACAAGAGTTGTATAATTAAAAAGAAGTTAAGTTATCAAGCCATTAAGAGGGAGAGTGGGGAGTTGAAAAGGTGTGGGTTCGTGTGGGCCCCACCACACTTAATCCTCCCAAGGGAGGTTAAGTGGGTGTGGGTCCCACTCCCAACCTCCTTAGATAGGTTTTAACAAGTTAAAAATAAAATTGTTCTACACAATTTTATTTAACTCAAACTAAAAACCCCAAAACGAAACTCTCAACTCGCAACAAACGCAACTCCCGAAAAGGTCTCTTTAAGCGAATATCGGCGCTGCGAGTTCATCGGTGCCCTCGGATTTCAATTCCGAGCACCGGATCAAAAGTTAGGAATTCCCGCTCGTTCGTTCACTGAACGTACCCGAGCCAAACTTCGGAAATTAATTCCGGGCACTCCGGGCCTCGGAATCAGGTGCCGTCTGAAACCGCGCTCTTGTAAAATTCTAAAGAAAATTAAGAAAAAATTTTCCTTGAATTTTACGGGTCTTTACATTACTCCCACCTCAGGGCTTTACGTCCCCGTAAAGCTACATCAAAAACTAGGGAAACAAAAGAGGGTACTGAGCACGCTTCTGAGCCTCCCGCTCCCATGTGCTCTCCTGGAGATTCTCGTGCCGCCATCTGTTGCGCACAAGAGGAATCGATCGCCCATGTAGGACCCGCTCCTGTCGATCCTCTATCTCCTCCGGGACCTCCGAAAAAGTCGCCCCATCGTCAAAGATGTGCGTCGGGTCGTGCACGTATCTCCTCAACTGAGACACGTGGAAGACGTCGTGCACCCGGTGCAACTGAGGTGGTAGAGCCAGGCGATAAGCCACCTCACCAATCCTGTAGAGGACCTGGAAGGGTCCGATGAAGCGCGGAGATAATTTGTCGCCTCGGCCAAATCTCCGAATACCACGTCGAGGTGAGACCCGCAAGAGGACGTGGTCACCATCCTCGAACTCTAGTGGCCTCCGCCTCCTGTCAGCGTATGACTTCTGCCGGCTCTGTGTTGCCCTCATCCGCTCCTGGATGACATGGACCTCTTCTGACGTGGCCTGGACCATCTCTGGTCCCATAAGAGCTGCGAGATTTCTTCTTTGCCGATAAGAGAAACCTGGTCTCATCCCCTAGATGAACCACATTCTTTGCCTAAAACAGTCAATCCTAACATGGATGATACTAATCCATACCAAGGATGACGTCGTAAGGCCTCGACGCTACTACTAAGAGATCCAACCGTTACTCTCGCCTCCAAGGGTTGAGTCACACTGTCGGCATCAGTGTGTGGTAACTGGGTCTCCTCCAGTAGATGTCTCACAAGTGAGGGTCAAGTCAACAGTCAACTGGAACCTCTTAGTAACATAACAAAAGAGGACAGGAATGAAAACATCACAAAGGATGCGTCTTTTATTATTGCAGCTCATAATACAAGACGCTACACAAAAGCAACAAAGAACCAGAAGTACTAAGGACGTATCCACTAGTTCTGCTCCTGTCCATCGGCTCCCAGAGCTCTACTGTTGCTCAAGCATTTGTCGTTGCCTCTATCTCGGTGGCTCCCCCAAAGCCTGCGGATCGGGAGTCGGACAGTCACGTGCCAGATGACCCTTTCCGCGACATGAGTAACACAACCTGCTCCTTGCACGGCTAGCTCTGTTCCCACTCCGGGTGCCCTGCACCACCGGTCGCAAAACCCGAGACCGTCTAACTGCTGGTATGGTCTTTCTGGGCCTCTGCATCATCTGTCTACTGCCCACAGATGACTCGGCTTCTGATCGAGAAACACGTGGCAAAGGCAGCAGCTCCTGATCACGCTCGGGGTGTAGAGCTACTGGCACAAACTCCACCCTGAAGAAGGTCTCAAAGTCTTCCCATGTGAAAGCCATTCCATCGCAAAACTGGAACAAGTGGCTCCACCACCTGCCTGCTGCTGCCTGAAGAAGGCTGGCAGCAAAGGTCACCATGAAGTCTGATGGTGTCCCCACTAGCCTGAAGACTCCCACCACAGCCTCCAGCCAATCCTCAGCCGCCTGCGGGTCCATCTCTCCCCCGAACCTGGGTGGCCTCTGGCGCTGGAACTCATGCAGTGCGCGCAAGTAGCGGGCATCGCCTACTGCTGGGGCTGGTGGCATCGGCGGCCCAACGTATGGTAGTACCGCTGGTGCCTCAACTGCAAGAGGGCCCTGTACCGAAGCCTCGTCGCTCGACAAACTGTCAGCACGCACATCCCTCCGGGCTCTAGCTGGTCGTCCGAGAAAATACATCCTGAAAGGAACAACGTAACACGATCAAACGATTATACCTGGTGAGCTGACCTGGTTTGAGCTGTTTTAAGGGGAAAAACCTTTGAAAACACACACGCAATCAGTGTTTTCGTGCACAAAGTCGGAAATCAGTTGTCAGGGTCCTGGTGTATGGATACGTCGGCCGCCCGCACCAACACTGGACTCCCTGAACTGAAAACCACACTCGGTACCCTTAACACTATTGCTTCACAGAAAGAAACATCAGAGTTATAAGTTCTGCGGTAGAACCGAACTCCTTTGATACCAATTTGTCACGACCCGCCCTCGGGGTCCGTGCCGTGACTACCCCAAGCCCGCCTTCCATAGGCCAGGGGTTGGCGACTAGCACCAAGGCGTAAATCCCAGAAAAAGGGAAGGCATTGCCTTTGTAAAGTAAACAAACACCACAGAGTAAGCAAGCGGAAGTAAAACACTAAGTACAAAAGAAGAGCTGAAAAGTAAAAAGGGGCCGGAAATACAAGCCCAACTGTAAAGTACAACTCGAAAGGGAAAACAGCGACTGAAAAGTAAAGCTGCTACGCTGAGATGTACACTGGAAATCCCACCTGAAGGGTGGGTACAGATAGCTCCTCTGCTCTCCGGGTCCCGCCATCCGCTCCGAGTATGTCCCGCCCAGTGGTCCACCTCCGGGTACCGCCTCGTCGTATAGTCCACCTCCAGGTACCGTCAAGTCCTCGAACCTTCGGCTTCTGTCAGCTCTGTCCGTCGTCTGCAACCAACACAATGAGGTGCGGGCATAGCCCGTGCAGGGGTGAGTATAACGATACTCAGTAGGGACCCCGAGACCCTCAAGGTCTCACTAAAACCAACAAGGATAAACACAAGAAGATCTCAACAGATAAACCCTACTTAGGTATATGCCCATACATATACCTAAGTTATCAAGTAACCCATCTCAATCATGAGGAAACACAAGGATTGTGAAAACGACGGATAACCACTACCCGGGTATATGCCCATACATATACCAAAGTTAGCAAGTGACCCATCTCAATCATGAAGTAAACACAAGGTCAAAAGTCTCAGCTCAAACCAGGATTTTCATTATCGAAACCGTAACTGCTGAAGAGCCCCGTCTCTGAAGTGTGCAGTAGTCCTGTCACGACTCCGAGGTACTGCTCACTAACCTAAGACTGCTGAGGTACTCCTCCTGTCGAGTACTGCGGGTTTGCTGCCAACTACCTGGCGCTCCGTCCGCTGAGGGTCTGTCGCCAAATACCGGGCGCTACCCAGATAGCCTGCTGAGGTACTCTCCGGACGAGTACCGCGGGTCTGCACTGTCACACACGTACTCCGTCCGCCATGGGTCTGCACCTCAGAAAGTAGTGCTCCGTCCACTGGGCTAGTCGACTCACTCCAAGTCGAGTCGGTCAAGCAGTCGTCAGGTCTCAGCTAGTTACACGGTCTCCGTACTCTGCACGCTCGTCTTCGGGAGGGTCCGCTCCACGAGCTACTGGTCGATACTCCAAGTATCACAAGGTCCCACGAAGAAGTGTCTCAAAAGTCCGTCTCGTCACAGGGGTCTCAACGCAACAGACGGCGCGTCGATCGGACGCCCGGTCTGTGAGTTATTAGCCTTTTCGTCCCAGGGGCCCGGTTGGTTTCGTGAGCGAAACCAATCCCGGCCGTATCTCAACTGCACCCCGAACTCCCATAGGGTATACTCAAAGGGACCGTTACTCAACGTAACCACCAACGCCGCTGACGGCTCGTCAAGCGGACGTCCTGTCTGAAAGATATCAGCTTTCCCGTTCCAGGGGCCCGGTTGGATTTCGGGTACAATCCAACCCGGCCATACTCCGACTGTATCCAAAACTCGGGCGGAGTATAACAAAAGTTCCGTCTCATCAAGAGGAAGTCAACGAAACAGACGGCGCGTCAATCGGACGCCCGGTCTGTGAGTTATTGGCTTTTTCGTCTCCGGGGCCCGGTTGGTTTTTAAGGCAAAACCAACCCGACCGTACTCCACCTGCGTCCAAACCTCGGGCGGAGTATGCCAAAAGATCCGCCTCATTAAGAGGAACGCAACGCGACTGACGGCGCGTCAATCAGACGTTCGTGGCTCGAGATATGAGCGTTTCCGCTCCGAAGGCCCGGTTGGTTCCGTGCACGAACCAACCCGGCCGAACTCAAAGTAAACCGAAACCTTGAGTGCAATATACCGAAACGACCGTCTCGATCCAAGGATCGCGTTGCCGCAGACGGTTCGTCATTCGGAGGTCCGAGGCTCAAGTTATGAGCCAAGAACCGAATCTGGTCCGAAACGGGGGGTCCGGGTCCGGGCCGACCCGGCCCGACCCCCCCCCCCCCTCTGGACGGCGCGGCGGCGGGCGGCGGCGGGCGGCGGCGGCGGGCGGCGGCGGCGGGCGGCGGCGCGGCGGCGCGGCGGCGGCGGGCGGCGGCGCGGCGGCGCGGCGGCGGGCCGCGTGGCGGCGGCGGCGGCGGGCCGCGTGGCGGCGGCGGGGGGCCGCGCTGGCGGTCGGCTTGCGGGGAGCAAAGCTCCCGCTTGCTGGAAGGCGGCGCGGCAATTAGCCGCGCCGGTTTGTAAGAACCGCCCCCCCAACGTGGGGGGCTTGATTGAAGGGCGGCGCGGCAATCTGGCCGCGCCGTTTATTTTTTTTTAAAACCGCCCCCAACCACGTGGGGGCCTGCTGGCGGTGAACCAAGGGGGCGGCTGCCCCCTTCCCTCAAGAACCGCCCCCCCCTCTTTAAGAGGGGGGGTTTTTATTAGGTGGCCGGGGAATTAAATTCCCCGGTTTTAATGATATCCGGCCGGCCAGCTGGCCGGCCGGTTTTTCTCTAACGGGACCGGAATTTCCGGTCCCCCTTCGGCTTCCGACGCCGGCGGCCCGGCCGCCGGTCTCTTCTTCCGCCGCGGCCCGGAACCGGCCGCGGTCTTCTCGTCCCGCCGCGGCCCGGAACCGGCCGCGGTCTCCTCGTCCGGCGCGGTGCGACGGCACCGCGCCCCTTTCGCCGTGCCATGATTCCTTCCAACGCGGCGCGACGGCGTCGCGTTCTTGAAGATTCTCCTTGGCGTAACGCGACGGCGTTGCGTAAAATTAAACGCACAATCATCCGCGTGGTGCGACGGCACCACGCCACTTGCTTCCACCCGCAAGAACAACAAGAATGTTGGAGGGGTTCGGTCGTGTTCGTACGGACCGGCCCCCCCTCACGTTAAATTAATAACGCATCTTAAAATAATCAACATCCCATGTTAGTTATACGAACCACGAGAAGAATGAAATAATTAAATATTAAATCAACCACCCCTACCTTGGGTACAAGATCGAGGATTCGACTATGTCCGCGGAAGACGGCGTCGCGGAAGTCGGGCGTCGCGGTCGTCGTTCGTCAAATCCGTTGACGAAGAGGCGCGTCCGAAGAAGCACGTCGTTGGCGAATCCTTGTACGCCGACGAAGGTTTTTCCGAGGAAGGTGCGGTGTTCTCTCTCGTTGACACCGAAGACGAAGAAGAGCGGAGCAGCGTTCTTCGTCGGAAAAAGAGCGTTCCTCGTCAAGTCTTGCGGAAAGTCAAATAAAAGGTAACATCGAACTCAAGAACCCTTACCTCGATAGTCGCACGTTGACGGAGTCGTGGAAAATCGGTGTCGATTCCTTTGACGTCGGAGGAAGAGTTGTTGTCGAAGGCGTTCGTCGCGGAAAACCGACGCGGAAGGGATGACGCGGAAAAAGAACGTCGCGTCGCGGATACGGCGTCGCGGATGGATCGTGTTCTTCGGCGGAGAAGTTCTTCGTTGAAGAACGACGTTCTTCGCGTTCTTCGTTGAGGTTGAAGAAGAAGAAGAGGAGCTCTCCACCTCTCAAGAAGACAAACGATCAACCCAAAATAAAATAAGATAACATCTTATTTTATTATTACAAAAGATAAAAGAATTTCAAAAGTTTGAAATTCAAAATGGCTAACCCCAAAATTAACTCACTTATTTAATATACAAGAGTTGTATAATTAAAAAGAAGTTAAGTTATCAAGCCATTAAGAGGGAGAGTGGGGAGTTGAAAAGGTGTGGGTTCGTGTGGGCCCCACCACACTTAATCCTCCCAAGAGAGGTTAAGTGGGTGTGGGTCCCACTCCCAACCTCCTTAGATAGGTTTTAACAAGTTAAAAATAAAATTGTTCTACACAATTTTATTTAACTCAAACTAAAAACCCCAAAACGAAACTCTCAACTCGCAACAAACGCAACTCCCGAAAAGGTCTCTTTAAGCGAATATCGGCGCTGCGAGTTCATCGGTGCCCTCGGATTTCAATTCCGAGCACCGGATCAAAAGTTAGGAATTCCCGCTCGTTCGTTCACTGAACGTACCCGAGCCAAACTTCGGAAATTAATTCCGGGCACTCCGGGCCTCGGAATCAGGTGCCGTCTGAAACCGCGCTCTTGTAAAATTCTAAAGAAAATTAAGAAAAAATTTTCCTTGAATTTTACGGGTCTTTACAATGTTTATACTCACCCTTATAGTGGATCTATCTATATGTATCATGTATTATGAAAATGAAAAGAATTTAAATGGAGTCTTAGGTGGACTGAGAGAATATGGAGCTTAGTTGGGCTAGAAAAACCAAAGATAGAACTCTAGAGTTTCAGTTTTCCAGTAGTCCCCTTTTGTTAGAAGCTCAGACTCCTTAATAGTATTAGTGGGCTTGTATTTGGACCCTTTTGCATTTCCATACTCTTTTTACATACTATAATGTGGGATTATATGTTATTCATGAATTTATAGTATCATTTATATACCTTTTTCATTATACTAGTGTATGGAGATGTGTTCATGTGTATTGGTACATTAGAATAAGGACTCTCATACATGTGATATACCTACTCAGTGATAGTTTCCAGCCCCTAGCCTATTAGAGGTGGGATTGGGTTTTCACTCTCAAATAACTACTATCTAGGAAGCCTGTGGTAGGTAGGGTCATGAACAAGTGGTATTACATGTTAGGATGTATTAGGACTGAAGTTTAGAGATAGTATAGTTGTGAGGATTCATTTGAGGAACTAAGAAAACAAAGTTAAAGTGTATAAAGTTCAACTCTCAGGCTAGGGAACTTAGTTATAGTGTGGAAACAAAATTATACATTCATCAGGACCCCAATAACATAATTTTTGAATCGATACATGTAGACATTGGTTTCAAGGTAAACATCGATACATACATCATATTAGAGTGAGTTTCAGTTTCCATGTCCTTTTTGAGTCAGCTCCCCAGATATTACCTCTTGATCTTTGTGAATATCAACTATTATATGATTTCCCCATGACAATATATAACTAGGATTATACAATAATATCACTATGATGAACCTCTTAATGATAAGGCCTTAGTCCATATACCTATGTTGGAGGTGGTTCCTCTAGGTGGATTACTGATAGTACTTACACATATTAATTACTTGGATATTTTGGTAGTACCAACATATTATGTGTGAATACTGAGTGTTATTCACAAGTTTTGGAGGTAGATACAACCTTGGGTTTAGGGTGATACAGACCCCCATATAACATAGGACTGACTCAAGGAAATAGAGAAAGTTTTCTTCCTTGTTAGGACCCCTCCAGACCAGATAACAATCCTAGTAGTGAGACTTATCCATATACTACCAGGGAGATGGTAGATCTTGATGAATCAGATGCACGATGAGATTAATCTCAATTATATAGAGTTAAATCACTTATTTATAAAGGATTTTTATCCAATTATGTTGTGGGAAGTTCATATCTAATAGCTTCTAGAGCTCCATCAGGGAAACATGATAGTCACATAGCATACGTTGAGGTTTACCAACCTATCATGGTATTTCATGGATATAATTCATGAAATATACTTTCAAGAATGAAAATTTTATCATGGAATTATCTGAGATACCTGAGATGGAGTGGTATCTATTTTCATCCCTTATTATGATGGAGTTCTAGAGAATGCCTTGGTTGTGGGGAGCTTCCTAGCAGAGAAGTCATAGATTGTTGGTTCTGGTAGTGGAAACCCTAGATCTAAGACCTCAATAGATGGTAGTAAATTTTAAACTTAGGAATCCAAGCATGTGAAGTGGATTTATAGGTAGTCTCATGACAAAGGTTTAGCCACTTAGGGATCTCAGGTAGGTTCCAATCATCTGAGGGAGAGGTGATTCTTCTCCTATGATGGGAAAGGCTATAAAATGTGGGATTTCTTGAACCACTATGTAGTAGACATGGATACAATTGATGAGATACTGAGGAAGATGAATTATCTTGATTAGGGAGTTTCGGTGCCACTATGGTCACCATGAGTACTTGGTGATTCCCTTCATTGTGATAAACACACAAAAAGTGTTCACGAGACTCATGAACTAGATATTCCATCCCTTCTTGGATGATTTTTAGTAGTATTAATAGATAAAATCCTCATGTATTAAATGCTAGAGGAGGATCATGCTAGACATTTTAGGATGGTCCTTGATATACATTGGAAGTACTGATTTTATGGGAATCTCTTGGAGTGTCAGTTTTGGATTCAAGAGGTCCACTTTATGGGACATGTCATCTCAGAGAAGGGAGTGGAAGTAGAACCAACAAAGATATATGCAATAATATCTTGGGATCCACCCATGACTGTGACCGAGGTGCGGAGCTTCCTTGGGTTGACATGATAATATCATAGATTTTTGCCCGATTTATTAAGGATCATGGAACCTCTGACTGCCTTGAACCAAAAGGTGTATCCTTTCAGGTGGATAGAGAAGTGTCAACATTATTTTCAAGATCTATGGAAAAGGTTGAAGATCATCCCCATATGGTGGCTTATAGAGGAGGGTTATGAGTATGCGGTGTTCTATGATTCATCTAGAGTTAGGATTGGATGCGTTCTGATGCTAAGAAAAGTAGTTATTTCTTATGGGTCCTAAAAGATGAGACCCCATGAGAAGAATTACACAACCAATGATTTGGAGATGATAATAGTATTTTTCACCCTAAAGTCTTGAAAACACTATCTTATGGGAGTGAGATTCACCATCTATTCAATCCATAAGAGTATTAGGCATATCTTCTCATAGAAATATCTTAACATCAGGTACATGTTATGGATAGAGTTCATGTGGGACTATGACTTTGAGATAGTCTATACTCTTGGGAAAAGGGAACATGGTAGTAGATGATATTATTAGGAAATCATATTAATAGTTTTTGATTAATGATTCACATTATTTGGTCTCATTATAGTTTTACTTTGAGAATGAGGGTGGAGCAACATACCTCTAGTCGATAATTATTACCCCTTCACTTATTTAACATGTTAAGGTGGAAAAACTTTTAGATATTTATTGTGAGATATTTCATGACCAAATATCCAAATGTCATGATTCTAATATATTATATGAAGGTGGGGACCATGTCATAATTTTCCAAGGATGGATAAGGGTACTAGTCATGCAGTGAGAGGAGGTGCTGAGGGAGTTTCATAAATCCCCCTTAGTGGAAAATCTGGGAGTAGTGAAGATGTACTAGGTCCTTTGAAATCACTTTTTGTGGCCATGGATGAAGAGGGGTGTTGTTGATTTTATCTCTTGATGCCTCACCTTCTAATAGAAGAAAGTATAACACCATGTTCTAGTAGGTTTGGCCCAAACCCTTGAGGTTCCAGATTAGAAGTGGGATGGTATCTACATGGATTTTATGATGGGACTTTCATGATCAACTATAGTTCATGACACTATATGGGTGATCATATAATGACTCACTAAGTTGGACCAATTCCTTTCTATATGAGAGTAGAGTTCAATGTAGATTTTGGTATTCCTGTATGTTCAACATATAGTCCAAATTTAGGAAGTTACCTTGATGATTGTTTCAAACTTTGATGATCGCTTTGCATATTGATTATAGAGTGGATCACATGAGGGTTTTGGGAATCATTTGGGATGATCACAATGTTTCACCCATATACAGATGACTAGAAAAAGAAAAATATTTAGGTTCTAGAGGACATAGTGATGGATTGTGTGTTGGATTTTGGCCACATTTGGGAGGATCACTTACTATTAGCAGAGTTTGGTTATAAAAACAGCTACCATTCTACCATTCTACCATTAGTATAGAAAATTTTGGGGCCTTGTATGAGGGATCTTGTTATTCACCAATATGCAGGATGGAGTCAGGAGAAAAATCACCTAAGGGACCAAAGTTGGTGCAAGTGATGATAGAGAATGTGCAGCTTATCTAGGAGAATATGAGGACTGAATAGAGCCATTATAAGTCCCATGAAGACCGATGATTGAGGCCTTTGATTTTTATAAGGGATACCATTTGTTCTTGAAGTTATCACCTTGGAGAGGACTGCATATAGTTGTCTAAGTCCAAAAGCTATATCTAAGATTTATTGGCCCTTTCCAGATACTACATATGGTTAGTAAGGCAGTGTGTTTCTTAGCCTCAGCACCACAATTCAACCATGTGCATAATTTTTTCTATGTGTTTCAATTGATGAGATAAGTGTAAAATCTATCACATGTTTTTGATTAGGACGAGATGTACATTGAGAATGGATCTACCTTTTTGGAGTAACAGGTGTCCATAGAGGACCAGTAGAAGAATATACTTCATGAGTGAGGGATTACCTTGGTGCATGTTTGTTGGAAACACATCAATCTTTATGAGAGCACCCAAGAGCGGTACAACCATATGCAAGCTTAGTACCCTCACCTGTTTTGGTAGGTTTTTACTTTTCTATAAAAAAATACCTAAATGTGGAGAGAATATAATGATTTTTTTTCTATAAAATACTTTGGAATATTTTAAATAATATTTTCAGAGTAAGGCATGAAGTCGGTGTAGAATTCTAGGCCCCATGGAGCCTCATTATTAATATATGAAAAATAATAAATATAATATATCAAAAACATGTATTTTTTTGAAATAATGTAATATATCCTAAACCAAGTCTTTTATGGGAAAAATGAGACCATTGTTAATTCTAGAATGTGAGTTTTAACCTAGGCACAACATAATCTTTATATACATTGTGTGTTTCATTTTATTGTAGTTTCCAATAGAACATTAGATAAAATAAATAAATTAAATTAATTAATTAATTAATTATTTAATAAATGTTTTAACCTAGAAAAATCCTATTTAAACCTCTCTTTGGAAAATCATTAGGGTTAGCCTCTCAAACCCTGCAGATTTAAAGAAAGAGAGGAGGCTCTCAGTGTGTTGATGTTGGTAGGAAACTACAAATTTTGTGGACCGATGATCAGAATTCAATGGATATCATCATAAAATTAAAAATAAATTCATTCATTATCAAAAATCAATCCAATTCGAGGTATGAATTTTATTTTGTGGTATTTCCCCATCCTTTATTTTTATAATTAATGTGGATTAATCCTTTGAGAAATTAATTTGTGGACCATTTTTTCTAAATTTCTATTAGTTATTTCAATTCCTAGAGTTAGGAATTTGATGTTAAAATTGTTTTTCAGACTTGTATTATTTCTTTGATTATCAATTTTTGAAAAATAATTTTGTTCAATCCAAACATGACCTTCATTGGTTCCACACCATTTTGGTTTATGGATTTTCCCTCCATTCTTTGAGCATATCACCATCGATACTTTGTTGAATGATGGTTCGACTAATTTCACAGACCAAAGCTCATTGAGCTATCAATTTTTGGTTGTGTGGGTTGGGGTTGTATGTTTTTCAATGGAGATAATGGGGTGATATAGGTGTGAGGAAAAATGGGAATTTTAGGATGAATCAGAAGTTGACATTTCATGTTTCTAGGCCTGTGGATGACATGAGTAATGAAGAATATGGTTTTTATAAGCAAGGGGTGGTTGGAATCTAGTCACCAGTGATGATACAGGCTTGGTCAATATGGATCTGAGCATTTTGAATAGTTTTGTGTTAGAGGAAAAGGAGACAATGGTGTGGGAGAAAACACATAAATGAATTTAGGTATCTATGATTTTCTTGACTACAAGACATGTAGTTTGGAAGAAACATTCCATGTATCCCTTTATATGTGGAGAAATGTGTTTACATAGAGAATTAAATATCACATTCCATGTGTGGGACCCACACACCATGTGATTATTAGCTTTGTATATCGATGTGTACTAAGATTAAATTCCCAGGAAGCCATGTGATCCCATATGCCATGTGTATTGGGGAACACCCCATGTACTTTAGGGAGTACATGGGCATGAGAAGATGATACATGATTGAGTACCCAGACTAACCTCTACATGCTATGTGTCATCAAAACACTCCATGTATTGAGAACATTCATTATGAGTTAGTAGGACATGGATAATGCCCTTATTAGCGAGAGACACACCGTGTACCCCCTGGACATGTCATTTAATATTTCTAGAATAGTTCATTACCCTTTTCTTCCTCAGTTTAGTTTCAATTCTAGAATTGGTGAGTTCCCATAACCTAATCCAATATGGGTACATTCCTTTGACCCATCTCTATGTGGGTACAATGTGTAACTCCATCCTAAGTATAAGAAATGCGATCCCCTCTATGGCGTAGTTCTAGGTAGAGTAAAAAATCCCTCCATGTGGCATGAAGTGTGATCCTTTATCTCATTCATCCCTAGGTTGGGTTAGGTATCCCATATCTGACATCTAGGATGTGTGATTCCCTTTTTAGTGGCTTATTACATATAGGGTTAGGTATCCCCCATAGGCCCTGAGCATGATCCCCTACCTATGTATCTATACATGTTATGTTCCAATGAGGTGTAGCCTGATTGAGTGAGTATCTTGGATAAAAACTGTCAGTTTTCATGCTTCAACATGGAAAGGAACAAAGAGTATGATCTCTCAGATGAGTTCCATCATTATAGCGAGACTCGATGCATGATTTCTATCAGATGAGTGTTACCTTGGAGCCTAAAAAAATCCTTTGGATGATAGTGAAGAAATACCTCACCTTGAGACTTAAAGTATTCCTTTTAGAATATATGGATTATCTTGTTTATCTTCCTTGATTTTGTGATTTATAGTTGATTCTATCATTGATTCTTTATTTTTGGTGATTTTAGGGTTTTCTAATGAGTATGTTTATACTCAACCTTTCATGGGATTTTCCATATGTGTTGTATCTTATGAAGAAGATAGACCTTTCGATGGGGTCCTAGGTGGACGAGGTGCAAGTGGATCTTTGTTGGTCTATATGAACTAAATATGGATCTTGGAGTTTCATTTTGGTAGTAGTCAACTTTTTTTAGCTGGATAGAATCCTTTATAGTATTGATGGGATTTTATTTGTCCCCTTTTTCATTTATATACTCTTTTTACACACTTTAATGTGGGATTAGTTGTTATGAATGAATTTACAGTATCCGTTATTTACCTTCTTCATTATAATGGTGTATAAAGATACATTCATGTGTATAGGTACTTTAGGATTAGGCCCTACATGTTTTATATATACTCACTCAGTGCTAGTTTCCATATCATGGAATATTGGAGGTGGGATTGAGGTATTACTCCTACTAGGAAGGCCTCGATCGGTTGAGTCATGAAACTTTTTATTCCCTATATATTGAAAGATCTAAATATTAATAAATATCTTATCATATAATGACTGTTATTTTGAATAACATTAATGTGACAATGTCATTATATTATTTGTTACATCAAAAGGATATATTAGTTTCCAGCTATAATGAGAACCTTGAAGTGATTTGAAAATATTATTAAATATATATTTTGTAGTCAGATGAAATCTATCTGACGAGATATATATAATGTTTTACTATTATGTTTTAGAGTCTCATAATACATTGAGTCTACTTCTAATGAAGTTAACACTTGGTAATCCCCAATAATGGAGGTTATGAGGATAGAATAACCATTATAAATTCCACATGTTATATGTTTCATTGGACATTTCTATCTGAGGATGTGTGTATTAGTCCTTAGTCTTGAGTTTATTATTGATTAATATCATGAATCATGTACTTTGATGTATTAATGAAATCTGTGACCACATATGCTTGTGGTGAGGCAAGATACATTGGGAGTGTCATAAGTGATATGACATTAATAGATAAATCAAGAAAGGATTTTCCCTTCCGAGTTATAGAAGATGATATCCATACCCCTTTGATTGAAATAGAACTATTTTATTAAATCCATGAGCATGTTAGTTCATCAATTCATTCATTTAAGGTAGTTAAATAAATATATATCAAACATATAGTTTGATGAAACTATTATTAAACTTTCTTGATGTGATACCGAGACAAATGGATTATATTACACAATGAGCACTTGTATAAGGCTGATGTCATTATGACATTAATGTCTTTATCTATGGATTCCTTATCATGTTTCTAGATTCAAATCTTGGATTTTATGAAAGAATGACTAATGATACTAAGAAAGAGGCCTAGAGAGTCACACACTAAATGTATCTATATTCTTAGTGAAATTATTTTTGAATTTAATATAGTAATAACTATTATTATCTATACCCATAGATAATATTTATTCAGGTTATGTTGATCGCATAAATTCAATCACTAGTTATTCTAGTTTGGAATATATGTGAGTTGAATATTTTATCATTATTTATTCAAAAGTTAGTGAATATAGTATTTATTTATTTATTTATTGAATTAATAATATAATGATATTTATTTATTTAAATATTTATTATTCAAGGTTCAATAAATTATTAGGAGGATTGATGGGTTGAGTTAAGGGTCCAGATGAAATGATATATGTTATTCAATATCTTTTAAATAAATAAATATTTATCTAATTAAGTAAAAAAATTATATTTAAATAATATGAAATTTGGATCACACCATGGAAATAAAAATAATAATATTATTATGTGTGTGTTTTTATTATAATAGAGATATTAGTTCTAACTACCTGAAATTATAAAATAAGAACATTGTATTCAACAGTGTGCGTGACATGAAACATCAAGTGTGTAAGGGAATATAATATCCTGAGAATTTATAATATATTTACTATTTTAAATCAATTCATGATATAGATTTAAATGTATGCGATAATGAGTTAGCATGTATTGCACGTAATAATGAGTTTCTTCAATGGCTTACATTACATGAAAGATCGAGTTATATCAAACAAAAATATATTATTAAAATATTATTATTTAATATAATAAGATATAAAAAAGCCATTAAATTAGAATTTATTAATATTATTAACTAACTTATAAAAATATATAGTTTATAATAATATAAAATGAATTAATAGGTTAACAATTAATTAGAAATGAATATAAAAACCAATCAAATATAAAGGAAATGTTTACATACTCAAAAATATATTTTATAATAATAAAATAAATTAATTACAATTAGTGAGTGATATTAATTAAATTTATATGTTATATATTCAATAAAACATTTTTGATATTAATTTAATATATTTGATAGGCACAATATAAGAACAAACCCAAATTTATGCATAAAAACCTATATTTTTTAAAGGTAGTTTTACTGCCTTTTAATGGAGAACCTTTTTTAAATCTAATTTTTATAACTTTTATTAATATTATATGTCAAAATAAACTTCATATTTTAAAGAGAAACATTGGTATTTTTCTGTGAATATTCATTTTTTGACAAATAGTGTAAAATACTGAATTTTAATTCAAAACTAATTTTTGTATAATTTATTTATAAGCCTAAATTATATTTTTTTATTGGTTTTAAAGATTAATTAGTTAAATTATATATTATTTAACTAATTTTATGTCATTTTAATCAATTTAAATTTGAAATTGGATATGAAAACTTAGCAATCTTTTGAACATTTTTACTTTAAAAACCCACATTATCGCCCCGTTTAGAGGATTAATTTTAAATTAATTTCTACCACTTATGTGATTGAAATTTGTAAAAATGGATTCTATATTTGGAATAATAATAATTTATAATGTATAATAAGGTAAAATTAGTTTTTTACCAAAAATATTAGTGAATGTGATTAAAATTAATTACAACAATTAAGAGAAAAATTAGTATAAGAAGGGACTCCACCTTAATCTTAAGAGCCAAAATGAGCTATAAACTTTCCAAAAATCTATTGTATAGACATATTTTGACCCTATATTCCACTTTATAAAATTTTATCATTATTGGATCCACTTTTTATAGAAAAAACGTGGGTAGAATTACCTTTCCAAAAATTTACAAGAATGCCACTCCTCCTTCACTTTAAAAAGAAACTCATCCCTACCACTTACTCACACATATCAAGAAAATTTGGCTCAAAAAATATCTTCCAAAATAGATCCAAAAAATCCCTACCCTCATTAAAAAATTCTAACCTTGTATAGAAATCCATCCAAGGATTCCCTTTGGTTCAAACCAAAAGGAGTTACTCGATTAATAGGTAACATCCTTTCTCAAGATCTTTAGTTTTATTTATTTATCCACTATTTAAATTATTCTTATTACATGATTATATAAAAAATAGTATCATCAATATAATGAGATTTTTTTATGTTAATGGTTGTACCTACACTTACACACACTTTCATCTAATGGGTAATGAACTTACTATTTATGTGTACGACGAACTACCGCCTCATGAAACGAAGTAGTTCATTTTTCCTTTACCACATCTCATGGTTAGAAATTAGGATGGAACCTATATTTATGTATGTTATATATTATATTTATAATTTATTTATAATTATGTAATTCTTTTATAACACATACCTTTATTCACTCCATTTTTGTGGGAATATGATAACATCGTTTGTGGAAGTGTGGACTATTGCCCCCTCAAAGTAATGAGATTCATTCACACTATAAATGGAATGTATAAAGGATGGTTTTAATAAACCTATGTAACATATATGACATATATATGATAATGAGATTATAATATACATATATATAATTTTCTTTTCATTCTTTTAATATAATAAAGAAATGAAAGCAGCGTTCATGCGTACGTACGACCTACCGTCTCCATGAATGATGTATTTCATTTATTATCTCAAAATATTAAAGATTATTCTAAATAAATATAATTAAATAATGGTTTAAATCATTTAGATAATGAAATAATGATCAACGTAAGAATAATAACAAGTAACAAGTCAAAACATACTCGAAATACTAGGCAATTAACACCCAAAATAGTGAAAATAATGAAATATTGTTATCAAACGAGTATTTAAGATATTATAAACATGAATATGGTTATGAAATAAGTTAGTAACACTCTTAAAACCATTATAAAAGAGTTTAAATTATGTTCACATAAAATTAAACACAAGATAAGGGATTTCGTCTCAATTTACATTCCATTAAGACTTATTTATTGTTATTCACCAATTCAATTTTATATGGTGTATATACTTCCCTTTGACATGTTATATCATAAATATCCTTATTATCATGATATTATAAGTTTTATTTAATGTTATTACCTCATGGGGATTATGATTCAAATGTTTCAAAGTGGTATGAGACACTTTTTAATGTTTGATGATTATTTTCCTCAAGAATGTTTTAATGATCTTTAAATGGTATTTCCATTCTTCAACATCAAAAAACCTTTTTTTACTTATCATCCACTAGGGAATTATTGATAAAAATGTATTATTTATTCAATACATATATTTTACGTTAAGGCAGATTTTTTATTAATTAAATCGATTATTCTACATATGAAGAATGCATTGGATTTCATATGTGATGGGCAGGGCCCGCTATAGCCCCTTGATGAATTAGTAGGTTTCATGGGAAAAAATAGATATGGTTTTGTCCAAGGAATTATCTATTTATTATATTCTTGGAATGAAGCCTTAAAATTATTAAATTCTTGTCATGAAGCCTTGAAAATATTAGATTCTTGGTAAGAAACCTTGACAATATTATATTCTTGGCACAAATACTCGATGATATGTTTTAGATATCTATCATTATGAATTCCATCATTATGTATTTAGTTATTGTTATTCTATGTGATTATTCAATTAGTTATAATATCCATGGTTATGTTTCATTATCAAATTATTGATTAAATGTAATGTGTTTCAGTTATCTACATTGCCATATTGATTATTACTTATCTAGTAATTTGAATGGAACGTGTTTTCAGTTATTAGCTTTCCATATTGTTTACCCATTTAGTTTATTATTTATATGGAATGTGTGATCATTTATTTAACTTACCACAATGATTATTATCATTGATTTATTATTACTTCCACTGTATTTTACCTTTATTGAGCATTTAAGCTCACCCTTATTATGTTTCCTTCCCCCAGGATTCCCTAAAGGGTACTAAGAAAGATATGAAAGGATATGCTAGATGGAATAAAGTTATTATCCTTGAAAGAAAAAATATTATATTGTAATTAGTGTATTAATTCATAAAAAAGACTCATGTATGTATCTGGTTTACCAAGACTACTAAACTATTCAGTCATTTGGGATTAAATTTACTTATATCTTATGCCAATGTAATGGTGACATGAAACCGACTCTGGGATTTCTGGGGTTGGCTCACTATATTAGTTAAGATCCTATGTGTAATAACTATTTATATAAAAATAATTATATAATCCAACTTATATAATTTTTATGTTTATGCTAATTGTTTTACACAAAATCTATATCTATATAATTCTCTCAATACTAAAGATAACTCTCTCAATAATACTATTAATATCGACAGTTGATCATTATCCTACACTATCTCAAGACTAAGAGAACAAGGAAGAATAATTCAATTCAAAAGGATTATTATTTTGAACAATTATGGATGAAAAAATATGATTAATAACATTTCACTAGTACTTAGAGTTCCATCAATGACATTATGAGATTTTAGAGCACACATGGATACTATGGGAGGAATTTTTATTTAGATACTTCATCATAGCAATGGTATGAAAATAACTTCAACTAGTTTGATCATTAATGAAGAATTAATTTCAAGAAAAGGTAATTCTTATTTTTAAATTAATTATAAATTATATGTGAAAATATTTTATCTTCGAATATTATAGGGTTCATATCATTTAGTTCCAAGGATTTATCTAAATAAATCGATGAAATCCATTATTTAGCACAAACCCCACAACTTATGACACACCCCAAAACCTTCATGACTGTCATAGTGAAATATATTTTCCTCTATCCTTTTATAAAACCCTTCTAATAAGTTCTTCAATTAAACCATATAATTCTTAATTTTATTACAAAAATATACTTTTCCTTTATGGTAGAAAGTTACACCACCTTCTGCACTGAGATAACTAACTTATAATAGTCCCTCCACATGTAAAAATTTAACTAGTGGTACTAATCGTACCATAGATATCACCTCTATGGTAATAATACATGTACCCTTGGAAATAATTTACCTTTCTAAATCATATAGATACTTTATTTATTACCTTAAAAAACCTTTGTACCTTCATATATACTTCATAAATTTCTAATGTTGTTTTATTTCAATTGAAATGTGCCTACTAATAACTCCCACTGTATGATAAATATATGGTCAGGTAAAAACCAAGACATATATCAAGATTCTGAATGATGATTCAAAAGTAACCTCCAAAAGATTTTGAGGCATAGTTTAAGTGGTTGGTCACATGCTCAAAAAATTTTTTTATCGGTTTATTTGGATAAAATCCATAAAAATTAAAGAATAAACCCTATATTATTCATAGAAAGGATATTTTCACATTTAATTTACAATTAATTTATAAAAATAATTACCTTATCTTGATAATTATCTCATAATTGATGATCAATTCAGTAGCCTCTATCATGCACATGAGCCTTAACTCGGTTGGTAAGGATTCCGTAAGTACATACAAGCGACCAAGGATCAAATCCAGGCGGAGGAAGAATTTTCGGGGCACTGTAGCAGACACTGTAGAAGTACCATAGCAGAAACTGTAGCAGTACTGTAGCGGAAACTGTGCAGTACTGTAGTAGGTACTGTAGCGGGAACTGTAGCAGTTACTGTTTGGCACTATAGCAGCCAGGAATATGCCCCAGTTTGGGCCTTCAGGCCACCGATTTGGTCCCTGAGTCATTTAAGGCCTTCGGCCCACCCAGGAATTCAGGTTAGTAAGGCCTTAGGGGAACCTCAAGGCCTTCAAGCCACCTTTAAGTGCAGATGAAAACTAGACAACTTACAAGGAACAAGCTCTAAAAGTAGAATGAGCAAGGAGCTTTCACCACAACAGAAGTTAAATGGATTGTAATAATGAGAGGGTATGACACCTACCATCGGGAAAAGATTTTGCATGCACAGGAATGCCTAATTGAATATCCATGTGAAGGTGGAGAGCTGATTTCACAATGAAGATGCTGGGGAGGAGAAGTTCCAAGTAGTTAGTCTGGGTTGTATGTAATGTTTGAAGCCCACAGGCAATGAATTTCTCTAAGGACTAAGAACCATGTAATACTTATGCCTACGGGACTTGTAAGGGTTCCACCTCACCCCTTGAAAGGTGGATTATCAAAAATCAATAAAAAATAAAGGCCTTCGGGCCATTGTAGGAGTAGCCTCTATCGTATTGTCATTATGATGAAGAATACAAAGTATAATTTCTCTAGTAGAAACCACACGTACTCCATGAATCTTGGAACATTGTCATTGGTATTATAGGAGCTATCATGGTGAAACCAAACACCTTGTTTCATTCACCATTGATTATAAAAAGAATTCATTTAGGCTTGAAGATTTTTTTTCTCTTGTTCTCTCAGTCTTTAGGAGGAGAAATATTTTGTATCATTCTTGAGAGCACTCTTTTGAGAGTTATCTTCAGTTTTAAGAGAATTATCTAGGTAGAATTCTTTGTGCACAAAAATTACCTTAACCCCAGGAAATGATATAAAATGAAATATATAGATAGGGTAGAATATTTGATAACTTCATTGAGGGCCTTTATCAAATATTCTCCCTAATATATTCTCCATTCCAAACAATAACAATAATAATAATATAATATTCCATGAAATACACTAACATGAAGATATTTAAATATAATTTCTATTAGACCATCAACTTAGTCCATCAATCCTTCTGGAAATTTATTGAACCTTGAATAATAAATATATATTTAAACTTATAAATATCTATATATTATTCAATAAATAAAAAAATAAATCTTATATTTACTAATAATCAAATAGATATTTTTTAATATTAACATAACTAAATAAATAAATATTTATTTAATAAATAATTATTTATTACCTCATGAATAATAAAAAAGATATAAATAAATATTATATTTTCTAACTGGTAAATAAATATTTATTTTAATATTAAACTCACATATATTCTAACTCGAATAAAACAGTGATTGTATTTATGTGATTGTACCCAATTTTTTTTATTTATGTGATCTACAAAACATAAATAATTATTATTCCTTAGTGTTGAGAGTAACATTCTTTTAAATATTAAATTCAAATATAATTTTACAAAAATTCTTGGATATGCTTAGTGCATGACTCTTTAGGCCCCTTTCTCAGTGGAATTACATGAGCTTTCTTAATGTCCAAGATTAGCATCTAGCAACATGCTAAGAAACTTATAGTGAAATAAGTTAATACCGCAATGGAAAAAATATCATACAAATGCTTACTATGTAATATAATTCCTTTATCTTGATATCTTATCAACCAAGTTGCATACTGGTTTCATCAACCTATATGATTGATTATCTTTCTTTAACTACCTGAAATGAACTCATCGATGAACTACCATGCCCATGTATTTAATCATACAATTAAATTTCAATGAAATAAATAGAGATATCATCTTCCATAACTCAGAAGATATTTTTTTCTTTTTTTATCAATTATTTTCATATCACTTATTATTCATGTAATGACCCAAGATTTTATATTTGTTAAATTATTTTTTTTTGAAATCTTGTATCACACACAACAAAAAATTAATGCAACGACCAACTAAAAAAATCCATGAAATATCAAAATCAGATTAATAATATAATAATTAGAAAAAAATAAAATAATCAATTAAAATAATATCATATTATTATTTTTATTTTATTTTCTAATAAGTATGCCTTTTGAAGAACCATTTTAAAAAAAAGGTATTGTGTTTTACCTTAATAAATTAAATTGATCAAAATCAAAAGTTTATTATAATAGAAAATATTTAGATTTATAAACTAATATATTGACATTAAATTATTTATAAATGTATATGAAATAAGATTAGAGACACTTGAAGTTTAAAAATTTCATTTTTTAATAAAATTAGTTTTCCTTTATATATGTATTTTGAATTAGAAGATAAATTTGTAAATTATAGAATTTTAATTTAAAAAAATTAAAATTATTTTTGAATTTATAATGTCATAATTTTATTAGGGTTAATTTTTGATATTTTTATGAAATAATTAATTTTTAGGTAAATAGTTAAAAATGCAGTTTTCACTAAAATTACAGCGTTTATGAATATATCAAGAAGTATGTATAAATTAAAAACATAAAAAATATTTTTCCCAATAAAATATTTATTTAAGGATTAAAATTAAACATTTAAAATTACTGTTAAAAATTTATAAAACCTGTGTTTAACCTTTTATTAACCTAAGTAATATTTTCCAATAAAAGAAACAATTTTTGGTATTTTATTTTAATTAAAAATAATTTTGGAAAAATTAGGTTTTAGATTAATTTTAAAGCCATATATTTTTTATAATAAACCATTTTATATTATTATAATTAAATACATTGATAAATTTATACAACACATAAATTTTAATCATAAAAATAACCTTTGTCTAAAAATGGGGTTTTACGTGTTACATGCGCTAATGCTAAAATTATTTTTTCTTACGCATATAAATTTTATCTAATAAAATGGATTTCATATTTTAAATCAGTAGGTATAAGTTATTTAATATTTTTTTTATTTTTAGGCCTTAAAAGTAAATTAATTAGGTAAAAATTAGTAACCACGGTAAAACCAAAAATGGTAAAAGTAAAAATTCTAAGAGTAAAGGACATAAAAATGTTTAAAAAATGTGTAAAAAATTATTTTATGATATATTATAAACCTTATATCAACCCCAAATCCATTATTTTCCATTTTAAGTCTTCTTTAAATGTGAAACATGTGCTCTCTTTATATTAAGCTGAAATATTTACAAAAATGTCATTCTTACCAATTATAAAAGGGACCTCTAAACACCCCATGAATACCAACCTAAAAATTAATTTTCCTATTGAAACTATAAACCTATATAAACCTTATTTGTTTTGATCCTATGGTCATAAGAAATTATCCTAAGACCTTTATTTCTGGGGATTCCTCTAAGGGAAAGCCTAGGTTCTCAACATGAGTACTTTTTTCCTAACTTATTTTATTTTCTTTATTACTTTCCTAAATATAATATTATAATTCATATATAATGAAATCATTATTTTTTATACTGAATTTTATTATGATAATGTGATAAATATTAACCACCTTTCCCCTTTTTGATTAAGAAAAATGAAAATCATCATTCGTGCGTTGTTCGGACAAACGCCTCCACGAAGCGATGACTTCTGTTTTTCACCACCACCTATATCTACTGGTTATAAAGATTTAATTTGTAATTTTTTTATATATAAAATTATTATTAAGATAAAAATTATAATATACCTTCTTTCACTCTCATTCTTTGAGAAATAAAAACATTAATTGTGCACTGTGCAGACTACTGCCTCCACGAAGTAACATATATATTTTTTCATCTAGTTAATTTATTATTTATTAAAATAAATTAAAATATAATAAAAAAACTTAAAATTATCTATATAATATCATTATTATTATATAATAATGATATTATGAAAAAATAAACCACTTTTATAATCAAAATCATCTAGTAATTATGGTATGTTCATGTTTGTGTTTGTCTAACAACCCACTTGAACAATGTTATAAAATTGTATTATGGATGAATATGATAAATTAATTATTGATAATATATGATTTAAATAATAAAATAAATATTTTATTTTGGTTCTAGAATAGTAACATTAATATTAATGTCATTAATTAAGATACCAACATATGTTCATTAAAAATCATCGAAACATGCTCGTCATCGATTTAATATTTAAGGACCATAACAAAAAATACCATGGAATAAAATTATAAAATTATAAATAATTATAAAATACAAATTCTAGTACCTTTTATGATTTTGTAATGATGAACTTTGGGAGAATAATGAAGAACAACACTGTTATTACGAATCTAGTTCAAAATAACCAAGATTACTCACACCCGATATTTAAAGTAAATAATATCTAACTAATATATATAGATAATAATTATAAATGAAGTCTATAAAAGTTTATATATATTAAATGGTTTTGAAATAGGTTATTAAGATATGTATATTTTTATACAGGAGCTTAGAGTGCATTAAATAATAGGGAAACGAGGTAAGGATTTCTTGTCATAATTTTTTACCCATTGAGAAATATTTCTTATTATATACCATGTTTTATTTGAAATGATGTATCTAATTAACCTTTAATATTTTATATCATGATAATATCATTATTCACAATATTTAATTTTTCATTTGAAATCATATCCTTCAAGGGGTTCTGACTTGAAATTTTATAATTTTATAAGGGGTTCTTTGTCTCAAATCTAATTTTGTGAGACATGTTTGATATTGTGCACCATTATTAATTTTATATTGTGTATTAAATGCCCTATTATTTTAATGTATGAAATAAAATAAATTTTATGATATTTTAATATCTATTTCATGATCTTCCTCTAAAGCTCATTTGATTCTTACATTACCAATACTGTGAGGGTTTCGTCACCAATCTCATTTTCAAATAGATATTTCTTTTGAAAGATAATAAATATGGGGAATTTTTGTTCTTTTATCTCTAAAATCCCTATCATTATTTTATCCTTTGGACATTCTTGCAGTTTTATCAGTCTTCTATCTATTTTATTTTACCCCTTGGATTATTATTTATCCATTATAAGGAAACCTACCCTACCTTTTATTTTTTAGATGGGAACCTCCAATTTTACATGTTCATATTCATTATATGCTTTTGAGAATATACTTATATATGCCTCAATAATTAATTAAGGGCATTTTATACTAAATTAGATTTAAAATTTTTAATAATTTTTTAACATTTTTCTTATGGGTCATTTTTATCAAAGTGTGAAAAGCATATATTTTTAACGTTTTCCATGTGAAGATATATTTTCTCCACCTTTTTCATTTTATTTGAAGCTTTCTATCTTTGTTTTCATGGTTTCTAAAAGAAATTATTTTTCTCCTAGTTTTATAAAATATTTATTTTAAAATTCTTTCAAAATATTTATGATATTTATTATTTATAAAGTTATTTTTTTCTAAAACTCCTAAAAATTGTTCTTTATATAATCCATTTTTCTTTGATATATCTTATGGTTGATTAAGGATATTATTAAAATTATACCATCCACTATATTTATCTATATGGATTTTGAAATATTTTCCTCTATCATATAAATGAGCCATAAAATCCTTTATCATTCCTAGTAATTAAAAGTTTATAAACCTAATTTTTTTCCAATGTTTTCTTTTATAAATACCCCATTTTCCATTTATTTGATTAAAGATTGTTCACCTAGATGCCATAAATTGATTAATTGATGAAATTACTGACATAAACCATATACCCTTTATCTATAATGTGAAAATACCATATTATATATTATCTTAATTGGCAATAATTTACCTAGAATGTTAATAAATATCTTTGGATACCCATTTATTTTCCATGGGTATATCATGTTATAATTATTAATGGAATTATGAATATTTTCCTTATGTGATTCCATTTAAAGAGTATATGAAACCCATTTTTCTTTCATTGTTTATTTATTATGAATGACTAATTTCTTATGACACACATATGTAAGGATGATGAAAGGTGGGGTATTATATCTCCCTATAATGGATTGGTTTAAGTTTATATCTTATGGGATAATTACTCATGTAAATAATGAGTTTTTCATATAGGCATGTGAATAATGAGTTTTCTCACATTTTTAGGTGTGTAAATAATGAGTTTGTTCACATAGACATGAGAATAATGAGTTTTCTAACAATATTTTCATATAATTATTTTGTGCCATATCACCGGGATTTTATTTTTCATATTATTCAACATTTATAAGTTGTTTTTATTTTTAGGATATGTTACATTCCAAGTTTATGCCTATTTTCTAATACATTTCTCCCTTTTATGCCTTATGAAATGATTTATGTCCTATGATTTTCTGGGTATAAATTTATTATGTATATTGATTATAACCATATGTTCATCTTATAATCACTTATGATATTTGATTGTTATTGCTTATGTTTACCCATACTGAGCATCTATTCTCACCCCTTTATTATATTTTCATTTACTTAGGTTATGAAGATAAGAAAAATATGAAATTTATAAAATAGTATCTTATGTGGAGAATTAGTGGGAGATGTTAAATAATTATTATGGATTAAGAAGGTGCATATATAGTGAAAAATATATATTAGTTGGAAAATACATCAGTTTTTTTAGTTAATGTTTTTTCATTAGTTTTACAAAAATTTAAACCTAAAAACCATGAGAATATATTGTAATGAAATATTGGATTTAAAGTTATGTAATTGATATGGTCACGTCCTTAGATCATCATAGTTAGTATCAGAATAGGGTTTAGATAATTTCATAGGTTTGGATAGTGGTTGAGGATAATTTAAGGGGTGATAAGTTAAGTCTAATCATAATTTCAAAGGTATAGATAACCCTTTAGGTTAATTTATTTAATTTTTAATATTTTAGGGATTATGATAAGATAAATTTTGTGAAAACCACATGGATAAATCTAATGGATAAGTCTAAGTATATGATAACATCTTAAAGTTATATTAAAGTATATATTATGTGGTTATACTAGAAATTACATCCATCTATAGATACGAAAATTGGATATAGTAGTGGCATAGATACACCTAGGGGTAATCACCTCAAAAAAGGCCTATTGAGTATAAAATCAATCTTCACTCTAGTTCATGATGAGTGAGACTAAAATTGCACACTGGACTAGACACTCCCAGGGGATATACTATGGTTAATCCAAGTTCTCTCTTATGAAACATTATGAGGGATTTGAGTTTGATGTTAATTAATTAGGTTAGAGAAATTAATAGAAAAGTGACTATAGAGAATAAAGGATTGAACAAAGAGAGTCATAGTTTGAACTGAAAGTATCATATGTTAAAAATGAAGCTATTATAGGGGAATACATATTCATATTTATGTTTTAATATTAATATTTTGGATATTATCTTAACCTTTTTGGTTTTATTATTTGGTTTAAAAAAGATCACAAAAATAAAGCTGAGAAAGGTATGTATCCAGAAACCACTATGTCTTATAACTGAATAAGGGAGTATACTTAAATATATTATAATCTTAGTATATGCTTGTTATGATGGAAAATGTGAGTTTACTAGTCATACCCAAGTCAGTGAGGTTGATATCTTAATAGAAATTAAATATTGATACACTTAACTTTTTTTAATTAGTGAGTGATATTTATCGATGATATTATGGTATATTTTTTATATCTATGAGGATTATGTGAATAATATAATGATTGTCCCTTGGTAGTTTTGATTTAAAGGTTTGGAAACATATATTAAATTGTATCAATAAACTTGAAAAGTGATTTAATGACAAATTTATATTTTTGTGGATAACTATTGAACAACACATGATTGAGGGATGGATAACCCTTAGGTTTAAAAAGATTATTTATTTATAGAAAAGTGAGTAAACAATATTTAGAACCGTATAATTTATTATTGATTTAATACAAAAGTTATCCAATATATTTTTTCTGAAGTTTATCTCATTTTTAGGATTATGATATATATTGACTAGTGTGTGACCTTATGGTATAGTGGTTAATAACATTTGAAGGATAAAGACGGAGTTAATTTTTGGAAGAATATATGATTTCATTATGGTTTAATGTCTTGGATATTAAAATGGTTTTGGGAAAGGTATGTTATAAATAATATATTATTATGATATATACATATACTTAGGTATATGATTTTATGAAATATTAATGTTTTTTAGGAAAGATAAATAACTTGATATATCTTATGAGAGTAAGGCAGATTTCATATTAGAACTTATATAAAAAATTATAAATATTTTAAGAATACCCTCACCTAATTTCATCAGTGATTAATAATTAAAATTATGATGAAACAATTTATTTAAGGGGGATAGAATATAACAACCCAATATTTTAGATCCTTTAAATTAATATTATCTTCAATAGCTCGTGTCACACGCGACACCAAACTAACACAACACCTGATTAAACAAACCATGAAAAATTTAAATTACATTAAGGATATAATAATTAGTAAATAAAAATATAAAATTCAATTAAAATAAAGGTTTCCTTTCAAATAACCATTTAAAAAAAGGGTACTATATTTTACCTTAATAAATTAAATTTATCATAGTTAAAAATTTATTATAATAGGTAATATTTAGATTTATAAAATAACATTTTAATATTCAATTATTTATACATTTATATGAAATAATATTAAATACACTTGATATTTAAAAATGTCTTTTTTTTAAATTAAAGTAGTTTTCCTTTATTTAATATATTTTCATTTAAATGATAAATATATAAATTATAGAATTTTAATTTTAAAAAATTAACATAATTTTTGAATTTAAAATTTCAAAATTATCTTACAGTTTAGTTTTGATATTTTTCTGAAATAATTTATTTTAGGAGAATAGTTAAAATTACAGTTTTTATTAAAATCAAAGCATTTATGACTATATCAAGAAGTAAGTATAACATAAAAAATTATTAAAAAATTTTCAAGATCAAATATGTATTTATGGAGTAAAAATATACATTTAAAAATAATATTATGAATTTATAAAACCTATGTTTAACCTTTTATTAACTTAAGTAATATTTCCATTAAAAGGAACTTTTTCTAGTCTTTTCTTTTAATTAAATATTTATTTTGGTAAAATTAGGTTTTTATTGATTTGAAATCCACATATGTTTTTATAATAAACCAATTTATATCTTGAAAATCAAATAAATTTTTAATTTTACCATACATATAATTTTTAATTTTAAAAATAAACTTTTTTTAAAATGAGTTTTTACGCATTATATGCTCTAATGTTAAAATTAATTTTCCCTGAACATAGAAAATTTATATGATAAAATAGATTTCATATTTTTAATTAATATCTAAAAATTATTTAATAAGTACCATTTTATTTTTAGGCCTTAAAATAAAATTACTTAGGTAAAAATTCGTTACCACAGTAAAACAAAAAATGGTAAAAATGAAAATTATAAGATTAAAGGACATAAAAACATGTGTTAAAATAAATTATTATGATATTATAGAACTTATCTCACCTACACTCAATTATTTTCCATTTTAAATCTTCTTTATCTGTGAAAAACGTGATCTATTTATATTAAGATGAAATATTTACAAAAATGTCATTATCACGAATTATAAAAGGACCCTCTCACCAAACCTTCAAGACCACCTTTAAAAATTGGTTAAATCTATAAAATATAACCTTTTATCCTTCCCCTATAATAATATTTCTTTTTCTTAAGCCTCTTTTCATAATGAATCATCATAAGACCTCCATTTATAAGGAGTCCTATAAGGGAAATCCCAAGTCCTCAATGTGAGTACTTTTTTCCTAACTTATTTTATTTTCTGAATTACTTCCCCAAATATAATTTTATAAATATTATATAATTAAATAATTAATTTTTTACATTTAATGTTATTATTGTTATTTAATAACTATTAATGACCTTTCCCCTTTTCTATTAAGAAAAGCAACAACCGTTATTTGTGCGTTGTGCAGACTAAAGCATTTACGAAGCGATGCCTTTCATTTTTTCCATAACCTATATTATCTAGATATAAGGATGAAATTTTATAAAAATTTGAAATATATATTATTATTTTAAACATATAAATTATAATCCACCTTATTTCCCTCCCATTCGTTGAGAAATGAAAATGTTAACCGTGCATTTTGTGGACTACCACCTCCATGAAGTAACATATCTCATTTTTCATCTAGTTTCTTTCTTATTTATTTAAATATCTTAAAATATGATCCACCACATAAAAATTATATAAATAATATAATTATTCTTCTATAATAATGATATTATTCTATATTAAACCACTTTCATAATCAAAATCGTCTATTAATTATGGTATGTTCATGTTTGGGTTTGTCTAACCACCTACTTGAACAATATTATAAAATAATATCATGGATAACTATGAGAACTTAATTAATGATAATATTGTATATAAATAATTAAATAAATTTTTTATTTTGTTTTTGGAATGGTAATATTAATATTAGACTCATTAATTAAGATACCAACACCCGTTCGTTAAAAATAATCGAAACATACTCACCACCGATTTCATCTTGAAGGAACATAACCAAAACTCCCATGGAATGAAATAATAACATGATAAATAATTATAAAATATAAAATAAAGTATGTTTTATTATTTATGAATGATTAAATTTCATATAAGAATGAATAACAATATTTATATTATGAAAATAGTTCAAAACGATCAAGATTACCCACACCTGATATTGAAAATAGATAATAACTAAATAATATACATGTAGAGAATAATTATAAATTATGTTTATAAAATTTTATGTATATGAAAAAGGTTTTGAAAAATGTTATTAATATATTTATGTTTTTTATATAGGATCTTAGAGTGCATTCAACTAAGCAGGAAAATAAGGTAAGAGTTTCTTGTCTCAAATTTTCACCCCTTGAAACATATTTCTTATCATAAACCATGTTTTATTTAGAATGGTGTATACACTTAATATTTAATATTTTTTTTATCACGATCCTATAATTATTAATATTATTTAATTTTTCATTTTAAATCAAATCCTTTGAAGGGTTTTGAATCAATATTTTCTAAGGTTGTAAGGGGTTATTTGTCTGATATTTAATTTCATGTGACATACCTGATATTGAAAACCATTATTTCCTTTATATGGTGTATTCAATACCCTATTGTTTTCATCTATGAAATTTCATCCACTTCATGATATTTTCATGTCTATTTCATGACATTCATCTCAAGATCCTTTGATTCTTACATTAACAGTACTGTGGGGATTTCATCATCAATATCATTTTCAAATAGATATTTTTTTAAAAGATAATATATATAGGATATTTATATAATTTTATCACTAAAACCAATATCATTTTTTATCCTCCAGTAATTCTTGTGGTTTAAATTATCTTTCCCCTATTTAGTTTTACCCCTTGGATCATTATTTACCCATTTTAAGGAAACTGACATTACATTTTCTTTTCATTACTAAGCCTCCATTTTTTCATGTCCATATTATTTGGACGATTTTGTAAATGTAATTATCTATTAATATATAATTTATTAATTTAATTTTCTAATACTTCACTATATTTAAAAATTTTAATGAAAATTTTAATGTTTTCCACATTTGTCATTTTCTTTAAAGTGTGAAAAAGATATCTTTAATGTTTTCCATGTGAACACATATTTATGCCACCTTTATCATTTTATATGAAAATTTCTATTTATGTTTTCATGGTTTATAAAAGAAATTAGTTTTCTTATAATTTCATAAAATATTTATATTGAAATAGTTTCAAAAGATCAAGGATATTTCTTATTTACAATGTGATGTTTCTAAAAATCCTAAAAAATGTTTTTTATTTAAATCATTGTCCTTTTATATATCTTATTCTTGATCATGAATATTCTTCAAATGATACCACCCATATTTATTCTTCGAATGTGTTTTGAAAATTTCTTTTTTATCATTGAAATGGTCCATTAATATCTTTGTATTTCCTACTCATTGAATATTTATATACCTAATTTTTCTTCCAATGATTTTCCTTTGGGAATACCTTATTTTCCTTTTGTTTTATTAAAGGGTGTTCTAATAGATGACATACATTGAGTGATTTTGTAAATTATTAGATTAACCTTATAACATTTATCTATATAGTGTAAATAATATATAATGAACCAACTTGGTTTAACTGAACTCATCACATGAGATGGACTGCCACACAACCTAAAAAGCATTACCGATCACCACAGGCTAGTGACATGCACTGAGAATAACCAACTATTACTTGGGAATTATTTCTCCATAGGTAACTGGCATGACCCATCTGTAAAATAGGATGTCCAAACAAATATCATCAGAGTCAACAACACAAAGAAACTAGATACCATAAACAATGCTATACATCATAAAAAACATGACACAACTGGACATATATATACATGGTATCTCAAAAAAAACCCCAAACTCGAAATAATGTGGATAATGAAAAAAAAGTCCCATGTACAACCGAACAGGTACAAAATACCAAAAAATACTCCACATGAGTCCATCCCCATGCGACCAAGTCTCTTACACACAACAATAGACGATGATAATAAAGAAAAGCCACCCTAGAGCATTATTCCCTTGCCTTTACACGTTTCCTATAAAATAAAATATGAAAATTTCCAAAGGCCCATGTAGGGTGTGAGGCACGAAGCCTAGTAGGATACCACTATGGATCTATTTAAGGATTTTACCCATGAAAACCGATAAACTAGTTTGAAACATTTTCAAAACTAAACCACTTGATCGACATAATATATCTCATAACATAAAAATGTAACTAATCAATAAAAAAATCATATAAACCAATATTTCATGAGTAATGTACACCTAGGGGATTTTACCATCAGGCCTATCATGAGTGAGTAAACAAGTATGATATCTAGCTAAGCAATGGAAGATATCACAGTTTTATCTGAGACCAACATGGAATATCTCTTAGTATTTTTACCCAAATTCTCTCATGGTCCCTTTTAAATGAAATTGGAGGCTCACATGACCTCCCTCCAATGGCTCACACAACCAATCAGATAAACTAATTTGGAATCTCACATAATCTTCCCTATGAAGGCTCACACAGTCCCTCAAAAAAACCCCTCACTCACACATCAGTTAATCCATGTTATAATCTATACCAAAATATCCAAAATTAAGTTCACATATCAATTAATATATAACATGAGTCATTTAATAAAAAACATCCTCATTTTAACAAATTAGAGTTTCCAAGGAAAAATAATTTCGAAAACAAATTTAGAAATCCATTTAAAATCAAAAAACCTCTTTGATTCATTTTATCGAACACTTAGTGGGAATAAAAGCCAAACCCATTTAGAAAACCCTCCTTTAAACACAAAAAATTCCAATTAAATCCACAGAACGCAACAAAAATGGAATAAACAACAAGAATAAATCATTTAAATGGTAATTTGTAAGATCCCAACATTTTATAGAGATGTCTTGATCTTGTTTTTAGGTACTCGTTTTCCATATTTTGAGTATATTTTTGTTTGGATTTTACCTTGCGGAGTTTTTGGGTGAAATTGTAAAATGTTGGAAGAATTTTGGGTAGTGTACGGTTAACGCATGGTTTGTCAAACCATGTGCCCTCTTAGGATTAACTGTGCACCCCCTATAAGAGATGCATGGTTAAGGCACACCATTTTGAAAAAAATTTACCCTTACTCAAGAAACCATGCATGTGGGTTTAATTATTCTAAAAATTGGTTTTAAAATTCTAAAACCCTCCATACTTCACCCTAATTCAACCCAAATCGACCCTAAATTATTTCTCTCATTTTTGGAGGTTCTCAGATGGATTTCAAGGCCCTCCAACCTCAATTATTGACGATTTGAAGCCTAGATTGAAGATCTAAAACTCTCCTGGTAAAATATTATAATCCCAATTGGTTTCCTCTATCTCTTATCCCTCTTTCTAGATAAAAAGTGAATTATTTTCCTCAATTGATTTGGTTTTAAATACAGTTTTGATATATATTTATTCTTTTGATCTTGGATTTAGGTTTTGATTCTAGATCTCATTCTTCATCATGATATTGGTTGTTTTACTTTAATTAAGGATTTTCATTAGTGAGTGTTAATCTTCAATTTTGAGATAGGTGGTCTAAATTTCAAATACCATAGTCTTTAATTCCAATTGAGTGTTTGTGTTGTGAAATTTCAATTGGAACATTTGAAAACTGAATCTTGAATTGAATAAATTAATTTTTGAAATCATGGAACTGATTAATTGATTTTCCATGTGATTACAAAATGAGTTGAATAAGGGAAAATTGAATTTTGGAAATCGTGATTATGCAATTGGTATAATTGGATTAATTAATTGGTAAATTAATTAATGGAATGGTGTGATTATGGAATTGATTGATTAATTTAATTTTGATTTTGTTAATTAATGATTTTTTTGTAATTGTTCAATTAATTTTTTTATGAATTAATTGACTACGAGAATTATGTGATGGTTGGTTTAACCTTAATGGGTTAATGGGATATATGATTAAATTTTGATAAATTGAATAATAGTGAATTGTCATATTATTCCATGTGATTAAAGTACTGAACCATGTTTGTTTTGATAATGGAAATGGTATACCATAATGTGATATTTTTATAAGAGGGTTAATGTTTATTAACCTTGTTAAATGTGATAATGAGTGTGCTACACGAATTGATACTTAAAAAGACCACTTGTGTGATGTATGCGATAATTAGTGTGGGACATAGACTAATGCTTCAAAATACCATATGTGATTGAATGATATATGTGTGTGGGACATAGAATGATACTTCAAAATCCCATAGTGATAAATGAGTTATGGGACATAGACTGATGCTTTAAATACCCATGGGGTGCTAGACATGGAATTCTAGGCCCAAAATGTTGGAATTGTACCATGGTTCCAATTTGTCATAATATGAATTGAATTGATATGATAAATGATAACCTTGTTATTTTGATATGTGATATCCCTTGGGGATAGTTCAGACTCCGACATGGGACAAAGAAGGTATTGATGGTTCGAGTGTCCTTAGAAACCCAATGGTTTATGTTGTTAAATGAATAATAATTTAATATATGTAAATTGTTTACTTTATTGCTTTTATTTTATTATTTATACAAATACATACACTATTATTGACTGGATATTTTTTTGACACCATTGGTGGTGGCCTACTAATTTGTACTCACACCCTACTCGAGCTTCCTAATTGGTGCCCAAATAGACTTCATGGTTGCATGACTGGATATGGGACAAATCCCTATATTAGATGGATGAGTTTGGGTTGAGTATGGATGAGGGAACCAAACATGATTCAAGACCCACATGGGAGTTGTTAGTGTCTTTATTTATCATGGGTTTTTTCATATTGACACTTGAAACGTATTTGGAATGACATATCTACTATTTAGTTTTGGATATTGTATTTCTTATTTTGGCCATTATGTTATACTAGTTTGGTTTGGTTATTGGTTATATATAATTTGGTTATTCTTGTTATATTTACACTATTGTATTAATCTAATAAATAGGGTATAGTCTCACCATGTTTTATATTAGACCCTCACTACTATTCAGAAACCTCTAGAATATAGGGAGGAATTCTTGAGGTCATGTGACTGACTAGCTCGAGGCACCGATGTGTCATACTCGGGTTGGGACATTTCAAAGTGGTATTAGAGCCTTTCTTTTCTTTTATTTTATATTACTATTTAGGAAAGGTAGACAAGATACTTGGAAGAGTTAGGCCTTGGGCATGATCTCATACATGGGAGTAGATAACCCATGTATTGGTGAAAACCCAAGTACCTAGGATGAGATTGCTATTATTGATGCTTGTTGTTATAGTTAGATGTTATTTCAACTCGAGTGATGAAATTATTGCGTGATGTGAATATTGTTTCTAAGTTTTTATGATATTTGACTTGTGGAATAGTATGGAATGAGAGTTGAATATGAATACATCATTATAGGAACTTAGGAATTATTGCAACACACATCATTTTAGGCACACATGGAAAATCAAGTTTTGGGCCAGTTGTTGAAATGGAAATGTTTTTCCTTTATTTTGTATTTGAACTGAAAAGGTGACTAATATGTAATTAAAAATTGTAAAATGATGAAAAATGTGTAAAATGTATGTCAAATGAAAAAAATGAATAATGAGAGCATGTTTACCCTTTTTTAACCATGACCTAGATGTAGGATGGTTAAGGGTAGTGATAATGCCTCAGTTTTGACCATGTGGCTGATTTTGGGGGATTGAATTTTTATGGATTTTGCAAAATCCTATTTTTAAATGTGTTAAAGTTATGTTATGTGTCCTAAGACATGTTTTTGTAATTGTATAGATACTAATCCATGAAAAAGTTTTTGAGTGGACGATGTGAGGTTATGGATGGAAATGATCCTCCATTAGTGGAACCCAAGGCATTGGTAGTGCCGTGTGAGAAATCCAGAGAGAAGTTATGGGATAAATTTTCTCAGTTCATGCAATTTATTGAAAGAGACCTAGGGTGGGTTTTAAAAATCATGTCTGACTTGGCATGGGAGATTTAGTTATAGCACCCTACGATGTTTACCGGAGAGGGTGGACCTGAGGTAGCTGAGTTCTGGATTGAGTCTATCCAGACTATACTTAACCACTTGGGGACTCCTACTGAGAAGAGAGTAAAATTGGATACTTACATGTTATGTGGTCAAAAAAATCATGGGTGGGACATCAAGACTTGGGATGGACATCTAGATAGTATGGAGTTGAATTACTTTCAAGAGAAGTTCCTAGAACACTTTTTTCCCAAGATTCTTAGCTAGGAGAGAGTCCCTGAGTTTATGGGGTTGACTCAGGGGTGTATGCCCATGATAGATTATTCTAGTCACTTAAAATATTTTCAGAGATTTTATCCATTATTGTAAAGAGATGAGGATATTGTGGAAAAATGGTTTTAGGATGGGATTAAATGTGAAATTAAGTCCCAGGTGAATATATTTAGTCTGAATAAGTTTTCTGAAGTGATGAACCAAACTCTCGTTTTTGAGGGGAACCTAAAGGAGGCTTCAAGTGGAGGACATATGGAATTTACTAGATGGTCAATTTGCCTGAATTCTGAGATAATGAAGCATCATTATGAGAATATTGACCAGATGAGTGGAAAATAGAGTGATAAGGGGGAAGGGTCAGTTACAATGACCTTACTCGAGTGATCTATCACTAGTGTGGTAGTTTGGGTCACTTTTGTAGAAAATTACCATGAACACCGGTAGAGTGATGAGCCTATGGTAGGATGGGACTTCTACATAGTTTCTTTAGTATTATACAATATATGGTTAGTGATGGAGAATCTAGATATAACCATAGTAGAGGAAGGGGATCTTCTACACCATACTAGTCTGGCAGTTATAGTTCCACTGGAAATGGCGGTAGAGGAAGTGTACATGGTAATTCTAGGAAATAGTGCCTGTACTAGTAGAGTGGCGAAACTAAAGGAACTCAAACTTCATCATAGGTAAGAGGGTTAGGACAGTTGCATTCCATTCATCCTACACTGGTGAGTAGTGAGGTTGGACCATCAAAAATTAGAGGTGATATTCTTATATATTATATGCTAGATAGTTCATTATTTTATATTGGTGCCTCTCATTGTTTTATATCTTCACAACTTGTGAATGGTTTGATCCTAGTGGTGGAGTTTATGAGTGGGGAGATGATGATAGATGCACCTTTTGGAGTAAGGTTGAGAGACATCTGTTTGTGCAAGGGGTGTTCTCTCAAGGTTAGGGAGTATCGTTTCATTTGAGATCTTTACATCCTTGACATGTAAATATTAAACCTAATTATAGGCATGTAATGGTTAGTAGCATACTGATCCCACATATATTTTTACCATAGGATAGTGACTTTCATGTATCCTAAGGGTGAAAATTACATTCACTGTGGAGAATGGGATATCAAGGCATTCCTTATAGGTCCAGTTCGTCAGAAACTGGGGGATCTCATTGCCTAGGTTTCTAGTTTGTTAATGGATGAAGGTGGTATAAATCATGATGTATTTCCACCCATAGTGTATAGGTTTCAGGACACATTTCTTGAGGACTTCTTAGGGATTCCACCTGAGAGAGATGTGGAATTTACTATTGAGATCATGTTGGGGGCTGATCCAATTTCTATTACACATTACAGAATGATACCAAAAAAGAATCAGGATCTTAAGACTCTACTGGAAGAGTTGATGGATAAAGGTTTTATCCATATGAGTTTTTCTCCTTGAGGTTCTCTAGTTTTGTTTGAAAATAAGGATGATGTGAGTTTAAGCTTGTGTATTGATTACCAAAAGTTGAACCAGATGACTATGAAGAACCAGTATCCTCTTCTGTGTATTGATGATCTTTTTAACCAGTTGAGGGGAGATTGTGTCTTTTCCAATATTTACTTGAGATTAGGGTATCATCAGTTTAGATTTCAACCGTCTGATATATATAGGACTACTTTCATAAGTAGGTATGGGCTTTATGAGTTTGTAATGATGCCTTTAGGGATAAAAAACAAACCAAAAGTGTTTATGGAATTGATGAAATGAATCTTCCATCCGTACCTATATTACTTTGTTTTTGTATTTTTTGATGACATCTTGGTGTACTCCAAGACTCATGAAGATCATGACAAATATCTTTACATCATCTTAAGTACATTGATAGATCATCAATTAGATGCAAAACTATCTAAGTGTCAATTCTGTATTGATCAGGTACACTTATTGGGTCACATCATCTTAGAGGAAGGTGTGTTAGTGGACCCATAGATGGTTTTGGAAATTTTATCTTGGGAGTATCCTAAGAACATTTTTGATATCTATAATTTTTTGGGGCTAGTGGGTTATTAGAAGAGGTTCATCCAAGACTTATCCTGATTGAAGGTACCAATTTCAGGCTTGACCAAGAAAGGAGTAAATTTTTAATGGCCTAGAGAATGTGAGAATTTCTTCTAGGATTTGAATAAGTGCTTGAAGATGACACCAATATTAATCATACCTGATCTAGGTGAGGATTATATAGTGTTTTGTGATGCTTTTTGGGATAGGTCTTGGAGCAGTGTTGATGTAGGGAGATTGAGTTGTGGTGTATAGGTCATGGAGGTTGAGTCCACATGAATGGAATTACCCTATGCACAACCTCAAGTTACCTGCATTGGTTTATGATTTGAAGTGTTTGTGGAAATATCTATTGGGTGAAAAGATTACTGTGTATATATAAATCACAAGAAATTAAAATATATCTTTTTAAAATGAGATTTGAATCTCCGGCAACAGAGGTGGGTTGGGTATATGTAGTCATTTTATTTGAGCTAGAATATATGATCAGGAATGGAAATAGTGTTTTTGAAGCACTAAGAAGGAAAAATTAGAATCAGGCAGTTCAGGAGTCTAGTACTGAGTTCAAGATGACGACTTTATTGGTCGAGACACATGTTTTGGTTTAGAAGAGCCAAGAGTAGATGACTCTCATATCAGTTTTAGTGGAGTATGCACTTTTGAGTCAGATCAGGGGAAGACAATATCAGGATTCAGAATGTTTATCCTTGGGGAAAGCATTGAATATGGGGAGTCACCTTCTGATTGGACCATAGATGAGGATGATATCATATATATTAGGAATCATGTTGTTATGCCTATGAGTATACGAGAGGATCCTATTTGTGAATCTAATACCTAAAAGTGGTCAGTACATCTAAGTGTGACCAAAATTTACCATGACCTATGATGATAATTTTGGTGTCCATGAATGAAAAAGGAGATAGTAGGGTTCATGGCATGATGTTACACCTATCAACAGGTGAAGTCTAAGCATCAACAACTTAGAGTTTTACTACTGAAATTTCCCATTCCGGGATGGAAGTGGGATGAAGTTACTATAAACTTTTTAGTGGGTCTCTTGAGGATTCCTTAGAAGAATTATACTATTTGGGTGATTGTGGACCGATTGAAGAAGGTATAACATTTCTTACCAGTATGAGAGAATTTCTCAGTGGATCAGTTGGTAGATATGTACATTTGGAATATTTTCCATCTATATGGGGTGCTTTAGAGTATAGTTTTATATCATTAATCATGTTTTACTACACGATTCTGGTAGGTCTTATAGAAGGTTCTTGGTACCCAGGATTTATTGAGTATGAAATTCCACCTACAAATAGATGGGCAGTCATAATTTACTATACATGTTCTTGAGTATATGCTTCAGGAATGTGTCTTAGACTTTGGTGGGTCTTGGGATAAGCACCTAGATTTGGTGGTTTTTTTACTATAATAAAAATTATTAGGAATATATACAAATGGAACCATAAGAGGCTCTTTATAGTAGACAATGTAGACCACCTCTATATTGTATGGATGTAGGTGAATCATAACAGTTTGGACCGATCCTCATGTAGGAGATGTCGGAGTAGGTTCAGCTAATTCATAAGCATATGGTCATGGATCAGATTAGATAGAAGTCATATGATGATAGATAATGACTACCCATAGAGTTTGTAGTGGGTGATCATGTTTTCCTTCAGGTGTCACCTAGATTGGTTCACCACAAGATTTAGAGGTATAGAAAGTTGGAACCTAGGTTTATTGGACCATTTGAGGTTTTGGAGAGAATCGATCTGGTTTCATATGGATTATCTCTTCCATAGAGGTATAGTGCTATTCATGATGTTTTTTATGTGTCACAACTTCGAAGGTATCACCCTAAAACTTCTCATGTGATTGATGTGGATGATGTTGATCTTGAGACCGATGTGTACTTTGAGGATAATCAAATACATGTGTTGGATCACAGTGAGAAAGTGTTATGGTGAAATAATTTTCTAATAGTTGTATATTGTGGCAACATGGGAATGTGTAGGAGGAAACATGGAGAAGAGAAGTGGATATGCAGGCTCAGTGGCCTAAACTTTTTACCTTGGAATCTTAGAGATGCTTAGGAGTATAGATCAAGGATGATCTATTATAAAGTGGGGAGATTATAAGATCCAAACCTTTTCTAGAGATGTATTGAGTTTGTTTTTAGGTACTCTTTTTCCTTTTTTTGAGTATATTTTTTTTGGGTTTTATTGGGGAGTTTTTGGGTGAAATTGGAAAATTTTGAAAGAATTTTGGGTAGTGAATAGTTGGCCCATGGTTTTCCCAAACTGTGCACCCTATTCCAACAAACCGTGCAACCCTAGATAGATAGGGATCACATAGTTAGTGCACGGTTTGTCAAACCATGCTCCCTATTAGGAGTAACTGTGCACCCCCCTAGAAGAGGTGAAAAATTAAGGAATACATTTTGAAAAAATATGCCCCCTGCCCAAGAACTCATGCATGTAGGTTTAATTATTCTGAAAATTGGTTTTAAAATTCATAGACCCCTCTAAATTCACCCTAATTTGACACAACTCGACCCTAAAATATTTCTATAATTTTTTGAGGTTTATGGATAGATTCCAAGTCCCTCTAACCTCTGTTTTTGATGATTTGAAGCCTGGATTAAAGATATGAACCTCTCCTAGTAAGAGATTCTAATCCTGATTAGTTTCCTCTCTATCCCGTCCCTCTTTCTAGATAAAAAGGGAATGGTTTTCCTCCATTTTTGTGGGTTTAGATCTAGGTTTTAAAAATATTTATTCTTTTGATATTGGATCTACGTTTCGATTATAGATCTCATTCTTCATCATGATCTTGGTTGTTTCTCTTTAATTGGGGATTTCCGTTGGCAAGCGTTCATCATCAATTATGAGGTAGGTGGTCTAAATTGAAAATACCATAGTCTTTAATTCTAATTGTGTGTATGTGTTGTGAAATTTCAATTGTCATGTTTGAAAATTGAATCTTGAATTGTATTAATTAATTAATTAATTTATGGAATCATGTAATTGATTGATTGATTTTCCATGTGATTGTAAAATGATTTGAATAAGGGAAAATTTAATTTTGGTAATCATGATTATGAAATTGGTATAATTGGATCAATTAATTTTTAAATTAATTAATGGAATATTGTGATTATGGAATTGATTGATTAATTGAATATTGATTTGGTTAATTAATGGGTTTGTGTTATTGTTTAATTAATGTTTTTATGAATTACTTGACTATGGGAATTATGTGATAGTTGGATTAACCTTAATGGGTTAATGGGACATGTGATTAAATTTTGAAAAATAGAATAAAAGTGAATTTTCATATTATTCCATGTGATTAAATAATTGAACCATGTTTTTTTAATAATGGAAATGGTATACCATGATGTGATATTTTGATAAGAGGGTTAATTTTGATTAACCTTGTTAAATGTGATAATGAGTGTGGGACACATACTACTGCTTCAAAATCCCACTTGTGTGATGTATGCGATAATGAATGTGGGAAACAAAATTATTCTTAAAAATCCCATATGTGATTGACTAATATATGCGTGTAATACATAGTCTGATACTTCAAAATCTCATAGTGATAAATGAGTTGTGGTACATAGAATGATGATTCAAATACCCACGAGGTGCTAGATATGGTGTTCTAGGAGAAAAATGTTGGCATTGGACCATGGTTCCAATTGGCCATAATATGAATTGAATTGATATGATAAATAATAAACTTGGTATTGTGATATGTGATATCCCTTGGGGAAAGTTCAGAATTCGACATAGGCCAAAGCATGTATTGTTGGTTCAAGTGTCCTTAGGAACCCACAAGTTTATGTGGTTAAATGAAGAATAATTGAATATATGTAAACAATTTACTTTATTTCTTTTTTTATTCTTTATACAACTTTATAAACTTTTATTGGCTGGATATTTTTTTATATGTCATTGGTGGTGGCCTACTGAGTTGTACTCACACCCTACTCAGACAGCTTGATTGGTATCCGAATAGACTTCATTATTATAGGATAGGATAAGGGAAAGATCCCTATGTTAGATGGATGAATTGGGGTATAGAATGGATGAGGGAACCAGAAATGATTTGGTACCCTCTTAAGAGTTTTCAATGTCATTATTTATTATTAGTTTTTCATATTAACACTTAACAAGCATTTGGAATGACATATCTACTATTTATTTATGGATATTGTATTTCCTATTTTGGTCATCATGTGATGTTGTTTTGGTTTGGTTATTTGTTATATATAATTTGATTACGATTTTTATATTTTCGATACTGTATTACTTTGATAAAGAGGGTATAGTCTCCCCATGATATATATTAGACCCTTACTACTAGTTGGTATCCTCTGGCGTATGGAGAGGCATGATTGAGGTCATGTGACCGACCAACTCGGGGAATTAGTGTGTGTAACTCAAGTTAGGATGTTACACAATTTAATCAATGAAAACCAAATGAAATTAAAAATTTAATGGTATTCCATGGAAAACTACCTTAAATAGAGACACCTACCTTGTATTTAGTCCAAAACTCATCGCCCTTGATGATGAACACATGGAAGAGTCAGAATAAAGACTCACACACCTAATAAATAAAAAATAAAACCAAAACCTCACTTTATATACCCTTGATTGAGCCAACAACCCCCACCAGGGCTCCACACCTCCATGAAAATGGAAGAACAAGGGTGAGAAGGAGGAAAGGAAGAAGAAAAATCAAATAAATTATCTTAACTCAATCCAAAACACCAAGATCTCCAAGAGAAATCCACCAAGGAGGATAGGGATAATATATAAGAGAAGGGAGAGGGGATGCGCATGATGGAGGAGATAAATTGGGTCAAAACAATTAAAAACTGATAGGGAAAAAAAGGTAAAAAGCTAATTTTTAAGTGACATGGATAGGTTGCATGGTTTGTCTGCACAGTTAGGAAAACCATGGAAAAACAATGAAGGTGACACTGTCCCCACAAAAATGGGCCACACGATTTACCCTAGGTGTCAAATATTTTAAAAAATCATTCTAAAATCATGAAAAACCCCACTATCCCACAATATAGGACCCTTTCATGGTTAGCCACATGGCTTTAAAAATCACAGGCCTTGGTCTATCTCCCCCCAAACTCCCAATTTCGACCTCCAACACCTGATAACTCTAATAACACACCAAGAGATAAATAAACTCAAAATTATACATACTAGTGACTCTAAGGGTGTCAAAAAATCCCCAACATGCTATATCATGCCCCTATAAAGTCCTCTAGATTTGATAAAATAAAATAGGGGAGGCCACTGCTACCTCACACAACCTTCCTATTCCCATGTCTCATGAATATCACCTATATGTTTCTAGAGAACACAAACTAATGATATAAATTTCCCATAGAGAATCTTGTTATGAACATCCTCAATGTGAGCAGGCTGCTCCACAATAGTGGCATCATGATCTAACTCCAAATATTCCCACTCGAACACATGATAAGAGTCTAGAATATATATCTCTAGTTGGGAAACATGAAATACATCATGGATTGAGTTGAATGATAGTGGAAGATCCAATCGGTATGCTACCTTCCCCAGATTCTCCACAATATGAAATGGCTTGACATAACATGGTGATAATTTCCCTTTCTTCCCAAAATGATGATGAACCAACTGAATAGATACCTGAAGAAAAACCCGATCACCAACCTAAAACTCAAATGGACAATGGAGATGATCTGAATATGACTTATAAAACACTGAGTTGTATCTAACCATTTTTTAATCAACCACACTATATTAGTCATCTCTTGGATGAGGTTTGGCCCAACCAAGAAACTCCCACCTACCTCAGCCAAGAATAAATGGGATTGGAATGTACACCCATATAACACCTCAAATGGGGCCATCCTGATTAAGGATTGATAGATTTTTTTATAAGAAAGCTCATCCAATGGAAGGTCCCTACCCCATGAACTGTCAAAATCAGTCACAAACACCCACAAAATATACTCAAAGATCTAGATGGTCTACTTATAATAGAAATATATCTATGTATGCTACATGATTCTCAATTTTAGTTGGGTTCCCAAAGTCACCTAGATTTCCTTCCAAAAATAAGGCGTGAAACGAGCATCCTAGTATGAAACTATCACCAAGGGAATTCCATGAATCCACATAACCTCTTAGATATAAATACATATGAGGTCCTCTACCTTTTTTGACACTTTTATTTGAAGATAGTTGGATAATTTCCTCAAAAGATCAACCATCCCCCATATGGAATATTCCCTGCTCAAAGTATGAGGTAGTTCAATCATAAAATCTATAGAGATATCATCTCTCTTCCACACAGGCATGAGAAGTGGCTGTAAAAATTTGGATGGTCTCTTTTTCTCATCTTTGATCCTCTAGTAGTTCAAACAACTAGAAAAAAGTCTACCATTGCACACCTCATCCTAGGACACCAATATCACCCCCTCATGGTATAGAGCATTTTGGTTTCATCGGGGTGAACAAACCACCTGGAATGAGGCACCTCTTGAATAATCTCATAAATCAAGTTTAAAAGAACAACCATCCACTTTTCAAAGAGAAGATAACCTTTTGTATACTAAGACAAATCACTCGTGGTCTCCCCAAATTTAAGGCACTACTAATCTTCTGGCACAAGGGGTCGAATTCCTACTCAATACTCACCCAATCGATGATAGAGGGTTTAATATGCACATTAGACAAGAATATATTCCCTTTTTTCCTCTTGAAAATAATATATTATATCAGAGAACAAACTAATCAAAATCCACTCATCCACTGACTACTAAACTGCCCACACCGGAAGCTTCATGCTCAACAAATCAACAAACACATTTCCCTTCCCAGGCATATACACAATATTGAAATCAAAATTATGGAGATACTACAACCAACATTATTTTATGAGGTCCAGGTCCCTCTCAGAGAAAATGTTCCTCATAAACTTATGATCCTAATACAATATAAAACACTCCCCAAAGAGATAGTTTTCCATGTATTTAGTGAACACATAACGACTACCAATTTCAGGTCATGGGTGAGGTAATAATGCTAATGTGGGAATAACTATTGTGAGCCATAGGCCAACACATGGTCATATTTCATCATCACACACCCCAAACCCACACTAAAATCATCTAAATAAACTATACACTATCTATTAGGATTAATAAGAATCAAAATAGGTGAAAATTTCAAATGGTTCTGCAACAACTCAAAAGCACTTTGGAACTTCTCATCCCACTCAAAATTTACCCCTTTTTTGGTAAAATCCATCAAAGGGAGAATCTATCCTAGAGAAGTACCAAAAAAAAATCCTTTAATACCCAAACAATCCATAAAAGCTGTGGATCTCGAACACATTATTAGGATTCTCCCAAGACATGACTGCTCAAACTTTCTCTGGATCCACTAAAACTAATATCTTAAAAATCACATGGACCAAAAAATTTAGTTCTTAAATCCCAAACTAGAACTTTTAAAACATGGAATATAGTAAACTATATCTCAAAAGTCCAAAATATACTCTATATAGTTTTCATGCTCCTCCTTCATCTTGGAATACAAAAATACATCGTTTACAAACACGACTATGAGGGAGTCCAAAAAGCAATGGAAGATTCGGTTTATCAATGCCATGGATACTTTAGGAGAATTGGTATTCAAAAATGGAATAACCAAATACTCAAAATATCCATATTGGATTCAAAAAGAGAAATTTGGAACATCCTCTTCCCAGACCCTCAACTGGTGGTACCCTGATCTTAGATTGATTTTCAAAAAGTAACGATCCCCTTGAGTTGAGAAAAAAGATCTTCAATTCTAGGAAATGAGTATTTATTATTTACTATAACCTAGTAAAGATTATGGAATTCTATGAAAATTCATAGGATACTATCCAAATTATTTGAAAATAGAACTAGTGAAGCCCATAGTGACATGCTAGGATGGATAAAACCCTTTTGCTTAAGATCCTCTAGATGAACTTTTATGTCCTTTAGCTCAGTTGGAGCCATCTGTTATGATGGAAAGGAGACCAGAATTATACTAAAGAGAAGATTAATAGTAAAATAAACCTATTTCTAGGGTTAAAATCTTAATAAATCTTTTAGGAACACATCTGAGTACCTTTCCACAACCACTGAAAGTTTACCCACTGAAACCCTTCTCAATCACCTTAAGGAAAAACTTGAAAAAATGACATGATACCAACCCCAACTATAAAGAAACTGGTCTTTCCCTCCTTGAACACGTATCCCAATCACCCTATAATATGTGAGTGATCTCATCAGGTATAAGGAACTAGAACCTATGGTGATAACCGTTGATCAATTCCTTAAATCCGATCAACCAATCTATATCTATAATAAGCCCAAAAACTTCTAGGTACAAAATAAAAAAGTCCCAGATAACTTCCATGTCATCAAAAACAACACAACCCCATTATTACTTATTTATACCCAATGGGGTTAGTATACCCATAAAATATGACATCAACTCAACCCAAATACCCAATGGATAAATCAGTTTAAGTGAAATAAAATACTGGTATGCACTAATTTCAAATAAAACTGATTCTATAAAAGAATCAATAAAAGCTATACCTCAAACAGTGGTTGACCGAGAATTTGAGTACTCTAGCCTAACCTCTACTTCATGGATACCCCCAATATCAGACCTAACCCACACCTTATTCACCTGGTGATAATCCCCCTTTCAATAAGGGTGAGATCCTCTACCCTTGGAAGTCTCTGACTACACCCAATAGCCCTTAGAAAAGGTGGAGGGTACACCTCTCCACCATTAAGCCCAATGACATAAGTATTGGATATTCTCTATCTTCCCACACTAGTGAAAAATCCTTAAAGTATTTGAGAAAAAAATCTTGGGGTGTCCCTCATTCCCACACTGATATCAAAAAAATGGATTTACACCTTAAATAGTCCATATTAACCAAACCTGAAGATTGTTGGACACACTTTCCACTACCCCTGTGAGACTCTTCCCACTTCTGCTTCTATACCGATGAATAAATCTAGATACCTCCCACTGAAGGAACACCATTTAGACCTATATTTTGAATAAAATATTCCTAATCCATCACTTCCATGTTGACTACCTCCAAATAGATCATTATACATAGAATAATGAGCATAGATCCGATATATGGCCTCATACCATCTCAAAACACCAAGCCTTAAGGTAATATTTAGCAAGGAGATCTGGAGAAACATAAACTAACTTAGAAAATATGGTAACATACTCTATAACCAAATGATCAACTTGCTCTAGCTTCAGAAACTCACATGCCTTCACCGTTCTCAAGGTCTCTAGGTAAAACTGCTGATTGAAATCCACCTTAGAGGTGGTTCATGTGAGATCCTCATGATTCCTTGTGAGTACCATCAATTCCCACCACTTTCTACCATGTACTTCAAGAAAATAAGTGGATAATACCACTTTATAGGTATTAGGGGAATTTAATAACTCAAATATCCACTCAATTTGGTCTAACCACTGCTCAAGCTAATTGGGTCCCCTGTCTCCATGAAACACTAATAGATTTAGACTTGAAAACTCTTGAGCATGTTCCACCATCCATGTCTGAACATGAACACCAATTTGACCCAAGGTCTGGATTTTAAGGATCACTAAATCCACAAAATATGGATCAATAATAGGGTTCACTTACTAGGTACTCTCCAATTAACCCTATATACACTTAGACGAGGTCCTTATGGGAGGTATTTTCTACAAGACACAAATCAAAAGATTAATCAAGAACAATACAACATCAACACATAAAAAAAAGTACCAAAATAAAACCTTCAACATGGGAATCATAAGAAACTTCAACTAAGGAGAAAAAACATTATCAAAATAACCCATAATCAAGTTCAAAACATAACCACAATACCAAACCACCCATGGAAACCAGAGGTTTTACATGAGTAAGAGTTGTCCAGGCACTCCCCCATTCCCACCTCTTGAGTTTTGATAGTAATAGATCCCATATACCACTGACTCCAAAATAAAAATATCTAATACCATTTTTTAACAAACCAACCCGAGTCTACCCAACTCGTTACCCGAGCTGTGACACCACATGGACCAAAGTGTGTTCCCAATTTCCATGGTCTGGAAACAAGCATTGGAAATGAACAAATATTTCTTGGGAATTATTTTTCCATAGGTAACCAGCATAAAATTTCCATAAAATAGGATATAAAAACTAATATCATCAGAGTCAACAACACAAGTTAAGAAGATACCATAAAAATGACATACATCATATGAAAATATTCTACAAATGGACATATACATACATGGTATCTCAAAACAAACCCCAAAACTAAAAAGAAATAGTATAATGACAAAAAAGCCAAAATACAACCCAACAAGTCCAAAATACCAAAAAATACTCCACATGATCCCATTCCTACATCCCCTCTACACAAAACTGGTTGAAAGTAATCAAGAAGATCCACCTTAGAACATATTTCCCTTACCTTTACCTATGTCATACAAAACGGAATCTACAAATGACCAAAGACCCAATTAGGTTGTGAGGAATGAAGCCCAATAGGATACCAATATGAATCTATTTAAGTATTTTACCCATGAAAACCAATAAACTAGTTTGAAACATTTTCAAAGTAAACCAATTTTAAAACATACCATTTTCAAATAAACCTTTGAAACCCATTTGGTTTTTCCATTCCAAACAAAAATAGTTTTCAAAAAAAATTTCTAACATGGATCATATAGATAAACATATCCATAGGGTTCAACATGATCAATATCATAACAAAATCATAATCAAGGGTGAGCATAACATCACCAACATGTAAGAATAAAAATGGAAGATGGGAATAATATATCTCATCACATCAAAATAGAACTAATTGATGCATAAATTATATAAATAAATCCTACATAAGTAATGTGCACCTAGGGGCTCTAACCATTAGGCCTATCATGAGTGAGTAAACAAGTATACTAACTAGCTAGGCAATGGAATCTCTCACGGTCTTCCTCAATCCTAACATGGAATCTATCTCGGTCTTCCTACCCAAAGGACCTTACAGTCCCCTAGAAACCAAATTGGAGGCTCATACGGTCCTCCCTCTGATGGATCACATGACCACTCAGACAAACCAATATGGAAGCTCGCATGGTTTTCCCTCCAAAGGATCACACGATCTCTAAAAAAAATCCCTCACTCACACCTAGGTTAACCCATGTGATACACCATTCCAACACATCCACAAAAAAATTCCCATATCAATAAATCTATAACACAATCTATTTCACAAAAAAACATGTCCATTTTATCAAAAAATCCTTACCAAGGTAAAATAATATCTAAAACCACTTTATAAATCCATTTAAAATTAAAAAACCTCTTTGAGCCATTTTATTGAACACTTGGGGGGGCATACAAGCCACACCCATTTAAAAACCCCCTTTAAACACCAAAATTGACAAGCTAATCCATTAAACACATAAAACATGTAATACAAATGAATAATAAATCATTTAAATGGAAATTTAATAAAAAAATAAAGGAAATTAGAAATTTAAAGGTATTCCATGGAAAATACACCAATGAGAGAGAGAGAAGCTTTAAGCTTAGGGAGAAGGGATACACAGGATGGAGGATAGAAAGAGGGTAAAAAAACCTTAAAAACCAATAAGGAAAAAAGGTCAAAATCCAATTTATAAGTGAAATGGAAATTCCACATGGTTTTTCCAAATTTTTAGGAAAACCATGTTCCAACCATGTGGGTTCCACTATCATCTCAAAAATGGGTTGCATAGTTTGAAAAACCATGAAAACCCCACTATTCCATACCACATTACCCTCACATTGTTATTCGCACTATTTGAAAAACTGTGCACTAACTGTGAACCCTGGTATATCTCCCTAAAACTCCCAGTTTTGACCTATGACATTCTAGAACTCCAAGAATGCACTAAGAGATAAATAAAACTCAAAATTAGATGCTCCAATGACCTAATTAGTGTCACATAAAATATTCTATATTATCCTAATTGAAGGGTATTTACCTATAAATTTATGAATATCTTTGGATACCTATTTCTTTTCCATAGCTATATCATGTTATTATTATTGATGGAATTATGATTGTTTTACTTGTGTGATTCCATTTTAAGAGTATATAAAACTCATTTTCTTTCCATGGGTTCTTTATAACGAATGATTGATTTCCTATGACACACATATGCAAGGATGATAATGGGTGGGGTCCTATATTTCCCTCAATTTATTTGGTTTAAGTTTATATCTAATGAGATCGTCATGGGCGTACATAATGAATTTTTTCACATAGGAATAGAAATAATGAGTTTAATCACATTTTCAGACATGGACATAATGAGTTTTTTCACATTGTCTCATACATAATGAGTTTTTTCACAATATTTTCCTATGATTATGGTTGTACCATATCTCTAGGTTGTTTTTCATATTATGCCACCTTTCGAAGTTACCTTTCTTTTCAGGATATGTTACATTCCATGTTTATGCCACTTTTCTAAGAAATTTCACACTTTTATGCCTTATGCCATGATTTAGGATCTATGATTTATTGGGTATTTATTTCTTAAGTATATTTATTATACCCATATTCTCATCTTATGCTCACTTTTGATATTTGATTGTTATTTCTTATGTTTACCCTTACTGAGCATCTATAACACTCCTTTGTTATGTTTCTATTTCATCTAATTATGAAGATAAGAAAAGTATAAAATTTCTAAAAGATCATATTATATTGATAATTAATGGGATATATTTAAGAATCGTTATGGATTAAGCAGTTGCATATATGGTGGAAAAAATGAACTATAGTTAAAAAATACATGAGTTTTATTAGTTATTGTTTTTTTTAATTTTATAAAACTATAAACCTAAAGATCATGGGAATGTATTGTAATACAGTATTTTTTTAAAGTATTGTAATTGAGATAGTCACGTCCTTAGTCCATCATAATGATCTTAGCATATCCCACCTCTCCATGAGCATATGTAGTCACATTTTTCATAAATACATAAAATTACATAATTCTTGATATATATTAATAATAATATCAAGACTAAGGTATAATAAACACATGTACATATAAGAATATGCAATGACACAAATAACATACTGAATTCTTATTAGTGGGTATTTCCTCATAACTGACCTTCTTGGAGATTACCAAGTGAAAACTTCATGAGAAGAAGTCTCAATGTTTTATAAGCCTCCACTCACTAATAGTCAAACATCATCTATGTATTATTAGATAGATGTGATATGACCATAAGGCATATGCTTAATAATATTTTCATAGAACTTCAAGGTTCTCATTATAGAAGGGATATACTATAACCTTTTGATGTTACTAATACATTAAGGACATTATCACATTAATGTTATGTAGAATAACACTAATAACGTGACATGATATTTATTAATATTTAGATATTTAAATATTCTAATAATCAAAAGTAAAAAAGTTAGTTGGTTTTCGGGAACCAAATCCAATAGACCCCCACTTATACTAGCAACAACTGCTAACTAGCTGGTTAGCACTCCCATGATAAACATATTCTAATATATGGTTATAACTACTGGGGTTTCCATGTTATTGTGGCTATTTTTCTTACTGTAACTTCATCCCTATAAGAAAATACCTCAATAGGTGATATCATCATGTATCAATATTTTTCCCTCTATAAAAACATGAAATCTTAGATAATACCATAGTCTAAAGTTTATCATAATATGACTACACTTTACTATCTTGGTAAAACTCTAAAATATAGAAAAAATAATTGTTAAAACAAATTTTAATCTACATCAAAATCTACTTGGTCTATATAGATATTGAAACCAATGGATATAAAATGTTTGTCTTATTTATTACCTTATAATTTATGATATACTAAATCAAATTGATATAAAAGAAGATTAGTTTTATACCCCCTTGGAAACTAGTATCCCCACTTCTCTAACTACCAAATACTCATCCATTGTACTTTTCAAGTGCTCTTAAATAGTTCCAACTGTAATCTTTTGTAGTTATCCTTGTTGTGTTTAATAATTTATCTCCATTATTTAAACATAAGAAATATCAAACCTCATTAAATATCATGGAATGTTATATAGATTCCAAATTACACTTAGGTATATGAAATTTTATTCATAATAATCTAACCCCTTCTTAGAGAGATTTTATACCATGTGATATAGAAAAAAATGAAAATTTTAATTGTTCCATATTGTATTTTTCAATACCTTTTCAATGTATGTACTATGAATCAATCTAAGTAAAATTATACATCTATATCTATAGATAAAGTTCCGTAGAATCTGGGTTTCTAATTTAAGTCATTATTGGATAAATATCCATTCATTAGTCTTAACAAACTATAAGGCTTAATATATATTTTACGTATTTTATCCACATATCTGGTGGATTCATTAAATGAATATTCTTTGATCACTATAATTTATTCAATCCTTAAATGTATTTTTTTAACCTTCATAACATATTGGATTTCTTCGGTGACACCAACCCTACTGTTTGTGTCATCTAGACATATTTCACATGGTTTCCATAAAGGAATATGGTATAACCATCTAATGCATAATATAAAGATCATAGAAGGTTTATTTGACACATATAATTATAATTGGTTTTAGTATGATTATTGGTAATGAGTTTCATTATAGTCTCTATCTAGATATTTCTTGAAACCTTCTATAACCAATCAAGACCTATTTGTAGCATCATTTATCATCTATGTCTAGTTTCTTCTTGAATACCCAATAAATAATTTTCATCAACTAGAGAAACTACGAAAATATGAAACTAGATTTTGGTACATGGAATCCATTACTGAATAAATATAAGATTTTCAACTTTATCTAGTTTCCATATACCATTTCTTGTAGGATTTAATAATTATCAAATAATATTTCAACTAACTTGGTAAATATAAAATCACCTATTTGGTTTTAAGTTTTTGATGATGTATGTGTCTTTTGAACAATTCCTACCACTAAATATTGTAGAGTTTAGTGTTCCCATGATAAATCATGTGCATATTGAGCCTTAACCTCATAGAATTCAATTATTATCCCACTATCTCAAAAGTGAATTACTTTCCACTTACAAAAATATTTCTAGTCCTGACTAATACCTTTCTATCTTAGGAATGTTAATATCAAGAGTTTATTTAGGATAATTAATTAATTTAAACTTAGTGTTTTCCTTTATTTATGTTTTTAGCAAAATAAATATTTAAAAAACGATTATCATCAAACACATGAATCTAATACATAATGGATTCCCATCATGTTATAACTTATATGATATCCACTAGTCAATATGGTTTTCATCTAGTTAGTTGTTAGGATACTATTTATGAAACATGTCTTGAAAAGAATTATGGAAGAATTGAAATGCATATAAGACTCTTCATAGATCCTCCTTAACTATCATCATGTATTTGATATTTATAAGGAAATGAGAGTTCATGACTAACTTTACTCTATTTAAATGATCAGTGAATACTTGGTTAAGATATTCTCGAATAAGCCCACCTGAAGTATTTTAGACCTTTTACCAAGTATATTAATTTCTTCATTGAAAATACCTAATTTTTTTTAAATAAATATCATGAAGTATATGAAAACACCTCAATATTCTCCTTATAATAGTTTAAAAAGTCTTATTAAACCAACTCTAGAATTATTTGGGAATACCTTTATTTATAAAGGTTTCTTTGTCTAAAACTTAATAAGTAAATGTGTCAAATACCTAAAAGTTAGCTCCAAAGAGTATAATTTTTTTTGGGTATATCCTTGAAAACTAATTTTAGTTTTAAATGATAATAGTTTTTTTACATGACTAGGTATGAGACTTATATTTTTATATTCTTCGTTATTTGTCGATATTGGATATCTGTGATTCAAGTAATACTAAAATATTTATTAAGTATGAAATATCATATCAAAATTTATTCCAAACATGAAATAATGTCTCATTGTGTCTAGAATTGGACACTAAGATAAATATGTTGATAATACTAAATACAAAAGAAAAGTTTTACAAGAATTGATCCAATTTAAAATCTAAAGTAATGTACTTATCTCTTCTAACTTAGGAATAACCCTTTATCAGTTACCTAGATAACTCACCTTACTTCTTTTAACATTTTTAAAATTAATTGGTTATTTTATTTGAATAAAAATATGAAAATTTAATATTGTATTTAATAACTAATAATTGAAATATAAATATTACATTAAATGATGAATATACTTGAAGTAAAATATTTTACTTTATTCATCTTCAATTTATTACAATTTCTCTTCTAATGACCTTCCTTGCTACATGAGAATAAGATAGCCTTCTGTTCACCACTATGCCTATGAATCTTTTGTCACTTTGAACGATGTTGTAAATGAACAATATAATTTTAACTATTCATGATATTTTCAATATTTTCTTTCACTTAATTCACCATAAAGTGTGAGGAACCGTGTTCCCACCAATACTTATCTACATGGTAAAGCATAATCAAAATATTCTTGAGCATCTTCTCTATACTATTCATCCTATAATTCTTAATGAATATAGATAATCTGGGTATTAATGATGATAATACAAGATTAATGTACAATTTATTATCTATATAGAATCCCAAATTCAACAATTGATCAATGTAATTAAAAATATTTAAGAAAATATCACTAGCTAGGTACCCATATTCTAGTTTACACATGTATAGTGTATTTGAAGTGTCCAAGGATCATGAAGTAACACTGAGAGGGGGGTGAATCAGGTGTGACCAATTTTACTGAATTATTTTTCACCTTTTAAACCCCTTAAAACCTCAATCACCTGTTATGATGAGTGGATTTTGTATGAAATAGAAAATGTAAATGAAACACAACACATGATATTTTTACAAGGTTTGGTACTAAGACCTATGTCCTTGATACAAATGGTAATTACCCTTAATTATATATTTTTCGCTATATATTGATGGTTATCACCAGGTAAAGTCCCATTACCATCAATAATGAGTCCCAAAGTGTTCCACTCTAGAGTCCCACTAGATTTTACAAGTTCCCAGTTATACTAGTGACTTATGAGTCCTACAGGAGGATATTTATACTCCATCCCATTGTGTTACCAGTATCTCACTGTCCTGCTCCAGAGTCCCACTAGAGACTTCCAATACTTCAAAGTACCACTAAAGAATTCACAATCTTGATTCAAACAAGATTTTATACACTGATAGGATGATCTTATCATCTTCATCCATGATCTTGCTGGATCAAACTAGACCATGTACAATTCTAGAAACTTTGCATTGGTGCTGGTCTTGATAAAAAAATTCTAATCACTTGTAGATGGTCAGCTACTTTAGTACAATACTGTTTGGGAAATTCCTTCTTCTGCTGAAGACCCAACCTCACTAAACACTGAAAACTCAGATACACAAATTCTTCTGAATCACTGATAGTCAAACTGATCCATCTTCAGTCTTAAAACACTGAACATTGAATATTCAAATTATATTTCATTTGGACTTGTCAAACTTAATTCATGTATAAATTAAAATACATGGACGTCTCACTTTATGCATTTATTATTTCATGTTCATTCCAACTGTCTTGTATCATTATTTTCACATAAACTTTCCACTTTGTATACACATAATCACATACACTCCTTTCTTTCCTATGCACTCCCCTTATGCAAAACAAGTATGCACAAACCTATAACACGATATCAATGTATTCACATAAGTAATATCACACTATACCTTGTATTCAAAGAGCGCGTGTTTGACTCAATCAAGCCCCCCTACATAATCACACTATATCAAAGATTAGTACATGGTCATTTTCAATAAGTCATGCAAACTAGGTATATTTTTAAAACCCTTTGTTCAATAGTGTGATATGCGATCTTCATGCAATAATGAGGATGCATGAATTATCAAATATCATCATGTAATCCAAGAACATATCTCTAGAAACCAAGTTCCCAAGTGGCTTTGTGGAACTTTTTTCTTTGAAAAGCACCTCAAGTGTGCTTTTCACAAGTCAAGAACTCATAGGATTCTTCACCTTCGCACAAACAAACTCATCACGACAACCCTAACTTTTGTGATATATAGAAGATCATGGAGGTGATATAATTTATTGAAAATTAGTATCTCTTAAACTCAAAAATAACATATCTTAGGAGTATACCTAGGTATTTATAGGTGTCTAACATCGACTCAAAACCTTCAGGAACCTTTTTGAATTATGGATGAACTTCCCACTATGAAATAGATCACCATATTTGTAAAACATCACATCTTCAACTCACTATAGAACCTTGGTTTAATCTTCAGAATATGATAAAGGTGAATTTTCATATTAATTTGAACATATTCAGATCATTAAAACAATGAAATGATAAATAAGAGCCTTATATTAAGCTTTAGTCATCATGGATATGAAGCTTCAATGAACAGGATACTCAGGCAAGGATTCCTAGAGAAGAAAATGCAGCAAGATAAATAAGATGGTCTAGATGATGCATAGATAGATCAAATGGCTTGGAAAAATTCATTTGAGTAGATCGCACTGTTGAAGGTTCATCGAGATGATCTACAACCAGGATAAAAAGAATAGGTGATCGAACGGTCCCAGTTTGTTCAGTGCAAACACACATCAAAGGGCAATAAACATTTAGTTCTTATTTATATTAAAATATGTGAAATAATTCAATCAGAATTGGTTATCACATAGACTCATTACTATCTGGAATCTCCCTGTGCTCGGTCTCCTATCTGCTGTCGTGCCTCTCCCGCATGGTGGCTCACCGCCACTCCTCCTCCTCTTGTAGGAATGCACTTGCACTTCTTCAACTATAACCTACCTTATGTTGGCCGAATTTGAGTTGAGCACAGCTACCCATAGTGGTGTTATGCTCCCCTTGGATGGCTTGTAATGTTGTATTAATTTTTTTAATAAACTCTATGCCCTTTCCTTCTCAAAAATAATTGCCAAAATATTCAAGCCCATAATTCTTCTTCATATTTATCTTTTCATTCTTTTTGAAACTCAACCAAAAATTCCGACTTTTCACTTCTTTTATTCTTTTTACTATTTCAAAAAATGTGTCAAAAATCAAATCACTAATGACACACATTTTCTGAACTATTGACCAGTTCAAAAATCATCACATTTATAACTCATTAAACTTTTCATATTCTTAAGTAATTTACAACAATTTCAAGCTTAACAAACCACTTGGATTTTTCATTATTGAAAGTATCATTTATATTTTTCCTCTATTTATCCTTTTCAAATGCTAGGATATGAGTTATCACAGAGCATGCATCCATGTATTTATATTACATATTAAAATATTTTCATATATCTGATAACATGATTAAAAAAACATTTGAAGCACCCTCAATGTACCTCATGTAGGAACCCTTCTCACCTTAACTTCCTCACTGAGGGGGCTGATCAAGAATATGGGAATCTAGTATATAATAAAATTTTTCTAGTAGTAGTGTAGTGTATAGATGATTACAACACTCCTGAAAACTTTTGTTGGTGAAGACATGATCTTTATCTAGAAATAATCACAGTGTTCCCATGGTTTCTCTTTCTATTTTCTATAATAAAGAAAATAAGATTTTAGTACATTATTTTGATTATTGAGTGTGATTTAATAAATTTTATTTTATTGGTATCTTATTATTTTATCAAATATCAACAACACTCACCATTGGATTCATAATATCCTATTATATAGATATTTTAGTGTAAAATACCCATATTACCCTTATCATAAACTAGACTATGACCATGAAAATTACTCAAAGGTATTTAGGTAGGTGGCCTTTCCAAATATATTAATTGAAAGTTCCTTGACCCATTAAGTGGGATCTACAATCCTAAAATACTAGGCTTTAATTTTCTTAACACTTTCCTCCAAATGGTATTGAAGAGACTACAAAAAAAACACTAAATACTAATTTGGTTAATTTGAGGAATTATCTTTGTTAATACTCCTTAATAATTGAATGTATCCCTAATTATGGCCTAACTTTCACTTTAACTATGGATGTATCTTAATGTAGAATATAGAATAATATTTATGAATTACAATTTTCTTGAGGGATTTATTTATTTTTATTCATAAATATCCTTTATTTTATCCATTAAATACTTGTTAATATTATCTATGTTTTACATAATTAATTAACCATGTATGTTAAAATAATTTACACATAATGCATTTATTTTATTATATATTTGTATGATTTTTATGTTATTTACTTTATGTGATTGTATTAAAAAATAAATTAAAAATTTCATCACATAAAAAAATAAATAAATATGCATAAGACAAAACAAAATAAACATGTGGAATGATCATGATCATTTAATACTAGTTGGTTTATCATATAGATGACCAGGATTGGATTGATTTGCAGCATTCAACTTATAACCTACATATCTCCTTTGTTGGTTCTATCTCATCTCATTTTGGAATTGTATCCTCTCATCTAAAGATCCTTCCTTCACATATTATTACTAACTCATAGGTGAGAGTAACCATATGTTTAGAGTTACATAAATAAACCATGAACAAGTAGACCCGTACATTATAAGGAGGAAGGGATGATACACATACCATTATATTTTATTTAAAAATAATTTTATCACAAAAACTCAGGAAATAAATAATTAAATTAAATAGAAATTCAACACATACATTGGTTAGTAGCACTCATAATCACCCACACATGCATTTAAACTAGGTAACATTTATTTCAATTCATTATTTATTATGATAAGATTCTTAAATTAATAAATTAATTATTTTATTTATTAATTAATTCATTTATCTTAACTATCCATCTAAATAGTCATTGATATTCCTATAAACTATAATTTTTAAATTTATAAAAATTTAAATAAATTTAAAACTAACTAAGTAAATGATGTGCATTGGAGGTGGCACAAAATTCACACTTCTGCTTCTATTTAAACCCATTTTTGGAGTTTAACTATTACATGGTGTGTACCATCACATGAAATGGTGTGTGAATAAATATTCTTATGGTATTTTTCATTTAATATATACTTACATGACATGATTTCATATACAATATATCATGATATACACGATGTTTTTTCCATGGGTCATGCTATGTAGTCCGCACAATGGGTATGACCACACAACACACTACAGCTGAGTATTTAGCGGTGGTTTACTAAACCATGACTAATATTTTTAAAAAAAATTCTATGGTGGTTTTTTATAAACTGTCGCTAAATAATTACATTTTTTTAACATTCGACTCTCCGACTCCCCCCAAAAAGACGACCCCCAACCCCACGACTCCCCCAAAACCCTACTCCCTCACATCGTTGATCTCCCCTGACCATCACCATGCCAGCCATGTCGCTAGACATCACTGCCAATCATAGCCCCTCACCTCACCTCTTCATTCCCTTCCAACCCTCACCACCCCTCAGCTTGCGGTCCCTCACCGCGCCTCGCTCCACTAGGTATGATGCGATACTCTTTTTTCTCTTCATTTGACATGAATCCTTATCAAATTCATCTAATGATCATAATATGGTTTTATTTTTATTATGATTTTTGAGTTATTCTTAAGATTAAGTGAGTATAATTTCTTTTAGGAATTTATTTGGTGTTTTTTTTATAATAGAATGAATATGAAGGGGTAATGTTAAAAAATAGTAATTGATAGGTATTATTAAATAAAGGGGAGAGAATATTATGAATTATTGTAAATTAGTTAGACACATCTTAATATAATTTGTATAATTCATTAAAAAGTTTTAGATTTTCTTAATAATGACTTCATATTACAGTTGGTTGATTCCTTAAATTAGAGGATCAAAAAAATATTGATAATAGTTTATCTTTTAGTTCATTTATAGTATTAACCCAGATAAAATAATTTATTTTCCATTTTAAGAAACAATTTTTTTATACAAGTTTTCTATATTTTATATCATTAATGATTAGTTTTGGTCTAGTTATAATTAAATTTATATATTTTCTATTTAAATTAAAATATTCTTTCTAAATTGGAATGATTTTAGAATTCTTACATTGTTTGTTGGAACTTACTTATGGAGTAAATAATTTTATCTTTCACACAAAGTTAGGTTTATATTCATATATATATATATATTTATATATATATATTTATATATATATGTTTTTCATATATTGGTTATATAATAAATGTTATTAATAAAAATGGTTATGCGTTATTAGTCACATGAATGAGTTATATTCTCATGGTTACGTTTCACCAGGGTTTTTGAAATTATATTTCTCAAAAAACTATTCACATATACTAGTACTAAAATAGGTCATTATTGGTGAAAACATGTAGTATTGAACATATAAATTTATTGATTTTCAAAATCTTTTAGAGTTCTTAGTCATTATTTAAGATTTATTTTGGTAAAATTTAATTTTTTCAATTATGTATGACATTAAATTCATGAATTAGAATTTCATTTTTATTTATGTATAAATTTGATTAGTGGAATATAATCTTATCTCTTATTCATTTTAATTTAAAATAAAGAGGGAAATGACTCCCATTTAAGATTATATACCCTCATTCAATGTTCATATCCAATGCTCATATCCTATTGTCATTATCCCTCTATTGAATATTGAAAATTCCTTTCAAAGGTGAATAAATGCAGTCTAATAGATTCATCTATCTGTATAAGTTTGGTGGTATCATACTTTTACATAATTTTTTGGGGTTTTTATATTAGGTTTTGTTGTTCCCCCCAAATTAATTTTTGGAATTAAATTCTAGACATGATAGGAGACCTTGATATCTGGTTAGAGGTTTATGAACTCAACCAAACCACCACATGGGTCAGTTTCACTATATTCCTTAATGACTTATGTTCCCTTTGTGACCTAAGCACCACTAAGTCATTTTGGGATCCAATTTTTCTAGTGAAATTTGTTAAAGTGAGTTAATAAAATGATGTATTGGAATAGATTATACACCATGTCCCCTCATATTATTTAGCAACTATATGGATTAAATGATTAAATTAATTAAATAATGGATTGAGTGTTATTTTTTATCCTTGAATGTAGTTTGGAAGGGATGTGATTATATCATTAATGACATCTATAATGCACATGAAATTACTTAATTTTATTATTAATTTATGGAAATGACATTCATTAACGTTCACTTGGAATATATAGACATGATGTTCCTTATTTCTAATTATAATTAACATAAATGATACTTTATATTATTTATTTAGTGTCTCTATACATGAAAGTCCTATATGTTATTCACAATTAATGGTCATGATGTCCCATATTTTCAAAAATTAATTAATGGACATGATGTTACACATTTTCCTTTTTTAAATCAACAGGCATGACATCCTCTTAAAACACAACACTGCCACTATGACATAGATATACTTGAATTTATATTTCCACTAAATATCATTAGTCTATCCTATATAGTTTTTCATCCATCATGAAATGTGGAAAATATTGTTTCAATACATCCCATTATATATGGAATTTATTTATTTATTTATATTGGAAAACCTTATTTAATATATTCATATTTTTTAAAACTATATATATGAATCTCTTTTCCTATTTAGTAATAGTTAAGTGTCTTTTTTAAATAATCTGTAGGTACATTGTTATATATATGGATAAAATCTAGATCAAATTACCAAGGAACACACCTCATTATGCTAAGGGTTTGAAGGAGTTTTTAGATTTTTCAATTTTCAATCGATCTATTGATGGGAGAATAAGATGTCCATGTCCTAAATGTAAATTTAGAAGATGATTTAATAGAGATAAAGTTTATAAACACTTGATATTATAGAAATTCCTTTCTCAATATTTGTATTGGATTTGGCATAGAGAATCGAACATTACAGAAAGGTTGAACACTGATGTCAATCCATAGAATGAGCTCCCAACTTCATTGACAATGGAAAATGAAATGAAAAATCATATAAATGATGAATTAGGTATTCAAAGACACCAACACCAACATCAAAACATATCAGAACAAGTTCTACAAATAGCAACGTGACAAGTGATGTTTTTGAGACTATTGGAAAACCAAATCAAGATAGTAACATATCATTGGATACTACTCTTGATTCTGTAGAGACTAATGTAAGAGAAAAATTCACTGAGAAAAATGTGTTTCATGGGTTAGTTGACGATGGAAATAAGAGTTGTATAGTGGATGTTTGAAATATTCAAAACTTTATTTTCTGCAAAAGTTGTACCATATCAAATGCCTATGTGTAATTACAAATAAGGAAATTTACATGATATTGGAATTGTTATGTAATAAATTTCCTGAAGTAAAAATCCCAGAGTCTTTTTATGATATGAAAAAAAGTTGTTAACAGGCTTGGTCTGAATTATACAAAAATACATGTGTGTCCCAATGATTGTATGCTTTATTGGTGAGAGGATTCAAGCAGACAGGATTGAAAAAATGTTATTATTATAGATGGTAGTCAATGGGTGATGTTGGAAGTTTGAATCAACATACTACCATTAAGAAGAAGAAAAGGAACACACATGTAAAGGTTTTACACTACTTTCCTTTAAATCATAAATTTAAAAGATTATTCATGTCATAAAAAACTATCAAATACATGAAGTGTCATTCTGTAGATAATAATAATGACGGGTTAATGCGACATCAATGAGATTCCAAATCATGGAATACATTTGATTCATTACATCATGATTTATCATATGATCCTAGGAATATTCGATTGGGATTAGCTGCTGATGGATTTAACCTATATGTGACTTTGAGTACCAATTATAGCATTTGGACAATTGTTTTGATCCCTTAAAATCTGCCTCTGTGGATGTGTATACAACAAACATCATTTATCATTTCGAAGATTATTCCTAGAAAAAAACACTAGTAAATGATATTTATGTATAATTTTAGCCTTTAATTGAAGAATTATAGGAGTTATGGAGTAACGGTGTTGAGACATATGATGCTTCTTTTAAAACAATGTTCAAAATGCAAGCAGCACTAATGTGGACCATTAGTGACTTCCCTAGGCTTGGGAATTTATATGGTTGGAAAAATTATATGGGTTTTTATTTTCCTATTTGTAACTTTTATTTTGATCCCAAATGGCTAGCTCACAGTAGAAAATGGTGCTTCTTGTGTCATAAAATATTTCTTGATCAATCTCATAAATTTCAGTTGAAAAAGTAAAAATTCAATGGTTTCATTGATTGTAGACCACCTCCAAAGTTGTTAACTAGTTCTGAAATATTGACACAACTTGGAAATTTGGATAAATTTTTTTGGAAGGTGCATCATTTGAATGATAGTGGGAAATGATTTTGAAGTTCATAGTTAAGTGAAATAGGAATGTAATAATGGAAGAAAAAAATCATATTCTTCAAACTTCTGTATTGGGAATTTAATTTATTGTGGAATAATATTGATGTGATGCATATTGAGAAGAATTTTTGTGAAAATTTGATCTTCAAATTTCTTAATGAGCATGGAAAGTAAAAGGATCATCTCAATGCTTAGAAATACTTACAAGAAATGAATATAAATCGTGATCTCTGGGTATATGAGAATGAAAAGTATGATCCAGAAATTTTTGAAATGAAAAATAGGGATAAAGATACATTCCTTCGAAATTTAAAACATGTGAAGGTATCTGATGGGTATTCAAGTAACATCTCAAGGTGTGTTGACTTAAAGCATCGTAGTTTACATGGATTGAAAATTCACGATTCACATATTTTGTTACAACAGTTACTACCATTGGAATTGTGTACATTATTACCTAAAAAGGTTACTGTTATTGTACTCCAATTATGCACATTTTTCAGACAACTATGTGCAAAATGTCTATAACCATTTTAACTTGACAACCTTCAAGAGATATTTGTATTTACACTTTGTTAAATGTATATAATCTTTCCTTTATCGTTTTTTACTGTCATGATGCATTTAACTGTGCATTTGGTTGAGGAAGCTAAATTAAGAGGCCCTGTACATTATCGCTGGATTTATCCAATTGAGAGGTACTTTATTTATATTATTTTTAGTTAAGTAAACAATTATTGGAACTTAATTAAAGACATAATTATGTTTTTTCATTTTATTTCATATATATCTTGGGTATTTGAAATCATACATGAGAAATAAAGATCAACCAGAAGGCTCTATTTCTGAAGGCTATTTGGAAGAGGAGTGTCTTACCTTTTTTTCTAGATATTTGGATGATATTAAGACAAGATTTAATTGAGTTGGACATGTTGATGACACATCGACTGAATCTCAAATACATGGGAAATCAAAAATATTTCCTGCTATTGGACAATCAGTTGAGAGGACCTAAAATGTAACACTTACAGAAATAGAATTATTCCAGGCACATAGATATGTTCTGATGAATAGTGAAATTGAAGATCTATTTATTGAATATTTGAGAATACAAAAAAAGAAATGAATGAAATTCCGAACAAGAAATGATAAAGATATAACAAAAGATGTTAATAAAGAGCTTGTAGAATGGTTTTCATGATGTGTAAGTTCATAAATACTGAAATAAATATAGATATTAGGTTGACACATATATTTTGTAAATCTAATAATGTATATTTATTTTTTTAGATCATGAATACTGATACTCTAGTAGAGTTGTTATAATATTTGAAGTTTCTTGATCGAGGTCCTATAAAACAAGCTAGAAAATTCAATGCTTACAATGTGAATGGATTCATATTTCGTACAGTTGATCGAGAAGAGGGTTTAAAAACACAGAATAGTGGTATATTTACATTTTATGAAGTGGGATACTATAGAAAGTTGGATGATATTATCAAATTAAACTACCACAAGAATTTTTAAGTTATTTTATTCAACTGAAATTGGGTCGATATTATTAGATGTGTTAAAAGAGATTCCTTGTAATTTACTACTATGAACTTCTATCACTTGATGAATGTTGGTGACCATGAACTACCTGATCCATATATCTTATCATCGTAAGAAAAAATGGTATATTATGTGGAATATGTTGTGTTTGAAGGGTAGAGTTTAGTTTCTCATGTAAAACAAAGAGATTTGCATGATATGAGTGATGAAGTGGAAGATTTGACCTCTGACATTGAATCTAATCAACAATAAGAAGCAAACTTATTTGTCAATCATGATATTAAAAATATAGTCTTTAAAGGGTTGATGAAGTGGATTAAGTAATGGAGAAGGAAACTGACATGATTGAAGGGGAAAATGATTGCATGTACAATTATCCATTCATTTATCAACCACTTATGTCATACGTGAAGTAATTCATTATCATTGTTATGTATATTTTGTTTGTTAGTACTATGTATATGTTATCATTTTTAATTTTTTTCCTTAATGATTTTTTTTAAATATATGTTCTCAACTTAATTTTATTTGATTAAATGATAGGAATTCCAAGGAGTAAGTGTCACATTGTTTCATCAACCACACTGATAGATGATGATCCATTTGTATCCCTCTATATAACATGTGATATACCATCCGCTTTCCCCCCTACACCATCTCTCACACCCTCCGTGAGAACCCATTCATTAGATCAGGAAGCACCTTCCCCTTAAGGATCCTCAGAAGTGAGAGAGTGGGGCACCACTTCTAGTTATTCATGGGGATACTGGAGGGTGACAGTTATAGGTACAAATTTTAATATGAATGGATTTATTGCACTTTTTTATACTAACTATTTGTTCATAAAATATGGAAATAATGAAAGTATGGATAAAAATATGAAAAGTTCATATGTGTGGAATTTGACCAGAGAGAAGATATGTAACACCCCGAGATTTTATGAAAAATATTCTTTTTAATTTCATTGATGTCTTGCGTTGTACGATAAAAATGAGCTTTCACTACATGAATCCCTGACTTGGCTTGCATTACACGCAATCGTGACCTTCCACGATAGTGTGTGTTATATGCAATATCGAGTTTCACTAAACAACGATATGTTATATAAACTAGCCGTTATGAATAGTAATACCCACTTTTTGAAATTTTATAAATTTTATCTTTTGAAATGGAATTCATTTTTGGATTCAGAATATCGAAATTATCCTAGGGTGATTTTTTTGGTTTTTTTCTGAAAACTTTCAATTTTTGATGAATAGTGAAAACACCGGGTTACTATTTAAAAACCGACTTTTTATTTAAATAATTATTTATTTTTTTAAAATTTATTTTAAATAAAAATTGATACATAATACCTATATAAGTTCAATTTAATTCATTTGAGTCATTTTATAATAATTTTAGATATATAAAAATTTTATTGAACTTTTCACCGTCTTTTACCCACCTCCTAGGAGAATTTGAAAATTTACATAAAACTTAATTTTACCGCTTCTGTGAGTGGAATTTAGAAAATTCGAGAGACAAGGTTAATATCAAGGAGTAAAATTTGGTTCAATAAGATAAAAATAATTTTTGGTGAATAGTAACTTTTTACTTTTATTTACCACGGTTAAAAGTAAATAGGGTAATTAAGGGTAAAAATGATATTATTATTACCCTAACACATTTCCTAATTCTATTAGATAAGTTTAATTCGACCAAAAACAACCTTAGGAATAAAATATTACCCTTTAGGTCCATTTGGATTAGATTAGGACATTTATTATTATTTTATTTAAAAAAGAATTAAAATAGTTAAAATTGAAGTTTAATAACTAAGAAATTTTTAATATAGGGTTATACATAAGATAAATTTGACTATAAATATTAATTAGAGAGATAAAAATATTTCCTACCTAATTGTATTTTATTTAAAATTTATAGACATTAAATAATTTAATTTATTTATGACACAATGGTGATGCAGTAATTATCTAAATAATGAAATATTAAAATAATTGATATTATAAATACCCAAATAAATGTAATTTGATACTTTTTATGAATTTAATTAATTTTATTGGTTAATATGACATGTTATTATTGATTTAATTTACATTTTTTGAACTAATCATGCTGTTATGATTTTCACAAAAATCAATTACCAAATAGTGTCAAAATTGACATAAAATAGTTTTTAAAAAAAATATTATATTATTAATATTTATTTTATTCATAAAAATATAATGTTCGGTAAAATGACTTATATAAGGTTATATATATTAATAATGAACCACTTGGGGTTTTTTGGCTTGTTATAGTAAGTTTATTAACCATATAGTGTAAGAAAAAAAGAAGACACCGTAAAAGTTAAATTATTTAACTTAGAGTTAAATCTAAATGATAAGGTTAAAATAATAACCTAAACTTGTCCAAAATCTATTGGTTGAGAGTATTTCGACCCATAACCACCTTATCTTATAAATAAATTAATTTGGAGCTATTGAAAACCGAATATGACTTTATAATAAAATAATATTTTAAGTTTTTTCTAAGGTGCCCCTCTCCTCCCTTATAAAATGGAACCTCCTCCCTCTCCTCCTCACACCACTTTGAGACTTCAAGCTCGGAAAAAACCTTTCAATTTATCTTATCCACTTTCCTATAAATATCTTAGAGGTCCTGGTATTCTTCAAAGACAATCTTTAGTTCCCTAAGAGGAGGTTAAGAAGATGCGCTTCAAAGAAGAGGTAATGTCCGTTACTGATTCTTTCAAATTTATTTCTTCTTCTACTTACTATTCTTTAGTTGTTTAATTATGAAGTAATAACATAAGTATCAATAATATACTGATATTTTATTATAAATATGAAACAACCCTATTTCACCTTCTATCCATCCTATAGAAAATGAAATCACCACGCGTGCGTACATACGAAATACCGTCTCCACGCCGTGGTGTAATCAGTTTTCCACCACCACCTTACTTGGATGGTTATAATGGTGTAAAGAATAACTATATATGATTATTTTAAATTGATATGGATTATTAAATATTATATATACACTTCAATACAATTCCACGATCATGGGAATGATATCATCGCTCGTGCGTACGTACGGACTACCGTCTCCACGATGCGATGAGATTCATTCTCCATGTTAACCATTCATGAATGATTATAAAGTATATGTAATGAATAATAATGAAATATATGACATAATAATGATAATGTATTTATGTATATATATATATATGTATGTCATCTACTTAATTCCATTCAATTCAATAAGGAAACAAAAACAACGTTCATGCGTACGTACGACCTACCATCTCCATGAACGGTGTATTTTATTCCATTTATCGATATATCATATATATATATATGATGAATATATATTATATATAAATCATTTTTTACATTCTTGAATTAAGTAAATCAGTATATAAGTAATAATATCAAGAACAACAAGTCAAAACACGTACGATAAATGAAACGATTTTACCCAAAACGTTGCTTTAGCATGGAATTTACAAAAGAACGGGTAATATAAAGTAATAAGTGAACCGTATATGATATCATAACAATGAATATGATTATTTAATAATCCAATGACATTATTTAAATCATTATACAGGAGTTTTGGATACATACGAATCATATCATACATAAGGTAATGGATAACTTTTCCAATCTCGTTTATATCCGAGAATGTTTATTTGTAAGTATTTACTGGGGTTATTATTATCATCCATGTCCATGTTTTATAAAATTGTTTTCCTATATGTTTAAATTCATTTTTACCCATTTTTTACTTTTACTATATGGTATGTAAGGAATCTTTCTTTTGTTTACCATACGAGGTACTTTTTGACTTTTCCGACAAAAGTACGAGGAGAATGTTATTTTTAACTTATACGGCGGGAACGGATTTTTATGGTTTCATAACGCCTCATTTTCATGAAGCTTACTCTACAATATTTCATGTTTATTTTCAATAAAATCCTTTTATTTTAAAATTTCATGGCATTTTCTGAAAAGAAATTGATTTTGGAGAAGAAAGGATATTTTCCTCAAGAATTCATTTCAAGTGTTTTATCAAAACCATTTTCCATATAACATGGAATTATTTCATATGTGTATGTTTCAAGTATAATGTCTATATGATTTACATGGTTTCACTTTTCTTATTATGAAATGATATCCATTTTTTTATATGGATTATGTTATTATGGGATGATGTTTATGAAACCCATTTTATTCTTTGGGTTATGATGAATGATTTATGTTTATTTTGTGGCACAAGTAAGAATGATTTCATTTTGAGATGGGTGGGACCTATATGTCCCTCCAATGAATTGGGTAAAGATTTATATCTCATGATATAGACATGGCTGGAATGGTAAGTTAATCCGGTTCAGTGATACAGGACTGGAATGAGGAGTGAACTCGATTCAGAAAGGGACTTTGTCCACTAAGATAGTCTTGGCAGCAATGCCTTGGCTAATATGGAAATCATATCATGTGATTAATGGTTTTACATAATTACATATTTTATTACCATGCTATTTTATCATGATTGATGTTCCCTTATGATATATGTCTTACGTACTTCCAAGATTCATGTCTTTGCTCAAGATTTTGATGTTTAGATTTTATGTTCAAGTTTTTGCATTCAAATGTTTATGGATTGTTTTATGTTCTCTATGTTTACCATTTTGGGCATTTGATCTCACCCTTTTTTATTTTTTCTTTTCCCTAGGATTTAAATAAATGTTTTAGGTAAGAAAATAAAAGGGAAATATCTTTATGGGAGATGTTGAATATTTTTCACCAAGATTAGAAGATTATATTTTGAGTTTCCAAAGACACTAAACTATTATGATCCTTTGGTGTCTGTTTTTGTTATGTATTAAGTATTATGCAAAAGTAATGTAATGTCTATGTACGTCAAGTTTTGGGTCTCTACAGTTGGTATCAGAGGAAATGTTTAGTCAACCTTTGGAAACTAGGATGCAAAAAAATTAGTGATATCCATAGAGATATTTCTAAGGTATGTCTAGGGATGTCTCTAAGGTTAAGTATAAGTATAGGTTATAGTCCTGGAATTATGGTAACAATCTTAGAATTAACCCTAATATGTTATATATTGAAGGTACTCCCCCTTTATTATGTTGTTTTACCCTGCATGATTTTTTCCTCTCACACTATTCTTTTTGGGTATTAGAAGATGGATAGAACCTGAAGGAACCATGTTGATCAATGTAATGGACAATGCAATGATTGTCCTCCTGAAAAAAAAATGTTATGGGAGATGGAGTGCAGAATCCTATTGCTATACTTACACAAGCTATGAATCATTCTGGACTTCCAAATGAGCAGAGAAGAGAACAATATTCTATTGAGTCCTTCATGAGGCAATGTCCACCTTCTTTCAATGGGTTTTCTGATCCACTTGTTGTTGAACAATGGATTAGTACCATTGAAAAGACATTTTCTACACTTCGCTGTTCAGAACATGAAAAAGTCATTCTGGATATTTACCATTTAGAAGGTTAAGCAGATCAATGGTGTAATCGAATTAAGAATACGAGGCCCCGAGATGAAATTGAATCTATGGAATGAGATGAGTTCAAGAACTTATTTTTCAATAAGTACTTACCTCGTATTCTTCGAACAAATATAGAAAAATATTTCCTTGAGCTTAAGAAAAAGGATGATGAATCTGTTGGTATATACGAAGCGAATTTTACAAGACTTTCAAGTTATGCATCTGGTTTTATCATCCAACCTAAAAGTAAAGTTGATAGATTTTTCAGTGGCTTAAAACCAAGTCTTCGAAGGGAATTATCTATAAGATACTTCAGTAGATATGAATAAATTGTGCGTTGTGCTATCAAGGTAGAAATGGAAGTTGATGTTACATATCCATCTCATGGTTTTGACAAGAAACGAAAGATGGAGTTCAAGGAGAAATCTCAGAATAATGGTGAAAAGAAGATAAATGTTTCTTTATTCTCGAAGTGTGGAAAGAAGCATGGTGGAGATTGTATTAAAGGGACTAGAAAATGTTTTAAGTGTGGAAAATAAGGTCATCAAGCAGTTGAGTGTCAAAGTAATGGAAAAAGGTTTGCTGATGATGTGAATAATGAAAATACTGCAGAGAACGCACCACCAACACTTCAATGCTTAAAGTGCAAGGAAATGGGGCATTATGCTAATCAATGACCTAATCCAAGGGTTAATGATGATCAATGTGAGAAACCACTTAAGGCAATGGATAAAGGGAAGTCACATGAGATCACTATTTGTGATGTTGAGTATGACAATGATGTTGTGGAATGATTAAGTATTTATGTAATGGGATTTCAAAATAGTATCCTAGAATCTCATTTATGGTATCGTGGAATTTTGGAATATCTATGTATTGGTTTTCAATAATTATATGGTACCGGTAACCATGAAAAGTGATTGTAATATTTTTGGAAAGTATATGATATGCACATAATGAAGGGATAAGGAGATAATGAGATTTTTGATAGTGTTATTGAGCTCATGACTGATGTAAGGACAATGTGATATCATGGTTTGAGTATATAGAATTTTTGGGATTTTGGTATGTGGAAAGAGTTAACTTTTGATAGAATTCATGTTTTCACTATGGTTCTATGATAATTTATGTTTCAAGAGAAGACATGATTAAGGTATTAACATGTTTGGAATGCGATAAAAAAGATATATCTTATGATATATGGGGGATAAATGATGGTATTCACATGCTCGGCAGATGACATTTCTAGTAATTGTTTTTTTATACTATGATCTTGGACAGAAGTATTTTGTATAAGCCTAAATATTGGAATGAATTAAGTTAGACATAAGATAATATTTTTTTTTCTATTTTATTGCAGGAATGTTATTATAATGTAGTTTTAGAAAAAGGGATAACCTGCAGGACGGGAGACAACCCGTCGCGTCAGACAAGGTTGTAGGAATCGAACCCACAACTGAAGTGTGACAGACCTTTATCACCTACCAATGGCCTACAGGAAGTCCCTGGTTAGTAGAAACGAGTTTTATTATATTAAGCAGTATGATAGATGAAGTATAAGTGCATTTTTGGAATCATATACGGTTAACCTCACCATAGACGGACTTATGTATATTTGATAACTTTTGCTAACCTTTTGTTTGAGACATGTGGAATGACCCATCATTCTATCACATGATCTACTAACACCACATGAATCAAAAATTCAACTTCATTTCTTTAAGTGATGAAGTGGAAATTGTTCAAGGTGCGAACAACGGTGAGATTATACCGAAATAAAGTAAGTATTTCTTCTAATTCAAATTCTTCAACTTTAGGGAAATGATCTTGAAAACCAAAAATGTTGTTATAGTGCCCTTATATCAGATGAATCAGATTGTACCTTAGATCATCACAAATTTATGGCTTTGTGATTATTGGTTTTTTCATAGCCATGTTCTCTACCACTCTCCATCAGAACATGATGGTTAGATTTATCTTCCATATCCATATTTTCACCTATGTTCTCCTATGTGGAAACCCAGTGATTAGTTAATTTGGGTAACCATTATGTTTCATACTTTAGTTTTTAAAGATAAGTTTTGGTATTCCTTTTTATGACGTGGGTTTCTATTAAAGAAACTTTTGAGTAGTAAACCATTTATAACCCCGACGAATTTTGAGGGCGAAATTCATTTTAAGGGGGGTAGAATGTAACACCCCGATATTTTATGAAAAATATTCTTTTTAATTTCATTTATGTATTGTGTTGTATGCTACAAAGAATCTTTCACTACACGCATCCCTGACTTGGCTTGCATTACACGTAATCACAACCTTCCACGATAGCGTGTGCTATACGCAATACCGAGTTTCAATAAACAACGATATGTTACATAAACTAGCCGTTATGAATAGTAATACACAATTTTTGAAATTTTATAAATTTTATCCTTCGAAATGGACTTCATTTTTGGATTAGGAATATTAAAATTATCCCAGGGTGAATTTTTGGTATTTTTCTGAAAACTTTCAATTCTTGATGAATAATGAAAACACTGGGTTACTATTTAAAAACCAACTTTTTATTTAAATAATTATTTATTTTATTTAAATTTATTTTAGGTAAAAATTGATACATAATACCTATATAAGTTAAATGTAATTCATTTGATTCATTTTATAATAATTTTAGATATATAAAAATTTTATTGAACTTTTCACCGTCTTTTACCCACCTCCTAGGAGAATTTGAAAATTTACATAAAACTTAATTTTAATGCTTCTATGAGTGGAATTTTGAATATATGAGAGAAATGTTTAATATCAAGGAGTAAAATGTGGTTCAATAAGATAAAAATAATTTTTTTTGAATAGTAACTTTTTACTTTTATTTACCACGGTTAAAAGTAAATAGGGTAATTAAGGGTAAAAATGATATTATTATTACCCTAAAACATGTTCTAATTTTATTGGATAAGTTTAATTCAAAAACAAACATTAGGAATAAAATATTACCGTTTAAGTCCACTTGGATTAGATTAGGACATTTATTATTATTTTATTTAAAAAAGAGTTAAAGTAGTTAAAATCCAAGTTTAATAACTAAAACATTTTTAATATAGGGTTATACATAATATAAATTAGACTATAAATATTCATTAGAAAGATAAAAATATTTTCTACCTAATGGTATTTTATTTATAATTTTTAGACATTAAGTAATTTAATTTATTTATGACATAATGGTGATGTAGTAATTACCTAAATAATGAAATATTAAACTAATTGATATTATAAATACCCAAATAAATGTAATTTGAGACTTTTTATGAATTTAACTAATTTTATAGGTTAATATGACATGTTATTATTGATTTAATTTACCTTTTTTGAACTAATCATACTGTTATGAGTTTCACAAAAATGAAATACCAAATAGTGTCAAAATTGACATAAAATAGTTTTTAAAACAAATATTATATTATTAACTATTATTTTATTCCTAAAAATATAAGGTTCGAAAAAATGACTTATATAAGGTTATATATATTAATAATTAACCACTTGGGGTTCGTTTGGATTTTTATAGTAAGTTTATTAACCATATAGTGTAAGAAAACAAGAAGACACAGTAAAAGTTAAATTATTTAACTTAGAGTTAAATCTAAATGATAAGGTTAAAATAGTAACCTAAACTTGTCCAAAATCTATTGGTTGATAGTATTTCGACCCATACCAACTTTAACTTCGAAATAAATCAATTTTGAGCTATTAAAAACCGAATATGACTTTATAATAAAATAATATTCTAAGTTTTTCCTAAGGTGCCCCTCTCCTCCCTTATAAAAGGGAACCTCCTCCCTCTCCTCCTCACACCACTTTGAGCCTTCAAGCTCAAACAACCCCTGCCAGTTTATCTTATCCACTTCCCTTGAAACATCCTAGAGGTCATGGTATTCTTCAAAGTCCATCTTTATTTCCCTAAGAGGAGGTTAATAAGAGGCGCTTCAAAGAAGAGGTAATGTCCGTTACTGATTCTTTAAAATTTATTTCTTCTTCTACTTACTCTTATTTAGTAGTTTAATTATGAAGTAATAACATTAGTATCAATAATATACTGATATGTTATTATAAATATGAAACAACCCTATTTCAACTTCTATCCATCCTACGGAAAACAAAATCACCGCGCGTGCGTACGTACGGAATACCGTCTCCACGCCGTGGTGTAATCTGTTTTCCACCACCACCTTACTTGGATGGTTATAATGGTGTAAAGAATAACTATATATGATTATTGTAAAGTGATATTGATTCTTAAATATTATATATACACTTAAATACAATTCCACAATCATGAGAATGATATCATCGCTCGTGCGTACGTACGGACTACCGTCTCCACGACGCGATGAGATTAATTCTCCATGTTAACCATTAATGAATGATTATAAAGTATATATAATGAATAATAATGAAATATATGACATAATAGTGATACTGAATTTATGTATATATATATATATATGTCATCTACTTAATTCCATTCAATTCAATAAGGAACCGAAAACAGCGTTCATGCGTACGTACGGCCTACCGTCTCCATGAACGGTGTATTTCATTCCATTTATCGATATATCAAATTTATATGTATATGCTGAATATATATTATATATAAATCATTTTTGACATTCTATAATTAAGTAAATCAGGATATAAGTAATAATATCAAGAACAACAAGTCAAATCACATACGATAAATGAAACGATTTTACCCAAAACGCTGCTTTAACATGGAATTTACAAAAGAACGGGTAATATAAAGTCATAAGTGAACCATATATGATATAATAACAATTAATATGATTATTTAATAAGTCAATTACATTATTTAAATCATTATACAGGAGGTTTGGATACATACTAAGCATATCAGACACAAGGTAAGGGATAACTTTTCCAATCTCGTTTTTATCTGAGAATGTTTATTCGTAAGTATTTACTGGGGTTATTGTTATCATCCATGTCCATGTTTTATAATTTTTTTCATGTATGTTTAAAGTCTTTTTTACCCATTTTTTACTTTTACTATATGGTATGTAAGGAATCTTTCTTTTGTTTACCATACGAGGTACTTTTTGACTTTTCCAACAAAAGTACAAGGAGAATGCTATTTTTAACTTATACGGCATGAACGAATTTTTATGGTTTCATAATGCCTCATTTTCATGAAGCTTACTCTGAAATATTTCATGGTTATTTTCAACAAAATACTTTTCTTTTAAAATTTCATGGCATTTTGTGAAATGAAATTTATTTTGAATGAGAAAGGATATTTTCCTTAAGAATTCATTTCAAGTGTTTTATCAAAACCATTTTCCATATAACATAGAATTATTTAATATGTGTATATTTCAAGTATAATGTCTCTATGATTTACATGGTTTCACTTTTCTTATGATGAAATTATATCCATTTTTTTATATGGATTATGTTATGATGTGATGATGTTTATGAAACCCATTTTATTCTTTGGGTTATAATGAATGATTTATGTTTATTTTGTGGCACAAGTAAGAATGATTTCATTTTGAGATGGGTGGGGCCTATATCTACCTCCAATACAATGGGTAAAGATTTATATCTCATTAGATAGACATGGATGGAACAATAAGTTAATCTGGTTCAGTGATACAGTACTGTAACGAGGAGTGAACTCGATTTAGAAAGGGAATTTATCCGCTAAGATGGTCTTGGAAACAATGCCTTGGATACTATGGAAATAAAATCATGTGCTTAATGGTTTTACACAATTAAATGTTTTATTCCGATGCTATTTTATCATGATTGATGTTCCCTTATGATATATGCCTTACGTACTTCCCAGATTCATGTCTTTGATCAAGATTTTGATGTTTAGATTTTATGTTCAAGTTTTTGCATTCAAATGTTTATGGATTGTTTTATGTTCTATATGTTTACCCTTACTAGGCATTTGACCTCACCTTTTTTATGTTTTCTTTTCCCCAGGATTTAAAGAAAGGTTTTAGGTAAGAAAATAAAAGGGTAAGATCTTTATGGGAGATGTTGAAGATCTTTCACCAAGATTAGAAGATTATATTCTGAGTTTCCAAAGATACTAAACTATTATTGTCCTTTGGTGTCTGTTTTTGTTATGTATTAAGTATTCCGAAAAATTAATGTAATTTCCATGTACGTCAAGCTTTGGGTCTCTACAAGATAGTTGTCCCATTTTATTCCTATGGGGTCCCTAAAGATGATGTTATAAGAATACTTGGCTAGATTTTGGGTCAGATGGCCATGGATCCGGTTTCCCTTCATATTAATTATGATGATTGAAGTCATATGCCTTAAACTTGTATAAATGAAGTTTTTTATTCAAAAATAAAGGTATTTTTAATACATTATGGTGTAATTCATTGTCATTATGTTATTAAATTATAATATTTTCATAATAAATTTCTGTGTACAAATGTTTTTCTACTTTATGGTTGCTGATGTGATAGCACAAAAGTGAACATTGAAAAATATGGGCAAGAAATGGAAAGAATTTAAATGGATATTGTTGGGATATGTCTAAGATACTTTCTCGAGCGCCCAACAGATGTATGACAAGGTACCAATGGGGTACCCAAAGAGAAATGGAAAGTTTTTGTTGACATACATCGTGACAAGAAGCATATGGTATTTAAATATATATTATTATATTAATCTCATTTTACATTTATACATGTATATTAAAAGGAGATGGAATTTCATACATTACTATTAAATCACATTTTATTTATTTCGGGATATTTCAAGGAAGAATACATCAAGCCGGTCTAAGAAAATCATCCCTCACACTGTGGGGTCAAATAGTTTTTCTAGAAGGTGATCAACTATGAAAATATTTTCATTAGTTTAAATATTTATAATACAATATTATCTATTTAATATATTATTATTGTTGATTTTTATTTTTTTAATGCAGTTAAAAAGTTTAGGGAACCCAGTATCCCGAATAGAACTGTGGTTGGATGTTCATAAAAAATCCAATGGAAGTTTTGTTAACGAGTCTACCAAAGAAGTTAGGGTATGAATTAATTTTTCATTATAATAACTTATTTTAATTTTTCACTATGTTAATATATATTTATTATAATATGAATGCTATTTTATTTATAGGTAAAAATTAAAGAACTATGGGATGCCAATCCCGTGCAGTCCTACTCACTCTCCCAAACTGACCCAGTTGGTCAAGTGCTTGGAAAGAGGCATCCTAGTTGAGTGCATAGGATGTGTATGGTACCCATACCATCTGAGGTCTTTGGAAGACCATCAGGGATTGATGATGCATCTAATCCTAGTTATAGTCACTCCCTATCCCAATATTCTTAGAGAGATTTTGTTTCAATGAAAAAAATTGAGGATCAGGGGACTCAGATATCTGATTTTCAGAAAGCATTGATTGATTTATATTATAAGATGACTGGATCTATCCCAAGTGATATTGCATCGATGATGGGTGGTGGTGAGAAGGTAAATCACCAAGATTCAAAATCATTTTGTTTGAAAACCCTTTTTGGTTTTAATTTAAATATAAATATACAAATTTATTTAATTTTCAATATAATTATCTTACAGGTGCTGGTACCAGGAAGTAGAGATAGAGGTGGAGAGATCGAGGAGATGTATTCATCATCAGATAATGATTAGTTTTTTTTTGATATGTTGGAAAAATTTGGAAAAAATTGTTTTGTTTATGTATCATGTATGGCACAGAGTAGTCCCCAAACACATTTTGTTTATGTATCATGTGTGGCAGAGTAGTCACCAAACATATTTTCATTTTAGTTATGTTAGTATGTGTATATTAGTATTTTAGATATTTGATTACTGAATACTATTAGATGGATTATATTATTCTATTTTATAAACTCTACACATGGTTTTTTTCAAGGTACTGTTACTGGGTATACAAAAAAAACAACATTTTTTACTTGTAAATATAAATTTAATAGTGGTTTAAACTGATTTTAAGTAAATGGCGCATATTTAGCGGAAATTTAAAGTACTTCTAAAATGTGGTATCCTATTATTGGTAGCTGTTTAAACCACTACTAAATTATACATTGCATGTATTTTAGTGGCAGTTTTGTGGTTTTAGCGGCTATTTTTGTGGGGGAAATTGGATTTTTTATTAGAGATGATTAAAAAAACTGCTAAAAAAGATCAATTTTTTCCTAGAAACCACTGCTATAACCTCACAAAATTGTCGCTAAGAAGGTTTCTATGACACTTAACAAAAACTGCTGCTAGATTGAAGAAACCATCATGTATTAGTTTCCGACACCCAATTTAGAAAGAGTTTTATGAAACCACTGCAGAATCATATAGAGGTGGTTTAAACGGCCACTATATGAAAAAAACCACTGCTATGCATTGATTTTCTTGTAGTGACATCCCTATATATACATGTAATGTACCACTGTAAAGCCTATAAAGTACATGGAATTTATAAAATCCATACATGTTATGTATATACAGAATAATGTAGACAATAAATAATAAATCATTTAATATCACACACGACCTTCCAGAATCACTTTGTGTGTAATTCAAGAAAAATCCCCGTCACATGGAATGTACAACCAACTGCACACTATGTAGTTCATTTTTTCTTTAATTAATTAATTAATTAATTACTTCATGAGTTGAATCACATAAATTTCTTATCTCATCATGTACCTTATATTAGTTATCTTGAGTTACATGGATTGTACAACCAGCTACATGATGTGTGATTCATTACTGACCACCTGTACTACATGCCTAGGGATAAAAATGTATCTTTCATGGGTTATCATGTGTTACATGAAATGTTCAACCCATTATATGCCATATAATTCATGAAATTACATGTATCTTGGATGGAATTCAATACATGATACATATTAATTACATGCCATGCACTTTGACCACAAAGCTTCAACATTTTACTCAGGAACAAACCATGTGGGGTTATACATTGTGAAATTTGGCTACACACCATGTAACCCCATCAATTCGCATGATAGATGTTAGTAAATGCCTTACATGTAATTAAAATCACCATATACCAATACCTAGATATCATATTGTGATTATCGCACCTCTCCCTTGTGTGGTTGACCATATATATGCGACATATACTTTTCAGATATATGTCATGTAACACTCTCTCTCAAGCAGTATCTTCGACACCTCTAAATGAGATCATTGAGCACTATTTATCTGTTCTTAGTTATATAAACATGAAAAATCATATTATTTTTACATTAATATTTGACTGAATGGCCCGAAGGTCTTCTTTTTTTTATTGATTTTTGATAACCCCCTTTCAAGGGATGAAGGGGAACCCTTATAAGCCCCGTAGGCTTAGATATTACATTTCCCGTAGGCTTGGAGACATTAAAGGACCCATAATACTTAAGGAAATCATACAGACTATGACTACTTGAAACCGCCTCTCCCTAACATTTTCATCGTGATCATCTCTCCACCTTTGCATAGATGTTCGGCTAGCATGTCCATGTGCGGAGATGCATAGGCTCAGTACCGATGGAAAATGAAATACCCTATCATTCTTCCAAAGTATAATTCATCTAGTAGTATCCAAACATGCTCTATAAATCTCAATACATCACTATTGGTATTCTGGGTGCTACCATGGAGGAACCAAGTGCCTTACATCATTCACTATTGATCGAAACAAGAATTTATCCAAGCTTAAAGAACTCTTTCTCTTGTTATCTAAGTCTTGAGGGGGAAGAGGAGGATTGTATCTTGTTCTTGAGAGATTTTTCTTCTACATTGAGAAAAATACTGAGGGAGAATCCATTACGCACAACAATTCCCTTAACCTTAAAAAATGATATAAAATGGAATATATAGCAAGGGTATAATATTTGAAAATTGTGTTGATTCTCTTCATCAAATATTATCTCTAATAAATTACCCACATCAAATAATAATAATAATAATAATAATATAATAATAATAATATAATAATAATAATAATATAATAATAATAATACTAATAATATATTTCATGACATGCACTAACATGAATATATTTAAATATCATTTCCATTATACCCTTAACTCATCCAATCAATCCTCCTTGACATTTATTGAACCTTGAATAATAACTATTTATCTAAATAAATAAATATCCATATATTATTGATTTAATAAATAAATAAATATTATATTAACTAAATGATGAATATATATTTTTTATATCCATGTAACTAAATAAATATTTATTTAATAAATAAATAAATATTTATTTCCTCATGAATATTAAACAAGAGAAAAATAAATATTATATTTACTAACTAGTGAATAAATATTTATTTTATTATTCAACTAAAATATATTTCAACTTGAATAATTGGTGATTGAATTTATGTGATCAACATCACCTGAATAATTATTATTTAATGGTCTTTAAAATACAATTCATCAAAACATTAAATTCAAATAGAATTTAATGAGGATTCTTGGATTCACTTTGTGTGTGACCATATAGGCATCTTAATTAGTGAAATTATGCAAGCTTTACTAAAGTCCAATATTAACATCTAAAAACACATAAAGGAACCCATATAAAAACAATTTAATGTTAGAATGACAACAACCTCATAAAAACACTTATTATGTAATATAATCCCTTTATCTTGATATCTCATTAACCAGGTTCCATAACAGTATCATAAACCTATGTGCTTGATTATATTTATTTGAATACCTAAAATGAACTCATCGATGAACTACCGTGACCATGGATTTAATCAGAAAATTATATTTCAAAGAATGGACCAGAGATATCACCTTCCATAACTCATATTGTAAAATGCTTTCTTGACTTATTTATTAATGCCATATCACTTATGATACACCCCACACATTTTAACTCACCACAAGAATATGTTGTCACTTTTTTCATTAATACATTAAAGTATTTAATTCATGATATACATTAATAATATCAATTTTAAGGACCAATACACACAATGTAGATAGGAATATCCAATAACATATATACCATATGGAATTGTTATTGTAAGGTCTATTCTCATAACCTCTATTCTTAGAGATTACTAAGTGTGAACTTTATGAGAATAAGTATCAATGTTTTATGAGACTAAAAAAACTGATAGTCAAACATCATATATATACCATAAGATAGATATCATCTAACTATGGGAAATATGTTTAAGAATATTATCATATCACTTCAAGGTTCTCATTATAGTAGCGAACTATTACAAAATTTTGATGTGACAGATACTCTAAAAACATTATCATATTAATTTTACACATAAGAACACTCATTATGTGATAATATATTTATTATTCTTTATTCCTTTGAATATTATAGTAATAAAAAGTACAAATTTGGTTGGTTATAGGGAATATATTCAAACACCTTCACCATTTACTCAACCTCTTGATATATCTTTAGTACTTTCTCCATAGATATATTGAAATAGATTTACATTGTAATATACACTAGATTTTATTGTAGAACACTAAACCTAATTAAAACATTTCCAATGTAATCAACCCATGGAAACATCAAGGTTTTACCTACATGATCTCTAGTGATCTCTATCCCCAAAAGTGTTATTTTCTTCTATAAGATATTTCATCTCAAACTCTTTAGTTAGTTTCTATTTAAGTTTATCAATACTTTGTTTATATTATAATTTAATAATCAAGTCATATACATACAGAACCAATATAATATATCCATCACCAAAAGACTTTAAAAACCTACATTAGTTTATGAAACATTGTTTTTATGAATTTTTACTCATAAATTCATGAAAACTTATTCCCAAATATGGGAGCCTACTTAAATATATACAGACTAATATAAAGTTTTCACACCAATTATTTTGTTTCTAGGATTTTTGACCCCCTATGAATTCTCCATATAGATTTAATACTCTAGATATTTATAAAGTAAATAAATCTTAACTTATTTGTTCAAGATGGAAATAATTTTATGTAACACTATCATGAACCACAATGATGGTGGGGAACTTCATTATAGGTGACCAAATTTAAATTAAATACATACTTTCCTTTTATTGAAATTTATTACCCATAGTCATTCCTTGTATATCCATTTACCATCATGATCCTCCTTAACCTGATATACCCATTTATTTTGAAATTATTTCATTCCCTATGGAAATGAAGTGAGATCCCATGTCTTGTTAGCATGCAATGAAGAAATTCCATTATTCAACATGAGTTCCTACTTATTCAAATTATTCATATGTATTGTTTAATTAAAAAATTTATGTATCCACCACCAGTCAATAATAAATAGTTCAAGGATGAAAAATACCAATGAACAGGTCTTGTCACCTTGGTAAATATTCTTAATTATACCTGAGGAATATGTTTTAGTGTATTTATAGTATTATTCTTAGGTACACTATAAGCTATTTTTTTAATGAAACCTTGGTTATTTACTCCCAATATCATCCTAAAATAAGTATTTTTACATTATATATTTATTAAATATCACATATTAACATACCATTATCTTTTTATTTTTAAAATATTAGAATCAAAACTCCTTATCACCATATCTAGTGAAGAAGCATGTTTTGGACTTAACATCAAGCTTTTTTATTATATCATAATCTATATATATGTACCCTAAATAACAAAATAATTATAAAGTAGAGGTTATTACCTCTTTTATTAGCTATATAAACATTAGAATTTGTTCACACATTATCATGTATTGTCTCTTATTAATAAGATATTATTCCATATTTTTTTCCTCTACCCAGAAAGTCCTGGGTAGCCTGGTAATGCTCTAGATGCTAGTATGAATATTCCTTTTATAACATTCCTATGTTTTGAAATTAAATAACTCATTTCACATATAATTTCATCCTAAATGAAAAATACTTTATTTCATCAAGATATAATATTCCAACATAATGTGAAATTAATATTAATATTATAAAAATTATATATAGAACATAATTATAAAAACTAAAATAACATAATAAAAAATGTAAATAAAAGACTAAAAGATTGAAATAATATTCCTTGTTATCTCCCATGAAAATAATACCACAAAGTATAATTATATAAATAATTAAATATATTATAAATATGGTATACATTTTGAAAAATAGACCAGTTTTCACCTAAATAACAATTCAAATGAAGAATTATTAATAAAGGGAAAATTGGTATTTATAAGGTAATGATATATAATAATATATATATGAATATGGATCTGGTATATATTTATAATAAATATATATTTATTATATTATAGGTCTTAACACATACAAAGTAAGGAAATACTTTAGGTAGGGGTTTGTATTATAATGTCATTTCTTTTCAGGATTATCTATACTAAATTTCCACTAAGAGAAATTATATGAATCATATACTTTAAACCCAATATATTTTATTATACTCAGGTCATTCCTATAATTTTTAAATAATAGTACCATTTATTTATCATTTTTACTTAAAATTTTGGATAAAATGTTTTTAAGAAAAACTGACCTTATTACCTCTTTAGTCGATAAATTTTTTGTTCCTTGTCCATGTTATTTAAAATGTTTTCATGAATATTAATTTATACGATAAAATGATTATTTAAATTAATTTTAAACCATGTTTTAATTTATTTTAAATGTTTTAAAAGGAATATTATTATTTTTTTTTCTAAATGAGGCCCTTTTGATTTTTTAACCAAAAGTGTGAAAGGAATCTTTGTTTTAAAATTTACCGAATTAATGGATTATCCCACTATTATAACCAATATTTTATTTTAGGATTACTTGAAAAGTTTACATGTTTATTTTAAAATAAATTTTTTTCTCAATGTGTAAATTTTAAGTTTTAAAGATACATAAGGAAAATGATATTCCCCCTATTTTTTAAGAAATGTTCAAATACACTTTTAAAGGTATTTTTTGTCTATGTCAACATCATTTGATGTTTCTTATGATTAAATAGGGATGTGATCTAATTATATCACCTGTTTTATTTATTTGGATGGATTATGATTATATTATAATGAAATTTTTATAATACTTGTTTCATTTCCCTGGGTTATGCTATGATGAAATGATGAATGTTTTATGATCTGGTGGCACACATATGTATGATTTTCATTATGTGATGGGTGTGTCCATTAAATACATCTAATGAATTGGGTAATGTGTTATAGATATCTCATTATATGATGCTGATGATAATGTACCTAATTTATAATAACTATGTTCACATTTTTATATGTGAGTATGATTTCTTCAAACTATTCTCCCTAGATTATGCATAAATATGATTTCAAATAACTATGTTTAAATTTTGATATGTGATTATGAATTTTTATAGCTACAAACACAAGATTATTAATGGAAATGATTATCAATTTTTATTTTAATAAGATTGTAATTTCCTATGATTATGATTCCACCATCCAATGTTAGGACTCCTGAATGATTATATGTTCTCTAACATCCTTATTAATCATGATTCCAAATATGATTTTATTTTGGTTTTTATTATTCAAGATTGTTTGGGTATGGATATTTAATGATAAGATAAATAACTTGATTATATTATCATACCTTTATTATCATCTTATTATCAGTTATGATTTATATCTACCATGTTTACCCTTACCAAGAATCTAAGATCACACTTCATTATGTTTTCCTTCCCTAGGTTTTGATGGAAGGTTTGAAGTATGGTATATCTAGAAGGGTACCAAAATTAAGAAATTTGTGTGTGATATTGAAGATATTTTAAGTAATACGTTGATTATGTATAAAGTTTCAAAATACACTAAACCTTTACAGTCCTCAAGTGTGTATAATTACAATATGTATTAAATATTCATATAAATCGATGTAATATTTATATATGTTATTCTTAGTTATAGTCAGTTGGTATCAAATGGGGGGTAGTTTTTTATATATTATTGTATTAATAATATGAGTATAGAACCTAAGGAAACCTATGGAATACCAATTATGATATTGGATGAACCTAAACTGTCATAGGTTGATAAGAAAGTGTTATAAATTAATACATATCGGGAATTATTTTCTTATGATTTATTACTTTGTTTATTATTTATCAATACTTATGTTAGTTGTTTTTTATTTTAGTTAAAGAGAATGAATTATTCTAATGAAGAATGTGATGGGAAATGAAGTAATTGTTCACATGAGAAACCAAATGGATTTGGATCTAGGATATAATATTTTGTTGTTACTCTCACTCAAATTTCTCAGTCTATGAGAAATAGCACAAACCATATTGATATTCTGAATACACCAAGGGAGAAACATGACCTTGGGTCTTTTATGTGATAATGTCTACCATCATTTTATGGATCTTCTAATCCATCAATTACTGAGAAATGAATCAATGTGATGAAAATTTATTTTCTATTATTGAATTCCCAAAACATGAGAAATTTATCTTAGAAATCTATCTCTTGGATGACATATCTGATTAATGGTGGACTCTTATCAAGAAAATAAGGAAAGGGGAAGAAATAAACTCTATCTAATGAGAGGAGTTTAAGATTGTATTTATTAATAAATATTTTCCTCAAATTCTTCATACTAAGTTGGAAAAATAATTTTTGGAGATGAAACATAAGGATGATGAATCCTTTGGTACATAAAAACAAAACTTTACAAGACTTTAAAGTGGTAATTATAGATTTATCATAAAATATATGAAAAAAATTGATTGATTATTTAGTGAATTGAAACCAATTATTATAAAGTTATTAGTCATATGAAAATTTGGTAAATATGAAGAAATAATTCAATGTGCTCTGACAGTATAAATAGAGAGTGGTAACTTCAATTATTCTTTTGTATATAGTGACAAGAAGAGAAAAATGAAGCTTTATGGAAACTGTAATGGAAAATTACAAGGAGGAAATAAATTCCAACCACATACACACCAAAAATATGGGTAAAATCACTCATTAAATTTTCTTAAAGGAATTGGTAAATTCTTAAAGTGTGGAAAGGTTATCCATCAAGTTAGTGATTTTGGACAAGGGATAAAAGGTTGGGTAATGAAATAGAGGATAATAATGATTTTACCAATCAATTTCAATGTTTTGGATGCAAGGATATTGGTAATTATTATAATAAATTCCCTAATACAATATATAATGAGTATATAAGGCCTCAACAATTCCTAAGAAAAAGGATAAAGGGAATGCCTTTGTTATCACAAATAAAATGGATCTGGTGAACAATGTGGTGAAAGGTACACTTACCATATAATATATAATTTCAATGTATTATTTGATTTTGTATCTACTCAATCTTTTATATCTAAATAATTTTCTAATTGAATCACATAAACACATCAATGATTAGATTTTTATTTTTCAGTAAAAAATTCTAATGACACGATGATCATATCTTATGTTTATAGCTTCTATCTAATAAGAGTTTGTGGGAATATGATTCCTAAAATTATTAATATTATCCTTATATTAAATATTATTTTACTTTGTTAATGGATTGTTTTTTATATAGATCCCATATCAATTGTTGAGTAAGGGAAGCCATATTTGATATTCTGAATCAACCTATGGCTGTCTATCAATTCAAGAATTAATATTAACTTTGGATGGGAATTTCTTATATTTTATGGGTTTTACTAACTATTCATGAGGTATATTTATCTCAAATAGTTTGTGAGAAACTAAAAATTTAATATATTCCTATTATTAATTAATACGATGATGTATTTTCTGAAAAATTTACTAGTCTTCCCCAGAATCGTGATGTTATGTTTTCAATAGAACTTATACATAGTGATACACCTATTTCAAAGACTCCTTATATAATGAACCCAATTAAGTTGTAGGAATTGAAGAGGAAACTTTGGGAGAATCTAGTAAAGGTATTTATACACCCAAGAATGTCACCATGGGGTGATAATATTATTTTTGTTAAGAATATAGATGGTTCAATGCATTTTTTCATTGATTATTGAGAACTTAAAAAGATCAAAATCCAGAACAAGTATCCTTTACACCACATTGATAACTTTTTTGATAAATTATGATGATATAAATACTTTTAAAATATTTAACTTCATTTCAAATATCATAAATTGAGATTCAATAAGAAGGATATATCTAAGAAAAGATTCCATAGGTATAGTCATTATAAATTTATAGAAATTCCATTTGGACTTACCAATTCTCCCTTTATTTTCATGAATATAATGAATAGAGTATTTATATATTACCTTGATTAGTTATTGGTAGTATTTATAGATGATATCCATATATATTCAAAGATAATGGAAGATCATAAAGTCTAATTGATGATTTTATTAAAGATCTTGAGGAAGGATAAGATGTATAAAAAATTTACCAAGTGTGCATTTTAACTAGAGAAATTTTAATTCTTGGGTCATATAATCTCATGAAAGAGTATATTGATATACACTAAAAAGATGGAATTTATTGAGAAATGGGCCAAAATAACCAAAAAAATCCAAGATCTCTATTTGTCTTAGGTTGGATGGATACTGTCAATGCTTTGTGAGGGATATATTATGACTATATAATCCACTAACCATGTTGACATAGAAGGTATCCAAGTTCCTATGGATAGATGAATGTGTGGAAAATTTCAAGGAGATAAAAATAAGGTTGTTTAGTATACCCATGCTCAAAGGACCCTATAGTGGATAATGTTTTGTGATATATAGTGATGCATCAAATATATTACTAGGATGTGTTATTATTTTTAATGATATGGTGATATATTATGCCCCATTCCAATTGATTTTTTGAGAAAAATTACCCAACCCATGATTTGTAGCTAGCATCGATAATTTTTTTTATTGAAAATATATAGGCACTATCTTCATGGTGATAGGTGTGATATATATAATTATTATAAAATATTGATATATATATATATATATATATATATTCACATAGAATAAATTGAATATGAACAAAAGGAGATGACTAGAGTTGATTAATGATTATGACTTCTCAATACACTACCACCATGGAAAGGTGAACAAGGTGGTTGATGATATAAGTCAAAAAGTCCATGATAGTTTGTCTTTGATGAGGACTAAAAGAGATAAAATACATATGAATTTATATAATTTGGATCTTCATATCATGAGGAAATAATACATATCATATATTTCTCAGATTAATGTTCAATAATCAATCCATGCGAGGATTAAAGAGGCACAAAAGTATGATGTGGAACTGAAAAAGAAGGTGATGAATTTTACTAAGTTCAATCATGACTGTGATTGAATGATAAGGTTTAATAATTGATTATGAGTCTTTTCAATACCATATTTTAAGAAAAATCTATTGGATGAAGCTCATAGTTCATAATTCTCTATTCATCATGGAAGTATGAATATATATCGATATATAAAAGAGTATTTATGGTGGGACAACATGAAAAGGGATATTATAGAGTATATATCTTTATACTTGGTATTTCATAAAATTAAGTTTGAGAGACAATATTAAATAGGGACGTTACAACCATTACCAATAATATAATGTAAATAGGAAAAAATACCGTATATTTCATCAATAGACTCCCTAAAACATCTAACGACCACAATCCTATATGGGTGGTATCCATAAAATTATGAATTCATCACATTTAATTTCAATAAGATAAGAATTATCTCTTTATTAGATTACTATAGAATACATTATTTAATTTTTAAGGTTGCATATAGAACCACTCTCAATTATATCTGATCGAGATCGAAGGTTTACCTCGAAGTTAAAGAGAAGTCTTAAACAATTTTCAAATATAGAGTTGGACTTTAGAACTGTATATCATCCTTAGAAATATGGTCAATATAAGAGGAACACTCAAACCCTAGATGATATGTTGAGATATTAATCTATGTATTTGAAATTTTATTGGGATTAACACATTACTTTAGTGGAGTTTTCTTACAACAATTTCTTTAACTCAAGCATTAAAATGGATTTTTATAAATCCTTTTATGGAAAGAAGTGAAAAACTCCAATGTGATGGGATGAAGTTGGAGAAACAAATATATTGGGACCTAAGATATCTTGGTAAATGGTATATAATGTTATATCTATTCAGTAGTACATCATGGTATATTAGAGTTGATAAAAAACTTATATTGATAATCATTAGTGAGATATAGAGTTTGACGTTAGTGATAAGGTATTTATATAAATATATCCCTAGAATAATGTTGTGATATTTTTAAAGTAATTAAATCTAAGCCCTAAATATATTTCCCCATCAAAATTCTTGATCATATTAGGATGATTACTTATCACTTGGAACTTCTACGAAATCTCTCTCAAGTTCAAAATGTGTTCCATGTATATATCTCAAGGAAGTACATGTTTGATCCTTCACATATACTAAACTTAGAGCTCATACCAATGGAGAATGATCTATCTTATTAGGAAAAACTGGTGGAGATTTTGGTTTGAATATAGAAAGTAATTTGGATAAAGACCACTCACCTGGTCAATGTTTTTTGGTGAAACCATAAATTTGAGGAAGTTATACGGGAACTCGAAGATACGATGAGGCATAAATATCCTCATTTGTTTGAGTGATGTAATTTAAAGGGATAAATTATTATAAGGGGTTATAATGTAACACCATAAGATTTTATGTTATATTTATCTTTTAATAAATTTTATTTCTTTTATAGCTTTCTTTATATGAAATACCAAGTTTAAACGAACAAAAATATATTATTGAAATATTATTATTTTATGTGAGAGTTATCACCTAGACATTAGATTAGAGGGTATGAATAAGAATAACTAAATTTTTAAAAAGTATTATTTACACATGCATAAAATGAATTCATTAGTTATCAATTGGTTATAAATGAAAATAAAATCATTTAAAGGTAAAGAGTTAGTTTTTTAAAAAACTTTTTTTATAAACACAATGTGTTTTTATATTCATAAATTAAATTAATACCTATTGATAAATTATATTAATTAAATATATCGATAATATATTTACTAAAATATTTAAACATACATCAAAAGGTTTTTACTAGGTATTAAATAAGAATAAATCCATTTTTATACTTAAATATGATTTTTTCTAAAAATGATTTTCATTACGTTTTACATGATTATTTTAAAATGAATTTCTACCAATTATAAGAATTGAATTTTATAAAATGGTTTCCATATTTGGAAAAAGTTTTTTTAGATTTTTTAATGAGGCCAATCTCTTTTTTGGTCATAATGAATAGTTAAAATATAAAATACTTATTACCATGGTTAGGGTTAAAAATAATTTACCTAGGGGGGGTAAACAAAGAGTTAAGGGTAAAAAATTATAAGGCCCCAGCCTTAAACCTTACTTAATCTTGAGTTATTATAAGATTACACATTGAGGATCTTTTCAGGTTTAGAGTTTTAGAGAATTAGATCATGAAACTTGCATTACATTCCACATTTAAACAAAGTGGTTACATAAAAGACAATATTCATTCTTCCAATCAACGTCAACATATTTAAAATAAAACACAGATTCTTTCTTGACACATCCTTGACACTAGCATCACATCATTTACCTTTCCCTTGACCTGTGAAAAACATTTCAAAAACTTGGGATGAGCATAAAAATCTTAGTAAGGGTTATAAAAATAGGGAAAGGAAACATGAGTTCATATATACATAAGAATGAAATCATAATTTACCCATAAAACATAGGCACTTTAACATACCTCATAAAATCATGAATAAATCATAGAAATCATAAGACATAAAAGGTAACTTGAGGCATTCATAACATTCTTACATAGGGAGTAACCCTCTTGTTTACATTTGGAATACCCACCACAGTATATTCCCTAAATCTCTTCGGAGAAACCTTAATGTTTCACTCCTTCACGTTACCCAATGCATTGGAGAGCTATATCGGGCTCACTCGCCCTTAGTTTATCACGGAACCACCTATCTTCATAACAATTACCAAGAACCATAACATAATCTTATCACATAAAAAATGCATAAAGCAAACATAACATTTCCACATTTCAATCACAATATAACATTTTAGTATATTGAAATAATGAATCCATTCAAAAAGAAACCATTTCCAAAACCATTTAAAACATTTAATAGAGATATTTTTGAATCAAAGTGTCCCATACTACCTTGAATATTTTAAAATTTTAAACCATTAATATCCATATAAATAAATCCTTAAAACCATTTTGAAAACATGGATATTAATAAGAAAAAATAATTAAAACATTTAAAGCGATATTTTGGTAAAAGGGGTTCTACCAAAATTAGAGACACTTGAATACAATAATTGAGGAATAACATTTAGTCAGAACTTTATAATATCATGAGAATAAATGGATTCATGATATAATATTCCAAAGGACAGTATATACACCATATAAGAGTGAATTGGTGCATAACAACAATGGAGTCTCAATAGAAATGTCAAATGTGATGAATTCCCTTATAAAGAAGGTATCCTTAAATTAAGGATAATTCAATCTCAAAATTATGTGTGACAAATATAAATACACCCAATATAAGTGGATATTAAGTGTAAAATAATAAAAGGCCATCCAAAAATATTAAAAAGATGACATATTCAATAACTACATGTTGAACCCAAAGAAATCGAAATTGGGTTAAAAAGTTCCCTTGGTAAAATTCGACAGCCTAACGACATCACTTCAAAATTCAGAAAATGAGTTGATGAGAGATAAAAAGGGCATATCATCACTTGGACATAAAATTTACATCAATACGGATATAAAAGAACATATCCCAACATAATAGTATGTGAATTAAAATACATAACAAAAGAAGTCTTTTAAAAAGAGGAGGGTGAAAGGTTCCCTTACCGACATGGGTATCTTTTGAAACATACACCCTGTGAAAGAGAGAAAATACAAAATTGATGTAAATAGTCATAAATGAAATAATATTACACAATGAGTAAAATAATGGTCAGTAAATACACCACTCAAAGGAAATTGTGGCAAATGTAGCATAAATCTCATGGGAAGAAAAGTGAGATGAAAAATCCCTTACGAAAACTCGGCAGCCTAACGACGCCACTTAAAACTTCCAAAAATGGATTGATGAGATCAAATAGCGTATCTCATCACATTACAATAAAATGTACAGAAATAGGAATATTAAAGAACATCCCCCATCATAAAAAAGAGGAGTTTAAAAGAAGTGACATAAAGGAGAGTACTTAAAGAGAAAGAGAGAGGTTAGATCTCTTACGAAAATTCGGCAGCCTAACGGCGCCACTAATAACTTCCAAAATAGATTAATGAGAGAGAATAGGGTCTATCATCATATGAACATAAAAATTATAGTAAGAGTAATATAAAAGAACATCCCAATAACAAGAAATATGATCTTAGAAGGAATGACATAAAAGAGTGTACTTAAAAAGAAAGAGAGGAGTAGGATCCCTTACCTCAAGTCCAACTTGTCTTGTTCGTTTATTTATATTCCTGAATAATAAACTTTGGTCAATTAATAATTTCCTAAGTACCTCCTTTAGAGATTATTATTCAGTTCATATCACATATTATAATTTTATAATAATTGTTTAATAATGTTAGTTTATATCAGACGTTTTTACCGATGTTTGGTACATGAGTCAAAAATGAACTTGTTTGAAAAACTATTTCCCATGTAGTTATATGTAAATAATTTCCAGAATAGTATTAATGATTAAAATATAATATATATCCAGTAAATATTCATTTTATACTATTCCATATCATTTGTAGATAAAAACGAAAAGCATCGTTCATGGAGAAGGTAGGCCGTACGTACGCATGAACGCTACTTTCATTTTTTGTCATATTAATGGAATTAAAAAAAAAATGAGAGAGATATATAAATGTTATAATTCCAGAATTATATCCATAATTTAGATGTAATATATTACATATATATCCATTATATATATGTACTTATAATATTACATAACATTTTGAGATAAGAAATGAAATGTACCGTTCATGGAGACGGTAAGCCGTACGTACGCATGAACGCTACTTCCATTTCTATTTCATATTTAATGGAATTAAAACATAACGATACATAATAGTATTTTAATTCCAGTATGGTATCATATATAATATCATTAAATATATCCTTTATACGTACCACATATGGTATTAACGAATCATATCACTTTGAGGGGACGATAGTCCACACTTCCTTAAATGAAGATATCACGTTTACCCATAATGGAAACCATAAAGGTACGCCATAAATGAAAAATACAGAAGCTTAAGTAAAACATAAAAATATTATATATCATATATAAATATAGTGTCATCTTAATGGCCACCTTTGAAGGTGTTAGAAGAATATGGAACAATCATCGTTTCGTGAGGCAGAAAATCGCCAATCACAGAAACAGTATGTTCTTTAACCATTAGACGAAGGTGTGTGTAAGTGTAGCTTGAATAATTCTTATAAAAACATACTAGTATATTGAAGATACTGTATTTGTTTCAAAAGAAATTAATAAAAAGAGTTTAGGGGGTTAGAGAAGCAAAATAAAACAAAAGGACACAAGTGAAGACATTACCTTAAAATCGGGTAACTCCCTTTGGTTTGAGCTCAAAGGCTTCTTTGGGAAGACTTCTGCCCAAAGTGAGGCTTCAAGGAGTAAGAGAGGGAAGTGGAGAGACAAAATGGTCAGGTTTTGGCCGATCCAAAGGCTTTGGGAGTGTGGGTAAGGAGGTAGAGGTGGGGGCCTTTTATAAGAGGAGAGGATGGGCACTCTTGTAAAGTTACAAAATGTTACTTTATTTTCAAAAGTGTTTCGGATTTTAAAGGCCCCACATTGATGTATTTCGAGGATAAGGTGATAAGGGTTCTACATCCACTCATCCAATAGGTTTTGGACATGTGTAGGTCTTATATATTACATTATCTTTCCATTTTATTTAAATCATTAAATAATGAGGTCATCGCTGCATCATCATGATGTCATACATTATTTAATTTATTTAATGTCTAAAAATTATAAAAAAAATACTATGATGTAGGAAATATTTTTAGCTTTACAATTACTATTTATAGTAAAAAATATGACTTGTATAACCCCATGTAAAAATTTTTTTAGTAAAACATCTCATGTTTGTGTCATTTTTACTTTAACATTAAATAAAAAGATATTTATGTTATTTTCCAACCAAAGTGGCTCCATGGGGTCCCCAAGTTGACCCATGGATTGTATTGGTCGGCCATGACACATTCAATGAGGGTAGGACATGTGTCTAGGTCATTTCATTTTATTAAAACATTATTCCTACCATAAACTACACTAATTACCTCTAATCGCGATTAAAAACTTAATAAGTTACTATTCACCAAAAAATTATTTTTATCCCATTGAACCACATTTTACTTCTTAATGAAAACCATTTATATCAGATTTTTGAAATTCAAAACACAAAGATGAAAAAATTTCATTTAAACGGAAAAATCAGTTTTTATAAGTACCACTTAGTGGTTTCACTATTCATCAAAAATTGAAGTTTTTCAGAAAAATCCCAAAAATTCACCCTAAGCTATATTTGATATTCCGAATTCAAAAATGAAGTCTATTTTACAAAATTCAAAACATATAAGTCACATTAATTAATTTAATAATTAATTCCCGCTGTCAGAGCAAATAGCGTGTTTTTATGAAACAATAAGTACCAAAGATTGACACTAGTTTAAGTCTGATTCCAAAGTGAAATTAATTCCAATGACCACTATTGGATTTAATGGTAAAAATATATTCTAATTTCACTTTAAAACTAATTAAAAATATAATCTAATCATATAAATAAATTATATTAAAAAGAGGTTTTGAATTAAAATACAACATTTTACACTATTCATTAAAAAAAGAACTTTATCGGAAAGATACCAAAAATTTACACAATGTAAATTTTGATGTCCCAATTCTTAAGAAGAGTTTTATTTGGTCCAATAGAATGTATAAGAGTGAACAAAACTATATTTAATGACGGTTCGCCATCAAAAGGCGATAAGTGAACCTTTAGTGAAAACTAGGGCATATACGCCTAAAATTGAATTCTTTCCGTATTTTAAGCCTTTATCCTTTATTGTATAAATGTAAAGACATTTAAAAACATATATAATCATATTTTAGTTATTTATATCCATTCCCTCCAATACAACGGCTACATGTTAACTAACATTTAAAATAATATTATTTTATTATTAGAGTGCAACGTAAAATTCCCAAGAAACTCGTTGTTGCGTGTTGGGTACGCCATCGAGCATAGCATCCCATTTTTATTCACAAATATGGATAAATATGAAAATTTAATATTCTTTATTTAACTGGGGTGTTACATCATTCCCCCCTTTTGGGAATTGCATCCTCGCAATTTTTAAAATTGAGCTTGGAAACATCCTTGAAAGTCCCACATCGGAACAAGAGTCGATAAAACAATCACTTTAAAATAAAGAAATATAAGTACAAAGGTCACCCGAGTTAATCCATACTAGGATTCCATGTAGAAAAATATGTACATGGAGGAGAAAACATAGGGTCATGTTCTTGAGGGAGAGTGATAGTTAACATGTCTAGGAGAAAGTTAACCATAAGAAAATCACAAACTTGTGATGGGTTAAACGGTATTCGATTCCCCAGTAGGAAAAGTTAATAGACAACATTTTTGTTTTAAGTTAATTTTTATTGAGGAATTTATTCATAAGGAAACATAATCACTTATCATGTTGAATTTCAACTTTTACTAGATTCCTTAATCAAACTCATATTTTTTTCCAAAAGACGAGAATTTAGGGAGACTTGTTCGCATTAGGAGTACTATAATCAACTTCTAGAGAATCACCTAATCAACCAAAGAGAACTATATACTTCCCATGTATTTAGGCTTTAACCAAAACCAAAACCAAAAAGGTTAGTACAAGGTCAGATAATCCAGAAAAGGATAACCCTTTAAAAAGAAAATCTATGCTTAATCTCCAAAATTTGTCCAACAAAACCCAAAGTTCAACGAGGACCATCTGATAAACAATTTGTCTATAAAATCCTTCAAAGTAAACCAAACTAATATTGAAACACAAATATTTTAAGGTTTTAGTCACATAGTCTTCCAAGTTAAATCGTAACATTTGTCTCCAAACAACATCAGTTGCTCTTAATGTCTCGTTTTGAAAAGTAATTAACCTAACACATATCCTCCATGATAGGTTAATAAATATCCATAGATAACCCAAAATAAACTTACTCTTAATTCATAAAATCATCTAACTAAAAATAATCAGTCAAACTAACCAGGGACTTCACGTAGTCTAGTGGTAGGCGATAAATACCAGTCTCACTTTGGTTGTGGGTTCAATTCCCGCAGCTTTGTCTGATGCAACGGGTTGTCACACGGTCTGCGTGTTGTCCTTTTTATAAAACTCCAAAAATAACCCTAACATGTTTTAACCTCAATCATTTAATTATACCTTTAATTTTCATCCGAATTTGTTACGATCTCATCATCTTAATTCTTGAAGTCTTATTTCACCACCATAAGATAAAATAAAACGATTCCCAAAATGAATAACATCATACCTTGATCATGGCGTCCACTCAGTTTCATCGTCATCTTGCTCACGTAGGTAGAAGTCCCATGCATTACAAAAATGATTTAGAGATCTTTCAAAATCATTTGCTTCCTCTATCCAAATACACCTCGTACAACATGGGTCATATGGGTGTTCACATAAAAACAGTTTTGGAAAATAATCATGTATGAAATATAATTCCAAAACATCTGATAAAACATGATTTCTATAAAATAGTCGGACCAAAATCGAGTTGAAACTTTCTATTATTGGTCCTTTTAAAATACCATAAGTATGTGATGTGAGACTATATTTTAAAATCAAATATAAATAGGTTGCGCAAGGGTCTCCTTCCTCAGCACAATTTTTAAAATCATAATATGCTTCAAATTCTTGTGATAAGGTAAAATACTTGAAAATACCTTGATAATATTTACCTTTCTTGAAAATATGAGAATATTGTGAAAATAGTATTTGTCTAAAAACAACCCATGATCCACGATGATAACGAGGTATAGTAGAGGTGTTTGATATCTCAAAAAACTGCTTGCAAGTGAGTTGTATGCTAGAAAAAGTTTCACAATCATCCGAAGATGACTTTGCAATAATTATTGCAAGCATGTCATCAGGAAGAGATAGGAATGTCGTTTGAGATCCTTCTCCTTCCATTCGTAACCGACTTTACTTGACCTGAAAAAAAGTTATAAAACAAGGATTTAACTGAAATAATAGATATATGGACTAATCATGTGTCTCACAAGAACTCCTAATCCCTAAAGTTGTCTAAACCGACCTTTGATACCAACTATAAGGCCCCAGCCTTAAACCTTACTTAATCTTGAGTTATTACAAGATTACACATTGAGGATCTTTTCAGGTTTAGAGTTTTAGAGAATTAGATCATGAAATTTTCATTACATTCCACATTTAAACAAAGTGGTTACATAAAAGACAGTATTCATTCTTCCCATCAACGGAAACATATTTAAAATAAAACATGGATTCTTTCTTGACACATCCTTGACACTATCATCACATCATGTACCTTTCCCTTGACCTGTGAAAAACATTTCAAAAACTTGGGATGAGCATAAAAAGCTCAGTAAGGGTTATAAAAATATGGAAAGGAAACATGAGTTCATATATACATAAGAATGAAATCATAATTTACCCATAAAACATAGGCACTTTAACATACCTCATCAAATCATGAATAAATCATAGAAATCATAAGACATAAAAGGTAACTTGAGAAATTCATAACATTCTTACGTAGGGAGTAACCCTCTTGGTTACGTTTGTAATACCCACCACAGTATATTCCCTAAATCTCTTCGGAGAAACCTTAACGTTTCACTCCTTCGCGTTACCCAATGCATTGGAGAGCTATATCGGGCTCACCCACCCTTAGTTTGTCATGGAACCACCCGTCTTCATAAAAATTCCCAAGAACAATAACATAATCTTATCACATAAAACACGCATAAAGGAAACATAACATTTCCACATTTCAATCACAATATAACATTTTAGTATATTGAAATAATGAATCCATTCAAAAAGAAACCATTTCCAAAACCATTTAAAACATTTAATAAAGATATTTTTGAATCAAAGTGTCCCATATCACCTTGAAGATTTTAAAATTTTAAACCATTAATATCCATATAAATAAATCCTTAAAACCATTTTGAAAACATGGATATTAATAAGAACAAATAATTAAAACATTTAAAGCAATATTTTGGTAAAAGGGGTTCTACCAAAATTAGAGACACTTGAATACAATAATTGAGGAATAACATTTAGTCAGAACTTTATAATATCATGAGAATAAATGGATTCATGATATAATATTCCAAAGGACAGTATATACACCATATAAGAGTGAATTTGTGCATAACAACAATGAAGTCTCAATAGAAATGTCAAATGTGATGAATTCCCTTATAAAGAAGGTATCCTTAAATCAAGGATAATTCAATATCAAAATTATGTGTGACAAATATAAATACACCCAATATAAGTGGATATTAAGTGTAAAACAATAGAAGGTCATCCACACATATTCAAAATATGACATATTCAATAACTACATGTTGAACCCAAAGAAATCGAAATTGGGTTAAAAAGTTCCCTTGATAAAATTCGACAGCCTAACGGCATCACTTCAAAATTCAGAAAATGAGTTGATGAGAGATAAAAAGGGAATCTAATCACTTGGACATAAAATTTACATCAATAAAGATATAAAAGAATATATCCCAACATAATAGTATGTTAATTAAAATACATAACAAAAGAAGTCTTTTAAAAAGAGGAGGGTGAAAGGTTCCCTTACCGACATGGGTATCTTTCGAAACATACACCCTGTAAAAGAGAGAAAATACAACATTGATGTAAATACTCATAAATGAAAGAATATTACACAATGAGTAAAATAATGTTCAGTACATACACCACTCAAAGGAAATTGTGGCAAATGTAGCATAAATCTCACGGGAACAAAAGTGAGATGAAAAATCCCTTACGAAAACTCGGCAGCCTAACGGCGCCACTTAAAACTTCCAAAAATGGATTGATGAGATCAAATAGGGTATATCATAACATTAAAATAAAATTTAAATCAAGAGGAATATAAAAGAACATCCCCCATCATAACAAAGATGAACTTAAAAGAAGTGACATAAAGGAGAGTACTTGAAGAGAAAGAGAGAGGTTAGATCTCTTATGAAAATTCGGCAGCCTAACGACGCCACTAAAAACTTCCAAAATAGATTTATGAGAGAGAATAGGGTCTCTCATCATATGAAAATAAAAATTACAGTAAGAGTAATATAAAAGAACATCCCAATAACAAGAAAGATGAGCTTAGAAGGAATGACATAAAAGAGTGTACTTAAAAAGAAAGAGAGGAGTAGGATCCCTTACCTCAAGTCCAACTTGTCTTGTTCGTTTCTTTATATTCCTGAATAATAAACTTTGGTAAATTAATAATTTCCTAAGTACCTCCTTTAGAGATTATTATTCAGTTCATATCACATATTATAATGTTATAATAATTGTTTAATAATGTTAGTTCATATCAGATGTTTTTGCCGATGTTTAGTACATGAGTCAAAAATGAACTTGTTTGAAAAAAGATTTCCCATGTAGTTATATGTAAATAATTTCCAGAATAGTATTAATGATTAAAATATCATATATATCCAGTAAATATTCATTTTATACTATTCAATATCATTTGGAGATAAAAACAAAAAGCATCGTTCATGGAAACGGTAGGCCGTACGTACGCATGAACGCTACTTTCATTTTTTGTCATATTAATGGAATTAAAACAAAATAAGAGAGATATATATGCTATAATTGCAGAATTATATCCATAATTTAGATGTAATATATTACATATATATCCATTATATATATGTACTTATAATATTACATAACATTTTGATATAAGAAATGAAATGTACCGTTCATGGAGACGGTAAGCCGTACGTACGCATGAACGCTACTTCCATTTCTATTTCATATTTAATGGAATTAAAACATAATGATACATAATATTATTTTAATTCCAGTATGTTATCATATATAATATCATTAAATATATCCTTTATACGTACCACATATGGTATTAACGAATCATATCACTTTGAGGGGGCGGTAGTCCGCATTTCCTTAAATGAAGATATCGCGTTTACCCATAATGGAAACCATAAAGGTACGCCATAAATGAAAAATACATAAGCTTAAGTAAAACATGAACATATTATATATCATATATAAATATAGTGTCATCTTAATGGCCACATTTGAAGGTGTTAGAATAATATGGAACAATCATCGTTTCTTGAGGCAGAAAATCGCCAATCACAGAAACAATATGTTCTTTAACCATTAGACGAAGGTGTGTGTAAGTGTAGCTCGAATCCTTATTATAACAACATCCTAGTATATTGAAGATACTGGAGTTGTTATAAAATAAATGAATAAAATGAGTTTAGGGGGTTGGAGAAGCAAAATAAAACAAAAGGACACAAGTGAAGACATTACCTTAAAATCGGGTAACTCCCTTTGGTTAGAGATCAAAGGCTTCCTTGGGAATACTTCTACCCAAAGTGAGGCTTCAAGGAGTAATAGAGGTATGTGGAGAGACAAAATGGGTAGGGGTTGTCCAAGCCAAAGGCTTTGGGTGTGTGGATAAGGAGGTAGAGGCGGGGGCCTTTTATAAGAGGAGAGGAGGGGCACTCTTGTAAAGTTAAAAAATGTTACTTTATTTTCAAAAGATTTTCAGATTTTAAAGGTCCCACATTGATGTATTTCGAGTATAAGGTGATAAGGGTTCGAAATCCACTCATACAATAGGTTTTGGACATGTGTAGGTCTTAGATATTACATTATATTTCCATTTTATTTAAATCGTAAAATAATGAGGTCATCGTTGCATCATCATGATGTCATAAATAATTTAATTTATTTAAGGTCTAAAAATTATAAAAGAATACTATGATGTAGGAAATATTTTTAGCTTTCCAATTACTATTTATAGTAAAAAATATGACTTTTATAACCCCATGTAAAAATTGTTTTAGTAAAACATCTCATGTTTGTGTCATTTTTACTTTAACATTAAATAAAAAGATATTTATGTCATTTTCCAACCAAAGTGGCTCCATGGGGTCCCCAAGTTGACACATGGATTGTCTTTGTCGGCCAGGACACATCCAATGAGGGTAGGAAATGTGTCTAGGTCATTTTATTTTATTAAAACATTATTCTTACCATAAACTAGACTAATTACCTGTAATCGCGATTAAAAACTTAATAAGTTACTATTCACCAAAAAATTATTTTTATCCCATTGAACCACATTTTACTTCTTAATGACAACCATGTATGTTGGATTTTTGAAATTCAAAACACAAAGATGGAAAAATTTCATTTAAACGGAAAAATCAGTTTTTATAAGTACCACTTAGTGGTTTCACTATTCATCAAAAATTGAAGTTTTTCAGAAAAATCCCAAAAATTCACCCTAAGCTATATTTGATATTCCAAATTCAAAAATGAAGTATATTTTACAAAATTAAAAACATATAAGTCACATTAATTAATTTACTAATTAATTCCCGCTGTCAGAGCAAATAGCGTGTTTTTATGAAACAATAAGTATCAAAAGATTGACACTAGTTTAAGTCTGATTTCAAAGTGAAATTAATTCCAACGACCACTATTGGATTTAATGGTAAAGATATATTCTAATTTCACTTTAAAACCAATTCAAAATATAATCTAATAATATAAATAAATTATATTAAAAAGAGGTTTTGAATTAAAATACAACATTTTACACTATTCATTAAAAAATGAACTTTATCGGAAAGATACCAAAAATTTACACAAAGTAAATTTTGATGTCCCAATTCTTAAGAAGAGTTTTATTTGGTCCAATAGAATGTATAAGAGTGAACAAAACTATATTTAATGACGGTTCGCCATCAAAAGGCGATAAGTGAACCTTTTGTAAAAACTAGGGCATATACGCCTAAAATTGAATTCTTTCTGTATTTTAAGCCTTTATCTTTTATTGGATAAATGTAAAAACATTTAAAAACATATATAATCATATTTTAGTTATTTCTATCCATTCTCGCCAATACAACGACTACATGTTAACTACCATTTAAAATAATATTATTTTATTATTAGAGTGCAACGTAAGACTCCCAAGAAACTCGTTGTTGCGTGTTGGGTACGCCATCGAGCATAGCGTCCCCTTTTTATTCACAAATATGGATAAATATGAAAATTTCATATTCTTTATTTACCTGGGGTGTTACAAAAATTCACATAAAATTGTCTAAATATCATTTAAAAAAATATATTTCAACCTTATATTATGTTAACTTCAAATAATTATCCATTTGGTGCCACTTTCACCAGAATATGACTTTATATTATTTAAATATTTTTTAGTAATTACATGTGTATCCCATTCCTAACTTATAAAAGGGAACCTATTATCCTCCATTATTCACAAAATTTTAGCACTCTAGATAAAATAATACCTACCCAAAAAACTTCCTAGATCACCTACCTTCATTATTGAGCTTATTTTCTTACCCTAAGACCATCCTAAGTAGGCTTATGTTTTAAGAAAAAGAAGGTCTCTCAAAGAAGAGGTAATTGTCTTACCCAACTCTTTGAAAATTTATTTCTTTTTCTAATTATTATAAATTTATTATATCCATAATTAAATAATGAATATAGTATCATAAATATAATGATATTTTATTTTGATTACGACACAATCATTTTTCATCTCCTTTCTCATCCAATGGGAAATGAATGCATCGCTTGTGCGTGCGTACAAACTACCATCTACATGAAGTGATGTATTTCATTTTACATCACAAATTTTCATGGTTGGTTATTATGATGTATTTAATGTTTATATATTATATTTATAACATAATTATTCTTATGGAATTATAATATCTTATATACCTTCATACCTTTACATCTGTTGGAAAATGATAATGTACAACATGATTTGTTTTTCATTTCCTCTTTACATGGATAATAATAAAGATATTTAAAATTAATATACAAATGATATTTTTTATATAATAATGATTCTATAAATGTTATTTATTATTTACCTTTCTTTTGTTCTAACTAACAAAAATTTGAAACATTACTCGTGTAAAAGTATGGACTATCGTCTCTACGAAGTGACATAATTCATTTTCCGAACCACTTTTTATGAATGGTTATAAAAATTTAAAAATATGATATTTTTTTCATGTTTTAAATTATATATATGATTAAAACATGAAAATGTTTCAATAATTGGAACCTTTAAACCAAATAATGAATGAAAAATGAACCAGTTTTCACCCAAATAATGATTTTAATGAAGAATTGTTAATAAAGGGATAATTAGAATTTATAAGGGAATTATATATACTAATATATATATATTAGTTTTATTTTTTAAAATATTTATAATAAATATATATTTATTATACATAAGTTTTTAACACATACAAATCAAGGAATGACTTTAGGTAAGGGTTTATGTTAGAATCTCATTTCTTTTCAGGATTGTCTATACTCAATTTACATCGAGTGAATTCATATAGATATTACCATTTAAAACCCATATATTTTATTTTACTTTGGTTATTCATGAAAATTTCAAATAATATTACCATTTTCTCTCTTTGGTACTTAATATTATGGAGAATATTTTTGTAAGAAAAATCAACCTTATTTCCTCTTCAGTTAACAAACTTTTTATTCCATGTCTATATTGTTTAAAATATTTTCAAGAATATCCTTTTCAATGATAAAATGAGTATTTAAATTTATTTTCAACCATATTTGACTTTATTTTCAAAATTTTAAATGGAATCTCCTTGTTTTTAGAATAAGGTACTTTTAACTTTTTTTTACTAAACACGTGAAATGAATATTTTTTAATGTTTACCAAATAAATGAATTTTAACACCATAATAAATTTTATTTTATTTGAATATTAAATTAAAATTTTCTATAGTTATTTTTAAATATATATTTTTTCAATATTCTAGAATTTTTTAGTTTTAAGGACACTGAAGGAAAAAGATATTTTCCCCTATTTTAAAAGAAATGTTCAAATGCACTTTTAAAGGTATTTTTCTTCTAAGTAAACATCAGTGTTTGTTTATTATGATTCACTGGGTATATGATATAATGATATAATAAATTTTATTTATCTAGATTGATTATGATTATGTGATGATGAAATGTTTATGAAGCTTATTTATTTTCCATGGGTTATTCTATGATGAAATGATGAATGTTTTATGATATTATGGAATTAATATTTATGGTTTTTATTAAGTGATGGGAGGGAATATTAAATCCATATAATGAATTGGGTAATGTGATATAAATATATCATTATATTATAATGATAAATGTTGTCATGATTGTGAATAACTATATTCACATTTTAATGTATGAGTATGATTACAGCTAGATTTTATCATAAGACTATGTATATACATGATTTTTAATTACTATGTCCACATTTTGATATGTGATTATTATTTATTCTAGATATTATCACAAGATAATGTATGTAAAATATTTAAAATATAAATGTTCACAAGATTATAATTTTTTATTCTTATGATGCTATATTCCTATGTTATGACTCTTGAATGATGATTTCTTCTTTGACACCCTTATTAATCATGACTCTAGATATGATTTGATTTTGGAGTTTATGATTGAATATTTTCTAGGTATAAATCCTTTATATTGATAATATTCACTTTATTATGTTATCATACCCTTATGATCATCTTATTCTCACTTATGATTGATATCTCCCATGTTTACTCTTACTGAACATCTGATATATCTCTTTCTTATGTTTTCATTCCCTAGGTTTGGATTGAAGGATATAAGTATGATATGTTTATAAGGGTACCAATATGAATAATTTTTTTAGAGATATTGAGGATATTTTAAGAAATAAGTTGATTATGTATCTATTTTCCAAAGACACTAAATCTTTATGGTCCTCAAGCGTGGATAACTATGATATATATTGAATATTTATTTAAAATGAGGTAATATTTATGTGTGTTATTCTTGAGTTTACTCATGGTACCTAAATCATATATCCCTACAATGGATTTATTAAAGATTTATATCTCATGAGATTAAAATATTTATGAAACTTTTAGAGTAAACCAAATCCATAATATTTATTGGACCCAGGGAGTAAACCCGATATATAATGTTTATATGTATTGGTGGGTGAACCCAATCATAATTTTTATGTGACTTGGAGAATGAAACTACTAAAAAATGTTTGTAATAACTTGTACACACTTACAGAATAGACACCTCGCCTTTTTAATATGGTCATTGGGTCCTAGATTGCTAGGTGCCACTAGTTTCCCCGCATAAACATGTTGTTCCCCTCCTTGGGTACCGCCTAAATAACCAAACAATCATTAAACTAACGAATATCCCCAAAATACATCACATTTTCCTTTAGTGTGCCTTTTACTCTCTCAAAAACACCATAAGAAACTTCCTAGGATGTCAAAAATCTTGAAACTACACTAGGATAAACTCTCTTAAATATGGATTTCTAATATAGCAGAGTCCTGAAAATAATGGTTCACCTTATTGACATGGGTAATAAAATTTAGTCCTTTATCCATTTAACATTATAAGGAGTCAATTTCTTATCCCAAATAATGTATTTTTTATGAAACCTATATTTCAACACAAGAATTTCCACTAAACTTCTGGATAGGTACCACCTTTGATGCCGCCATAATGACTAGGAATCACTAACAACTCATATAACCATCCTTTTTAATATTTCTGTCAGGTCCTTGAAAACAAAGAACCACCATTTTTCTATAGAAACATGTTGTTCCCCTCCTTGGCCCCCAACCACATGCCTAAATGGATCACCAGATTAATTACTATCCCAACATTCCAACACATGTTATTTTAGTATCCTTTTTTCTCATTCAAACATACCATAATAAAATTCCTTGAAGGCCACCCATATTAACACTACTCCATGATAATCTTGCTTAACTATGGAATTATTATTAATTATGCTCTTAAAAATAAAGGTACAACTTATTGACATGGTTAGTAACATTTAGTATTTTAACCCTTTAACTTTCGGGGGGTGTTAAAATTTTTAGGGGACTTGGCGAGTGAACCCAATTCACAATTTTCATGGGACATGGGGAGTGATGCCAATCCACAATGTTTATGGGATAAGGGGAGAGAACCAAATCCACTATGTAATAATAGACAAGTTTTTTTCCTAATATATTATAAGAAATGAGTGTTTAACATAATCCACTATCAAAGATAGTTGTTTATCCAAATGAAATATATCACATGGTAATTTAGCATAACCCACTATGTTATGATGGTCTTGGTGGTTATCCTTGACTTATGATATCATATGAGTACGTATATGCCACATACTTATATTATGATTTAAGTTTCTATTTTCATGGTAGATATTTTAATTATAGTATCATTTACTTATGATATTTCCATGTACCTTTTGGTGTTAAAATTTTGTTCATGGAGATAATATAAAGTCTGAGTAGAATTTTGAGAAATTTTGGATAAGAAGATGGTTGTGTGCCTTAGTTGAAGAAAAACTGGAGCCATTGTAAAGCTAGCATGAGTGCATTACTTCAAGTATGTATGTAAACTATATTGAAATACCATGATAATTCCTTCATTAAAACTAAGGAAACATGTTTAGTCTTGTTTAATGTAATGTTCCTCTCTGTGCCCTCCAAAGTAGGGCACCAAACACTGTAGGCATTGGTTGGCCTCCTAGAATGATTTAACCACAAGGTTGGGAACCCAAGGATGAATTACATATAAATGGAACCCCCAAACTATAAATTAAATAAAGTAGGATATAATAAGAGATAGATCACAAAAAACCTTTGTTTGAGTGCCTTAATACTTCATAAAACTCTATTAGTGATTTTCAAATAAAATCCTAAGGCTAAGTGATGGAAAATGAGGGTATTTGAGTCCTGAAAGGCAGTTTAACATAAAAACCTTATTATATACCACCATTTACCAATCACTATAAATAGAATAAGGTGAATTATCCTTATGATATTGTCCAATTAAAAAGAAGGTAAACATTCCATGGTGTCTAGGTACCTCCAATACAGGTGGATATGCCATTCCTCAAGTGTTTACTTAGGCATGGAACTTGACCATGTCACCTACATGGGTGGAGAGTTTCTATTTCCATAAGTGTTCCTTTGTATCCCCCATGGAACCATATCACCTAGGTTTTTCCCCTATAAAGAATGTTTTACCTAGAATTATTCATTTACAACCTTATAGGCATGGTTGGGTCATTTTTTCACATTGATGTGGCCCTTATAATCATGTATCCATTTAATGATGGGAATCTATTAATATGTAAAAGATACCCCCATTGGGTTTCTCACCCTAATATGGATCCCTAAGTTATATTAATTAAGAATACCTTTGATAGTAGGGATACTCTATCTTTAGGAACTAATGGAATCGATCATAGCCTTGCATTTCTACATGGATTCTAGAGCTTCTGGGGTTGTTTCCCAGGTTATCCATCTTGTACAAATCTCATTTTTAGTCACATACCTTAGAGATAATCAATGGGTAGTTGGTAAAAATGGGATACCATTCTAGAGAAAGACACTTTCACATTCACCTAGATAATATTCCATTATAAAACATAAAAGGATAACCATGCATAAATCATAAACATAATTTGTTATTTGGAACCTATTGCCTAGTGGTCCTAGTCAAATGAACTTAAACTAAAAGACACAATGGTAATGATTTCATGAGATCAAAAGGAATTCTATTGGTCCTTATTTTATAAACTTAAAAAGTAAAATAATGACCCTAACTATATAACCTTAAAAGGCACACTAATAGTCTTAGTTGTATAAACTTAAAAGAAACACCATTAGTCCTTGTCACATGAACTTAAAATTTATGACATGCCTTGTTATATGGATTTAAACCATGATATAAAATTATATGTTTTTTTGATTCTATTTATAAGGATACATAGTAATCCCATTTTAAGGGCCCAATACCTCAACCACAACATTCCGCCCCCTTTATAAAATACCATGCCTTTATGTGTGGTGGGAAATCCTTCCTTTCTATATAGATTTAAATTATATATTATTTAACTATTTTGATAATTATGAATATCAAAAATAGGATAATAAGAACATATTTTGTGGTGTTATTTAAAATTAACACTGTTAGTCAACTTCTTTCACTAATGTTTAATAATTGTTATTAATAAGAATGATTTCACAAACATGATTAAATATATAAGAGAGTCTTTCAATAGACAAAAAACTCCATTTTGGGATGAGATTGACTCCTATACTATAAGTTTTGACATGTATAACCCATGAAACCAAACCAAATAGGCTTATGAGGAAATGTCACAAATAAAAAATGGGGAACACAATGTGAAATCCTTTAATTTTAATAGATATTAAGGTAATCTTCCTTTTTCATTTATGAAACTACACTGATTTTTGTTTTTGTTTTTGAATCTCTAATATAATCTTGGATAATATATAATAATGAATTAGGCTCCATAACCATATTTAGGGAATTTAAATGGAATCCAACATTTATATAAATCAATAACTATTGACTCCATGAATATATATTATTACTGTCATTGTTACCACTGACTTAGATCTGAGGAACTGATGAACACTATTAACCACCCAATAGCTAAAATGTTAAGTTGAGAATGCAATGGTATATGAATAACTCTACAATATGATAATTACCATATTTTAAACAAACCATGCTAATATTAAGGGGATAAATCCATAAATGTTATCACTATATTTATAGGAAAGCAATTGAAATATAAAACCACTTTAAGAGTTTTCCCCCAGAGTGAGATAATGCCGAAATTCCTTACCAAAGGAATCAAATAATGGCTTATCTTATATCACAATGACTACCTAGGAGAAAACTATGAGGGATCTCATCCACCAGGGTCATCACTACCACCATAATAATCCTAACTCCTCATTAAGTTTCTATGTAATATTTGACCCCTATCATCCAGACTCAGGTACTTAGGAGGAAAGTTCATTAGGGAATTTAACCATAGTGGTTCAAGTATAGGTAAATACTCCAAAAACTACTACCATCACTAAGAATAATCATATAATATCAATGATAGAGTAGGGTAAATTTAGTGTCACCATTAGTATAAAGACTTGAACATATTTGGGAAGGACATTGGTGTCTAAATTAACCAACCCCTCATCTATGTGGGATAACAACCATCACTACGAAGGCCCTACCCATAGGGACATGTTAAGAAACTCTAGAGGTCCTCCCTAGAGTAACCATTATGGAGGTTCCCCCATGATATTGTGAATATATACCATATATGTACCCTCTATGGTAATCACTAAGAATTTAGTAACCTAAACTGTCCCCCATAGTAAAATATAATCCATTATCCATGCAGGTCCTCTTAATAGTACCATTTATAGTGTTACTCCTGGTGATAAAATATTCAGCTGATATAGAGGTCCTCCTAATTTCAACAAGCTATAAATCAGAAACTCTAGAGGTCCTCTCTAGATAATTTTCCAAAAATGTCCTTCCTACAATAAATTAATCAACTTTCATAGAGATCCTTCCCATCCTGATGATTGATGAAAATGTGTAGTGGTGAAACTACCCCTACAAGTGTACAAGATTTAAGTACAATACCTATAATTATTGGGTAATTTCTCTCAATAAGTGGATGATGAATAAAAAAGAAACTAATAACATAAAACTCAATAATTTATAAGTAATATCATTTAAGTAATAAAAAAGTAAAGGTAAAAAGGTATATATAAATATGGGTAGTATAAAGTATAATAGAATTTAGAATAAATCCACATAATTAATAATTTAAAAAAAATATGGGGGAGACAAAATATGACCACTAAGTATAAGGGAACCTAAAAATTATATGTCTCTAATTAGGGAGACTCTCAATTAGTATAATAGAACTAAATATACTACACTTAATATTAGTATTTCTATGTCATCACCAGTGGATGTGAAAATAACTGTGTCACTAGTCAGGGTGATACCATAACTAATGGAATAGACCCTTCTTGATCTAGAACTCCCTACCCAAGTACTTGAGCTTCCTATATGGTCTAAATAATAGTAAAAACCATAAAAAAATAATATACAACATCACTAAGAAATTAAACAAATACCATAAACATATAAAATTAATAAACAAACAAAGGTTGATCAATCCATACATCCAAATCCTTTAAGAATTAAATTACAAGAAAAACTCATAGAAATTACATTTAATGTTAATTCAAGGTTTAAAAACCATTTTTAAAGGCACTGTCTAGTAATTGTAATTTATTTTTTGAATCCACTTAAAAATCAGTTTGGAAACCAAGTTTAAATATCAAATTTTTTAATTCCTAAAGTTTTCTCTATTTTTTTCCCATATACATTTACACTAACACACATCATTCATTCCACAAATTCACATGTTAATATATATATATATATATATATATATATATATGCACATACATCCATGTATATGTGCATAACCATCAAATAAATTAGAAGGGATTTTAAAATCACCAAATTCATTCATACGATCCATTTAGGCAATTTAACAAAACACTAGGTGTGATAGATTAGAGAAAATATATTTTTACCATGTTTCTGATTTGAGAGAAATCCTTTTTATTCAAATAAAAATGAAGTGAAACATGATTTTTCCATTAAATACACCTTAAAAATACATAGTACTATTGGTAGGGTTCCAAAACACTATTTAAAGCATAATAAATTATGGTTCTTTAATTTAAAGAACGATACAAGTGGAACATACCTAAAATCAATTAGATACTCATTTCCTTTGATGGATATCATTAGAACGAGCCTCAAACCTAGATTTTGGATCCTTAGACAACAAAAATCACAATTTAGTGGCACTCTATATTCATTTAGGGGTTGGTTGAGAGGAACATCGTAAGGGGTATACAAGTGAATATGAAGAAATGACGGAGAAAGTAGAAATAGATAATAAATATACCTTGAATATCTGGACATGAATCGAGAAGAACCCATCTTAAACCAACATGGATCAAAGGGGAATCAAAGGGGAAAGGTGTGTCTAAGATACCTAGATGTGTGTGACATTAGACGAATATGGATAGGGAATGGGTTTGATTTAGGGTAAAATAGAGAGGATGGAGTTTTGGTATTTTTTATATTTTTAATATTATGGCCACTGTACATAGTTTGGATGCACGGTTCATCAAACTATTCACCAACCTTGAACCCCCTACTGGGTACCTTGAACACCTATATAGTTAGCCTGTAGAGTGTGCACCAACCATGTAAAGTGGGTCTATTTAAATTATAGGTCACCCCCATGAAATTTTCATGATTGGTACAAATTTTGAGTACTATCCATGCACCATTTAACAAATCCCCAAAAATTTCAATTTTGTTTGAATGAGGTGTCCTGAAACTTGAGGAAAAGACCAAAAGTTAATAAATAAATAAAATAAAATAAAAATTCAAGGTCTGGGTGTGAAAATTATTCTCACCATAAAACTTACTCCCCCATAAATTTCTATCTAGATAGGTTGTGTAAGAAATAGAAAGGGAATTAAATACTTCTTAAGGAGAACTAAATTTAAGAAAAACCAAGGAACACTACACCCTCTATAAAAATAAATTATAGGATGTTAGCTGAAATGAGCCACAAACATCTTTTTAAGAACCTAAAAATTTTGATTTTAATGTAATATCCCAACTTTATCATATAAGGTAAGACTTCGAATTTCTCTACAATAGATTTCAAGAAGTATAAAAAACTAGGAAATATAAATCTACTTTAGTGAAGGGTTGGTCTAGGGAGACAAAAAAACCTCTATAAGGAAAAATTAAATTCCACTAGGAATAAAAAACTATGGTGGTATCCTCACCATTTTTATAGTTCCATTAGAATAAAAACTCTAAAAAAATTATCAAAACCACCATCATTATAGTGAATAATGAAATACTTGAAAAAAGAAAGGAATTCGATACAGACCTCACCAAACAGGTCCTCACATTCCTCCCTTGTGAGAGAATACCAAAAATATAAGAACCTTAGATACGATTACTAATGGTTTAGGTTATCCTAAAAATTACACTAATAAAATAATATTTAGACATCCCTCCTCAAGTAAGGGTTAACAATAAAAAATAATCAAACTCTAAGGGATTGAGCATAAATAGAACTTAGGAATTCTAGAACACTAGAATAATAATTAAAGGGAGATAGAAAGGAGAGACCAATACCGATATTCAGTCTCCCCACCATATAAGTCTTATAGTAAAAAGCTTAACTAGAAGAAATATGACACTCTAAAGGAACCATCATGAAGCATAACCTGCAGTTCAATCGAAGAGGCTCCAATAGAATCTAATCAATAGAAAAATATCATTTTACAAAACTAATGTCTCCTGATACGAAAAATCACATAATATAGAATATATCATAAATACAATACAAAATATCAAGTTAGTAATGAGGAAATAAAAAGGGAACATGATAAATGAGAGGAGATGAGGAGGAAAAGAAAGAGAGACATCCAAATGAAGATTTCTGAAGTTACAATCTAAATCCAGGACACTAAACCCCATATTATTAAACCACTAAAGATAATTCATCTAACAACCAAGGTATTGGTTGTTGGTGTTTATAATGAGATGAATTAGGATTCCTAAATAGAGATAAAGGGGTTTCCTAAAATATATAACACTCACTCTAGAAAAAAGAACATGAAATGTTTGATCTACCATTCCAACAGAAGTGTGGGTAGGGTGAGCCACTAAACGAAACTAAAATTGATATATTAGAAAAGAAAATCCAAAGGAATGAATATCCCATAAAACATCAATACTTTATGGGATTTATTCTTTAAATAATGAAACAAATCTAGAACCACATCAAAAATATCCAAAACCTAAATAATATATAATCAAATATAAAACTCAAATAAAATAGTCAAATCAAAAAGATATATCACAAGTACTAAATAATTTAAAATATATCTATTTTAATTATTTAAAATTCATACACCTGAAATTTCAAACCATAGAGTTTCATCCCAAAAATTATTTTGATACTCCAAAATTTTATTACTAAATTACTAGTGAGTTCTGAAAACATTACGTTATTTTCATGTTTTATTTCAACTTACACTATAAATTATAAAACCCCTAATTAAAATTATCATGTAATAACCTAAATCCTTTATTGAAATTATTTTTAAATTTTGACGCAATACATTCATTTCAAAAACAGTTTTTAAATTCACTTTATCAATTTAAAAACTAGTCACTTACCATTAAAACCATCCTTACATTTTCAAAAACTAACAATTTATATCAAGAAACATCAAAAAATAATTAAAAATACACTATATTATTTTCAAAACCATATTTAACGCATTTAAAATTGAATTATCATTTATCTAGAAATAACTTTTACAAAAATTATTACCACATTTTAAAAATAAACCTTCCAACATCAATTATAATGAAAATTAATTTACAGATTCTAAAAAAAACCCTTTTCTCTACAAAACCATTTTATTATAAATATAAATACCACATTTTTTTAAATAAATTTTAGGAAAACTCATTTATTACTTCTAAAAACAAAACCTTACCATTTCGAGACTAATCTTTTTAAAATTACAAATATTTCTTTTCACAAACAATACAACATGTCATAATAAAAAATATATATATTAATGTATGTTCAACACATAATTAAAAAAGGGGACTTGTGTCTGTGTGTATCCTAATAGCAAGGCTTGGTAAACCATGTGCCAATTTTACAAATATAACTATGAGTCATAACGAAATATGTACTCAATCTACACTTGGATTTCCAGGCCCTATGATCTCATCGAGAACTAACAATTAACTCACCTTATCATCCACCTAAAACAAGGAAAAATAAAGTAGGTCACATACCCAGAGAAAATGATAGAAACACAAAAATAAGACTCAGTGTTTGACACCCCATGGAAACTCATGGTGAAAAATGTGAAAGATCTTGCTATTCTCTTTGACTATGTACCTCACAAGTCCCAATATTACTATCTCCAATAAACCATTAATCCCAAATAGAAAAGGTAATTATAAAAAATATTCTCTCTCTCTCTCTCAATAAACTAGGCTCCGATACCATTTTTTCACAAAATAACCCGATTTATCCATCCATTAGATGCTCAAAACCCCATGGCATACCAGAGGTGTGTCCCTAATCCCCCTGAGTTGATGATGATCATAATTAGCATAAAATTTAATCATGGGGTAATAATTATCCTATAAAATAGATTAATATAATATAAAAAAATGGGTAGGACCACTCTATATGTTGGAGGCCCATGAACTATCATAAAATAAATAATATATACACACAATTTAAAAAATATAAGGAAAAATAATTCCCTCAGCTCACCTCCAACCCCCATCAGAGAAATAAACAATAAGACACATCACCCAATCTTAAAATATATAATGAGCCACTGATTAAAGTACAAGAAATTAGTAAAGTCCTATTTGAAAGATTTAACATGGTAAAATAAATAAAATAAATTGACCAACATACCTCCTTGTGACTTCATGAGTCACCATCCAACATTGAAACATGAACAATACATGAGTGAATATAAGAGAATACTATAACTTTAAATTGAAATGTGATATATATATGAGTATAAAAATCCCTAGTAGGTATGCCAATGGATACCAAACCCCATTTATAGTATTTAAATTGAATTTCAATTTCATGATAGTTTTAAATACATTATTGGAAATAGGTTTTTCTTATAATTTGGAAACAAATACTTGGATTCCTTTCTAAAACTTCTTTTCATAACACAAATATATCGAATTCATAATTTCTTTGAAAAACAAATATTCAAAGGGAACTTAAAAAACCTAGGTAAGACACCAAACATACAAATATTATTAAGTAGTAGATGAATAAAAATGAATTTAATAAAATAAAACTCAAGAAGTTATAAGTAATATCATATAAGTAATCAAAATAGAAAGGTAAAAAGGGCTATATATATGGACAATATAAATCATAATAGAAGTAGAAATAAAGGAACACAATCTATAGTTAAAAAACAACATGGGAGAAGAAACTTATTGGAACTAAGGCTACGAGCACCTAGAACTTCTATGTTACTAATTAGAGAGACCCTTAATTAGTGGAATGTAACTATTATACTACATTGGATAGTGGGATTTATATGTCACTACTAGTATATATTCACATAAGCACGACACTAGTGAGGGAGGAAATATAACTAATTGAATGGAACCATCTGATCTAGGAATCCCTACCCAATTACCCAAACTTCCCATGAGGTTTGAACAATAATGAAAACCATAAAACAATAATGTAAAACATCACTATGAAATTCCAAAAATATTATAAATATGAAAAATTAATAAACAACCAAGCTCTATTCAAGAAACACATCAATATCATTTAATAATGAAATTTCAATAAAACCCCATGGAATTTCCATTGAATGTTGATTTAAGGTTTAAAAATTTATTTTTTAAAGGTTTCAATTGAGCCTTGTAATTTATTTTATACATCCACTAAAAAATATATTTGGAAATTCAGTTTGAATATCATATTTTTAATTCCCAAAGTTTTCTCTATGTTATGACCATATATATTGACACACACACACAAACACATCTTAGAGTACACATATTTACATATTCACTTGTGAATTTGTACATATATATACATATGTATACATATATATACACATATATATACACATATATACACATATACATACATACATATATATATATATATATATATATATATATATTTCCACACACACACACACACATTCATGTACACCCATGTATATGTGAATAATAAAAAAATATATTAGATGGCCTTTTAAAATCACTAAATCCATTTATAATGGCCATTCATGAAATTTAGAAAAACACTTCTTTTTTGAGATGAGTTAATACTAATTTTTACCATGCTTCTGATTTTAGAAAAATCCTTTGAAGTGAAGTGAAAATCAAGGGAAACTTTATTTTCCCTTAAAATAATTATTAACAATACTTGGTACTATTTATAAGGATTAATAACAGTAATTAAAAACACATGAAATTTTCGTTCTCGAATTTAAAGAAAAATTTGAGCATAAACCTACATCAAATAAAGAGGAAACTCATATCCTTAAATGAATATAACTGGAATGGGCCTCACAAAAAGCTTCGAAAGCCCTAGATACCTAAACCCACAATTTAGAGGAACTAACTATTCATTTAGGGTTCAAAAAAGAGTAAAATAGAAAGGGGATATGATGGAATGATAAGAAATTATAGAGAAAGAATAAATAGGGAAGGAATCCATGCCTCATATATCTAGACTTGAATTGAGAATAAACCACCTTGAATTTCCATGGATCGAAGGGGAATTGAAGGGGATATGCATGAACAAGCCCCCTAGATGTGTGCAACATGAGAGGTAGAGAGCTGGGTGGAGGTGAAATTTTGGGCATATAGAGATAAATTTTTTTGGTAATTTTTATATTTTTAATATTCTAGGCACCGTTCATGGTTTGAAAACATGGTTGGACAAACTCTGGACCAATCATGTGCCTCCTACAAGGAAACTAAAGCACCTATATAGTTATCCCATATGGTTTGGGAAACTACACACCAACCATAAAAAGTTCATTTTTTAAAATTATAGGTCACCTATTTGACTACCACATAGTTAGTACTAACCATGAGAACTAACCTCATGCCCAATACTAAATCTCAAAATTTTTAAAAATTTAAACAGGATAACCTGAAACTTGAAGAAAAGAATAAAAATTAACAAATAAATAAAATAAAATGAAAATTCAAGGTAGGTGTGTGACACATAATCCAATTTATATCATTTCTCATGTGTTTTTCTTCCATTTAATAAGGTAAGTAAGCCATTATAATTGTAATTTACCTTACCTTAATTAAGATATCCCTAAGCGCATCATATAAAAAAATTTCTCTTCCATTCCTTGGGTCATTGAAACCGAATTTTATAGTTTTTTTTGAATTTTGGAAAATTTAGAAATGCACTACATTATTGGGATTGGCTTCAGTTATCTTAGATATTATTTCTCTCATTTTTTTATCACGTGAATTCATTGCCAAAATATTTAAGATAAAATTTAATTACATGGAATTATTATTTTCATAATATAAACCAGTAGCTATGTTAATAAGGTTTTGTCTATTTAAAGTGATACTATCATAGAAAAATCACATAATTTGAGAAGGTAGGAGTTTATAATGTATGAATTGTTAACAGAATACCATGATTCATAGATGAATCATTATCCTTTTGAATAAAATTTGGGATTTTGATCCTCAAGACCATGGTTCTTTAAATTATAAAAGATTTACTCATGGATATACCTTTTATAGACTTCAAAAAATCAAATAAGTATTCCTCACATTAATGTAACTATCTTATTAACTCCCCTCTTAAATAATTAAGGAAGAAGCACAAATATAATTCATCATCTGTCAATCCTTTAAGAGAAAATTTATTCACTGTTATAATTAAAACCTTGATAAATGTAAAGGTATCTTAAGTTGTTACACTATTAAAAGTGGGTAAAAATTACAATTGATGATGTTTTAGCTCATAATTCTATTCCCTTAGTGATAATTTGATACATGGATGATTTCTTCTCATTTGATGTATTTTTACACCTCTAATTTTTGGTAAAAATTTATAGAAATTTTCCATGGGCCATATGCTACCACTTTTTCCAATATTCCTCTATTTTTAATTTTTACATGGATTTGTGCATGTTTTTAAGAGTATGGAGGTGGAATATAGATGTTAAAGGGGTTAAAACTAGGTTAATCTAGGGTTAGGGTACTTTTTATAGATTTTTAGCTACATCAGTCCCATAGGCTAACCGATGAGGCTCCTAGATAGAAGTAATTCTTCCTAGAATCCATTGACTAGCTGGTGGTGCTCCCAAGAAGAAGTGAATCTGCTCAGTGGTCACCAGGTAGCTGGTATATAACACTGACTAGCCTATGGAATTTGAAAAATCCTATTAGGTATTCTGAATTTGTAGACTTTTTTTAAAATATAACCCTGATCACTTTTACTTATTCCTTCAGTCCCCATTTGACTCCCAATACCCTAGGAATCTTATCCAATGATTTTTGGGTGCTATCCCTATTAGGGTTGGTTCCATAGAACCAAATTGTTTAGTACTTGATTACATGTTTTTCATTATTAATGAAGTTTTATTATCACACTATTATTTTTCATCTATAGGAAATTTATATGTGATAATGTCCTAAGAAAATATGTTGCGCTGAAAGTCCATAATAGTTCCATACTATGATGAGAACCTAGAGTTTCTATAACATCATTCTTGAATAAATGTCCTATGGTTGAATTATATTGTTCAACGGGACACATAAGATACAAGCTATCAGAGGTAAGAGGATTATAATACATTGAGACACATTATCATGGTTTTTCCTTTGGTAATCTCCAAGATAGGAGGTTATGATAATAGAATCATTAATAGGAAATCCATATTTCCATGTGTCATTGGATTCTCCTATATACAGATGTGTGTATTTGTCCTTAGAATTTAATATTATCATTAATGGATATCATAACTCGTGTGATTTAATATATTTATAAAAACCATGATGACATATATTCATATTGAGGTAGGATAGTTGGGTACGTCACAAGTGATATTGTATTGATGGATAACATGAGAAAGGATTTATCCCTTCTGTCCCTGGAAAGGAGTTGATATCTCAGGTCCTTTTAGGGAAATATAACTATCTACATAAATCCATGGACATGGTGTTCAGTGGGAGAGTTCATTTCTATAAAGTTAAAGAAAGATATATTGAGAATATAGGTTGATGGAACTAGTATGCAACCTACTTGATTCAAGATACCATGATAAATGGATTATATTACATGGTAAGTGTTCATAAAAGGCTGGATGTCATCATGACATAAACTTATTTCTCTATGGGTTCCTTGGAATGTTACTAGAAAATAACCTTGTACTTTAGGTGGTTATGACTAATGAAACTGATAAATAGGCCTAGAGTGTTACACACTAAGTGTATATGTAATATTAGTTAAATTCAAGTATTTAATTTAACAAATTAGAATATATAATATTTATTTGGGTTCGGTTGATTTTTATAATTCAATCACAATTTATTCAAAAGAATAAGTGAGTTAAATAATAACAATAAATATTTATCTTCAATTCTAGTGAATATAATATTAATTATATTTATCATATAATAATGTAGTGAAATTTATTTAGTAAATAAATTGTCATTATTCAATGTTTGGTAAATACTAAGGAGGGAAAATTGGACCTACTTTAATGGTTTGATTGGAAATAATATCAACGATATATTTTTTATATATTTTAAAGGTGTTGAATATGTAAAATGAATAATAATAATATTATTATTATTAGACATGGGTTAAATTAATAATTATAATGATGGAAATGATTTATTGTGAAATTTTCCAACCCTAAACATTCCATAATAAACATCTTACTATATCAATTTCCAAAAACACAATTGTTGTGAACAACAGATAGAGTGAGACTCTCTCAAGATCTAGAGAGAGATCAAGAGATCTAGAGTTCTCTCCTCTCCTCATCTCTTAATCTAATGAGAAAAATTCAAGAGTTTTTTATTCCTTGAGAATAATTATACTGCGATCAACCATGAATGACATAAGAGATTAGGATCAGACATACTAGTACTCAATGATTCTATGATGATGTTCAAATCTTGTGGTGCATATTTGGATAACTTATATATGGATTTTACACTTGGATCATATAATGAAATTATGATGTGATGAGATATATTCCATTAGATAATCAACAAATAGATAATTACAAGTTGTGTTAATTCTATATCTTTTCATAAATTAATTATATATTACATGTGAAGACCCCCCTCTTCTTGTTCCAATATTTAAATCTTGTCAAGTAATCTACAATTTTCATTATACATAGAATTTTAATCATTTATGGAAACAATTACACATATATTAAGACTAAAATCCAAGTTGTCCAAGCAATCAAAGGATAATTCCACTATGCCTAGAACCTACATGTGGTATCAGGGTAGTCACATGTTTAATTTTTAATTATTTATTATTTTGGATTGTTTGCATAAATTTTCATTTTATTTTACTTATATAAATTCGTTTTAATATCCGACATCATTGTATCTTATATTTCTTCATGCTTGCTAACATAACCTCTATTCAGTTAATGATTAAAAATGAATAAGCATTCGATTCATACAATATAGAGGTTCCAAAGGTTCTTCATATAAAAAACTAGAATATATGGTGTGTACTTCTTGTATACACACCGTGTAATTTTTTTTCATGTCTATATCCTGTGATAAAGTCAGATAGATCCCGTGTAATAGGATATAAGATCTAAAAAAGTGGATCTTCATGTAGATCCGAATAGACTAGAACATGGGTTAAAGAACTACATGATGTTTAACCACTATTCATCATGTGTAGTATTTTTTTTCTCTCGATTGAGAACACATGACATCCCAATCATTCCATGTATCAGATACACAACACAGGGAATAAAATTCCATGAAAATAAATGGTCACACACAGTGAATATTGGACAACACACCCTATACCTCAAGCCTATCCATGGAAAAGGAGCATGCCCATACCCAAGTCATGTACTATGGACATGGGTGGAATAAAAGTACACCCTGTTTAAAATAGAACATGCTATGTAGTATGCTACTGACAGTGTTATCAATTTTTTTACAAAGAGAAGAGTTAAATATTTAATTAAACCCATCAATTATGTGTTACATGTGTCATTAATTCAAAAATACCTTCCATATTATAGGATTAGTAATTATATATTAAATTAAATTCCATGTTAAATATTTTATGGACACATGATGTTTTCTCCAAGTACACTTTTCTACTTCATTAATTTTAAATTAAATTAATTTTGTTTAAAATTATAGAAAATGGTGAGTTAAGTATGGTTGGATATACTTAATATAAATTTAATTAATTATATTAATTCATGGTGAATTATCTCAATTAAATATTGAATTGAAGTAATTGATAAACTAGATTTAAAATGTATTCTTTTTTTCTTGATGCATGGATGATCATGAGATTAGACCAACACTTTGTATGTGAAAATTGATGGCCCATGAGTCATTACCTCTTCCTTATTATGTAATGCCCTCCATGCCCATGGTTTCTTTCTATAAACCCCCTTTATCTAATCCATTGGATCCCCTCACCTTCACATGAGTAAAATCCTATGTAAGGATAAATCCCCCAGTTGAGAGTAGGTAGTCAAGGTTAAGGAACCGAGGTGAAACCAATTAAGGAAACACATAAGAGACAAGGAGAAATATTATAATATTAACCAAGCCATGGTTAAAGGTTTTTTTCCACTAGGGTTGTGTGTTATTTTATCATCGACTAGATACATTAACCATTATATAATATCTTGATCATGTCACTTATATATTATTTATGTTAGTTATATAGTTAAAATATTTATGTTTGTGAATGATTCTCACCTAATTTATGAATTAGAAAGCATGAAATATGGAATAAAATATAACCAGATTATGTATAAATGTTTTATAAGACACTCTTAATCACTTAAGTAAAATAAAATTAATATTAATAGGGAATATTAAAAGATAAAATGGTATTTTCTTATAAGGGTAAAAATCCCTCAAATAAAATATTTAGTCGGTATAGATTTACACTAATTAATTTAGAAACAATCTCATAGTTTAAAGTGATTCACCAACCCAAGTTGAGGTGCTTTCAATTATCATGGAATTTTTAGCTTGACGTTTTGGGTTGACTTAACTTGGTTTACATCAAGGTTTGACTATCCAAGCAGGGCTTGGTGTAACAAAGAGGAAAAAGTTGAGGAAATATTTAAATGGTATTTTAGGATTGGGGATTTTACTCAATGAATAATGGAACTATTAGTTAATGGAGTTGGAAAGTTATGCCTACCTAATAAACCTTAAATAGATTGTCAGGACCATGTCTGGGTTATGATAAGGTTAATATGGATCCTTTCCACTATAATATCTAAGAAATAAGATATTCCAAAACTGATGGTGAGGGCTATTGGGTTTCAAAAAATAGTAGGAGATTAATGTAATTTAATTAATTTTAAATTTATTTATCTATTATATAATCAAAATAAGTACTAATAATCTTCTATTAATTTGTAAAAATGGAAAATCAAATGACTTCAATAATATCAATGTGTTATATACTAGATAAGTATAGCCTTACCACTATAAAAAATTATAGTATTGGTATAGGCACTTTCACGTTATACCATTCCATGAACAAAAATTATATGTTTTTGAAACCCCACTTCTCGAGTTCATTTCCAAATAGGCTATTGAGGATGAAGTATCTTTCTATTTAAATCATGTGGATGATGCTATGAATTTCAATTGTTTCATTCTATCCTCCATGTCCAATGATCTTATAAATTAATATGATTATATGGATATGCATAGCATAATTTCTCACCTTAAGGATCTCTATTAAGATAAGGTGAGATAAGGGAGATATGAGATCTCCAATTTACTATTCATGTGCAATATTAGATACCTAGTGCCAATTGGGACACATGTAGTCAAGATAATTAGCTACAGTGAGCACTTGGACATCTTAGTTTTTATGATCCTTAATGATATGCATAAATATCTCATTCTATCTTCACAACCTAATAACTTCTCCAGTTTTATTGTGAATTATAATATGATAAATAATGAGAAGAAACTTTCTGAACCTATTAAACTTATTCTAAAAGTTGATAAAGATATGGGGAATGAAAAACCCACTATAATTATGGTGAATAAGAATAAGAAGAACAAGGTGAAGGGGATGAAGACTCATTCCAAATATAAGGCTCTATGTAACAACCCTCAATTTTTAATGAAGGTACATATCACTATTTTTTTACATTTTGAACACCTTAAATGGACCTAATTATGATTATTAATCAATTCATGTAGGTCACATGAGCATATAGAGATCATTCAGAGACTAGAGTTATTGAAAATTAGCTAAGTGACTAGGCTGCCCAGTTTGTCTAAATCATGCACCCTAGGGTGCACGCTAGTGCGAGTGAAGTCAGGGGAATCTGCAAGTCCACACAGTTTGTATTCAACCATGCAGGCCTAGGCACATAACCATGTGTCCTACTGTAGTTCTGGGATAGAGCCTTACCACATGGTTTGAGCATGGTTTTCAAACTGTGCGCCTAAATTGTACAGACCCTATTTTGGTGGTAAAATGACCCTTTTCCCATATTTTTTAAAAAACCCTTTCCCCTTTCCTCCCTCCAACAGCTAAACCAATGGATTTCTTCCCTCTACAAGCTCAAACCCTCCAAAAATTCAACCTCATAATTCTCCTTCATATGGTTTCCGATCTTAGATTCAAAGGAAGCATTGGATATCCCAAGGTAAAGCTAACCCCACCCACACTTCTTTCCTCAGTTAATCTCACCATATACTATGCTATTTAGGTGTAGGATATTTCGTCCTATTTTCAGGGAATTGGACTGAAACTCATATCTATTCTAATATTCTTCAAATATGAGGCCGATATCGAGCGAGGAATTATTTATGGATCTAAGTTGGTGGTCACATAGTTTTCTATTTGAGTTTTGGTCGTTCATATTTAATCTATTGTTCCATATGTTGTAATTTTCTGAGAATCTAAATTATATTGGTTACTTTATGTCTAAATGACCATTTTTTATTATTATAGGTGAATTTAATCTTTTTTATGGGTTTAGAAATCACACATACCCTATGTGGACACCCATAGGTGCACCACCTTGAAATTGGTCATTTTGGCCAAATGGATCAAAAATGCTTTGAACCAAATTTAGCTTTCGGCTTGACTTTAAAATAAAAATGCCTTTGAGACAGGTGTAATTTATGTTTTACAAGGTGCCTTATTAGTGTTTTTACCCCTTATAATTGGAATTTCTCAATTGTTCAATTGAGTTTTTACATGGCCTTACACTTGACACCTATGACTTATGATGAAATTTTCCATGTTTAGGAAAATTGAATGCATTGTTTTGTATAGGATGTATATTGTAATGTGATAACTTAATTTACAATGAATTGGTTTTAAATTTAATGGTTTCATGGGATGTAATGACCTTACCCTTTCTCTTGTTTTATAAGAAGGCACTGTATGAAATGAATTTCTTAATTGTAAATGGACTTGATTAATGGATGGTGAACCCATGCATTTGTTAATACTTTGTGTAAATGATAAATTTTAAATGGGATTCCTTGAATGACTTGAATATTGTTAAAGGAACATGTGAGAGGTTTTTCCTCACATTTCATATGGTATATTTGATCACACCTTGGTTTGCATGTGAAAGTCTTGACAACATGACATAAGAGGTAATGCCTTATGCTAATATTCTTTAATATGAACATATAATATATATATATATATATTATAAATGATTATGACATATAGGTTGTAGAGCCAAGGGACCATGAGAGCCCTTGGGAGGGCTGACTATGTGAGCTTCCCAACTCGAGCTAGGGGATTGAGCGTGAGAGCTTCCATGGTGATGGATACCATTGGGTTACATCTCGATCCTACCAGCAACTGGAGCTAGGGTATTGACCATGAGAGATACCCTAGTGATGGATGTCAGTGGGTTATATCTAGATCCTTCCAGCACATGCATACCAAGAGACCATGAGAGCTCTTGGAGTTGGGCTAAGGGTTAGACCATGAGAGCTTCCCCTGGTATTGGATATCTGAGAGTTATATCCTGATCCATCACAACACACACACACACACACACACACACACACACACACATATATATATATAAATATAAAATTATACTATGTTTATATGTTGCGACTTGATTAGACATACCAACCATGGGATGGAGAAGTTAGACCCTCCAAGTGTACTTTAGGAACATGATTGGTATGTTATTTATTTATTCTGCATTACTTTACTTTCCTGTTTTTACCTGCACACTGTTTATTTATGACAACCTACTCAAATTACATGTAGACACCATTAGCAGTGGCCTACTAAGATTTTTATATCAAACCCTACTCAATCCACCTTTAGAACATGAGAAGACTATGTTTCTATATGTTCTAGTAAGGGTAAAGTCCCCTCTATAGGTTGTTGATATGTGTACATAACTAGATCTTAGGAGAAGAGGATCTGGCTAAGGCTTGAGATGCTATGGAGCAACTTTTGTTCTTTTGTTTCTTTTTGTATTAAATGACTATATGCCTGTTACCATGTTCTCCTTTTGTAATATATCATGCCATGCATCATGTATTGACACTGCCTTGAGGATTTTGGTTATGTTATTTAGTTGTTCAGTTATCTATTTCTTCATATTCTAGTTTATTTAGTTAGTTATTATGCTTCTACTATTTATTGCATCTATCTATTGTAATATGATTTTCTACTATCTATTATCCTCTTTATCTACTATGCTACTCTAACATGTGGGTATAATATCCCCATGTACTACCTTTACACCCTCGCTACTAGTCCACAACCTCTAGCATATGGGGATACATGCATGAGGTCATGTGGCCAACTAGGCTTGGGGCACAGTTAAGTGTCATCCGGGTCTGGGACGTCAAAAAATGGTATCAGAGGGGTTTCTTTCTTGATTTACTATTTTTAAATAATAGAACAGAGATTGGGAAAACTTAGGACTTGGTCATAATTCATTCTTGGGCGTCGCAAACCCATATACAGGGTAAAAGTCAAGTTTCCTTAAATTATAAGTGTTATTGATTTTTCTATTTACTGTTGATATAATTTCATTATTGGGTGTTTCAAATGTCTTGTGATTTTACCTATATTAGAGTGATTGAGATTATGGTCTCATTATTATGACTTGATGAAATGAGGGTTATGCATTAGATCATGCATCATTATAGGAAAAAATGAATTATAGGCCATGCATCTTTCCATGACATATTTAATTTTCACTGACAATTTCTTATTTCATGTTGATTGAAACTTGTTATCTATATTAAATTATTCTGAAATATCTTGTAGGATCAATAATTTTCTATGGTGTGAGTTAGTGTGTGCCACGTTTTGATTCATAAGGTGTATGTGCCCTTATAGATCATAAAGTGGAATTCCATCTATCTCAACCATTTAAAAGTTGTATAATTATATGAAAAAGAAAAATTTAAATAGAAATTCCATCCAAGTGAATGAAATATTTTGGTTTACAAGGTGTATGGGCCCTTATGGATCAGAAAATGGAATATCATTGGATCCTTCCAATTCAAATGTTTTAAATGTTTAAATGAGAAAATTTTAAAATGGGAAATGACTTATAACTTGATAAAATCCATCTTGAACATGCCTAGAAAATAAACTTGACCCAAACCCAGCCATAGTAGTGGGTAGTGGGTCTTTCTTTGTTCTTGTGTATTATTATGGAATGTTCTATCATTTAGAAATGGATTTTGAAGTAGGAAGAGTGGCATGTTTATTCTTAGAGGAAGGATTAAGTACCTGTCCAATTTTATTTAAATCAAATATTATATATTTCTTAAATATCTTCTGATATGTTCGTTTGGTAGTTTAGAATTATTCCACCATAATGTCTTTGAGTCGCATGACCTAAAGGTGGTGAAAACCATGTTCCTGATGTGGTGGGCCATGATTTGCAAGTCACTCCTCTTATTGAGCCACCTGTGTCTCATCCTTTTATTCTAAATGTGGGTGATGAAACCCAATTTTGAGAAAGAATTTTCTGTATTCTTCATGGTATGTAAGGAAAAGTGTGACTTGCCCTGATTATGGTAGAGTTGACTCATGAGTTTCATCAACAATATCCTCCCACCTTCTCAAGGGATGGAGGACCACATGCTATGGAGTCTTGGATCAAGGCTATCCTATCTATATTCAAGAACCTAGAGAAGAATCTAGAGTGGAGGTTTAATCTAGCTACTTATATGATTTGGGATTTAATTAAGAGGTGGTGGGATGTCATCACCCAGGAAGAATATAACATATTCATGGTTTGGAATGATTTTCTGATCAATTTTTATAACTACTTATTTCCCCAGACTCTATAGGATAATAAAGCTAGAAAATTTAAGAACATTTATTAGGGGACCATGTTAGTTATGGAATACTTGTCCCATTTCATTGAGATATAGTAGTTTTCTACCTCTCTAGCTGCTGATGATTTGATGGATTCTAGACAATTTGAAGATGGGTTGTGTTATTCCATCCAATCGTAGGTCAATGTGTTCAGGATGATGAACATATCTGAAATATTCAACCAAGACCTTATCATAGAGAGGAATATTATAGATTCTAAATGTGTGAGCTAGGAAAGTTTGACACATAGAGCTTTTAGTGGATCTTTATCTAGGTCAAATAGGAATTTTGAGGTTTATCGCAGAGGAAGTAGTAGTCAAGCTCTTAACACTGATAGTTATCTTGTCTATCACTAGTGTGGAAAGCTAGGGAACACTAGGTTTTAGTGTCCACTGAATCCAGTGGAGTGAAGAGGCTATGGAAGGATGGTCCATATACAATTCTTCTACATGAATTTACCAATAGTGCCTAGCAAGCATGGATCTACACCTACTCCTCGGTCAGGAGTGGGGTCTGCAGGATCACAATAGTTAGGTAACTGGAATACCACTAGTAGATCAGGTTGAGGTAGAGATGAGGCACCCAAAAATATGATTCTCAATGCCAGTAGAGTAGTCTTGTTCAGGGTAGTCAGATAGTGACTCAAGGATGTGTTACAGGATAGTTACATGTAGTACATCCTACATTTCAGGAGTAGTGTTCCAGACCATCTTGTTTAAGAGGTACTATTCTAGTAGCCTCCTCTTTAATGTCTTTTCTTTTTGATATAATAGATTCTCACTATTTTATATCGAAGACAATCACTGGGAGCTTGGTCCTTGACATCAGGTACTATCATGGCATTATGAATCTAGATACCCCATTAGGTATTCTTTCACAGGGAGTTCATAGCTATCAGAATTGTCCCCTTGAAATAGGCAGTAATCTATTCCCATGGAATCTATATGTCCTCGACATGTTAGGATTTGATATAATCATCAAGGTGAACTAGATAGTTCCCTATAGATCCTGTATTGACTTCTATCATCGGAGGGTGACATTTACATTACTAGAAGGCATTACACACATGCATAAGGGAGTGTGGGATGTTTAATCTGTATGATTAGGACCCGAGTAGTAGAGGATGGGTAATGTGACAACATAGGTCACCAGTATTTATCTTGATGACCAAGGGTTATGAACCACTATATTTTCTCTATTAGTGTATCATTACAAAGACATTTTTCTATATGACTTCTTTGGTGCACCTCCAGTATGAGAGGTGGAGTTTACAATTTATATTGCGCTAGGACCAACAACTATGACCATTCCTCCTTATAGGATAGAACCTAGAGAGCTTATGGAACTAAAGAGTCAGCTGGACAATATAGAGGTGAAGGGATTTATATTCCCCAACACTTCTCCTTGGGGTTCATTAGTCATATTTGTTAAGAAGGTGGATGGTAACCTTAGGATTTGTGTGAATTACCTTTGGTTAAATTAGCATACTAATAAGAACCGATATCCATTGCCTAGAATAGACAAACTATTCGATCATATCTAAGTAGAGAAGTCATTTTCAAATAAAGATTTGAGTTTGGGTAATCATCAGGTGAATTTCAAGACTTCATACATACCTTGCAAAACTTTTAAGAGAAGGTATGGTCTTTATGAGTACTTGGTTATGCCATTCATACTCACGAATTCACCTACCGTCTTCATTGATCTTATGAGACAGGTCTTTCACCCATATTTGGATTCATTTGTGATTTTATTTATTGAATATATCTTGGTGTATTCACACTATAGACACAACCACACAACCCATCTTGAGATCATGCTGAATGCACTAAGAAATCATCATCTCTATTCTAATCTCAATAAATTCCTCTTTTGAATTGACAAATTACACTTTCTTGGTCATATTATCTCAGAGTCGGGAGTTTCAGTTGATCAAGAGAAAGTGAGAGATGCATTTTATTGGGAGAATCACAAGAACGTCTTTGATATTCAGAGTTTCTTGAGGATTTTTGGTTACTAAAGATGCTTCATCTAGGATTTCTCAAGCCTTGTAGTGCTGATTACAAGCTTGAAAAAGAAGGGTGTGAAACTCTAATAGTATGAAGCTTGTGAAGAAGCCTTTTAGGATTTTATGGTCAGACTGACTTCAGTGCCGATATTGATTTCACCGAAGCTAGGAAGGATCTATACAATTTATTGTGATGCATTAGGGGTCATTCTTGGAGATATTTTGATTTATAATGAGTGAGTTTTTTCATATAGTTGTCATCAGTTGAGGCCTCATGAGCAGAACTACCTGATTCATGACCTTGAGTTTACTGTAGTTGTTCATGCATTGCACTATTGGAGACACTATCTACTGGGATAGCATTTTGTGGTATTCACAGACCAAAAAAGCCTCAAATACATATTCACATAGTGAGATCTAAATCTATTCAACATATGTGGTTCAAGTACCTAAAATAATTTGATTTCAAGATTACCTACATTCTAGGTAGAGTAAATTATGTGGTCGATGCTCTGAGCCAAAAGACCCAGACACAAGCGGTTCATGAATCCAGTGATGAATGGAAGCTTGTGGCCTTATTCTCGGAGATACATATTGAGGTTCAGGAGTACCATGGTTATACTATTCTCTTAGGCTTAATAGTAAAATATACTATCCTAGAACAAGTAAGGTTGAGACAACTATCATATCTTAAAGGCCTTGTCTTACGAGAAAATGGATCATATGATGATACATCTTCTAGTTGGATAGTGGATAAAGTTGATAATATATTATTCTGTGGGTTTTTATGGGTCTCTGTAGACATCATAGAGGAGATTATGAGGGATTTCCATGCCTTAGTATGGGCGGTTCACCCAGGTGTCACAAAAATGTATTGAGATCTATGATGCCAATGTTGGTGGCCCAACATGAAACATGAGATAACCAAATTCATCACTCGATGCTCTAATTATCAGTAGGTGATGGTGAAAAATCAGTTTCCAATAGGGATTATTTAGACATTTTTTATTTTTGAGTGGAAATGAGATGATTGTTTGATGGAATTTGTGAATATTCTACCTAGATCACCTCCCAAAAACGATGCAGTGTGGGTTTTCATTGATCATCTAAAGAAGGCCGCACACTTCCTACTAGTGTGAGAGACCCTCCCAATAGACAAGATAAGAATATTTTATGTCATATAGATTTCATTTATCCATGGATATCTTCTTTATATCAATTATGAAAGAGATTCCCATTTCATGTCATAGTTCTAAAAGGGGTTACAAAAGGATTGGGTATGCACGTACTTTTGAGAACGGTCTATCACCTGCAGACTGAAGGATAAATGGAGCATATAACTCAGGTCTTGGAGGAAATAATTTGAGTGTGTGTCCTTTAATTCAAGGGTTCTTGGGAGAAAAAATCCCCTCATAAAGTTTTTTTTATAAAAATAGATTCCAGGATACCATTGAGATGGCTCCCTTTGAAGCCTTATATGGTAGGCCTTGTCGCTCACATATCTTCTGACTAGAGGTAGGGGAAGTAGCTATGCTTGGACCATCTCTCATCTATAATACTATAGAGCAGGTCTATCTAATCAGAAAGCATATGTTAATAGCTCAGTCTAGAAAATAGTATTATGCCAATAGACACTAGTGACCTCTTATGTTTCGAGGTTGGAGACCGGGTTTTCTTGGAAGTCTAACCCATGTTGGGACATAGATGTATTCAGAAGCAGGGTAAGTTATCACCAAGATTTGTTGGAACCTTTGAGGTTGTGAAGAAGATTAGGATAATGGCTTAATAGCTGTAACTTCCTCAAAGATATCAGTCTATACATGATGTATTTCATGTATCTAAGCTTCATCAGTGCTATCCAAACCCATCACATTTATTTCAGCCTGATGAGTTTGAGCTAGATATGGATGCTTCCATCAGGAAGTATCTGGTGTGTATTATTGATCAGAATGTGAAGACACTTTGAGGTAGGTCATTTCCTCTTGTACGATTTCTATGGTAGCACAACCAGGTATAGGATGAGACCTGTGAGAAGGAAGCTAATATATGATCTCAATTTATAGAATTTTTTGCTAATAGTACATCTTTAACATTAGAAGGCCAACTTAGGGATGAGTTTCTATAAGGAGTGTAGGTTGTAATGACCCCCTTTTTAAAAAAGGTAAAAATAATTAGTTTTTCATTTTTAATATCTTAAATTAACCTAATTATGAGTCTTAATCAATTTGTAGAGTCTATAGGAGAATCCAAGGCTTGTTCGGAGCCCATAGTTCTTGAAAATTGGCTAAGTGACTGGGCCGCATGGTTTGTCTAAACCATGAAAACCAGGGCACATGCCCATGTGGCTATATTCATGGGCACCTTCAAGTTTTAATGGTTTGTCTACAACCATGTGGTCCTAGGTACATAGCCGTGAATCCTTATGTAATTTTGGGATACTGTCTTATAACAGGATTTACGTATGGTTTTTAAACCATGTGCCTAACCCATATGACCCATTTTTTGGGTAAAATGACCCTTTTTCCACTCTTTTTAAAAAACACATTTTCTTTTTCCTCCTTCCTCCAGTAGCCAAACCAGTGGGTTTCTTCCCTCTTTGAGCTCAAACCCTCCCAAACTTCAATCTCATATATCTCTTTCATTCAGTATTCGATCTTCAATCTGAAGGAAGCATTAGATATCCCAAGGTAAGCCTAACCTCACTTGTACTTATTTCCTTGGTTAAAATCACCAACTATTGAACTATTTAGATGTGGTCTCATTCAACCTATTTTTAGGGAATTGGAATAAAAATCAGATCTCTTCCAACCTACTTCAAATCCTAAGTTGATATCGAGCGAGGCGTCATCTACAACCCTAAGGTAGGTGGTCATGTAGTTTTCCATTTGAGTTTTGTTCATTTTGTATTTAATCAATTGTTCCATATGCCAGATTTTTCCAAGAATCTCAATTGGGTTGGTTCCTTTATGTCTAAATGACTCTAGTTCTTTTTTATAAGTGAATTTATTCTTTTTTAGGGGTTTAGGCATCACACATACCCTATGTGGGTACCCATAGGTGTTCCGCCATGAAATTAGTCATTTTGGCCAAATGGATCAAAATGATTAGAACCCAATTTAGCTTCTGACTTGAATTTTAAATGAAAATTCCTCTAATAAATGTGTAATTAATGTTTTAAAAATTTCCTTATTAGTGCTTGGTCCCCTTAAAATTGGAAATGAACAATTGGGAAATTGAGTTGTTACATGGACTTACACTTGACACCTATGCCTTTGATGGAATTTTCCATGTTTAGGAAAATTTAATGGATTGGTTTGTATAGAATGGCCAATGTATGATAATAAATTCCTTTATAATGAATTGGTTTTAAATGTAATATTTTCAAGGGATGTCATGGACTTTACCTTTATCATGTTTTATAAAAAGGCATCATATGAAATGAATTACTTAATTGTAAATGTTCTTGATTAATGGATGGTGAACCCATGAATTTTTTCATGATTTGTGTAAATGAAAAATGTTAAATGGGATACATTTATTGAATTGAATATGGTTAAAATAAAACATGAGAGGTTTTTCTCCATGTTTCATGTGGTATATTTGATCATGCCTTGGTTTCGTTGTGAAAGGATTGATAAGATGACATAAGAGGTAATTCCTTACGATCATCTTATTTAATAAAAAACATGTAATATATATATATATATATATTATAAATTATTATTCCATATTGGATGTGGATCCAAGGTACTATGAGAGCCCTTGGGAGAGGAGATTGTGTGATCTTCCCTACTAGATCCAGGGTATTTATCATGAGATCTTCCTTGGTGATGGATGCCTTTAGGTTATATCCTAGTCCTACCAGCAACTAGAGATATGGGATTGACTGTGAGAGCTCCCCTGATGATGTATTTTAGTGGGTTACATCTTGGTCATACCATCATGTTCATTCCAAGTGACCGTGAGGGCTCTTGGAGTTGGGATAAGGGTTATACCGTGGGAGCTTCCCCTGGTATTGGATGTCTGAGAGGTACGTCCCGATCCATCACAACATATATCTATAAATATACAATTATAATATGTATATATATAGTGACTTGATCAGACATACCAGCCATGGGATAAAGTCGGTAGAACCACCAGGTTTCCTTTAAGAATATAAACAAGAGGTTATTTATTTATTCTGCATTGCTTTATTTTTCTATTATTACCTACACATTGTTTATTTATGATCACCTACTTAGATTACATGTAGAAACCATTGGTGGTGTCCTGATGATATTTTTATCTCACATCCTACTCAGAATGCCTTCGGAACTCGAGAAAACTATGTTTCTACAGGTACTGGTAAGGGTAAATCCTCCTCTACAGGTTGTTGATATATGTACTTAGCTGTATCTTAGAAGTATAGGATTAGGCTTAGGATCGAGATTCTATGGGGATTTTTTTTTCTTTTGTTCCTTTTTGTATAGAATGACTGTATGCATGTTCCCCTATTACCATTTTTCACTATAAAATTCCATGCATCATGTACTGACACTGACTTGAGGCTTTTGGTTATGTTATTAAGTTGTTCAGTTATCTATTTCTTCTGCTGCTTGTTTACTTAGTTAGTTACTATGCTTATGCTATTTATTGCATCTTTCTGTTGTAATATGATTATACTATAGTCTATTATCTTCTTTATCTTCTATGATACTCTGACATGAGGGTATATTCTTTCCACTATACTACCTTTACACCCACACTACTAGTTAGAAGCCTCTGGCGTATGGGGAGATGTGCCTGAGGTCATGTGGCCAACTGGGCCTGGGGAACAATTAACTGGAATCTGATTCTAGGACCTCAAAATCTAGAGAACCATACTTCCAAGAAGAATAATATATGAATGAAATGAAATGAACATGATGTAGTATGTTTTTCATGTGGTAAGTAGGAAAACTAGAAGAGTAAATGAACCTATCCAAATAAGTAAGGAAAAACTTTAGGTAAATTTGTTATTGAGTGTAATCACTCCATATCTACAAGTTGTGTATTAGATAATACCTTTGGTGCTTAAATTTTTATCCAAATATAGGAATTAAGTAGATTTAAGAATATTACCAGAGATAAGGTGGATATATGGGATACTAATGGAGTGAGGCTGATTGATCGAGCCATTGGAGACTACCATCTCACATTACATATAGGATTGATTTTGGTTTTCAAGAAGTGTTATTATGTACCTAATATTTCCAAGAAAATTATTTCCATTTCATTTTTATATATGGATAAATTTATTTTAATATTTGGAAATAAATATTGATACTTTTATAAATATAACATATGTTATGGTATGGGACAATTTAATATCATTCTTTATGTATTTAATTATGAAAACCAAATTTTGAAAATTAGTAACAAAACAAACATGCACAACTCATATAAAAACTAGTTATAGAATCACCATCTTAGTCATGTAAATGAGAAGAATTTGAAAAAGATTTATCATCATGGTTATTAAGACTCTTTTGAGCTTAAACCACTTGGAAAATGTCACATTTTATTACGAGGCAAGATGAATAAACCACCATTCAGAGGTCAAGGTGAAAGGGACACAGAGATTCTAGATTTGGTACACACCAACATGTATAGAACTTTTCAAGTAGATTATAGAGGTGGACTATCATACTTTATTACTTTTATTGACAACTTTATAAGGTATGGTTATATATAATTAATGAGGTATAAGTATGAATCCATTTATAATTTCAATTATTTCAGGAATGAGGTTGAGAATCAACTTGGTTAAATATAAATAAACTTAGATTAGATCAAGGCAGTGAATATCTTAACCAAAACTTTATCAACTTTATATGAGAGTATGAGATTTTATCTCAGATCACTCTACCTTATACACTATAGTGGAAAGGTGTTAGAAAAAAGAAAAACTATACCTTATTGGACATGGTAAGGTCGATGATGAGTCACAAAATCCTTCCATTATCCTTTTAGGGATATGCATTATAGATGAAATCATACTTACTAAACTGAGTAAAAACTAAATTAAAAAAGGGTATTCTATTAAAGTTATAGAGTGGTAAGAAACATATTTTTTCACATGTTCATACATTGGGTTGTGAGAAATTTGTTAAGGATAACTAAAGAAAAAAACTAGTACCCAAAGGCATGAAGTGTATCTTTATAGGGTATCCCAAGGAAACAAGGGGATACCACCCATACAACCCTTCGCACAAGAAAGTGATTATTGTAAGACATGCCATCTTTCTTGATAGGGAGCACATCTTCAAGGAGTATAGTAGGAGTAATATTGACTTAGATAAATTTGATGCTCAATATACACAATATTCTTTTACATAAACTGATTCCATAGGTCCCTATGGAAGAATTTGTTCCTAAAACACAAGTGCGGTGTAAGAGTGATAGAGAGGTAAGAATAAAAGAGAGATATGGATTTCTAGTCACTAATGATGGTGACTCATTATTGGTTGAAAATAATAATTCTACCTCCTACAAAGATGCATTAGAGATCTTATAAGATGAAATATGAAAAGAAGCCAAGAATTTTGAGATGGATTCCATTTATCAAAACCAAGAATGGGTTCTGATTGATCCACCGGTTAATGTAAATCCTAATGGGTATAAATGGGAATTCAATAGAAATATGTACATGGAAGGTAAATTAAGTACCTATAAATCATGGATAATGTCTAAAAGGTTTATATAATGTCAAGGTATTGACTATGAAAAAACATTTTCTCCTATTTCTATGTTTAAATCCATGAGAATATTGTTTTCCATTATAGATTACCATGACTATGAGATCTAGAAAATGGATGTAAAATCTTCATTCCTTAATATTAACCTTTAATAGGATGTTTATATAACACAACTATAAGGGTTTATGAATCCATGAAATTCTAAAAAGGTATGCAAGTTTTAGAGATCCATTTATGGATTAAAGAAAGAATCCAGTTCATAGAACATTTAATTTGATGAATCCATTAAATAATTTGGTTTGATTAATAATGAATGTGATACATGTGTTTTCAATAGGTTTAGTGGGAGAACAACTTTTTTCATATTAGTATATATTGATGATATATTACTAATTAGAAATGATATAAAAATATTACAAGAGCTTAATGTATGATTTAGAAAGCACTTCTCCATAAAGGAATTAGGTGAAGAAGCCTATATTCTAGGGATAAATATCATGAATGATAGATTCAATAAGTTTCTCATACTAGGACAAGGTATATACATTGACCAGATATTGAAGAGGTTCAATATGGAACAATCCAAATGGGGATTGGTTTTAGCATCACAGGGTATGCACCTTTCTAAGAAAATGTTTCCTCTGACACAAGAGGAAATAGAGAGAATGAGTAAGATCCCATATGCTTCTGTGATAGGTTCTATAAAGTGTGAGATGTTATATATTAGGCTTGATGTTTCCCATTCTTTTATCATAGTAGGAATATATTAAGAAGATCTAGGTGAACAACATTGGACTACTTCTATGGATATCCTTAATAATTTGAGATGAACTAAGGATATATTAATACTATATGGAGGAGATGAAGAGATAGTCATAAGGGGTTATATATATTATAGATTTAAGATAGATTATAATGATCTGTAGTTATAGTATGGACATATATTTTCTCTCAATGGAGGAGCTGTGAGATGGAAGAGTTCAAAGTATCCAGTTGTCTTCAATTCTATAGTATATTCCAAGTATATTGTGGCTTCTGATGCAGCCAAGGAAGTAGTTTGGATTCACAACTTTGTCCAAGTGCTTGATGTGTTATATATAATTAAATACACTATCATAGTTTAATATGATGACAATGCAATGATGTATCTCTCCAAGGATCTCAGGTCACACCAAATTACAAAGCACGTAATGCACAAGTTTCATATCTTGAGGGATTTTTCGCAATGATGTGAAGTTTCAATAAGGAGAGAATCTATATAGGAAAACATGGAAGTCCCTTCGAATAAGGATTTATCTCAGTAAAGGCATGATTATCATGTGAGAGCTATTGGACTGAAAGTTATTTCCAGCTGACTCTAGTAAAATTTGGAGTTTTTTGGTGTTGGTGCCCTAGAACCGACTTGTTTAGTAATAGATTATATGTTTTTTATTATTAATGAAGTTTTATTATCACATTATTATTGTTCATTTACATGAATTTTTTAAGTGATAATGTACTAAGAATATGTGTCATGCTAAAAGGTTATATCAGTTCCTTGATATGATGAGAACCTATAGGTTCCACGACATCATTCTTGAATAAATGTTATATGGCTAGGTGATAGTGTCTAACAAGATATAGAAAATACAGGATATCAGAGGTAGGAGGATCATATGACATTGAGACATATTCTCATGATTTTAACCTTTGGTAATCTATAAGATATGAGGTTATGAGAATATAATTGTCAATAGGAAATACAAATTTCCATATGTCATTGGATATTCCGATATATAAACATTTATATTGGTCCTTATACTTTAAGATTATCATTAATGGGTAACATGACTCATGTGATTTGATGTATTGATGAAAACCATGATGACATATGTTCACTGTGAGGTAGGATATAATAGTCAAGTCATGAGTGATATTTCATTAATGGATAATGTGAGAAAGGATTTATCCCTTATATACCTTGATGGAAGTTAATATCTCAATCCCTTTGATGAGATTGTAATTGTCTGCATAAATCCATGGACATGATGTTGAATGGGTGAGTTCATTTATAAAAATTAAAAGAAAGAGATATTGATCATATAGGTTTATGGAACTAGCATGTAACCTACTTGATTCAAGATATCATGATAAAATTATTATATTACATGGTAAGAGTTTTTAATAGGTTGGATGTCATTGTAAAATTAACTTATTTCTCTATGTGTTCCTTAGAATATTTCTAGATGATAAACCCAGACTCTAAATAGTTATGCCTAATACCACTGAGAAAGAGGTCTAGAGGGTTACACACTAAGTGTATCCATAATCTTAGTTAATTTTAATTATTTAATTTAACAAGTTAGAATAAATAATATTTATTTAGGTTTGGATGATCAATATAATATAAACACAATTTATTTTAATGAATAAGTGAGTTAAATAATAATAATAAATATTTATTTTCAAGTTTGGAGAATATAACATTTATTATATTTATCATAGAATAACTAATTAAAATTTATTTATTAAATATATAATCATTATTCCAAGTTCGGTAAATACTGAGGAGGGAAAAGTGGATTGGTCTTAATATATACACTGATTAGAAATAATATAAATGAAATTTGTTTATATATTCTTAAATATGTTTCAGATGTAAATCAATTAATAAAAATAATAATATTATTATTTGAAATGGGATCAATTAAGAATTATAAATATGGAAAGGGTTTAGTGTGAAATTTTCCAACCCTAAACCTTCATTAATAAATATCTAATTATAACACTTTATGATAACACAATTTTTGTATACAATAGATAGAGTGAGATTCTATCAATCCCTAGAAAGAGATCAAGAGATATATAGTTATATCATCTCCTCCTGTCTCAATCCAATGAGAGAACATCCAGATTTATTTATTCCTCAAGAATAATTATACTACGATCAACCACAAATTTTTAAAGTGATTAGGATTAGCCATACTATCACCATACGATTCTATAATGATGCTAAGATATTTTTGTTCATGTGTAGATCACTACTAGAGGAATTTTGCACTTGGATTCGATAACAAAATGATGGTGTGAAATGTTTTATTCCATAATGAAGAGAGAATTACAAGTTGAGATAATTCTATATCTGTTTATAAATTAATTATAAATTACTCGTGAAGAACCTCCTCCTAAGGTCGCAACATTTTAATCTTGTCAAGTGATATACAATTTTCATTGGACATGAAATTTTAATCATGTGAAATAATGATTACACATAAATTAAGACTAAAATACAATTTATTCTTACCATAAAAGGATTCTTATACTATTCCTAGAACCCACACTCCCACACTCGCTCCCTTCCAACACCTTCATTCAATACCCAAAAAATAAATTGATCTTGTATTCTTCATCAAATGAGTTTTTTTCTCTAGATCAATTTTTTTTCTATTCTCCTGGATCAATACCAATTATATCCATGATGAATTTATCATATCTAAGGGTTTTGAATTTTTTTAATAAGGTATTCATTGATATTTGATTGAATTAGTGCTCAGATTGATGGAATTGGAATTTTCACAAACAATAGACCAAGATCGTTGCTAACAAAAGATCATCTCAGGTATGTTTGACCTTGAACTACCTCTAGGGTTTGGTTTCTTCTCATCCTTGGCCTTAGGATTCTAAATTATTTTGAATATGAATTAGATCTAGGTTTTGGTGGTGATTTTGAACTTGGAAAGTGACCCTTTCCTTGATTATTTTCATTTCACCTAATGTAGGAATCCATTGACTTTAGAATATGTTTTATATTGGTTTTTGGCATGATTGTTGGCATGCATGTATATCCTAGAGAAACCTATGTATGATACTTGATCACTTGAGGTGTTTTTCTGTAGTATTGAACTATGTTAAATTTTTTCTCACATGTGGATTTTTATGGATTATGATTCTTTAGTTATACGATGTGATTTTGATCTATAATTGGTATATTACATCCTATATCCTTTTTTATTTCATCTAAAATTAGTGTTCAAGTTAAGACTATTTGGATTAACCCCTAAGAGGGATTTGTTATAAATTAGTCAAAATGTACTTAGGATATCCCGAACATAGGTATCTGTCACACATGTTTTTGGAAAATTACATCAAGTGGGATATGTTAGGCAGAAAAACAATGTTCATTCTAGCTTGGTGCTAAAGTAGGAAGATCCTATTGAGTCAGTAAGGTTTCCTTATGACTTTTACATTTCTCTATGTTTTGAAAATTACAAGCACTTTATCTTAAGGAAAATTACCTTTCTCTATGGATTATTTTTTTAAGAAAATTTCCTTTATATAAGGGAAATTTTTATCCTTACCCTTTAGGAAAATCTCCTTTCTATAAGAGAATATTTTATCCTTACCCTTAAGGAAAATTTCCTTTCTCTAAGGAATATTTTTATCCTTACCCTGGTTTTCATTGTCCTCCCAAAATCAAGTTAATTTTATTACTAAGTTAAATATTGGATCCTTATCTAGAAACCTTATAATCTTATTGTTCATTGGATAAAAAATTCTCTGAAATTAAGATTTCAAATTATCTGAAATTCATATTATGAATTTCTCAGAATTCAGACTCCGAATTCCTTAGAATTCAGACTCCAAATACCTTAGAATTCAGACTCCAAATTACTTAGAATTTAGACTCTGAATTCCTTATAATTCAGAATCTGAATTCTTTGACAAAATAGAATCCTAATATCCATGTTGAAAGAATTAGATTGTTTATATGTTTAGACTCCGAATTCTATTTTCCCTTAGATTCTGGATATTCAGATTTACTTAATCTTCTTCACTTTACTTACACATGTTTTTGTAAGTATAAAATGATGACGTACAATTTTTTTCTAACTAAACGTTGGTTGAGTGACACATGTATAGGTCACTCTGAGATTCAAGGAAAAATATGACCGTTGGAGGAGGGAGCCGACCATTGAAGTTTTAACTATAAATAGAAGTTGATTTGAATGATCTCATTATTATTACAATATCCTAGAGATTACATATTATGAAGTGATTTCTAAAGAGAGAATACTCTCATGCTTTGTGCATTTACTGAACATATTATTCAGTAATGAACATCTTGTTCAACTTTCTTCATGCTACTCTAATTTTTTTTGAGTACAATAGAGGGCTTCCGGGGATAGGAAGACAGAGGTTCCAACTACCTTAAAGTTCAATGGCTTGTGGGGATAGCAAGACATACTCCTATATTCCTATCGAGGGCTTACCCGAGTGTTGGTAAGATATAATTTCTTGAAAGTATAAATCAAGGGACCTTTATCCAAGTTTGTTGGATACCATACTCTTTGAGTTAAAATATTTCCTACTTGTTACTTTTTCTTGTTTCAAGTTTTATTTCCACTATATTTTGATAAAGAAAGAAAGTATAATTTTGTTATACTTTCTTGTACTTTTATTTACTACGATAAATAATATTCTATAATCGTTAAGGTAGAATATTTCTCTAAGAAAATTGTTCTTATGTTTCTTTTCTGGATTTATATTTTTAGACCCTAAGAAAGTTTGTTTCATAGTTTAGAACTAAAAGAGGGTTTGTGAATTTACCATGTTTAACATTGTTAAACATAGTTTTCCTTAAGGTTAAAAACTAATGTTTTTAAACTTACAATTCACCCCCTATTATAATTGAGCATATACATACACTATTTCAATCCTACAATTGGTATCAGAGCATGGTCTCTGAAATACTTATACTCATATATAAGTTTTTTTACTCAAGTTTTCCTTGTTATAAATTTTCTTGCTTAACTATTATTGTTCAAGTTTCTCTTAATTATTTTTATCTTTTTTATAATATTTTTCTATTAATAAGTTTTGTGGAAAATTTATTTTATTATAGAATGTTAGGTATGAATATTGGTTACATTGAAAACCTTAATCCTACTAGACCACTAATTTTTGATGGTAATGATTATTAGTACTGGAGAAGATAGGATGAAGACCTTTGTCATTAAAACTGGAGTAGACAACTTTTACATGCTTACTAGAGATTACAAAATTATAGACAAGGAAGTGAGAACCTTCACCAACCAAGAAATATAAGAATATTGACTAAATTACAAGGTACACAATACTTTGTTGGTTCTATGACCAGGAATCTATATAGTCAAATATCTTCTTATGAAGCTACCAACTTCATCTGGAAGAAACTGGAAGTTACAAATTTTGGACTTCTAAAGTGATAGAAACTAGAAGAGCTATGTTAAGAGTTGAATATCATGGATTCTTATTTTTTTATGGAGAACCTATTTGAAAAGTACAATAAAGATTTATGATCATTTTCAATATTCTTCAATCTATGTGGGAGAAAGGTCTTGATTATGATGTTCTTGTAGATAAAATAATTGACATCATGCCCAATGAGTGGGAATAAAAAAGGAAAACTATTGATGAGAATAGGAAAGTATCTAACATTACTCTGGATGAGTTATTTGGAACTCTTATTCAACATGAAATAAGAATGAAGAGAGATGCTGATTTCAATAAAAAAATAATGGTAATGGAAGTGTAGCTTTCACAACTATATTTAAATCCAAGACTCTAGAAAGGATAACAAGATCTAAATACAAGAAAACAATTTTCATATTAGAATCTAGTGAAAGTGATAATTTATAAAATGAATTAGGAAATATTTCTCAAAGGATAAACAAGATTGTGGGAAAGAAATATTTTTAGTATAGATATAAAAACAAAGATAGAAAGGAAAAGAAAGATTCTGAAGTAACCTGTTATGAATGTAAAAGGGCTAGACATATTAAACCTGATTTTCCTATGATTAAGAGAAAATACTGGAAGAAAAAGAATTATTAAAGAAATAGAAAGAAGCATTACAAGTCTAATTATAATAAAGTCTTGAAAGAAAATGACACCTAGAGTGCCAGTGGTGGTGATTATTCAGATGAATATTCAGATTATGAATCTTCTAGTTAGAAAATATTGGTCTTATAGCCTAATTTACCATTGAAAATCATTGTATTATGGATAAGGTACACAATGCTGAATCATTAACCAATATTTCTTTAAATGATAATTTTCCAAATGAATAATGTTATGAATCTTCAGATGATGAATCTTCCTCATCATAATATAATACCTTACCTTCATTTGAATAAGTTTATAGATTTTCTAAACTACTTGAGAATGAAAATTGTAATATAAAACAAAGATAGAGAAAAAAATTATAGAATTTCTATTTTAACCAAAGAAGTATAATATCTTTATAAGGATCTTGATCCGAAAACTTTTGATTTTTAAATTATTTCTAAAAACCTTAAGGAAGTTAATTATGTGAGGGATAAAATTTCTAAGGATCTTGAAAGTGTTATTTCTAAGAAAAATATTTTAGAGGCTAAATAAAGTTCTAAAACTAATAACTTTGAGGATAATAATTTAGTCATTAAACTAAAATCCAAAATTTTTTCCTTTAAGAATTTTTTTTCAAATTTTACTTCAGGAAGGAATGAATTTGATAAAATATATTCACAACTTCTTCCTATAAAGAATAGTTTTGGATTTGGTTATACCCACTCGAAACTAGTTTTTAGTAATAATTACTTTGTTCCCAAAAGTTCTCCCCTTTGAAATAAGGGTCAATGTGGTGGAAATTGGGAGAAAAATTGTTCTTTAAATAAAATCAAATCTTTAGGTTTTCATAAAGCTTATTTTTCTAAGAAAATATGGATTCCTAAAATTTTACTTTCTAAAATTTCTAAATCCATGAAAGTTTGGATTCCAAAAGTCTAACTATTTAATTTTTAGGAAAATAAAGAAAGTACCAACAATAATACATGGTACATGGATAGTGTATTTTCCTAGAAACAAAAAATTCTTTGAAAATTTTATCAAGATGAAAGTAAAAAAAGTAATTTTCAGAGATAATTCTCAGGGAGAAATTGTTGGTATAGGTAACATTGTTCTTCTTGGAAACAATTTAATTTCATATGTTCTATTTGTTAAAGGTCTTAAGCACAACATCATTAGCATAATACAATTAGGTTATGAAGGTTACCTTGTTAATTTTAGTAATGATAAATGCTTAGTACACAATTATAAGTAAGAGTTTATTCTTTCTATCCATATGCATGAGAATGTATATACACTAAACTTAGGAGACCTTAGGAGCCAAGATCTACCTTACCTTAGTATAATGTAAGATCAATCTTTGTTATGGAATAGATGGTTAGGAAAATTTAACCTTAGGAATATATGAAAAATCTCGAAGAAAAGACTTGTTAAGGATATACCGGAGATTAGATTTGATTCTTAAAAACTTGTGATAATTATCAATATGGAAAGCAACATAAATAAAGTTTTAAATCAATCGGTGAAGTCTCACCTTTTGATGCATTACAGTTAGTTCATATAGATCTTTTTGGTCCAAAACAACATAGAAGTATTAGATACAAATACTATGCATTGTTTTAGTTGATGATTACACTAGATTTACATGGGTTTATTTTCTAGAAAAGAAATATGAAGCTTTTTCTTATTTCAAAAATTTTAGAGTCCAAGTTAAAAACGAGGAAAACCTTCTATTGATAAATATACATAGTGATAATGGAGGAGAAATTTAAAATTAATATTTTGAAATTTTTTGTAGTAAGAAAGGAATTACTCATAACTTCTCATCTCTAAGAACCACTCAACATAATGGCGTTGTTTAAATAAGAAATATAATTCTTAATGAGATAACTAGAACCATGTTGAGTGAATATTCTATTGCTAAACACTTCTGGGATGAATCTATTAGTACTACTTGTTATACTATAAATCGAGTTTTACTCAAACCTTTTCTTAACAAAACACCTTATGAATTGTGGACTGTTAGAAAACCTAGACTTTCTTACTTCAAAGTATTTGGTTTCCAAGTATTCATCCTAAATACTAAAGATATTGTATATAAATTTGCACCCAAATCCGATGAAGGAATCTTCCTAGGCTATTACACTACTTCTAAGTCCTATAGAGTCTTTAACAAAAATACTTGTACTGTGGAAGAAATGATTCATGTTAAATTTGATGAAACTAATACTTTTGTTTTTAAACAACCCCAACCTAAATCTTCAGATGTGTTTTCAAAAAAAAATTATCAGCCTTTGATAGAATATTTTTCTAATAAGAAAAATACTCAAGAAAATGTTTTTGAAGTATTTACCCCAAAAGATTTTCTACCATATGTTGATGAATAAGTTTTACAAAAACCAAATTAGTTGTTTCTTAAGAATTGTCCCTATGATAGTATCATTGGAGTTGTAAATCAACCTATAAGGACTAGAAGTTCCTTAAGAAATGAAATAGAACATCTAGCATTCCTTTCCCAGTTAAAACCAAAAAGCACTGATGAAACTTTAGGTGATGATGATTGGATTAAAGCCATGAAATATGAGATAAATGAATTCAAAAGGAACAAAGTCTAGACCTTAGTTGAAAGACCTAAAGAAACTTCTGTAATTGGAGTAAAATGGGTCTTCAAAAATAAGGGTGATGTAAATGGAATCATAGTAATAAATAAAGATATATTAGTTTCTGAAGGCTATAATCAACAAAAAGGAATATACTATGAAGAAACCCATGCTCCAGTAGCTAGAATTGAATCTATTCGTATTTTACTCATTTTTACAGCATTCTTTAATTTCAAAATTTTTCAAATGGAAGTGAAGTGTGATTTTATTAATGGATATGTTCAATATGAAGTCTATGTTGACCAAACTCATGGATTTTAAGATAAAAAACATTCTGAACATGTTTTCGAACTTACCAAAGCTTTATACGGGCTTAAACAATTCCCTAGAGCCTAGTATGATAAAATTACAGGATTTTTGTTACAAATTAATTATGTTAAGGGAATTTATAATCCAACTCTTTTTAAAAATAAAGATAAGAATTTTTTTTTACTATTAAAATATATGTTGATGACATTATATTCAGATCAAATCAACAATCTTTAAAAAATTCATTTGTGAATTTAATGAAATCTGAGTTTGAAATGAGTATGATGGGTGAGTTAACATTTTTCCTAGGTTTTCAAATTTCTAAAAAACTAGAAGGAACTTATATATCACAACATAAGTATATAAAATATCTTCTTACAAAGTATATATATGACAACACTAAAAGTATAAGCACTTCAATCGGTACCTCAAATTATCTTGATCTTGATGAAGTTCAGAAACCAGTAGATCAAACATCTTTTAGAGGTATGATAGGAATTTTAATATACTTGACAGCTAGTCATCTAGAATTAATATTTTTAGTATGCTTATTTTCAATATATCAATCTAATCTAACTGAATCTCATTTAAAAGCAGTGAAAATAATTTTTCTCTATTTAAAGGGAACCATGGATTTAGAACTTTTCTATACTTCTGAAAATGATTTTGTTTTAAAAAGTTTTTAGATGCTGAATTTGGTGGATGTAGAATGGATAGAAAAAGTATTTCCAGTACATTTCATTACTTAGGAGATTTTTTAGTTTATTGGTCATGCAATAAACAACACTCAGTATCAATTTCCACTATTGAAGCTAAATATGTAGTTGCTAGAAGTTGTTGTGTTCAAGTGTTGTGGATGCACCACACACTCATAGACTATGGTATGAGTTTTACCAAAACAAATATATTGTGTGATAAAACAATTTCCATTTCCCTAAGAAAAAATCTTGCACATCACTCTCGTGCAAAACAAATAGATATTAGGAATCAATTTCTTAGGGATCACAAACTTAAAGGAGATATCATTCTTCAATAAATTGAAACTCATGATCTACGTGTGGATATTTTTACAAAATATTTACCCTCCGATAGATTTTAATACATTAAGAAAACATTAGGAATGATAACCATAAGGTAATATTCCATATTAACTTTTTTTTGAAACCAATATCCTTACATTAAGAAACTCCTTTTCATAGGGGGAGTACATTTTTTCATAACCAATTTTTTTTATTAATCATTTTTTTTGCAACCAATTTTTTTTCCTTAATCAAATTTTTTGTAACAAAAATTTTTCCTTAATCAAAATTTTCATAACCAAATTTTTTCCTTAATCAATTTTTTCTTAACCAATTTTTTTCTTAATTAGTTGTCGTAACCAAATTTTTTCCTTAATCCATTTTTTCATAACCAATTTTTTTTCCCTTAATAAATTTTTTTGTAATTTTTTTTTCTCTTAATAAATATTTTGTAACCAAATTTTTTTCCCTTAATCAAATTTTTAGTAACCAATTTTTTTTATCTTAATAAATTTTTCCTAATCAATGTTTTTTCCTTAAATAAATTTTTTGTGACCAAATTTTTTTCCCTTAATCAAATTTTTTTTTGGTAACCAAATTTTTTTCCTTAATCAATTTTTTTGGAACCCAGAAATTATAGATTCAAAATTTTTATTTACATAAATTTTATTCCAGAATATAAGTTATTTATAAAAAAACATATCTATATTGAAATTCTTTTTCTAATCAATCTGGAAGTTATGTTTTCTTACTTAAATTTTTATTATCAATTTTTTTTCTTGTTTTTATTTTAAGAAAACTCTATCAGATTCACTTTCCTTAAATATGATTTTTCCTTAAAACCTCAGAATATTGGAACCTACCAAATCCTCCTTTAGAACTAAACTAAACCTTCAGATCAGATCATTCTTTTTTCAACCAATAGATCATTTTGGGAATTCGAACCATCACTTAGAAACCTATATAAAGGCCCCCTATTCCTCAACCCATATAAGTTTTCAAGTATTTTCATGTCCAAGATCTTCATATCTTCAAAAATATCATTCCATTTTTTTAAGATTTCTTAGAATCCAGATGTCTTTAGAAGCCTCCCCATAGAAACAGATGTATTCAGTCAAGGAAATCAAGGATTGTAAAACCTACAGGGAAAAGTTGGTTTGTAGAGACCCAAATCTTGACGTACATAGACATTAAATTACTTTTGCGGAATACTTAATACATAACAAAAATAGACACCAAAGGGCCGTAATAGTTTAGTGTCTTTGGAAACTCGAAACATAATCTTCTAATCTTGGTGAAAGATCTTCACCGTCTCCTATAAATATCTTCCTTTTTTTTACCAAAAACCTTTCTTTATATCCTAGGGAAAAGAAAAAATATAAAGGGTGAGCTCAAATTCTCAGTAAGGGTAAGCATGAAAAATAATAAAACAAACCATACACATTTGAACTCAAAAACATGAACATAATGTTTAAACATCAAATTCTTGAGTAATGACATAAAACATGGCAGTACGTAAGACATATATCATAATGGAACATCAATCATGGTAAAATTGAATGGGAATAAAACATGTCATTATGGAAACCATTAATCACATGATATGATTTCCATAGTAGCCAAGACATTGCAGCCAAGACCATCTTAGTGGAAAAAGTCCCTTTCTGAATCGAGTTCACTCCTCGTTCCAGTCCGGTATCACTGAACCAGATTAACTTACCATTCCAACCATGTCTATCTAATGAGATATAAATCTTTACCCAATGAATTATAGGGATATATAGGTCCCACCCATCTCATAATGAAATCATTCTTACGTGTGCCACAACATAAATATAAATCATTCATCATAACCCAAAGAATAAAATGGGTTTCATAAACATCATCCCATCATAACATAATCCATATAAAACAAATGGATATCATTTTATCATAAGAAAAGTGAAACCATGTAAATCATAGAGACATTATATATGAAACATACACATATGAAATAATGTCATCTTAGATGGAAAATGGTTTTGATAAAACACTTGAAATGCAATTCTTCTGGAAAATATCCTTTCTTATTCAAAATAAATTTTATTTTCACAAAATGCCATGAAATTTTAAAAGAAAAGTATTTTGTTGAAAATAGTCTTGAAATCTTGTAGAGTAAGAATCATGAAAATAAGGATTTATGAAATCGTAAAAATCCGTTCATGCCGTATAAGTTAAAAAAAACATTCTCCTTGTACTTTTGTCAGAAAAGTCAAAAAGTACTTTGTATGGTAAACAAAAGAAAGATTCCTTCCATACGATGTGGTAAAAGTAAAAAAAGGTTAAAAATGACTTTAAACATACATGGAAGAAAAGTAAAAATCTTATGAAAATATTTTGATAACATGTGGACATGGATGATAAACATAACCCCAGTAAATACTTACGAATAAACAATCTTGGATAAGAATGAGATTGGAATAATTATCCCTTACCTTAGGTCCGATATGCTTTGTACATATCCGAACCTCTTGTATAATGATTTAAATTATGTCATTTACTTATTACAGAATCATATTCACTGTTATTATATCATATATGGTTCACTTATGACTTTACATTACCCGTTCTTTTGCAAATTCTATGTTAAAGCAGCATTTTGGGTAAAATCGTTTTATTTATCGTACTTGTTTGGACTTTGTGTTCTTGATATTATTATTACTTATATCATGATTTAATTACTTCATGAATGTAAATAATGATTTATATATCATATATATTCAGTATATCTATATATATAATAGATAGATAAATGAAATAAAATACACCGTTCATGGAGACGGTAGGCCGTACGTACGCATGAACGCTGTTTTCCTTTCCTTATTGACTTGAATGGAACTAAGTAGATGACATAAATTTATATATACAAAAATCCAGTAGAATTATTATGTCATATATTTCATTATTACTTATTATATATGCTTTATAATCATTCTTGAATTGTTAACATGGAAAATGAATCTCGTCGCGTCGTAGAGACGGTAATCCGTACGTACGCACGAGCGATAATATCATTCCCATATTTATTGAATGGAATTGTATTGGATGGTATAATATCTTAGAATCAGTATGATTTAATAATAAACATATATAGTTATTCTTTACACAATTATACCCATCCAAGTAAGGTGGTGGTGGAAAAACAGATTACACTACGACATGGAGACGGTATTCCGTACGTACGCACAAGCGATGATTTCATTTTCCATAGAATGGATAGAAGGTGAAATAGAGTTGTTTCATATTTATAATAACATATAAGTATATAATTAATATTTATGTTATTACTTTATAATGAAACAACTAAAGAAGAAGAAGTTTAAGAAGAAAGAAACTTGAAAGAATCGGTAGAAGAGATTATCTCTTCTTCGACGCACCTCCTTTAAACATCTTCTTAGAGAAATAGAGTTGGTATTTTGAGGAGACCAGAAACTCTATGATATAAATATAGAGGTTGATAAGAGTAAGTGGTAGGGGTTGTCCGAGCTTCAAGTCTCAAAAGGGTGTAAAGAGAAGAGGGAAGGGGTGCCCTTTTTATAAGGGAGGAGAGGGGCACCTTTGAAAAAACATAAAATATTATTTTATAATAAAGACATATTAGGTTTTTAATAGATAAAAATTGATTTATTTCTAAGATAAGGTGGGGATGGGTCTAAATACTCTCAACCAATAGGTTTTAGACAAGTTTGGGTTACTATTTTATCCTTATCATTTAGATTTAACTCTATGTTAAATAATTTAACTTTTACTGTGTCTTTTTGTTTTCTTACACTATATGGTTAATAAACTTACTATAACAAGAAAAAAAAACCTTATCTAAGTAATTTGGATAAACCTTATATTTTTAGGAATAAAATAACAATTAATAATATAATATTTGTTTTAAAAACTATTGTATGTCAATTTTGACACTATTTGGTACTTGATTTTTGTGAAAATCATAACAGCATGATTAGTTCAAAAAAAGTTAATTAAATCAATACTAACATGTCATAATAACCTATAAAATTATTGGAATTCATAAAAAGGCTCAAATTACATTTATTTGGGTATTTATAACATCAATTATGTTAATATTTCATTAATAAGGTAATTACTGCATCATCATTGTGTCATAAATAAATTAAATTATTTAATGTCTAAAAATTATAAATAAAATACCATTATGTAGGAAATATTTTTATATTTATAATTAATATTTATAGTCGAATTTATCTTATTTATAACCCTATATTAAAAATGTTTTAGTTATTAAACTTTGATTTTAACTATTTTAACTCTTCTTTAAATAGAATAATAATAAGTGTCCTAATCTAATCCAAGTGGACCTAAAGGGTAATATTTTATTCCTAAGGTTGTTTTTTGTCGAATTACACTTATCCAATAGAATTTGGACATGTGTTAGGGTAATAATAATATCATTTTTACCCTTAATTACCTTATTTACTTTTAACCGTGATAAATAAAAGTAAAAAGTTACTATTCACAAAAAATTATTTTTATCTTATTGAACCAAATTTTATTCCTTGATATTAACCGTGTCTTTTGGATTTTCAAAATTCCACTCATAGAAGCGGTAAAATTATGTTTTATGTAAATTTTCAAACTCTCCTAGGAGGTGGGTAAAAGACGGTGAAAAGTTCAATAAAATTTTTATATATCTAAAATTATTATAAAATGAATCCAATGAAATAATTTTAAATTATATAGGTTTTATGTATCAATTTTGACCTAAAATAAATTTAAATAAAATAAATAATTATTTAAATAAAAAGTCGGGTTTTGAATAGTAACCCAGTGTTTTCACTATTCATCAAAAATTGAAAGTTTTCAGAAAAATACAAAAAATTCACCCTAGGTTAATTTCGATATTCGAAATCTAAAAATGAAGTCCATTTTGAAAGATAAAATTTATAAAATTTCAAAAAGTGGGTATTATTATTCATAACGGCTAGTTCATAATAATATTATAATAATATCTCGTTTAGTGAAACTCGGTATTGCGTACTACACACGCTATCGAGGAAGGTCTTGATTGCGTGTAATGCAAGCCAAGTCAGGGATGCGTGTAGTGAAAGCTCCGTTTGGTGTTGCGTACAAAATAATCAAAACTTATTTCATTTATACATTAAACAAAATCTATACTTAATGTTGCGTAGAATAATTTCCACAATACGAACTTGAAATTGTGTGTAACACGAGTCAAGAATAGTGTTGCGTATACTGCAAGATAATACAGTGTTTCGTATAGTACAAGATAATCTTGGTGTGGTGTATAATAGAAGAAATCAAAGAAATGAAAAATAATATATCTCATAAAATATTAGGGTGTTATATTCTACCCCCCTTAAAATGAATTTCGCCCTCAAAATTAACCGGGGTTATAAATCATTTACTACTTGAAAGTTTCATTTGTAAAAATCCATATCGTAAAAGGAATACTAAAACTTAATTTTAAAAAGTAAAGTAAGAAATGTAACAGTTACCCAAATTAACTCATCACTGGGTTTCCACATAGGATAACATAGGTGGAAATATGGATATGGAAGAAAAATATAACCATCAAGTTCTGATGGATAGCGGTAGAGGACATGGCTATGAAAAAGACAATAATGAAAAAGTCATAAATTTGTGATCATTTAAGGTACCATCTGATTCATCAGATATAAGGACACTAGGACAACATTTTTTGTTTTCAAGATCATTTCCATAAAGTTGTAGAATTGTTGAATTAAAAGAAATAATTAATTTATTTTGGTACCATCTTACTGTTGTTTGTGCCTTGAGCAATTTCCACTTCATCACTTAAAGAAATGAAGTAGAATTTGTCTTCCGTGAAGTGTTAGCAGATCATGCGACAGAATGATAGGTCATTCCATCTGTCTCAAACAAAAGGATAATAAAAGTTATTAAATATACATAAGTCTATCTATAGTTAGATTAATCATATATGGTTCCTAAAACAGACATATACTTCATATATCATACCGCTTAATATAATAAAACTAGCTTCTACTAACCAGGGACTTCCTGTAGGCCAGTGGTAGGCGATAAAGGCATGTCGCACTTCAGTTGTGGGTTCGATTCCCATAGCCTTGTCTGATGCGACGGGTTGTCACCTGTTCTGCATGTTGTCCCTTTTCTTAAACTACACTATTATAACATTCCATCAATAACATCGAAAAAAGTTATAGCCTTAAATAATACTAACTTATGTCCAACATAATTCATTCCAATATTTAGGCTTATCTAAAATACTTCTGTCCAAGCTCATGGTATAAAGAAAACAATTACTAGAAATGTTATCTACTGATCAAGTGAATACCATCATTTATCCCCATATATCATACGATATCTCCTGTTTGTCACATTCCAAACATTCGAATGCCTTAATCATGTATTATTTTGAAAAATGAATACCCATTGAACCTTAGTGAAAACACAAATGCTATCAAAAGTTAACTCTTTCCACATACCAAAATCCCAAAATTTATATATACTCAAACCATGATATAATTGTGTCCTTATATCAGTCATGAGCTCATTAATACTATAAAAAATATCATTATCTCCTTATCCCTTCATTATGTGCATATCATCTACTTTCCAAAAATATCTGAATAACCTTTCATGGTTACCGGTACCATTAAAAATATACTTTCAAATACTTTAGAAAAAACAATAGTGTAACAATCCTTATACGTGTCTTTATTCTATAGTACCATTACCTATACAAAATAACTCTTGATAAACATAAATCATTCCTCTACCTTCTTAAACCATTGACCGAGCTTCAAAAATTCTTTCATCTCACAGATCATTTGTAGTCTCTTCATCATCATCAACATAAATACTACCCATACATCCATGCTAATTCTCTTCATGAGACTTCCCTTTAGGTAATTGGTTTGCATAATTCCCATACATTCCACATTTAAAACTTTTAACCATTGTTGATGTCTTAGCAATACCATTATCCTTGTCCATGGTGTTAACTGATCCTTTTCCTTTCCAATTACTGGCTTTGTGTCCTTCTTTTCCACAACCAAAGAATCTTCTAGTTCCTTTGAAACATTCTCCTTGATATCTCTTCCCACATGATTCACATGAGGAAAATTGAACTTTCTTTCCTATATGGTCATCCTGAAACTCCTACTTTATCTTATTAACTGAGTCAGGAAACTTACCAAAGTTGAGATTATTGATCATATTATGAGATTTCTGATTAGGCATAATAATGATGTTTCTCCTTCCAAATCCCATTTCATTTTCTTTATCATGAAGAATATCATTCCATTGTCCATCATATTCTCCATTAACATGAATCTTCTGGTTTGAAACCATTTTCTAAAACCCAAAAAGAATAGTGTGAGTGGCATAAATCATGCTAGGAAAACAACATAATCAAGGGGAGTACTTTCAATATCTAACATTATAGGTTTAATACTATTTTATTCATGATTGTTATCATAATTCTAGGACTATAACCTATACTTATACCTAACCTTAGAGACATCCCTAGACATACCTTAAAAATATCTCTAGGGATTTCACTAAAGTTTTCGCATACTAGTTTCCAAAGGTTAACTAAACCGAACCTCTTATACCAATTGTAGAGACCCAAAGCTTGACGTACATGGACATTACATTAATTTTGTGGAATACTTAATACATAACAAAAATAGACACCAAAGGACCGTAATAGTTTAGTGTCTTTGGAAACTCGGAACATAATCTTCTAATATTGGTGAAAGATCTTCAACATCTCCCATAAATATATTCCTTTTTTTACCTAAAACCTCTCTTTATATCCTGGGGAAAAGAAAACATATAAAGGGTGAGTTCAAATTCTCATTAAGGGTAAGCATGAAAAATAAAATAAAACAAACCATACACATTTGAACTCAAAAACATGAACATAATGTTTAAACATCAAATTCTTGAGAAATGACATAAAACATGGAAGTACATAATGAATATATCATAATGGAACATCAATCATGATAAAATAGCATGGGAATAAAACATGTCATTGTGGAAACCATTAATCACATGATATGATTTCCATAGTAGCCAAGGCATTGCTGCCAAGACCATCTTAGTGGACAAAGTCCCTTTCTGAATCGAGTTCACTCCTCGTTCCAGTCCTATATCACTGAACTAGATTAACTTACCGTTCCAGCCATGTCTATCTCATGAGATATAAATCTTTACCCAATTCATTGGAGGGAGATATATGTCCCACCCATCTCATAATGAAATCATTCTTACATGTGCCACAACATAAACATAAATCATTCATCATAACCCAAAGAATGAATTGGGTTTCATAAACATCATCCCATCATAACATAATCTATATAAAACAAATGGACATCATATCATCATAAGAAAAGTGAAACCATGTAAATCATAGAGACATTATAAATGAAACATACACATATAAAATAATTTCATCTTAGATGGAAAATGGTTTTGATAAAACACTTGAAATGAAATTCTTGAGGAAAATATCCTTTCTTCTTCAAAATCAAATTTATTTTCACAAAACGCCATGAAATTTTAAAAGAAAAGTATTTTGTTGAAAATAGTCTTGAAATATTGTAGAGTAAGCTTCATAAAAATAAGGCTGTATGAGACCGTAAAAATCCGTTCATGCCGTATAAGTTAAAAAAAATATTCTCCTCGTACTTTTGTCGAAAAAGTCAAAAAGTACTTCATATGGTAAACAAAAGAAAGATTCCTTCCATACGATGTGGTAAAAGTAAAAAAAGGGTAAAAATGAATTAAAACATAAATGTAAGAAAAGTAAACATTTTATGAAAACATTTTGAGAACATGTGGACATGGTGGATAAACATAACCCCAGTAAATACTTACGAATAAACAATCTCAGATAAGAATGAGATTGAAATAATTATCCCTTAACATAGGTCTGATATGCTTCGTATGTATCTGAAACTCCTGTATAATGATTTAAATAATGTAATTTGCTTATTAAAAAATCATATTCACTATTATTATATCATATATGGTTCACTTATGACTTTATATTACCCCTTCTTTTGCAAATTCCATGTTAAAGCAGCGTTTTGTGTAAAATTGTTTTATTTATCGTACTTGTTTGGACTTGTTGTTCCTGATATTATTATTACTTATATCATGATTTAATTACTTCCATAATGTAAATCATGATTTATATATCATATATATACATTATATATATATATAATAGATAGATAAATGAAATGAAATACACCGTTCATGGAGACGGTAGGCTGTACGTACGCATGAACGCTGTTTTCCTTTCCTTATTGAATTTAATGGAATTAAGTAGATGAAATACATATATATATACATAAATAAATTAAAATTATTATGTAATATATTTCATGATTACTTATTATATATTCTTTATAATCATTCTTGAATTGTTAACATGGAAAATGAATCTCATCGCGTCGTGGAGACGGTAATCCGTACGTACGCACGAGCAATGATATCGTTCCCATATTTATTGAATGGAATTGGAGTGGATGATATAATATCTTAGAATTAGTATGATGTTATAATAAACATATATAGTTATTCTTTACAAAATTATACCCATCCAAGTATGGTGGTGGTGGAAAAACAGATTACACCATGGCGTGGAGACGGTATTCCGTACGTACACACGCGCGGTGATTTTGTTTTCCGTAGGATGGATAGAAGGTGAAATAGAGTTGTTTAATATTTATAATAACATATCAGTATACAAGTAATACTTATTTTATTACTTTATAATGAAACAACTAAAGAAGAAGAAGTTGAAGAAGAAATAAACTTGAAAGAATCGGTAGAAGAGATTACCTCTTCTTCGACGCACCTCCTTTAGACTTCTTCTTAGGGCACTAGAGTTGGTCTTTTTAGGAGACCAGAACCTCTATGATATAACTATAGAGGTTTAGAATAGTAATTGGTAGGGGTTTTCCGAGCTTCAAGGCTCAAAAGTGTGTGAAGAGAAGAGGGAAGAGGTGCCCTTTTTATAAGGGAGGAGAGGGGAACCTTTGGAAAAAATAAAATATTATTTTATAATAAAGTCATATTCAGTTTTTAATAGCTAAAAATTGATTTATTTATAAGATAAGGTGGGTATGGATCTAAATAATCTCAACCAATAGGTTTTAGACAAGTTTAGGTTAATATTTTATCCTTATCATTTACATTTAACTCTGTTAAATAATTTAACTTTTACCTTGTCTTTTTGTTTTCTTACACTATATGGTTAATAAACTTACTATAACAAGACAAAAAAACTATAAGTGGTTAATTATTAATACATATATCTTTAGCTAAGTCATTTTTCCGAACCATATATTTTTAGGAATAAAATAACAATTAATAATATAATATTTGTTTTAAAAACTATTTTATGTCAATTTTGACACTATTTGGTACTTTATTTTTTTGAAATTCATAACAGCATGATTAGTTATAAAAAGGGTAACTAAATTAATAATAACATGTCATAATAACCTCTAAAATTAGTTTAATTCTTAAAAATTCTCAAATTACATTTATTTGGGTATTTATAACATCAATTATGTTAATATTTCGTTAATAAGGAAATTAATGCATCATCATTGTGTCATAAATAAATTAAATTATTTAATGTCTAAAAATTATAAATAAAATACCATTATGTAGGAAATATTTTTATCTTTCTAATTAATATTTATAGTCGAATTTATCTTATGTATAACCCTATATTAAATTTTTTTAGTTATTAAACTTTGATTTTAACTATTTTAACTCTTCTTTAAATAAAACAATAATAAGTGTCCTAATCTAATCCAAGTGGATCTAAAGGGTAATATTTTATTCCTAAGTTTGTTTTTTGTCGAATTACACTTATCCAATAAAATTAGGATATGTGTTAGGGTAATAATAATATCATTTTTACCCTTAATTACCCTATTTACTTTTAACTGTGGTAAATAAAAGTAAAAAGTTACTATTCAACAATTTTTTTATCTTATTGAACCACATTTTAGTCCTTGATATTAACAGTGTCTCTCGGATTTTCAAAATTCCACTCATAGAAGTGGTAAAATTAAGTTTTATGTAAATTTTCAAACTCTCCTAGGAGGTGGGTAAAAGGCGGTGAAAAGTTCAATAAAATTTTTATATATCTAAAATTACTACAAAATGAATCCAATGAATTAATTTGAACTTATATAGGTATTATATATCAATTTTTACCTAAAATAAATTTAAATAAAATAAATAATTATTTAAATAAAAATTTGGTTTTTAAATAGTAACCGAGTGTTTTCACTATTCCTCAAAAATTGAAAGTTATCAGAAAAATACCAAAAATTCACCCTATGCTAATTTCGATATTCCGAATCCAAAAATGAATTACATTTTGAAAGGTAAAATTTATAAAATTTTAAAAAGTGTGTATTACTATTCATAATGGATAGTTCATAATAATATTATAATAATATCTCATTTAGTGAAACTTAGTATTGTGTACCACACACGCTATTGAGGAAGGTCTTGATTGCAAGTAATGCAAGCCAAGTCAGGGCTGCCTGTAGTGAAAGCTCCGTTTGGTGTTGCGTATAAAATAATCAAAACTTATTTCATTTATACATTAAAAAAATCTATACTTAATGTTGCGTAGAATAATTTCCACAATAAAAACATGAAATTGTGTGTAACACGAGCCAAGAATAGTGTTGTGTATACTGCAAGCTAATATAGTGTTGTGTATAGTACAAGCTAATATTGGTGTAGTGTACAATAGAAGACATTAAAGAAATTAAAAATAATATATCTCATAAAATCACGGGGTGTTACATGGTTGACTCAAAATTCTTTTCAAAGTATAATTCCTTAATTACAAAAAAATATTTAGCTGAATGGATGGGAGAGTTTTTGCATAGACAAACAAAAAAGTCAACATCCAGTTTACCTGGAATTTATTATAGAATTTTATGATTTAGTAAGTTTTTATGAGGAAGGTGACAGGGAGAAGTTTTCTTTCAAGAGATATGGGAAAAAATATTCTCTATCTTTTAATACGGAATTAAATATTTTTGGAGTTCTATATGAAGGTGAGGCAATTTTCTATAATCAGAAGTTTCTAGATTAGTCAGGAATTTTTGAGAAGGAAAAGGCAATGGAGTACCTTGGACTCAAAGTTGTAAAATCACCGAAGATCAACCTCCTTTCATCAAATTTCATAATTTTAGCAATATGGGTACAAGGTTTTCTCATTCCGAGAAAAGGTGACACGAATTCCTTAAAGAAAAGTGATATATTCATTATGGATTTTTTGGTTAACCTGGGGAAGGTAAATCTTGTGAAGTACATCCTCTTGACTATCACCAAAATTAAGAATGGATCTTTCAAACCCCAGATCATCATGTATCTGGCCATCTTATCGAAAATTATAGTAATCTTCTTTGAATCCTTCAAAATTAACTATAGTTCTAAACCCAGGAGCTTCAAGATCTTGTTTCTAAGTGATGATACCTTTAAAATGATGAATGTAGGATTCAATACCAAGTCCGGAGAATTTTATGAAATTTTAGAGAGTGAAATTGAAGCTTTAGCTAAGAAAGAGGAAGTAGAAGAAAATTCTAAGAAAGGACATAAGAAGATAAAGGAGAAGGAAATGGAAACCATAAAAAAACATATAGTTCTGAAAATTTAATCAGCACCACAAAAACCAAAAAAGAAAAGAAAAAATTCATGATGAAGTGGTAGTGAAATAGAGGGAACAAAATAAGAATAAAAAAGTAAGAGATCCAATTTTTGGCCTAGATATTATTGAGGAAAAATACCTGAAAATTCAAGATGATGAAGAGCTTCAAAGGTAATAAAAAAATAAGTTGATGAAGAAAATTTCTGAATATGTGATTTTTCAAGAACTTATCAAGGATAATACGAAATCCTCTGAATAGATTCAGGTACCGAAATCCTTTTTCCAAGAATCAGTGCCAATAGAGACTCTGAGAAAGAAATTTTGAATATCAGAACCTAATGTCAAAGAAGAGATAATTCCGTAAGAAGAAGTAGAAGAAGAACAAGAGGAAGAAGAAGATGAGAGTGATGATGTGATAAATCAAGTATAATAATACCATGAGAAGGAAAGTCTCTCTGAGAATATTTCAAGCTGAACTTCTCAGGTTGATTAAAAAAATTGTTTCTTATGAAAATGATGATGATGGATAGGAAGATGTTAATAAACCTTCTAATGATGAGCATAACAACCACAATTTCATCCAACCTGATGATATTAAGGAAGACACTAAGAAAGAAAAAGTTTATGAATATAGGATATTCCAAATTTCAGGTAGTGAGCATGAGTCTACGAAGGCAAATAAGTTTATCTCCAAAGTCGATAAAAGAAAATAGGTGGTTGTTGTTACACCTAAGAAGGATTTTTTTCAAGTCTAAAAAGGATGCTGGTAGATCATCTAAAAGGAAAGATGAAGAGCGAGATAAAGAATCCTCTCCTATAAGGGAATCAATTTACGAATCTTCATATTCGATGGGTTATGATTTTTCTGTTCAGTTTTTGAAAAAGTTAGTGAACACCATTCCTCTGTTTCAAAGTATTGATTCAAGATTTCAATTGCTTCAACACTCTTTTAATCAGAAGTCATATTTTGTAAGAATGATCATGGAAAAGTTCATTAAGCTTGAGGTAGATTTCCAAATCATTCATATTGGTTATGATGCTCATAGGAGATCATGTAAGGAAATAAAAAAGTTGTCTAAAAGAATGATTTAAGACTTAATAATTTTTGATGACTTCCAAGATTCAGTGAAAGACGCCTTTGATAAGTCAAACAATAGGATAAAAAACCTTTCAAAATTTTTTACATAGAAGCTAAACCTTTAGAAACTAGACTAGAAGAAAGAGGATAAATATCTGAATGGAAAGTTAAATTCAGTTGCTTTTAATCTAAAGAGAGAAAGGGAACTCAGGGAAGAGTTACAAGAAAAGTTAAACCAGAAAGAATAAGTAGTGAAGTATCAGGCATAAATCCTTTAAGTCTCAAGAATAAAAAATCAAGGATCTGGAAAAGACAAATTAGGATCATGAATAGTTTCTCAAGCGGTTTGAGGAAGATCATAAGGATCTCAAGAAGTTAAAGGCTATCCTTAAGAAGATCATTCTGAAGTAAAATAAGGATGAATGATTTTCATTCCATTCTGATATTTTGTTTTATTTTTTTGTATTAGTTTTGTTTTGTATAGTTCTAAATTTTTAGGTAACATTTTTTCCATTATCTCTATTCCTTTTTGAAAATCACAAAGGGGGAGAAAAGAATGATCAAAATAATACCAAGTATAAAGAATATAATTCTCTAAGTAAGGGGGAGTTTAAGTATGGGGTATACTTAAATAAATATTTATTATACAAGATAAAGAAACTTCTTTAACGAATTAAATAATATGATCCTTAGGGATTTCAAAACCTAAGGGGAAGTTTGTCATATTCATCATGGATCATAAGTAAAGGGAGATAAGTTTTTATTTTAAGAGTTAATAAATAAAATTCTTATCCCTTATATTCTTTTTTGAAAGGTTGTTTCTAGTTTCCATAAAGGGGGAGATTGTTGAGTCAATAAGTTTTCTTATGACTTTTCCATTTCTCTATGTTTTTAAAATCACAAACACTTTATCTTAAGGAAAATTATATTTCTCTAAGGATTAATTTATTAAGAAAAATTTCAATTTTATAAGGAAAATTTTTATCCTTACCCTTAAGGAAGATTTCATTTCTCTAAGGATATTTTTTCCTTACCCTTAAGGAAAATTTATTTTCTCTAAGGAAATTTTTTATCCTTACTCTAGTTTTCATTATCCTAAAAAAATAAAGTTTATTTTATTACTAAGTCAAATATTCAGATCCTTATATAAAAACCTCATAATATTATATTAATTGGATAACTAATTCTCTAAAATTAAGATTCTAAATTCTCTAAAATTCAGATTCCAAATTCCTCAAAATTTAGACTCCGAATTCCTCAGAATCCAGTCTCTGAATTACTTAGAATTCAGAATCTGAATTCCTTCAAATTTAGACTCCAAATTCATTAGAATTTATACTATGAATTATTTGACAAAAAAAATCCGAATATCCATGTTGCTAGAATCCAATTTTTTATATGTTTAGACTCCGAATTCTATTTTCCCTTAGATTCTAGATATTCAAATTTACTTAAGATTCTTCACTTTAATTATACAGGTTTTTTAAGTATAAAACAATGTTTTACAATTTTTTTATAACTAACTGTTGGTTGAGTGACATGTGTATATGTCCCTCTAAGATTCAAGAAAAAATATGACCTTTGGAGGAGGGAGATGACCGTTGAAGTTTTTACTATAAATATGATCTCATTTGAATAATCTCATTATTATTCCAAGATCCAACAGATTACATGTTGTGAAGTGATTTATAGAGAGATAAATAATCATATTCTTTGTGTGTTTCATGAACATCTTGTTCAACAGTGAACATCTTTTTCAGCTTGCTTCGTGCTACTCTAATTGTTGTTGAGTACAATCGAGGGATTCTGGGGATAGGAAGATAGAGGTGTTAACTACCTTAAATTTTGAGGGATTGTGGTATTACCCTAGTGTGGGTAAGATAGAATTTCTTGAAAGTATAAATCAAGTCACCTTTATCCAAGGTTGTTGGATACCCTACTATTTGGGTTAAAATATTTCATACTTGTTACTTGTTCTTGTTTCAAGTTTTATTTTCACTGAATTTTATAAAGAAAGAAATTATAACTTTATTATAATTTATTTTACTTTTATTTACTCTTCTAAATAAGATTCTATACGCTTTAAGGTAGAATCTTTATCTAAGAAAATGGTTCTTTAGTTTCTTTTCTGGATTCATCTTTCCGGGCCCAAAGCAAGTTTGTTTCATAGTTTTGAACTAAAAGAGGGTTTATGAATTTACATTGTTTAAATTTGTTAAAAATAGTTTTACTTAAGGTTAAAAAATAAAGTTTTTAAACTTACAATTCACCGCTATTGTAATTGAGCATCTACATGCACTATTTCGATCCTAGAGATCATACCTATGAGGACCCAATATATGTTACACTGGTGTTATATATATTTTTATATCTATACCATGTTTTATTTCATGGAATGAAATTTTATATCTTATTCACTAATGTTAAGAGTCATTGGTGCTGACCTACTGAGTCTTATAATCACATCATACTCATGAATTTTTGTGTTCTTGTAGATTTTAGGACTTGGGATATGAAGAAGGGAAAGGGATATGTAGTGGATGGTTGAGAAGGCTAGTAGGAGGATGCAGATGATGATGGGTGGATTATAAACTAGATGTTGATACTTTTATTTATTGTCTTATCATATATTGGATCCTTTTATTTAGTTTTGGTTTATTTACCTCACATTCCATATTGATAATACATGTCCTGGTTTTACTTGTATATTACTGCTACTCTAATGGTTCTTTAGTTATTTATTATTTGATTGATTTATTTATTATCATTTTTTTTTAATTTTATTTTCACCTAGTACAGATGGAATAGTCTCCCCACATCTTGATTTAGGTTATCTCCTCAAGTCAAAAACCTCTTGCGTATAGGGAGTCACATATGAGATTGAGTGGAACCCTGGTTTTGAACCTAGTGGTTCAAGTTGGGGTGTTACAAAATGGTATAATATCACCAGGTTTACTAACTTGTTTCTTCTCATTGACTTGGTTTGATATAGGGTAGATAGGAGCTAGGATGGTTAGAAATTTATTAGGGGAACTATATTAGTGCTTGTCTCACACTATACATTGGACCTATAAGTTTTCATAATAATGAGAATTTATGTTTTTTTGTTTGAAGTTACCTTTGATTAAGATACCATGAGTGATGCACATGATGTTGATATGTTTATTATGAGATTTTATGTGTTTTCATGAATAATATTAGGAATGTAGGTTCAAATTACATATATACTTGTTTCTTTAATTAGATAGATCCCAAATAATTAAATGCCTGTTGAAATTGTGATATATTCTTTACTGCATTATTTATTGGATTATTTTATTTGATCCTATTATATTCTATGTTTGAGTGTATATGTGTATTTATAGCTAACATGTAGGTACCGTAGGCTTGAATTTGGTTTGGTTAGTGTTTAGGGGGTTATGCCTTGTTTTTATGGGTAGCCTCTTAGGTTTAACAATTTTTATGATCCCTTGTGTGTGCCTATAATTTTTATCAGTTTCCTTGTTAAATATATTGGAATTTTCTTGTATTTGTTCTAGAATTTCAGAAAATTCTTCCCTATAAACATCTCACATAGCCAGTTTCTCCACACTTTGTGTTAAAGGATGTGACTATTCTTGTTCCCTTGGTTTCTCCAGTGAGTCAAGCTATAGAACAAGTCTAAGAAGGAATCTTTATACTGGTGTATATTCATGGAGGAGGAACCCATAAGGTGGGACTATAATGGTTGATTATGCTCATGAATTCCAGCTCCAACAACCCCATATTTCTAGGGAACCGAAGGCCTTCAATATAAAAAAGATTGAATATGGGTCATTGAGAGGATATTAGACCCAATAGTGACCCTATAGGGCTATAAAGTGAATCTAGTGACCTTTATGATTCAAGGAAAAATTGGGATATGGTGGGATGTCATGCTTCAGGTTGGTAGATGTGAATAAATTACCTAGGAAACCTTAAAGTATCTCTTCTTTGAGGAATTATTTCTAGATATAGTGAAGCTAGACCATGCCCAAGATTTCTTAGAGCTCCAGTAGGGGAAGATGATGGTGTCTCATCATGATTTATGGAGACAATTCTATGTTATCCTATTATGGTTTCGTACAAGGATTAGAAAGAAAGGAATTTTGAGATTGGTCTTTGCTAAGAGATAAAGTAATAGGTTAGGAACTTTGATATGATGACCTATGATACAGTGCTTCAAAAAGAATTAATGATCAAGTAGATAATTAAGGAGGATAGAGATACATGAATTCTTTCAAATGATTTTGGTTTTCAATGTACTTACTCTAGGGTTATTACATTTTCTTATTTATAGAATAAAAAGAGAAATCTAAAGGATGGATTCCAGGGTGGAAGTCGATATTTAGAGTATAATAGGAGTTCCTCACCCCCCTATGGGGGAGATGATTCTTCCATGTTCTTTAACTATGGAATTAAGGGAAAAATTCTGAAAGATTTTACCTATTATATCAATAATTATCACTAATTTAGAAATAAATTTCATCTAAAGAAATTATGTGATAGAGATTCAAGGATTCTCTCAGTGAGGGAAGGTATAGGACCTCAACAACAAGTGTAGAACCTAAAATGGTTATTAAATCAAGAAATTCATGATCCTATAGAGAATCATAGAGTGGTGTATTATAGGGATTATATAGTTCACTAAAATTCAATATATAATAGAGATGGACCTTCCACAATAAGAAGTATAGTCCTGGTTTATTATAATTTATTTGTTTCCTTGTTTGACATAGGAGCATTCCATTCATTTATATTGGCTGAAGTAGTTTTTGGGTTAGATTTAATGGTTAAATTATCTTTTGAGATACTTTATATTGATATAATAATAGGAAATAATATGTATCATCTTCATACATATCTAAAATATCTGATGGTATTTTCTAGTTTTGAGAACATTTATAGATTCATAATTTTGGAGATGGAAGGTTTTGACGTAATCCTTAGCATGGACTAGTTGACCAGTTTTTGTGCTCAAATAAATTGTGTTTATAGATGAGTGATATTTTCATCACCTTAGGGGGAATTTTTTTATTGAATAGTGAATGAGATGTCAAGGGAGTTATAATAGAACTATAACCTCATTAGAGATAATTATTTTTAGTGTACGTGGTTGTCAAGATCCTTACAGTGGATCCAATAATGAATCCATCCTATTTTCCTATGGTGGTAGAACTATATCGAGATATCTTTCTAGAAGATTTATTGGGGTTACCTAGACATATGGGAGATTAATTAGAGATTGATATAGTTTCTCATGTGCAACCCATATAGATTCCATCATATCACATGGAACCAATATAGTTGAAAGAGATCATGGTGTGGTTGGATGTTCTCATGGAAAAAAGATTCATCAGACAGAGAAATTCTCTATGGGTGATATAGTTTTATTCTCTAAAAAGGTGGATGGTAGTTTTTAACTTTTTTTAAACTATTGTAAGTTGAATCAGATAACGATGTAAAATAGTTACCCATTTCCAAGAATCATTGAATTTTTTGATTAGTTAAGGGGATATCGATGGATTTTTAATAATGATGTACATTTTGGATATCATCACCTTTTCTTTAAAGTGGAAGACATCTTAAAGACTATGTTTAGGATCAGGCATGGTTTGTAAGAGTATCTCATTTTGGATTTCGGTCTAACGAATAATTCGATAGTGTTTATATCCCCCATGGATAAGATCTTCCACATTCCTTCATCATTGTGATCATTAATGACATCCTAATATATTTTAAGATATTGTAATCACATAATAGACACCTAGATATCATGTTGAGTATGCTTTGGGTACATTATATTTATGCTAAGTACTCAAAATGTAACTTTTGTATAAAGGAGTCGTGATTTATTGGGAACATTATTTCTCAAATGTGAACATTAGCTGATCCAGAGAAAGTTGATGTAGTTATTTCTTGGGAATGACCAAGAAATGCATTAGAGATTAAGATTTTTCTCAGTCTGGTTTTGTTCTACAGAAAATTTATTTAGGACTTTTTATTCCTGGAAGTTCCCATGACCATGCTTCCCAAGAATAGAGACATGTTTTAATGAATAGATTAGTGGGAAGAAATTTTCTTATAGCTAAAGAAAAGGTTGACATTAGATCTAATCCTAACCCTTCCCAAGATTGGAGTTGGCTATGTTGTGTACTAAAACACATCTAACATTGTCTTGGGAGTTGTTCAGATGAACATTATTAAGGTAGTATTTTATAGGTCTCATCATCTATGATCCCTTGAGTAGAACTACCCTACTCATGACTTGGAGTTAGTGGTGATGGTACATGCATTGAAATATTGGTGACACAATCTCTTCGGTGAGAAGTTCACAATGTATACAAACCACAAGATTCTCTGGTATATATTCTCTTAGAATGACCTAAATATTCATTAGAGGCATTGGGTACTGTACTTGTAGATTTTTGACTTTGAGATGGAGTATGATTCTAGGAATTGTAATGTTATTGTAGATGTATAGAGTTAAAAAATACTGGAGGTTTTAGAATAGATGTCATAAGTGGGGTAGAAGATCATAGAAAAATGGTAGATGGGTGATGCACCTAAAAGGTGTTGTTAAATCCTCTAGGCATGATCAGATTCTAAATTTATATGTTCCAAAACCATACCAACTACAATTGAATAGTAAAGTGGAAGAATGGGGTTCATCCCATAGAGAGCGGGGAATATAGCATTGAATTTCAACCAAAGGTTAGTTTATCCAAATTCTAGTTTGATTTTATTAACACAATTAAGAAAATTAAATAATTAAAATGTATGCATAATTATAAAAAAGGTGAAAGAGAGAGGTATAAGGGTCAATTTCTTATTTTAGGAAAATGGGTAATCCTAAATCTAGTTTGGGATAGACCTATGGCTTAGGTTTCTAAGTGGTGAAAAGGTCCCCCATTGATCTTGTTCCAACCAATTGGATCTACCTAATATGGAAAATAATCCTTGGTATAGATTAATTGAAAACCTTAGTGAAAAAATCTTGGATTCTAGGAAGAAAGAATCACCAGTAATTAGTCCTAGACTAATTAACTCAAACTAGGTCATGGTCATTTGATTACACCTCTGATGGTTAGGGTAGATGTAATAAAATGATATTGAATAATATTTTAAACATGTTTACCATCCATAATGTTACCATGTTTAGATTTTATATATTCATTAAGTTCAAAGCCCCACCTACTCTTGAACCCTATGGATTTATCCAATCATCATTGAGTGATCACCAATGAAGAATAAACCGTATTCCATATGGAAGATATTAGAAGAGAAATAATGAGAAAGAAATAAAATCAAATAAACAATAATTAAACTAACAATAAAACCAACATTACATAAAATATTGAAAAATAAAAGCAAAAAAAAACTTATCTACAAAGAACACTAGGTCCGAACCCTCTGAAAACCTCCTGGAAGTTGTGCCTCTCTATACTTGGAATGGATTACTTTTATCCTAGAAAGAAACCACTATTTATAAGTCTAAATATCTTCCACTGGATTCTATAGGTCAAATATATCTTTTAATGTATCTTCGGGTTAAAAGATAAATATCCTGTAAAAGGATATGTTGAAATTTAGTGTTTTTTAATCTATCTCAGAATTTCAAGTCATGTAATGTGTGGGAACAAATTTATTATTATTCACAGCCTATAAATGATACATGCCTTGTAAAAATTCACTTCCTGTAATGATTACATAATGCTTAAGGTGTTTTTACATATTTAAAATATCTATTTTTCTCTAGTTCTTCAGTTTCGAGCCTCTAGTATGTACCATGATCATCCAAAATCATGTTAAACCATTATTAAATGGATTTATTGGTCTCTTTATATTTAATCATCAATACTATATTTAATATTCAATTTCCTTTTCCACACCGACCCATAAAGTGGCTCAACTCGAAGTGCCTCTTCCCTTTATTTGTAACCAAATGTCAGTTCCTCTATAAGAATATGAAAAAAATTAATTTCAAGCATAAAATTCATATTAAATCAATTAATATTCAACTAAAATTACTAAAAAAACACATAAAAATATAGATAAAAAATAGAGATATCAATGGGTATAGCCAAGGATTGAGGGGTGGTGGTTTGTTCACTATAACACCACCCCAAGATTTATGAGATAGATTTTTTTAATTTATTTGATGTATTGTGTTGTAAACTATACCAATATTATCTTGTGCTATATGAAACACCATATTAGCTTGCAGTATACTCAACACTATACTTGGCTTGTTTTACGCATAATTTCAAGTTCTTTTGATAGAATTCACTTCATGCAACACTAAGTATAGATTCTGTTCGATGTATAAAAGAAATAAGTTTGGATTATGTTATACATAACACCAAAGGAAGATTTCACTATGCACAACACTAAAATTTTGTATGTTACACACAAGAGCGACCTTCCTCGATAGCTTGCATTGTTCACAATACCGAGTTTCATTAAACAACGACATATTATTAAAATATTATTGTTTAATGTGATATAAAAAAGAATTTATGAATATTATTAAACACATTTTTAATTTTATATAACATTAGAATTCATATTATGTATTTTCTATAACATTATATAATAACAAATTCAATTTTTTGGATAAAAGAAGTATTTTTTAAAAAAATGCAGTTTTGTCACCTTTTGATGGAGAAAAAATTTTAAATCTAGTTTTAACACTTTTATATATTATATATTATAAAATAAATGTATTCTTTGGAATAAGGATATCAAAATTTACTTTTGTTGAAATTTTGGTATTTTTCTGATAAAATTCATATTTTAATGAATAGTGAAAAATACAGCATTTTAATTCAAAACTGCCTTTTCATATAATTTATTCATATAGTAAGATTATATTTTTAATTGGTTTTAATGTGTTATTGAATTATTTTTTTATCATTTAATCAAATTTTGGTCATTATAAGTAATTTCACATTTAAATTGGACATAAACACATGTCAATCTTCTGATAGTTTTTACTTCTTAAAAACCAACTTCCTGGTTTTGACAACATGAATTAATTTCAAATTAATTACTGCAAATTTCGTGTTTTGAATTTTGAAAAATGGATTCCATATTTTGAATCTGTAGTTTCAAATTATGTTAATAGTTTACTTTTTTGGATATTATGAATAGTAACTACAATAATTTTTATTTACCACAATTAAAGGTAAATCAGGTAAATTAGGGTAAAAAATAATACGATAAAGATAATAAAATTACTCTAAAACCCACTAAAATTCCATTGGATGAATTAAAGTCTACAAATATCACATAAGGGTCATAATTGATTCATTTAATGGACTTTTTTCTATGAAAGTTATGTAATTATAATTAAAACAATAGAAAGTGACAACATGTCACTCTCCAATCTCTTATAAGTATAATAATTTTAATATAGTGATAAATTTCATAAAACTTCAAAAATTAATAGTATCCAGAAATATAATGAAATTATCTACATAATTTTAATTTATTTAGAATTTTTAGAGATTAAATAATTACCATTAATGATGACATAATAGGGATGAAAAAATTATTTTATTGATAGAAATATCAAATAAATGGTTTTAAAAATATTAAAATAAATATCTCATGAACTAATTAATGAGATACACGAATTTTATAGGTGACTACGACATTTTAGAAGTGTATTAAACATTTTTTTTTCGAATTTATCTTCTATTTAGATTTTATTTAAAGTCAAATAAATTAATAGTGTCAAAATTGAACTATTGATATTTTATAAAAATAACATATTATTAAATTATTTAAAAATCACAAAAATATTTAAAAATTAAAACGTAAAAGTTATATGGACTAAAATTTCATAAAGTATCCAATCATGGACACTTGAAAACACATAAGTAAATATTTATAACAATTTAAAATTTATAATATTATTACCACAAATAAAATTAAATAGATTAAATAATGATAACTCAAAATGATAAGGTTTAAAATAAAATAAAAACATGTCTAAATTTTATTGGTTGAGAGGATTTCGACCCATAATCATCTTATATTTTAAATAAATGAGTTTGGGACCATTATAAACTGAAAATAAATTTATAATAAATTAATATTTCAAGACTTTCCTAAAGTGACCCTCCCCCCTCTTATAAAAGGTCAACACCTCTAACCACTTAATCACACCTTAAAGACCTTTAGATCTGCCAAAATCTGATAAAATAATCTCACAACATCCCTAAATTCATCCTAAAGGCCACACTTTGGGTACAAATCCATCATATAGAGACATTTTGTGCAAATTAAAAAGAGATACTCAAAAAAGAGGTAATTATTTTATCACCTCTTCCAAAATTATTTCCTTTTCTACTTCATATTCTTATGTTTTTATCATAATAAAGTAATAAATCCAATATATTATACATTCTTAGATATTATTATAATTATGGTAAAATCTTATACCTCCTTTTATCCATCCTACAAATAAGAATATCACCATGCGTGCGTACATACGACTAACTGTCTCCACGCTGTGGTGTAATTTTTTATTCAAAAATAATTAATTTGGATGGATATAATTATGAATATAATGGATTTAAATAATGAATATAACATCATAATTATTTTTTATAATTAATTTACCATCTAATTCCATACCATTTAACCATTAAGTTAATGATATTGTCATTCATACGTATGTACAACCTACCGCCTCCATGACGCGATGAGATTCATTCTCCACGTTAACCATTCAAGAATGATTATAAAGTAAATATAAGAAATAAGAATTAAATATATGAAATATTAATTCTACTGTATTTATATATATATATATAATTTACTTTCTTCCATTAAATTCAATAAGGAAACAGAAACAACATTCATGCGTACGTACGGCCCACCGTGTCCATGAATGGTGTATTCCATTTCATTTATATATCTACTATATATATTTATATACTGAATATTTATGATATATAAATAATTTTTTACATTATAAAAGTAATTAAATCATGATATACGTATTAATATCAAGAATAACAAGTCAAAACACGTACAATAAATAAAACGATTATTACCCAAAACGTTGCTCTAATATATAATTGATATATGAATGGATAATATAAAGTAATAAGTGAATCATATATGATATCATAAATATTATTGTGGTTTTTTAGAAGTTAATAAAATTTTTAAACCCACTATACAGAAGTTTCAAATACATACGAAGCATATTGGGCCTAAGGTAAGAGATAATTTTACAATCTCATTATTTTCCAAGATTGTTTATACGTAAGTATTTAATGGGGTATATGTATCATCCACATCCATGTGTCCTAAATATATAATATTATTTCTATTCTTTTATGTATGTTTAAAGTCATTTTTACCCAGGTTTTACTTTAACTACAAGGTTTGGAAGGAATCTTTCTTTCATTTACCATAAAAGTTACTTTGTGATTTCTCCGACAAAAGTACGAGGAGAATGTTTTTTAACTTATACGACATGAATGGATTTTTTTGATTTCATAATGACTTATTTCTATGAAGCTTTGAAATGTGCTATCATGGGCACCCTCAAATGATTAATGGTTTTTGGGGTACTTAGGTTCACCAGAGCGGCTAACCAAGGTTGTCTCTCAAAGGAGGAAGTAAATTAAAATAATTTCTTAAAGGTATTATAAAAATAAAATAAAAGAGAATAAAAACACTACTTTAAAGGATTGGGTTTTTTTCATTTATAAAATTAGAAGAAGTTTTCTAGAAGGATATTGATTTTTTTTTAAATTTGAAATGAATTTTGATTAAAAGGATGCAATAAGAAGATATTTTTTAGAAAATATATTAAAAGGCATAATCGACCTAACTCAACCTATTTATTTCCTTATTAATAAATAAAATTTAAATTAATATCAAGTTAATTATGATACCCTAATTTTTTAACCTCTGAACTCTATGAGAATTAACTTTACCACAAATATGAAGAGAATAAAACCATAGGCTATCTTCGGAACATGCAACCGCAGCACCCTAATTTGATTTATGTTCTAAGGATAGCTTATGGTCAGTTGTAAATTAAAACATATGTTAATTAAATAAAATTAGGATTAATTTATCTTAGGGATTATATTTGAACTCGAAAAATTTATCCCATGTGGTCTTGTTTTACCGATTAAGTTTTCACTCTCACAATTTACAAAATACCCGACCTCACGTGTCTTTGTGGTAATTGTTCAATTTCTTGATTAGTTTATTATAATTTAAAAACTCAATTCATGGATCATATAAAGTTAATTAAAGTATCTCAATGATTATAAATATTTAAATGAAGATATTAGAAGATAGATCAATCATTAAGAGAGCTACTCTTCCATGGGTGGTGTGGTCATCGTGGTGACGTTTTGCATGAGCAAAGGATTGAAAGGGTAGAACCAAATATCATCTCCACTCATGATTCCAACAAAAATAGGATGATTAAATAAGAAGATAATTTAACAATACAGAATAATAGATAATAAATAAAAGAATAATAAAGAATTTTATTACAAAAATGAAAACATTACAACATGAAGAATGGAAGACGACTTCGATGCGGGGATCCTTGATTCAAGAGCTACCCATATTACAATGCTTGGAGAATTTGGGTGAAAACAATTATCATCTACCTTAAATCTCTTAATTCATGTCCCAAACCCTCCAAATGAGAAAAACACTAATTTATAGAGTGGAGGGAAGGCTAGGTTTATAGAGGTTTCAAGTGTGAATGGGTAATTTTGTCCAAATATTTTAATCCAAATTTCACTGCCCATTTGACCTTCAAAACGATGAAATAGTTGCTCTCCCAGAATAAGTATTTGTGTATAATTGCGTTGGAGAGATCCTATAAAAATTTGGGACCAATACAAGATCGTATGAAGATGTTATGGTCCAAATACCGAACCATTATCCAATCTGGCAGGTCCAACCCACATTTGAATTCATGGTGCATTTAGTCCAAACCAATATATGTTGTAGCTACAATTTCCTAAACAAAAGTTGTATCCCATTTATTCATGAACACAGTTAAAAAATTACAAGTTCAAATAATAAATATTAAAATATTTATCTTTGAAATACTACAGTGCACTATAAAGGGTAAAAATAGAATTTCTCTCAAATTTTCAAATGAATGATCTAATCCCAAATATTTTGTAAATAAACATATTTAAAACAATGTGATGAAAATTTATCATTTATTATCAATAAAATATTAAATATAAATGTGTTTTATCAACTACCCCACACTTACCCTTTTCCACTCCTGGGAAAAACCTCATATCTTGTATTCGAAAAAATTGTGACAAGATATGAATATTCAAATTTCTCAATCCACAATGCAAATATAGGCAAAGTAAGAATCAAATAAAGAGTCAATATCAATAAATTTTAAATTCATTGTCTCATAAATTGTGTCAAAACAAAATCTAGTAATATTCATAACACTAATCATAGAAAAACAAGTCATGGGTCTACTATGCCACTAATTTTCCACGTGTGTGTGACAACCATTACAAGCTTATCTCTCCACCCTTTATCTACTATATTCATGTCAATAAAAACTTTTCTTCTTATCTAATTCTATTCCACTGAACCTGTTCAATATCCTTTGCAATCAAATTCCAAAATCTACTCATTTACACATTCCTAGAAGTCAAACCATGAGCTCCTGACCTCAATATCCCCATATGTTGTACATTTATTCACTCCCCTCTTTATTTATTGTTTTTTTTTAATTTTTGGATTTTTTTTGAATTTTTTTAGAGGGGGTACAATAGTCAGATATTAGGTGCACACGTATAGGTCAATCTGGTATAGTGATGGAAATAATCAGAAGAGAAAGGAATGTATGGAAAGACTATGTTATAAGTTGAAAATAATTACTTACCCTAAATATACATTCAATTGGGTAAGAGAAACTCACAAGTCACGATTGTGTGAAAAAATGTGTGGAGAAATCAATGACACAATTTACCATGAACAAATATCACAAATAATGATGTCAAAATATAAAATCTTTTATAATGACACAACCATTCATATAATCGATGACTTCAATTTTTATAAAATTCAACCCTTGATGATGAAATATTACTCATGATTATATTTATACCAATGAATTTTGAAAACATGAATTTTCCATATGTTCAACATGATATATTTGTTTCTTTTTTATTAATTTTTTTTGTTTTTTAAAATATTTAACCAAAAACATAATAGAAAATACACATAAAACACACAAATGAAAATACAAAATATCTATCCCAAAATGATTTCCCCTCCCCAACACTTAAAATATTTCATTGTCCTCAATGTGAACCTATGAGATGAAATATTCACATGAAATTTATATGTTTAAATAGGATAAATAATATAAAAGTTAAAGGGTTCGAAACAGCCTGATATGCTCAAGTGATGATGGGGTCATGTAGTGTGATGAAATCCAATGACTCATTAGGAATTCCCTCAATATATTTCTTCAAACATTTCCCATTGAATGTAAAAATCTTTCCTATGTCCTCTTGTGTGATCTCCACTGCACCATAAGGAAAAAAATTAGTCACAACCTAAGGACCTAACCACCTGGAACACAACTTACCATGAACCATCTTCAGTCATGAACTATAGAGAAATACTTTCTCTCCAACTTGAAATTATCTTTTTTGGATAATTTTATCATGAGATACTTTTGATCTTTCCTTGTAAAACTTTGAGTTATCATATGAAGACAATCAAATCTCCTCAAGCTCTTGAATTTGCAGCTTCCTTTGAATTTCAGCTTGGGAAAAATCCTTATAACATTTCTTTATAGCCTAATAAGACCGATGCTCAACTTCCATGGGGAGATGACATGCTTTCCCAAAAACAATCAGAAATGGGTACATACGAATGGGTGTCTTGTATGTTTTCCTATAAGACCATAGCGCATCATCCAAGTGCTTTCTTCAATCCTTCCTATTTAGATACACAGTTTTCTCTAAAATTTGTTTCAACTCACGATTTGAAACCTCAGCCTGACCATTTGTTTGGGGGTGGTACGGTGTTGTTGTTTTGTGTTTCACCGATACTTCCAAAGCAGGGAAGCCAAATTCTGATTGCAAAAGTGTATCCCCTGGTCATTGATGATGGCCTTCGGTACTCCAAACTTGCAAAAAATCTGTTCTTTGAAAAATTCCACAACTACATGAGAATCATCAGTTCTGGTGGACTTAGCCTTCAACCATTTCTCTCATAATCAACAAAAACCAAAATATAATGGAAACCAAATGAACTAGGAAAAGGACCCTGAAAATCAATGCCCCATACATAAAAAATCTCATAGAATAATATGGGTTGTTGGGGGAATCTCGTGTCTCCTAGAAATATTACCAATGTGTTGGAAATAGGAGCACGACTTACAAAACACATGAGCAACATGGAATAAACTAGGCCAGTACAATCCAGAGTCCAAAACATTCATAACTGTCCGTTGGGGTCCAAAGTGTCCACCACTAGAAAGTGTATGACATAATTGCATAACAGAATCAAACTCATGATCAAGAACACACCTCCTAATAAATTGGTCACTACACATGCGCCAGAGGTAGGGGATATCTCACACATAAAACCTAGACTCACTCTTTAATTTTTGGACTTGATGTTTCTTTAAATTTGAAGATATTTCAGAGACGACAAGGTAATTAACTAAATTAACATACCAAGGATCAATACCTAAGAAGGAATAAAGATGCTCATAAGGTAAAAGGTCTCGAAGTGGTACCTAGTCTAAGGTGTCATCCTCTAGTGTGTGAGTAAGCCTACTCATGTGGTCTGTCACCAAGTTTTATGACCACTTCTTGTCCTTTATATCAATATCAAATTCATAAAGAAGGAGTATCCATCGAATAAGTATAGGCGTTGCGTCTGGCTTCTTCAAGAGGCACCTCAGAGCTAAATGGGAAGAAAAAATAACTACTTTAGAGCCCAACAAATATGAATGGAATTTATCTAGAGAAAATATAACAACAAGAAACTCCTTTTATATGGGTTTGTGATTTTATTGTGCTGAATCTAGTGTCCTTGATGCATATGCAATCACATCTGAACGTCCCTCCATCCTCTGAGATAAGACAACCCCAACTGCAAAGTTGGAGGTGTCACATATAAGCTCAAAAGGAATCTCCCAACATGGGGGCTGTATGATATGTGGAGTGGTCATACACTTCTTTATCTCATCAAAGTAATTCCTACAAGAATCATCAAAGACAAAATCAGAATCCTTTTGAAGTAATTGTGACATAAGAAGAGAAATCTTACTAAAATCTTCGATGAAGCGATGATAAAATCCTGAATTCCCTAGGAAAGATCTAACATCACACACACATGAAGGATAGGGTAAGAATGAAATGATATATACCTTAGATCTATCAACCTATATCCCATGTTTTGACACTACATTCCCTAATACAATCCCATGATCTACCATGAAATGACACTTTTAAAAGTTTAAGACGAGATTCTTCTCAATAAAATGATTCAAAACCTTTCCCAAACTAGAGATACAATCATCAAATGAAGACCCATACACTGTAAAATCATCCATAAATACCTCCATGAAGGTCTCAATAAAATTAGAAAAAATACTCACAAAGAATCTCTAAAAGGAACATGGGGCATTGAAAAGTCTAAATGGCATTATTCGGTAGGAAAATGTACCTAATGGACAAGTGAATGTTGTCTTACCCTGATTCTATGGAGCAATAGGAACCTAAAAATATCCAGAAAATCCATCCAAGAAATAATAACGTGTCTTCCCAGCTAGTCTCTCAAGCATTTCCTCAATAAATGGGAGGGGGAAATGATCCTTGTGAGTGGACTGATTTAGTTTCCTATAATCAATACACACATGCCAACTGTTTTGCACCCTCATTAGAACTAACTCATCTTTCTCATTTTTAAAAACAATAACACCACTTTTCTTAGGCACAACATGAATAGGACTCACCCACTGGGAATATGAAATGGGATAAATTATACCTGCATTGAGCAATTATTCAACATCTTTTTTAAAATCTTTCAGAAGGGTTGGATTGAGTCTCCTTTTTGGATACCTAATCAGTTTAACCTCATCCTCTAAAAGAATCCTATGCAAAAAAACAGAGGGTCTAATACCTGATATGTCAGCTAAGGTCCACCCGATTTCTTTGATGTTCTCCCTCAAAATATTCAAAAGTTTTTCTTCATGTTCAAAAGGAAGATTATTAAAAATTAAAACATGAAATTTATCACCACATAACAAGTATGAGTATTTGAGATTAGGTGGAAATGGCTTGAGTTCCAATGAAGGGGGGTGATGTATGGATGGAGAAATTGAAGGAAATGAAATATGTGCACAATGAACATTAGTATCAGAATATACATCATCAAAATTAGAGAATAAAGAACAAAATCCATCAGCATACTCAACAACCATGTCATAATCAGAGTTCACATGATCTAAATAAGAATATTATTCCATTTCCAAATCAAATCTAAGAGAGTCTTATGAATTTTAAATAGGCATGAAAGTACTCTTATACATCAAATTAGAACTGATGCTCATAATCTTCCTAAGAATAGGACAATAAAAATCCTTGGGGTTTTTATTTGGTGGTTCTAAATGGGAGATAACAAATGCAGAATGGTCCTCTAAGGGGTACTTCATGGGGTCCATGACATTAAATATCACAACTCCATCCCCAAACTCCATGGAAAGTGTACCCTCATTGATATTTATGATAGTTTTTTCAGTTTTGAGGAAGGGTCTACCTAAGATATTGGATGCATGAGAACTTTATTGATCATCCTCCATGTTAAGAACATAGAAATATACTGTAAAGATCATGTATCTTACCCGGAAAAGTACATACTCAAGGACAACCACTGGATATGCTGTTTCTCTATTCTCCAACTGCACCACCACTCTCGTCGGTTTCAACTCACCAACCTGTAAAGAAGAGAATACAAAGTGATGAATCACATTTATGGAAGCTTCTAAATCACATAAAGCATAAGAAAAGTGCAACTCCCCTATGGTTCATGGGATGGTGAATGTCCTAGGATCCTTGTAGTTTGTTGGCATCACAAGAGTTGGTTTAATGAGTGTTGAAAAATTCCTTCCAAGATTGATCCTCTCATTTCCCTTGAGACCTATTCAATTGATAAAAAGTTCTTTTAATAATTTGGAATACCTTTTTATTTTCATAATGGCATCGATCAAGGTAATGTTTATCTCTACATGCTTGAATGTTTGCAAAACTTCTTTTTTGCATCCCCTCTTTATCCATGTTTTTGGTTTGAACAACTCTATTTATAAAAGGAAGGGGTTTATGAGGAATATCATTAATCTTTTTCTTACCTTTATCTTTCTCCTTGGGTTACTCAATAGTTGGTGTGGAATGGGGATTATCCAGACTTGAGGTGAAATCTGATGGAATGGTAGGTACAAATATATCATTCATTTTCTTCGCACTTCTCAATGTTATGGCACTTACATTCCCATTGGTATTTAGAGTTGGTTGGGAAAGAATATTTCTAGAGTTCTAACTTACCAGTTCATAGAGGACAGTGGTAATCTAGATCATTTTTGTCTTCAACTCCCTCAGCTCTGAACCTTTACTTTTCAGATCTTTCTGTCGATTAAGAAAAATTTAATTCAAAAGGTTATCAGTGTTTGAATCTACCTTTGGAGGGGGATTCCCTTATTGTTGACTTGTTGATGTTTGAGCTTCAAATCACCTTTGGGTTGTTTGAAACCCTATTACTAAGGTGGATGTTTCTGGAAGTTTTGTTGAAAGAGGGTCTTTGTTGTTGTCAAAATCCATACCTCATGTCTGATAGATCCTTTCAACCTTGGTTGTATATTGTAGCAAAGGAATCAAGATTCTTTTGGGGATATGGTTGTTGTTTCAGCTGATATGGTCTCCCAAGAAACACTGCTTCACAATCTTTTGTTTCTTGTAGTTGGGGGCAACAATCAGTTGGGTGGCTTGTCTCAGTGCAAATGTCACATGGACTTGAAGGAGTGGGTTGGGATGTCTTTTGAGCCAAAGAAATTTGCCTCACCATAATGTTCAATTCTTCCAACTTGGTATCAATTAAATGACTCCCAAGAGAAAAAGGACTCACCTGATGTACACCTCTAACATATGGTGTACCTCGATCGCCAAATTATAGGGAGTTTTGGGCCATATTTTCAATTAATGCACGTGTAGCTACTAGTGTCTTGTCCACCAATGCTCCTCCAGCTGCAACATCCACCATGCTTCTCTCCATAGGTGCGAGTCCTTCTTAGAAGTATTGGATGAGGAGTTTCTCACTGATTTGGTGATGTGGGCAGCTTGCACACAACTTCTTGAATCACTCCTAGTACTCTTACACTGACTCCCCTTAGGCTTGCTTGATCCTAGATATCTCCTTACGAATGAAAGTGGTCCTTGATGATGGAAAAAAATCTCTACAAGAAAATATGTTTCAAATCATTCCAACATGTTATATCTTCAGGTTGTAAATAATACATCCCATATTTTGCAGCTCCATCAAGTGAGAATGAGAATGCTCTTAGTTTGATTTGATCTTGAGAAAAATTTCTTGGTTTTATGTTTGAGAAAACAACATTGAATTATTTAATGTGTTTATTGAGATCATCACCAGAGAGGACATGAAATTTTAGAAGAAGATGAGTTAACCTAGATTTCAATTCAATGTCTGATTCGAGATTTGGGTAAGTAATGAAATATGGTTGATAGTTAATATCTTGTACAACCAACTCTCAACTAGTTATATTAAGTTCAATTCCATTATTTCCAGCCATTGGTTCTTGTGTGATCTACTTTTCACCATAAGGGAAAACATTAGTCACAACATAAGGACCTAACCACCAGGAACACAACTTTCCAGGTATCAGCTTCTGTTGTGAACTATAGGGCAAGACTTTCTCTCTAACTTGAAATTCTCTTTTCCAGATAATTTTTTCTTGTGATGCTTTTTATCTTTCCTTATGTAGCCTTGAGTTCTCATATGAATACAATCAAATCTCCTTACACTCTTAAATTTATAGCTTTTTTTGGATTTCATCTTGGGTCAAATCCATGTTACATTTCTTTATTTCCTAATAAGTCTGATACTCAACTTCCATGGGGAGATTCCACGCTTTCCCAAAAACAATCCAAAATGGGGACATACCAATGGGTGTCTTGTATGCTATCCTATAATCCCATAGCGCATCATCCAAGTGATTTCTCCAATCCTTCTTATTCAGCTACATGATTTTCTCCAAAACTTGTTTCAACTCATGATTTGAAACCTCAGCCTAACCATTTGTTTGGGGGTGGTATGGTGTTGATGTTTTTTGTGTCACCCCATACTTTCGAAGCAGGGAATCGAAATTCTGATTGCAAAAGTGTGTCCCTTGGTCACTGATGATGGCCTTCGGTACTCCAAACCCGCAAAAAAACTGTTCTTTGACAAAGTCCACAACAACATGAGAATCATCATTCCTACTGGCCTTAGCCTCCACCCTTTTGCTCACATAATAAAAAACAACCAAAATATAAAGGAAACCAAATGAACTAGGAAAAGGACCCATAAAATCAATTACCCATGCATAAAATGTCTCATAGAATAATATGGGTTGTTGGGGTATCTCGTGTCTCCTAGAAATATTACTAGTGTGTTGGAAACATGAGCACGACTTATAAAACACATGAGCATCATTGAATAAACTAGTACAATACAATCCAGAGTCCAAAAATATCCTAGATATCTGTTGGGGTCCAAAGTTTCCACCACAAGCAAGTGTATAACAAAATTTTAGAACAAAATAAAACTCATGATCAGGAACACACCTCTTAATAACTTGGTCACTAGACATGTTCCAGAGTTATGGGTTATCTCACACATAAAGCCTAGAATCACTCTTTAATTTTTGGAATTGATGTTTGTTTAAATTTATAGGGATTTCATAGGAAAAAATGTTGTTAACTAAATCAGAATACCAAGGATGTGTACTTGAGATGGAATAAAGATGCTCATCGGGGAAAGTGTCCTGAAGTGGTACCTGGTCCAAGGCGCCATCCTCTGGTGTGTGAGTTAGCCTACTCATGTGGTCCGCCACCTAGTGTTCTAACCACTTCTTTTCCTTTATCTCAATATCAAATTCCTGAATAAGGTGCATCCATCGGATAAGTCTGGGCTTTGCTTCTAGCTTATTCAAGAGGTACCTCAGAGCTGCATGGTCAGAAAAAACAACTACTTTAGAGCCCAATAAATATGAATGGAATTTATCTAAAGAAAATATGATAGTAAGATACTCCGTTTATGTGGTTGTATAATTTTATTGGGATGAATCCAGTGTCCTCGATGCATATGAAATCACATGTGAATGTCCCTCCACACTCTGGGATAAGACAACCCCAACTACGAAGTTGGAGGTTTCACACATAATCTAAAAAGGATGCTCCCACCATGGGGGCTGTATGATAGGTGGAGTGGTCAGATACTTATTTAGCTCATCAAAGGAAGTCCTGCATGAATCATCAAACACAAAATCAGAATCCTTTTGATGTAATCGTGACATAGGAAGAGCTATCTTACAAAAATATTTTATGGAGAACCGATAAAATCCTGTATTCCATAAGAAATATCTAACATCATGCACACATAAAGGATAGGGTAAGGATGAAATGATATATACATTAGATATATCAACCTCTATCCCATGTTTTGACACTACATTCCCTAATACAATCCCATTATCTACCATGAAATGACACTTTTCAAAGTTTAAGACCAGATTATTCTCAATACAACGATTCAAAACTTTTTCCAAACTATAGATAAAATCATCAAATGAATACCCATATACTGTAAAATCATCCATAAATACCTCCATGAAGGTCTGAATAAAATCATAAAAAATACTCACCATTCATCTCTAGAAGGTACCTAGGGCATTAAAAAGTCCAAATGGCATTATTCGATAGGCAAATATACTGAATGGACAAGTGAATGTTATCTTCCCCTAATCCTCTAGAGCAATAGGAACCTGAACATATCCAAAACATCCATCCAAGAAACAATAATGTGTCTTACCAGCTAGTCTCTCAAGCATTTGATCAATAAATGGGAGGGGGAAATGATCCTTGTGAGTGGACTGATTTAGTTTCAGAAAATCAATACACTCACACCAACTGTTTTTCACCCTCATTGGAACTAACTCATCTTTATCATTTTTAAAAATAGTAAAACCACTTTTATTAGGCACAACCAGAATAGGACTCACCCACTATGAATCTAAAATGGGATAAATTATACTACTTCGATAAAAATTTCAACCTCTTTTTTAACATCTTTTAGAAGGGTTGGATTGATTCTCTTTTGTGGATGCCTAAGTAGTTTAGCCTCATCCTCCAAAAGAATCCTATGCATGAAAATAGAGGAGATAATACCTGATATGTCATCCATGGTCCACCCGATTTCCCTGATGTTCTCCCTCAAAATATTCAAAAGTTCTTCTTCATGTTCAAAAGGAATATTATTAGCCATTATAAAAGGTAATTTCTCACCACCTAAAAATTATGAGTATTTGAGATTAGGTGGCAATGACTTGAGTTCCAATTAAGGGGGTGATGTATGGATGGATAAATTGAAGGAACCTAAATATATGCACAATGAACATCAGTATCAGAATATACATCATCAAAATCATAGAATAAATCATCAAATCCATCAGCATACTCAACAACCATGTCATAATCAGTGTTCAATGATCAAAATCAAAATATGATTCCATTTCAAAATCAAATCTAAGAGTGTCTTGTGGATTAGAAATAGGTGTGAAATTACTATTAGAAATCAAATTAGAACCGATTATCATAATCTACCTAAGAATAGGATAATAAAAATCCATGGGGTTTTTATTTGGTGGTACAAAATGGGAGATAAAAAATGCAGAATGGTTCTTTGAGAGGTTCTTCATGGAGTCCATAACATTAAATATCACAACTTCATCGCCAAAATCCATGGAAAGTGTACCCTCATTGACATTTATGATAGTTTTTGTAGTTTTGAGGAAGGTTATACCTAAGATAATGGGAGCATGTGAACTTACCTGATCATCCTCCAAGTTAAGCACATAGAAATCGGTTGGAAAGATCATGTCTATTACCCAGACTAGTACATCCTCAAGGACTCCTACTGGATATGTTGTAGCTCTATTCACCAACTGCACCACAAATCTCATCTGCTTTAACTCACCAAATTGTAAAGAATAGAATACAGAGTGAGGCATCAAATTTATGGAAGATGAAAAATCACATAAAGCATAAAAAAAGTGCAACTCCCCTATGGTGCATAGGATGGTGAATGTCCCAGGATCCTTGCAATTTGTTGGCATCACTAGAGTTGGTGTAATGAGTGCTGAAACATTCCTTCCATGATTTATTCTCTCATTTTTCTTGATACCACTTCGATTAGTACAAAGTTCTTTTAATAATTTGGCATACCTTGGGATTTTTTTAATGGCCTCAATCAAGGTAATGTTTATCTCTACATGCTTGAATGTGTCCAAAACTTCTTTTTTGCATAGCCTCTTCAGCCATATTTTTGGTTTCAACAACTCTATTTGGAAATGAAAGGGGTTTATGAGGAATATCATCAATATTTTTCTTACCTTTCTCTTTCTCCTTGGGTTGCTCAATAGTTGGTGTGGAAGGGTGATTATCCCGAGTTGAGGTGAATCCTGGTGGAATGGAAGGTACAGATGTATCATTCATTTTCTTCTCACTTCTTAATGTGATGGAACTAACATTACCCTTGGGATTTAGAGTAGGTTGGGAAGGAATATTTCTGGACTTCTTACTTACTAGTTCATGGAGGGTAGTGGAAATCTGGCTCATTTGTGTCTTCAACTCCCTTAGCTCCGAACCATGACTTTTCATTTCATTCTATTGATTAAGAAAAATTTTCTTCAAAATATAATCAGTGTTAGAATCTACCTTGTGAGGGGGATTCCCTTGTTGTTGACTTGTTGATGTTTGAGATTCAAATCACCTTTGGGGTTGTTGGAAATCATGTTGGTAAGGTGGATGCTACTGTAAGATTTGTTGAAAGGGGGGGGCCTTTATTGTTTTCCAGAGCCATACCTCATGTTTGATTGATCCTTCTTGGTTTGGTTGTATGTTGTAGCCAAGGAATCAACCTTATTTTGGGGATATGGTTGTTGTTGCTACTAATATGGTCTCCCAGGAAACACTGTTGTACAATGTTTTGTTTCTTGCAGTTGGGGGGAACAGTCAGTTGGGTGGATTGTATCAGTGAAAATGACACAAGGAGTTGAAGGAGTGGGTTGGGAAGTCTTTTGATCCAAATCAATCTACCTCACCATAGTGTTCAATTATTCCATATTGGTATCAATTAAATGACTCTCAAGAGAAAAAGGACTTACCTGATGTACTCCCTTGACATGTAGTGTACCTCGATCACCAAATTGTTGGGAATTTTGGGCCATATTATCAATTAATGCATGTGCAACTACTTGTGTCTTGTCCACCAATGCTCCTCTAGCTGCGACATCCACAATGATTCTCTACATAGTTGTGAGTCCTTCATATAAATATTGGATGAGGAGTTTCTCACTGATTTAGTGATGTGGGTAGCTTGCACACAACTTTTTAAATCACTCTTAGAACTCATACATTGACTTCTCTTGTGCTTTCTTGATCCCAGATATCTCCTTACAAATGGTTGTGGTCCTTGATGATGGAAAAAAATCTCTTCAAAAAAATACATTTCAAATCATTCCAACATGTTACATCTTCAGGTTGTAAATAATACATCCAATATTTTGCAGCCCCATCAAGTGAGAATGTGAATGCTCTTAGTTTGATTTGATCTTCAGAAACATTTCTTGGTTTTAAGGTTGAGAAAACAACATTAAATTCTTTAAGGTGTTTATTGGGATCCTCACTAGAGAGGCCATGAAATTTTGGAAGAAGATGAATTAACCCAGATTTAAATTCAATTTATGATTTGAGATTTGGGTATGTAATACTATTTGGTGGATAGTTAATGTCCTGTTCAGTGTAACACCTTGACCCTAGTAACCCAGAGTCGGTGCATTATTAAATAACATTGGCATGATCACAAGGGATCAAATCCCAAAATACTGATCAGTTTAGTAGCCTTGGAAGCACTAGATACATATATAAGTTTTACATTATATATAAAATGAAAAAACCAACAACATTGTATCCTTTGAATATATTCATATCCATTAGACTATCCCCACAGGTCAGTCATAATATACTTCTTCGCATCTGGGGAAAAATAAAACATAGAAAATGGTGAGCTCATATGCTCAGTAAGGATAACAATATAGCAGACACTTTATAAATAAGCATAAAAATTTAAGGCAATGTATAAGACTAAAACATAAGCCTTTTAAACTTAAACTTCAGCGTAATATGGAAAATATAAATCAAATAATTCCATTTACTTATTCACATGGATATTCTACTAGTCCAATAATCACATGAAATATCAATATCCAATTTCATAATGATGGAATGCATAATACCAAACATCATAACCACATAGTCAAGGCCTCATACCAAGACTAGAAATAATATTTTGTCAAGGACTTGTGCCAATACACTAGTTTGTCTCATGAGACCTACTGATGCATCAAAGAGATATAGCAGGCACCACCCATCATTTACTAAGTCTAATGCATTCCTCATATGAAAAGGTTTAAACATAACATAAACATTCGTATTAAAACTAGAATAAAAAATGTCAATACTTTATTCATAAACCGTGAATGATATAAAAATAACACATCCACATTCAAACATATCACAAAACCTTTAATACAATATAGAAGATTTGTATCATAATAAATCAACTTCAAACAAGTATAAAATCTATCAAAGGATGTTGAAATATATGAAATAAAAACTATTTGAGAGAAATATATCTTTCTATTTTGAAATAATTTATAATTAATGTAATTGAAAATATTCTTATAATCTTGTAAGGAATGCTTCAAAGGTGTTATAATGGTGGAAAATATCCATACCCTCCATATAAGTTAAAAAAAACATTCTTTCCTTAATTTTTTCGAAAAGGTCGTAAAGGACCTTGTTTGGAAAACAACGAAAAGGTTAATTTATATAAAATTTATAAAAATTAAAACAAGGGTATAAATAAATTTAACCCATATTCTAGGAAATAGTAAAAATGTTTTGAAATAAATTTTTAAGAAACATGAATGTGGATGATAAAGGGGTTCCAGTAGATACTCATGTATAAACAACCTCAGATAATAAAGAGATTGTAGAATTAACCCTTACCTTGTACTTTTCCTTGGTCAAGGGTAATTTAACCTCCTTTATAATAGTTAAATAATTTTTATTAAATTATACAAGAATCACATAAATAAATATGATATCATATATGATCTTCTAGTATTGCTTTGTTAATAATATTTCAGTAGTATCATCGTTTCAGGTGTTAATTGATTCGTTTTCCTTTATATGTTTTATTATTTAATTCATGTTTGTTATGGATAATATGTATTTGATTCATATCCTTAATTATATTAAGTTCTTAAAAATTATTTTTTAATCATAAAATGAAAATTATTCTTGAATGGTTATGATGGGGAATGAATTTCATCGCGTTCATGGAGACGGTAATCCGTATATATGCACGAGCGACAATATCATTCTATTGATGGTGAAATCATATGTAATTGGATGGTATATAATATATACATAATAATTAACATGTTATATTTATTATTTATATCAGTTATACTCATTATTATACCCATCCAAATAATGAAGTGTTTGAATATCAAACTACATCACAATGTGGACAGGGTAAGCCGTACGTACACATGTATGTTGGCTTGTCATTAATAGGATTGATAGAATAATTAATATGGTTTTACCATATTTATAATAACATAAAAATATGTATAAGGTACTATAGTTATTATTTTGGTATGGAAACCACAAAGAAAGAGGAAGTGGAAGAAGAAGATAACTTTGAATGAGGTGATGAAATTATTACCTCTTCCTCAGGTGATTCCTTTTGATTTGATCAAAAGGGATCCTTAGGTTGGATTTATGATCAAAGTAATGCCTCTAGGTCTAAGGTATGGTAGTTGGAAGGATATTTGAGAAGGGGATGGCTGAGACAAATGGCTATTGAGGTGTGATTTTGAGAGAAGGGGAAGTACCCTTTTATAAGAGAGGTGAGGGTCACTTTAGAAAAATATTACAATATTATTTTATTATACAATCATATTAATTTTATAATGGATAAAAAAGGATTTATTTCAAGTCTAAGGTGGATATGGGTTTAAAACCTCTCAAACAATAAGTTTTAGATAGGTTTAGGTCACCATAGTAACCTTATCTTTTAGATTTAACTCCTGGTTAAATAGTTTAACATTTACCAAGTCTCCTTGTATTTTCATATTATATGGTTAATAAAATTACTAAAAAATGAAAATAGAACCCCACATGGTTAATTAATTATATATATTATTATATAAGTTCTTTTACTGAGCCTTATATTTTTAGGACTATTATATCATTTAATAATATTGTATTATTTTAAAAAACTCATTTATGACAATTTTGACACTATTTGGTATTATGTTTTTGTGAAAGTCATAACAAATTTATGACTTGAAACAAAATTTATTTAATCAACCATAACCTGTCATATTAACCTAGAAAATTAGTGTAATTCATCATAAGTCTCAATTTACATTTATCTGGATATTTATAATATCAATTATTTTAATCTTTCATTAATAAGGTAATTACTACATCATTATTATGTCATAAATAAATTTAATTATTTAATGTATAAAAATTATAAATAAAATACCATTTTGTAGGAAATAGTTATATATTTATAATGAATATTTATAGTCGAATTTATCTTATGTATAACCCTCTATTAAAAATGGTTTAGTTATTAAACTTTGAATTTAACACTTTTAACTCTTCTTTAAATAAAATAATAATAAATGTCCTAATCTAATACAAGTGGACCTAAAGGATCATATTTTATTAATAAGTTTTATTTTGGTCTAAATAAACCTATCTAATAGAATTAGGACATGGGTTAGGGTAATTATAATATCATTTTTACCTCTAATTACCATATTTACTTTTAACCGTGGTAAATAAAAGTCAAAAGGTACTATTCACCAAAAATTATTTTCATCTTATTGAACCAAGTTTTACTTACTGATATCAACTTTTTCTCTCAGATTTTTGAAATCCAACACATATAAGTGGTAAAATTAAGTTTTATGAAATTTTCAAATGCTCCTAGAAGGTGGGTAAATGACGGTAAAAAGTTTAATAAAATTTTATATATCTAATATTATTATAGAATGAATCCAATGAAATAAATTGAACATAAATAGTTATTATGTATTAGTTTTTATCTAATTTAAATTTAAATAAAATAACTAATTATTTAAATAAAAAGTCGGCTTTAAACAATAACAGTGTTTTTCACTATTCATCAAAAATTGAATGTTTTTAAAAAAATACCAAAAATTCACCTTAAGCTAATTTTGATATTATGAATTCAAAAATGAATTCCATTTTAAAAAATAAAATTTAAAAAATTTCAAAAAGTGGGTATTAGTATTCATAGCGGCTAGTTTGATTGGTCGTGGTGTGTTAAAACTCCAAGTTAAGTACAACACAATCTATTGCATTAATCAAAGGAAAACATACCATGGAAGCTTGGGGTGTTACATTATCACCTCCTTCAAATAATTTCCTCATAGAAATTTCTAGAATATTACTGCATAAAAATATTCGGGTGGTTTTTTATCATAAGTTCTTTGGGTTCCCACATTGCCTCTTCCATCTTATGATTTATCCATAGAGATTTTACCAGACGAGTCATCCGGTTTCTCAACACTTGTTATCTTGTATCAAGAATATTTATAGGCTCTTCACAATAAGATAGATCAGGTTCAAGTTCAATTTCCTCATAGGTGAGTACATGCGTTGGGCCAGACATGTATTTTCTCAACAGTGATACGTGGAAAACATCATGAACTTTGGAGAGACTTGGCAGCATTTCCAAAGGATAAGCTACAACTCAAATTTGTTCTAAAATTTCAAAAGGTCTGATGTATTTGGGACTTAATTAAATATTCTTACCAAAATGTATAACACCCTTCCATGTATATACCTTCAAGAAAACATGATCTCCTACTTGAAATTCCAAATCCTTTCTTCAATTATCGGAAAAACTCTTTTGCCTACTTTGAGCTGCTTTGATGTGGGGTTGGATAAACTTTACCTTTTCCAATGTTTCCTCAACAAGTTCTGGGTCTATGAATTTTCTTTCACCAGCATCATCCCAAAAAGTTGGTGTGAAACATCCATTTCCATATAACGCTTCATATGGTTCCATCTGAATACTTGAATGGAAGCTATTGTTATAGGAAAATTATACCAGAGGTAAATATTGATCCCACATACCTTGAAAGTCAAGTGATAAAGATCTCAACATGTATTCTAAAGTTTGAATAATTTGTTTTTACTATCCATCAGTTTGAGTTTGGTAGGCAGTGCTCAAATGAAGTTCAGTATCTAGGGACTTCTGAAGGCTTTTTTAGAATCTTGATGTAAAATGAGAATCATGATTAGAAACAATCGATAGGAGTACACCATGAAGTCTTACAACTTCATTAATATATATTCTTACTAAATGTTCAAATGGTAAATATTCTATTATAGCAAGGAAATGTGTTGACTTGGTAAGACAATCAACAATGAACCATATTACATCATTCCCTCTAGGAGTCTTCAGTAGTCCCATGAAAAGGTCCATCGTAATATCATTACATTTCCACTTAGGTTTGGGAAGAGGTTGCATGAATCCTCTAGGATATTTTCTTCTAGATTTCACTTGTTTACAAACCATACATCTTAACACATAATCATAAATCTCTCCCTTCATGTTGTCCCACCAAAAATGTTCCCTCAAATCTCTATACATATTAGTGGTACCAGGGTGTATAGAGAAATAGGAGCTATGAGCATCATCCAAAAATTTACTTTTTAGATCAGGTATGTCAGGAACACAAATTCTCTTCCCAAATTTCAAAATCCCACATTCATATACGAAGTTGATCAATCTCCCATGATTAATAGCTTTAATTTTCTTTTTAAACTCCAAATCATCTGTCTGAGAACTTTTTATCCTTTCTAGTAAAGATGGTTTAACAACCATTTGAAAAATTATTGATGTTTCACCTTCCATGATTATTCCTATATCCATCATTACTAGATCCATGAAAATAGGACCCATTTCAACTTTCATATTTGTCAGAACTCCATGATCTTTTCTACTCAAAGCATATGAAACCTTATTTTCCTTCCCCAGGTGGTAGTGTATAGTGAAATCACAATACTTGAGTAGTTCAAGCCATCATCTTTACCTCATGTTGAGTTATTTCTGTGAGAAAATATACTTCAAAATTTTGTGATCAGTATAAATCTCACATTTTTTACCACATAGATAGTGTCTCAATATCTTCAAATCAAATATTACATCTTCTAACTCAAGATCATGAGTAGGATAGTTTTGTTCATTTATTTTTAGCTGTCTTGATGCATAAGCCATAACTCTATCATTATTTATAAGGACACAACCAAGTCCTCTCTTTGAAGCATCACTATAAATAACAAACCCATCATATTCCCCGATGGTAGAGTCAAGATAGGAGAATTGACTAATCTTCTATTTAGTTTTTCAAAACATTCTTCACACTCTTTTATTCAAACAAAATTTTCCCCTTTACGTGCGAGATTGGTTAATGTGTTTTCCAATCAGGTAAAATTCTAGACGAAACACCGATAATAACCTGCTAAACCAATAAAACTGCGTACCTCAGTTATACTCATCGGTGCTGGGCATTCTAAGATTGCCTTGGTCTTTGAAGGATTTACAGAGATTCAATCATTAGAGACAATATGGCCAAGAAAAGAAATCTCCTAAAGCCAGAATTCAAACTTTCTAAACTTCCCATATAATTCATTTCTTTTGAGGGTTTTCAGAATAGTGTGCAAGTTATTTTCATGATCTTCGTAGCTTTTTGATTATACCAAGATATCATCAATAAATACCACTACAAATTCATTAAGATATTCCATGAAAACTCTATTCATTAGATCCATGAAGAAAAAGGGTGCATTAGTCAATCCAAAAGGCATTATTGTAAACTCGTAATGCCCGTACCTAGTTCGAAATGTTGTTTTCAGAATGTGTTCCATCTTCACACACAACTGATGATATCCAGATCGAAGTTCAATCTTTAAAAAATATTGATCTCCATGAAGTTGGTCGAATAAATTATCAATGCGAGGTATGGGATACTTGTTCTTTATTATTATAGCATTGATATCCCTGTAGTCAATGCACCAACTCATAGATTCGTCTTTATTCATAACAAAAAGAATAGGGGATCCCCATGGAGAAATACTAGTGAAAATAAATCCTTTATTACTCAATTAATCTAGTTGTTTATTTATTTCCACTAATTCCACAGTGGACATTCTATAAGGGGTTTTCGATATGGGTCTTCAACCAGGAATTAAATCAATAGAAAACTCAATTTCTTGTTCTAGAGGATGTCCAGGTAAATCCTCTAGAAACACATCAAAATATTCTTGAACAATAGGTACATCCTCTGTTTGAACATTCTTTTCCTCACCCAAAGTTATTTCATTATCTTCCTCCCCAATAATTGAATTTAGTAGAGCTACTAGGGTGGATCTAGATAAGAATCAGGTGGTGACGTTTCTGCTTTAAAGATAAGGTACTCCTTATCAGCATTGAAAATTGTAACCTCCTTCTTCTTACAATAAATTTTTGCATCATGGTCTAAAAGCCAATCCATACCAAGGATTATATTTAATTTAATCATGGGTATGATGATGAGATCAGTGGATAAAGAAAATTTATATGCCATAATGGGGACTGATTAACAAAACTTTGTTACAATGATACTTCCCTTAGGAGTTTTGATTGACAACTCCCGTGTTAAATCAAATTGGAAATATCTATTTTTTTTAGAAAACTGGGAAGATATGAAACAATGCGATGATCCAGAATCAAAAAATTCACTGTCTAAACTTGAGAAAACCATTAAATTACCTGCCACCATGTCTTTCAGATCTTTAACCTCAGTAGTAGTGATCACATAATCTTGGCCTTTCTCCCTTGGACTTTTCTGAGGTAAGTTTCTTTAGTGCTCTAAACATTCATTTGCATAATTCCCCATTTCTCTATAATTGTAGAATTAAACATTGACAAACTCTTTCTTTCCCTTGCAATCACACGTTTGGTGGCCTTTTTCACCACACTTATAACATACTCCCATTCCCTTCAGGATAGTACTGGGGTGTTTCTTCCCACATTTACCACAAGACGGATATTCAAATTTTCCCTTCTTCCCCTTATTTCCATTTCTGGAGCATTTAGCAGATCTCTTATTCTTTTTTTTTTCTTTAAAGTTGCAAGGCTTAGATAATTCCTTTTCTATCTTGATAGCACACGAGACAATATCTTCGTATGATGTGAAGGATTGTGAGGCTAATGCTCAATGAAGAAATGGTTTTAACCCATTAAATAATCGATCAATCTTACTCCTCAGGTTACGTATATAATCTGCTAAATGCCTTGATAACATTTTAAAGTCAGCGTCATAGTTTGCGACATTCTCATCCTCCTTTTGCCTCAGACTTATAAATTGTCTTTACATATCCGCTTGATTGTCATGAGGAAATTATTTTTCTAAGAAAATATTTTTAAACTCTCTTCATTCCATATTTGATAATTCTTCATCATGCTTTGTGTTTTGAATTAATTACCACCATTGATCTGCATCTCTCATGAGGTGATAAACTGCCATGACAACTTTTTCCCTTTTACTAATCTTCAAATCTTGAAATATTTTCTCTAAGGAACTTATCCATTTCTCAACTAAAAATAGATTTGTAGTTCCATTGAATATTGGTGGTTGTTTCCTCATGAAGCGGTCTAACATTGATCCTCTGTGTTGTGGATTAGGGTGCTCCATATGGGAAAGGTTATTATTCATAACCTGGGTGATTTGTCCTAGTATGGTGATAAGTTGATCAGCACTAGTTTCATAACCAGCTCCACTATAATTATCTTTAGTAGGTGGGAAATCCCTACATGGATTAAGTGCATTGATATGATTTCCATTCCTTCCTCTAGACTCTATTTCTAAACAATATCATACACTAGATTAGTTTATGAATCACAATACATAATTCCAAATATGTAAAACACCTAACATAAATTGAACAGTTTATGGATATAATCCATAATAATAAAAATGTTTTCTTTGAGGAGGTATATACTCATAAATCCTTCATTATGGTTTGTAAAGAAAATTTGATTTATCCTAAGAATAAACCCCAGGAGTGTTGTAACCAAGAGTGTAACAAGGCACGTTGTCGTGTACCAGGATACCCTAGGTCAAGCACGAAACTCCTCGTCAGAGTTTTCAATCCTAGATATATCTGTGACAGAGGCATCTCTACCTGCTCGTATCCAGATAGGGATGTATTTCTTGGAAAACTCACTAAATCTCTACATTACCAAAATTCTAGGAAGTTATTTTATATTAATCCTCAAAGTCTATCTTAGGTTAATGTTATCTAATCAGAGTTTTTCTAAATATAGTTTCCAAGGTTTTTACTAAACTTCCTATGATACCAACTGTAATGCCTAGACCCTATTTACCCAGAGTTGGTGTATTATTACATAAAATTGGCATGATCACAAGGGATCAAATCCTGAAAGACCAATCAGTTTAGTAGCCTTGGAAGTAGTAGATACATATATAAGTTTTACATTACATATAAAATGAAAAACAACAAAATTTTCTCCTTTGAATATATTCATATCCATTAGACTATCCCCGCAGGTCAGTCATAATATAATTCTTCGCATCTGGGGAAAAATAAAACATAGAAAAGGGTGAGCTCAGATGCTCAATAAGGATAACAATATAACATAAACTTTATAAATAAGCATAAAAATTTAAGGCAATGTATAAGACTAAAACATAATCCTTTTAAACTTAAACTTCAACATAATAAGGAAAATATAAATCAAATAATTCCATTTACTTATTCACATGGATATTCTACTAGTCGAATAATCACATGCAATATCAACAGCCAATTTCATAATGATGGAATACATAATTCCGGGCATCATTACCACATAGTCAAGGCCTCGTTCCAAGACTACAAATAAGATTTTTTCAAGGCCTTGTTCCAAGACACTAGTTTGTCTCATGAGACCTACTGATGCATCGAGGAGCTATAGTGGGCTCCACCCATCACTTACTAAGTCCAATGCATTCCTCATGTGAAAAGGTTTAAACATAACGTAAACATTTGTATTAAAATTAGCACAAAAAATGTCAATAATTTATCAATAAACCATGAATGGTATAAAAATAACACATCTATAGTCAAACATATCACAAAACCTTCAATACAATATGGAAGATTTATATCATAATAAATCAACTTCAAACAAGTCTAAAATCCTTCAAAAGATATTGACATAGATGAAATCAAAACTGTTTGAGAGAAATATCTCTTTCTATTTTGAAATCATTTAAAATTAATGTAATTGAAAATATTCTTATAATATTGTAACAAAATCTTAGAAGGTGTTAAAATGGTGGAAAATAGCCACACCCTCCGTATAAGTTAAAAAACCATTCTTTCCTTAATTTTTCCGAGAAGGTCGTAAAGGACCTTATTTGGAAAACGACAGAAAGATTCCTTTATAAATTTTTTAAAAAAAGTCAAACAAGGGTATTAAAAAATTTAACCCATATTCTTGGAAATAGTAAAAATGTTTTGAAATATATTTTTAAGAAACAAGAATGTGGATGTTAAAGAGGTTCCAGTATATACTCACGTATAAACAACCTCAGATAATGAAGAGATTTTAGAATTAACCCTTACCTTGTAATTTTCCTTGGTTGAGGGTACTTTAACCTCATGTATAATAGTTAAATAATTTATATTAAATTATAAAGTAACCACATACATAAATTTGATATCGTATATGATCTTTTAATATTTCTTTGTTAATAATATTTCAGTTGTATCATCGTTTCAGGTGTTAATTGATTCGTTTTCCATTATATGTTTTGTTATGTAAGTCATGTTTGTTATGGATAAGATGTATCTGATTCATATACATAATGATATTAAGTTCTTAAACATTATTTTTTAATCATAAAATGAAAATTATTCTTGAATCATTTTTATGGGGAATGGATTTCATCACGTTCGTGGAGACGGTAATCCGCACGTACGCATGAGCGACAATATCATTCTATTGATGGTGAAATAGTATGTAATTGGATGATATATCATATATAAAGAATCATTAACATGTTATATATATTATTTATACCACTTATACTCATTATTATACCCATCCAAATAATGAAGTGTTTGAATAACAAACTACACCACGACGTGGAGACGGTAAGCCGTACGTACACACGTATGGTGATTTTTCATTCGTACGATGGATAGAATAATGAATATGTTTGTATCATATTTATAATAACATCACATTATGTAGAAGTTACTGGAGTTATTATTTTGTTATGGAAACAACAAATAAAGAGGAAGTGGAAGAAGAAGATAACTTTGAATGAGGTGATGAAATTATTACTTCTTCTTCGGGTGATTCCTTTTGATTTGATCAAAATGGATTCTTTGGTTGACTTTATGATCAAATTAAGGCCTCTAGGTCGAAGGGAGTGTAGTTGAAAGGATATTTGAGCAGGATTTGGCCGAGCCAAATGGATTTGGAGGTGTTATTTTTAGAGAAGGGGAAGTACCCTTTTATAAGAGAGGTGAGGATCACTTTAGGAAAAGCTTGAAATATTATTTTATTATACGATCATATTCAGGTTATAATGGCTCAAAAAGGCTTTATTTCAAGGATAAGGTGGATATGGATCAAAAAAATCTCAACCAATAGGTTTTAGAAAAGTTTAGGTCACCATATTAACCTTATCTTTTATATTTAACTCTTTGTCAAATAGTTTAACATTTACCATGTCTCCTTGTATTTTTATATTATATGGTTAATAAAATTACTATAAAATGCTAATAGAACCCCAAGTGGTTCATTAATGACATATATATTATTATATAAGTTTTTTTTCTGAGAATTATATTTTTAGGACTATTATCTCAATTAATAATAAAGTATTTGTTTTAAAACTCGTATATGTTAATATTGACACTATTTGGTATTTTGTTTTTTTGAAAGCCATAAAAACTTTATCACTTCGAAAAAAATTTATTTAATAAAACCTAACATGTCATATTAACCTATAAAATTATTTTAATTCATCATATGTCCCAATTTACATTTATTTTTATATTTATAATATCAATTATTTTAATTTTTCATTAATAAGGTAATTACAGCATCATTATTGTGTCATAAATAAATTTAATTATTTAATGTCTAAAAATTATAAATAAAATACCATTATTTAGGAAATATTTTTATATTTCTGATGAATATTTATAGTTTAATTTATCTTATGTATAACCCTATATTAAAAATGGTTTAGTTATTAAACTTTGAATTTAACACTTTTAACTCTTCTTTAAATAAAATAATAATAAATGTCGTAATCTAATCCAAGTCGACCTAAAGGGTCATATTTTATTCCTAAGGTTGATTTTGGTCGAAATAAACTTATACAATAGAATTAGGAAATGTGTTAGGTTAATTATAATATCATTTTTACCTTTAATTACCCTATTTACTTTTAACCGTGGGAAATAAAAGTCAAAAGTTACTATTCACAAATTTTTTTTTCATCTTATTGAACCAAATTTTACATAATTATGTAAATCATATCTCTAGGAGTTTTGAAATTCAACTCATGAAAGTGTTAAAATTATGTTTTATGCAAATTTGCAAATTCTTCTAGAAGGTGGGTAAAAGACGGTAAAAAGTTCAATAAAATTTTATATATCTAATATTATTATAAAATGAATCAAATGAATTACATTGAACATAAATAGGTATTATGTATCTATTTTAACCTAATATAAATTTAAATAAAATAACTAATTATTTAAATAAAAAGTCGGTTTTAAATAGTAACACCGTGTTTTTCACAATTCATCAAAAATTAAAAGTTTTCTGAAAAATACCAAAAATTCACCCTAAGATAATTTCGAAATTCATAATTCAAAAATGAATTCCATTTTGAAAAATAAAATTTATAAAATTTAAAAAAGTGGGTATTACTAATCATAACAGCTAGTTTGATTGGTCGTGGTGTGTTAAAACTCAAAGTTGCGTACAACACAAGCTATTGCATTAATCAAAGGGAAAAATATTGTGGAAGTTTGAGGTGTTACATACAGACAACACTAAAATAGTTATATTAAGTTAATTTACATTAATTTCAGCCATTGGTTCTTGTTTAATGGTTGAATTTGAATTGATTCCAATTTCAATGCTCTGGGAGTGGAGGAATTGTCAAACTGGTTAAATGTTGAAACTTCTCGTAGACAGAGAATGTCTAATTCGATCCTTAAGGATGCGTTCAATCTCAGGGTCAAGATCTAAGAGATATTCGAGATTAGTTCATGTAATAAATCAAATAAAAATGAAAAGAAGAAAATTTTACCATAGAAAAATAAAAATGACAAGTTTGAGTAGATGGTCCAAAAAGAAGAAGAAGAAAATAAAAGAAGAAGAAAAAAATTCCGATTGGGTAAAAAAAGCGGAAAGAAGAGAAGAATAGAATACAATGTAAAATAAAATAAATACCTATAAATGGTTTAAATAATTACTTGACTCCTCAAAAACTGTGCCAATTTGAAAGACGTTGTTGTGGGTGCCCTTAAATGATTAATGATTTTTGGGGTACTTAGGTGAAATAGAGTGGATGACCAAGGTCGTATCTCAAAGGAGGAAGTAAATTAAAAAAACTTCTTAAAGGTATTATAAAAAAAATAAAATAGAATAAAAACACTACTTGAAAGGATGGAGGTTTTTTTATCATTTATAAAACTAGAATAAGTTTACTGGAAGAAGATTGCATTTTTTTGTTTTTAATTTTGAAATGAAGTTCGATTAAAAAGATGTAACAAGAAGACGTTTTTTTAGAAAATATTTTAAAAGGCATAATTAATATAACTCTACTTCTTAATTTACTTAATAATAATTATCATTTAAATTGATATCCACTTAATTATGATACCCTAATTTGTTAACCCCTGAACCCTATGAGAATTAAATTTACCACAAATATGAAGAGAATTAAACCCTAGGCTATCTTCAGAACATGTAATCGTACCACCCTGCTTTGATTGACGTTATAATGATAGATTATGGTCAATGGTAAATTAAGGAACTTGTCCATTATGTAAAATGAGAATGAATTGAGCTTAGGAATTATATTTTAACTCTACAAATTTTTCCCATGTGGTATTGTTTTACCGATTAAGTTTGTGCTCTCACAATTTCTACAATACTCGACCTCGCGTGTTTTTGTGTTAATTGTTCAATTGCCTACTTAGTTTATTATAATTTAAAAACTAAATTAATGGATCATATTAATTTAATTATATTATATCAATGATTCTAAATAATTAAATGAAGAGGGTAGAGGATATATCAATCACTAAGAGAACTACTCTTCCATGTGTGGTGTGGTCATCGTGGAGATGTTTTTCATGAGCAAAGGATTGAAAGGGTAGAACCCAATATCTTCTCCAATATTGATTCCAACCCAAATAGTATGAGTAAATAATAATATAATTGAAAAAAACAGAGGAAAATAGAAGAAATAAAATAATAAAAAATAAGTTTATTACACAAATGAAAACATTACGACATGAAGAAGAGAAGAAGGCTTCGATGGGGGGATCCTTGCTTCAAGAGATACCCCTCTTACAATGGTTGGATAATTTGGGTGAAACCAATTATACTCTACCTTAAATCTCCTAATTTACTTCCCAACCCCTCCAAATCATTAAAACACTAATTTATAGAGTGTAGGGGAGGCTAGGTTTAAAGAGGTTTCAAGTGTGAATGGGGAATCTTGAACAAATTTTTTTAGAGGGAGTACAACAGTCAGATATTAGGTTCACACGCATAGGTCAATCTGGTACAATGAAGGAAACAATCATAAGAGAAACGAACATATGAAAATACCATGTTATAAGTTGAAAAGAATTAATTTCCCTAAATATACATTCAATTGGGTAAGAGAAACTCACAAGTCGTGATTGTGTGAAAAATTGTGTGGAGAAATCAATGAAACAATTTACCAAGAACAAATATCACAAATAATGATGTCAAAATATAAAAGGTTTTATAATTACACAACCATTCATATCATATATGACTTTAATTTTTATAAAAGTCAACCCTTGATAATGAAATCTCACTCATTCTTATATTTCTACCAATGAATTTTGAAAACATTCATTTTTCATATGTTTCACATGAGAATGTTACATGATATATTTGTTTCTTTTTATTGATTTTTTTTGAAAACATTAACCCAAAAATAAATATAAAATACACATAAAAAACACAAATGAAAATCCAAAATATCTACCCCAAAATGTTTTCCCCTCCCCCACACTTAAAATATTGCATTGTACTCAATGTGAACCTATGAGAGGATATATTCACATGAAATGTATTATTTTAAATAGGATAAATAATATAAAAGTGAAAGGGTTAGTAATAGCCTAATATTATCAAGTGATGATGGGGTTATGAAGTGTGATGAAATCCACTGCATCAGTAGAAATTCCCTAAATTTATTTCTTCAAACATTTCCCATTGCCTATAAATCTCCTTCCTACATCCTCTTGTGTGATCTCCACTACACCATAAGTAAAATCATTAGTCACAACATAAGGACCTAAACAATTGGAACACAACTTACCAGGCATCAGCTTCAGTCGTAAACTATAGAGTAAGTCTTTCTATCCAACTTGAAATTATCTTTTCTAGATAATTTTGTTACGTGCTACTTTTGATCTTTCCTTGTAGAGCCTTGAGTTCCCATATGAAGACAATCGAATCTCTTCAAGCTCTTGAATTTGTAGCTTCCTCTGAATTTTAGCTTGGACCAAATCCATGTTACATTTCTTTATATCCTAATAAGCCTAATTCACAACTTCCACTGGGATATGACATTTTTTCCCAAAATAATCCAAAATGGGGACATACCAATGGGTGTCTTGTATGCTATCCTATAAGCACATAGCACATCATCCCAGTGCTTGATCCAATCCTTCATATTCGGCTGCATGATTTTCTCTAAAATTTGTTTCAACTCACGATTTGAAAACTCATCCTAACCATTTGTTCAGGGGTGGTATGGTGTTGATGTTTTATGAGTCACCCCATACTTTTGAAGCAGGGAAATGAAATTCAAATTGCAAAAGTGTGTCCCTTGGTCACTGATGGTGGCCTTCGGTACTCCAAACCTGCAAAAAATTTGTGCTTTGAAAAAGTCCACAACAACATTAGAATCATCAGTCCTGGTGGCCTTATACTCCACCCATTTTCTCACATAATCAACACCAATTAAAATATAAAGGAAACCAAATGAACTAAGAAAAGGACCCACAAAATCAATTCCCCATACATCAAAAATCTCACAGAATAATATGGGCTGTTGGGGAATATCGTTTATCCTAGAAATATTACCAGTGTGTTGGAAACATGATCCTGACTCAAAAAACACATGAGCATCATGGAATAAACTAGGACAATACAATCAAGAGTCCAAAACATTACTAGCTGTCTGTTGGGGTCCAAAGTTTCCACCACAAGCAATTGTATGACAAAATTGGAGAAAAAAATCACACTCATGATCAAGAACACACCTCCTATTAACTTGTTCACTAAACATGCACCAAAGGTATGGGTTATCCCACACATAAAACCTAGACTCACTCTTTAATTTTTGGACTTTATGTTTCTTTAAATTTTCAGGGATTTTAGAGGAAACAAGTTAGTTAACTAAATCAACATACCAAGGATGCGTACCTGAGATGGAATAAAGATTCTCCTTAGGTAAAGTTTCCCGAAGTGGTACTTGGTCCAAGGCGTCATCCTCTAGTGTATGCGTTAGCCTACTCATGTGGTCCTCCACCTAGTGTTATAACCACTTATTATCCTTTATCTCAATATTAAATTCCTAAAGAAGGTGAACCCATCAGATAAGTCTAGGCTTTGCGTCTAGCTTCTTCAAGAGGTACCTCAAAGATACATGGTTAGAAAAAAGAACTACTTTAGAGCCTAATAAATATGAATGGAATTTATCTAAAGAAAATATAATAGTAAGATACTCCGTTTATGTAGTTGTGTAATTTTATTGGGATGAATCCAGTGTCCTTGATGCATATTCAATCACATGTGAACATCCCTCCACACTCTGGGATAAGACAACCCCAACTGCGAAGTTGGAGGCATCACACATAAGCTCAAAAGGAAGATCCCTCCATGGGGGCTGTGTGATAGGTGGAGTGGTCAGACACTTCTTTATCTCATCAAAGGAAGTCCCGCAAGAATCATCAAACACAAAATCCAAATCATTTTTAAGTAATCGCGACATAGGAAGAGAAATCTTACTAAAATATTTGATGAAGCGCCGATAAAATCCCACATGCCCTATGAAAGATCTAACATCACACACACATGAAATATTGGCTATGTATGAAATGATATCTACCTTAGATATATCAACCTCTATCCCATGTTTTGAAACTACATGCCGTAAGACAATCCCATTATCTACCATAAAATGACACTTTTCAAAGTTTAAGACCAGATTCTTCTCAATATAACGATTCAAAACCTTTCCCAAAATAGAGATACAATCAATAACTGAAGACCCATACACTGTAAAATAATCCATAAATACCTCCTTTCAGGTCTCAATAAAATAAAAAAAATACTCACCCTGCATCTCTAGAAGGTACCTAAGGCATTGAAAAGTCGAAATGGCATTCTTCGATAAGAAAATGTACCGAATGGACAAGTGAATGTTTTATTCCCCTGATCCTATGGAGCAATAGGAAACTGAAAACATCCAGAAAATCAATCCAAGAAACAATAATGTGTTTTCTTAGCTAGTATCTCAAGCATTTGATCAATAAATGGAAAGGGGAAATGATTCTTGTTAGTGGACTGATTTAGTTTCTGAAAATCAATATACACATGCCAACTATTTTTCACCCTCATTAGAACTAGTGCATCTTTCTCATTTTTAACAACAATAACACCACTTTTCCTAGGAAAAACCTGAATAAAACTCACCCACTATGAATCTGAAATGGGATAAATTATACCTACATTGAGCAAATTTTCAACCTCTTTTTTAACAACTTTCCAAAGGGTTGGATTGAGTCTCCTTTGTGGCTTCCAAACTGATTTAGCCTCATCCTCCAAAATAATCCTATGCATGAAAATGGAGGGACTAATACCTGATATGTAAGCCAAGGTCAACCCGATTTACCTAATGTTCTCCCTCAAAATATTCAAAAGTTTTTCTTCATGTTCAAAATAAAGATTATTAAAAATTTTAACAGGAAATTTCTCACCACCTAACAAGTATGAGTATTTGATATTAGGTGGAAATGTATTGAGTTCCAATTAAGGGTGTGATGTATGGATAGAGAAATTGAAGGAACTGAAATATGTGCGCAATGAACATCAGTATCAGAATATACATCATCAAAATCAGAGAATAAAGAATCAAATTCATCAGCATACTCAACAACCATGTCATAATCAGAGTTCACATGATCAAAATCAGAATACAATTCCATTTCAAAGTCAAATGTAAGAGAGTATTATGCATTAAAAATAGGTGTGGAAGTACTCTTAGACATCAAATTATAACTGATTCTCCTAATCTACCTAAGCATCGGACAATAAAAATACATGGAGTTTTTATTTGGTGGTTCAAAATGGGAATTAAAAAATGAAAAATGGTCCTCTAAGGGGTACTTCATGGAGTCCATAACATTAAATATCAAAAATTCATCTCCAAACTCCATAGAAGGTGTAACCTCATTAAAATTTATGATAGTTTCTATAGTTTTAAGGAAGGGTCTACCTAAGATAATGGGATCATGATAACTTACTTGATCATCCTCCATGTTTAGCACGTATAAATCTACTGGAAAGATCTTGTCTCTTACCCTGACAAGTACATCCTCAAGGACTCCTGCTGGATATTCTGTAGCAATATTGGATAACTACACCACTAATCTCATCGGCTTCAACTCACCAACCTGTAAATAATAGAATACATAGTGAGACATCACATTTATGGAAGCTTATAAATCACATAAAGCATCAGAAAAGTGTAACTCACCAATGGTGCATGGGATGATGAATATCCCAAGACCCGTGCACTTTGTTGGAATCACTAGAGTTGGTGTAATGAGTGCTTAAAAATTCCTTCCAAAATTGACCCTCTCATTTACTTTGAGACCTCTTCGATTGGTAAAAAATTCTTGTAAAAATTTGGAATACCTTGGGATTTTCTTAATAGACTCGATCAAGGGAATGTTTATCTCTACACGCTTGAATGTTTCCAAAACTTCTTTTTTGAATCACCTCTTTAGCCATATTTTGGGTTTGAATAACTCTATTTGGAAAAGAAAGGAGTTTAGGAGGAATATCCTCAATATTTTTCTTTTCTTTATCTTTCTCCTTGGGTTGCTCAATAATTGGTGTGGAATAGGGATTATCTGGAGTTTAGGTGAATCCCGATTGAATGGTAGGTACATATGCATCATTCATTTTCTTCCCACTTATAAATGTGATCGAACTAACATTCCCCTTGGTATTTGGAGTTGGTTGGGAAGGAAGATTTCTGGAGTTCTTACTTACCAGTTCATGGAGGGCAGTGGCAATCTGGATCATTTGTGTCTTCAACTCCCTCAGCTCAGAACCTTGCCTTTTCAGACCATTCTATTGATTAAAAAAAATTTGATTCAAAAGGTCATCAGTGTTAGAATATAACTTGTGAAGGGGATTCCCTTGTTTTTGACTTGTTGATGTTTGAGATTCAAATCGTCTTTGGGGTAGTTGGAAACCCTGTTGGTAAGGTGGATGCTGTTGGAAGTTTTGTTAAAAGGGTGGACTTTTTGGTTGTCTAGAGCCATACCTCATGTCTGATTGATCCTTCCACCCTTAGTTGTATGTTCTAGTAATGGAATCAAGATTCTTTTGGGGATATGGTTGTCACTGCTGCTGATATGGTCTCCCATGAAACACTGCTGCACACTCTTCTGTTTCTTGCAGTTGGGGGAAACAGTCAGTTGGGTGGCTTGTCTCAGGGAAAATACCACTAGTCCTTGAAAGAGTGGGTTGGAAGGTCTTTTGAGCCAAAGTAATCTGCCTCACCATAATGGTCAATTATTCTAACTTGGTACCAATTAAATTAATCTCAAGAGAAAAAGGACTTACCTGATGTACTTCCCTAACATGTGGTGTACCTCGATCACAAAACTGTTGGGAGTTTTTGGCCATCTTGTCAATTAATACACGTGCAGCTACTGGTGTATTGTCCACCAATGCTCCTCCTGTTGTGGAATCCACCATGCTTCTCTCCATAGGTGTGAGTCCTTCATAGAAGTATTGGATGAGGAGTTTCTAACTGATTTGGTGATGTGGTAAGTATGCACACAAATTCTTGAATCGCTCCCAGTACTCATAAATTGACTACACTTATTCTTACTTGATCCCATATATCTCCATATGAATTGAAGTGGTCCTTGATGCAGGAAAAAAAATCTCTACAAGACGTTTCAAATCGTTCCAACATGTTACATATTCATGTTGTAAATAATACATCCAATATTTTACAACTCCATCAAGTGAGAATGGGAATGCTCTTAGTTTGATGTGATCATCAAAAACATTTCTTAGTTTAATGGTTTAGAAAACCACAGTAAATTCTTTAAGGTGTTTATTGGGATCCTCACTAAAGAGGCCATGAAATTTTGGAAGAATATGAATTAACATAGATTTCAATTCAATATCTGATTCGAGATTTGGGTGAAGTTCCCAGTTAGGATCCAAGTATCACTGAGAGGGGGAGGGGGTGAATCAGTGATATATTTTTCTTTTTAAGTTTCCCCTTTTTGAAACAACCTTCGCCTCCTGTTAAAGAGTTTCTTCCCTTCTAAACACACAAAACCCCAGGAACACAATATTTACAAGGTTCACTACTCAACCAGAGTAGCTAAATCCTTAGTATGGTATGGAAATAATCCAGTACCACACAATCCACTAGAAAACAATCCTTTGATGTGGAATACAATGAGTAGGATATACCCTTACACTCGTGCATCACTTTGAAAACAATCCAATAGTGCATGTGCTCCCTCTTAACACAAATAGGGTAATACAATGGATCAATGCTTCTTAATGAGGTTATAAAAATCAAATCATTCAAAGAAATTATTTACTTTCCTGCCCAGAAGCTGGAAGGAACCCCTAGAGAAAAGCAGTCTGTGCGCCCACTTTGACCTGCGCAACCTTTACCTGTGCGTCAGGAACTTGAGCAACTTGTCTTATGCACTGCCCTTTAGACTCACTGCCTTCTTGTAGCCCGTGCGACAACTAACACTTGCGCGCCTCCAACTTGCACACCCCCAACATGCGCGCCTTCTAACAATCTTCCACCTACGCACCCAACTCTCTACTTGCGTGCCCAGAGCTCAAAGATAATTCTCAAGTATTGATCCTTAAAAAATGAGGAGGCTAGTCATCTATTTATAGGCATTTTAATGACTTGCGTGACAATACTTTCACGAAAATACATGCACACCACCACCTGCACGCCACCACCTGCACACCAATACTTGCGCGCCACTTTCATTCCTTTCCCATATTTCTGAAATAATGCTATTTGAAATATGAATTTTGTACCTCTAAAACATTTGCGCACCGCCACCTGCGTGCCGCCACCTACACGCCGCCACCTACGCGCCACCACCTGCGTGCTGCCACCTGTGCGCCGCATTCTTCTTACCTTTGTCAAGTTTTGGATAGTATGATATTTAATTGTGTTTTGCCAAAAACACTTATTTACTCTCTTTATCCTTCATATGGCTTACACCACAAGTTCTCCAAACTTATGATGGTTGTAAAATACAAATCAGCAAAGCATCATCTGATTTACAAGTCCTTTACAAAGTGAATTGATTTCTCCTTTTTGACAACAAAAGATAACAATCTGTAACAACATACTTTTCTTACTTCCGTATCCATCCGACTTGGTCCCAACAATCTCCTCCTTTGGATTTTGTTGTCAACCATGATTCATAAATCACTGAACTTTTTAACCTTAAGAACTGGATTACTAATCAACAATTCTAAGCCTAAGTGAGCTAACTCATTGTAGGAAACAAGAATTATTGACAGCCAAAACCATGATATCCAAAAGCAGTGACTATGAAATCTCATGAGCGTACCTCCTCAGCCTTCTTCAGATCATCTTTCAAGTTTCTACCTCAGCATTATTCAATTCATTGAATTTCCTGGAAAACTTAAAATAATATTTCAAGATTCTACCTCAATATTCTTCACTTAGTTGAATTTCCTAGAAAACAACATTGTTTCCTACAACCACTCCAACAAATAGTTAGAATAGTTCACACACATACATGCTGGATTCACAGCTTACCCACAACTCCCCTTTTATGCATGCTTCTATAAGGATAGATTTATGAAACAATTATCCCCCTTGACAACACTATCCAAAGGTAAGACGAGATAGGGGACAAAAGCACGTACCTTAACCTTGATGAGAAGGAGGTTGGACACCCATGTTCAACCTCAATTTTTGCAAATGGTTCCTTCGGTAACGTTTTTTTTGAATATATCAGCAACTAGTTCAGATGTAGAAACATACTCCAACCTCAATTCATTATTCTACACCTACTCTTTGATGAAGTAGTACTTTATATCAATGTGTTTTTAATGAGAATTTTGTACTGGATTTCTTGTAAGATTAATTTCACTCTGATTATCACAACCCAAGAGAAATGGTAGCTTTACTTCAACAAGTAGATCTTCCAGATGAGTCTTCATCCACATTAGTTGAGTTGCAGCATGAGTAGTAGCAACATACTTAGCTTCAACTATGCTAAGAGTTACTGAATTCTATTTCTTGGTATGCCAACTAATGCAAATTTTCCCCAGAAAGAAAACTCCACTAGATGTGGATCTTCGATCATCAACATTTCCTGCCCAATCAGCATCAGAAAACCCGAATAGATCAATATTTCCATAGATGTCATACCAGATTCCAAAATTTTTTGTGCCTTTGATATATCTGAGAATTATTTTTCCAGTAATGAAATGTGATTATTTTGGAGCACTCTAAAATCTTGCACATAAAGTGATAGCATATATGATGTCAGGTCTTGAGGTAGTCAAATACAACAGACTTCCAATCAGCTTTCGAAACTCTTTCTGATCAACTTCCTTGCCTTCTCCATCTTTAGACAACTTGGTTCCCACTGAAATTTTTGTGGAAACTGGTTTCAAATTTCCCATGCCAAAATTCTTCAGAAGTTCCTTAGCATACTTTTCTTGAGACAGAAAAATTCGATTCTTCTTCTGTGAAATTTGTAGCACAAGAAAGTAATACATTACTCCCAGCATGGACATCTCAAATAACTTCTTTATCTCCCTAGAAACTTTTTCACATGATATTTCATCATTTCCAGCAAATATAATATCATCGACATAAACAATAACGACCAGTGAAAACTCCTGACATTCCTTGATGTAGAGATTACTGCCAACTCTCCCTTTCTTAATGTTCATCTTCTTTAAGAAAGTATCTAATTTAGAATACCATGCTCTCGGAGCCTATTTTAGAATATATAAAGACTTCTCAAACCTGCAGACATAAATTTCATCCTTTCCAATAACAAATCCACAAGTTTGATCAATATAAACTTCCTCGTCAGGGTCACCATTCAAGAATGAAGATTTTACATCCATTTGAAAGATTTTGTAACCTTGTTGTGCAGAAATAGCAAGAAAGATTCGGATTGTTTCTAATCTAGCCACAGAAGAAAAGGCTTCATAAAAATTAATGCCTTCAATTTGTGAATAACCTTTGCAAACCAATCCTTCTTTGTTTCTTATTACTTTACCTTCTTCATTCATCTTGTTCCGGAAAGCCCACTTTATACCAATAATGTTCTTATTGTCTGGCTTGGGTAAAAGTTCCCAAGTGTCATTCTTCTCTATCTAATCAAGCTCTTCATTCAAAGAATGAGCCCATTATGGAAGCTTAAATGCTTCATTTACATCATTCAGTTCAACTTTTGAATAAAGATAAGTATGTGATGTAGCATTTGTTGTCCTTCTTATTTGGACCCTCTGATTTTTATCTCCAATAATGTTTTGAGCCTCCACTTGATTCCTCAACCTAGGATGAGTTATTTGAACTTCATCCTCATCACTTGAGATCTCTGAGTCGGATTCCTCTTTTTGAGTAGGATTAACATGGTCTGAAGCATTATCAGAATTGTTAACAAAATCTTCTCTATCCTGCTCAACTTTGACATCGACATATGACTGCTTTTCTTTCTCAGCATTTTCAACAAATTTTACATCTAAAGAATCAATAATTCTTCTTGTTTCTTTATTGAGGAATCTATATCCACTTCTTTATGGAGAATATCCTAGAAAAATTCTGTCATCTCCTCTTTTCTCAAACTTTCCCAGGTTTCCACCTTTCTTCTTTATAATACATGGACTCCCAAAGACTATCAAGTGTTTCAGACTTGGAGTTTTTCCATAGAAAATTTCATATGGAGTCATATCTGATTTTGGCCTATAGAAACATCATTTCTGAATATACACAACAGTACTCATGTCTTGCCTCCAATAATAATGAGAAAGACTATGTTCAATTAACATAGTTCTCCCCATTTCTACCAGACTTTGATTCTTTCTTTCTGCCACCCCATTTTTTTGAGGTGTGTATAGTGAACTGAAATCATACCGAATTCCATGTTTCTCAAGATAAATTTCAAACTCTTCATTCTTATACTCACCACCATTATCAGTTCTCAACTTCTTAACTGAATACTCACATTCCTTCTCTACTTTCCTTCTCAAACTCTTAAATATTGTTAGATCATCTGACTTATGTCTCATGTACATAACACAAGTAATGCGAGTAAAGTCATCAATGAAAGTAATGAAGTGCTTATCTACATTTGAAGATTTATTGCTCATTGGTCCACATATATCTGAGTGTATGAGTTACAAGGGTATTTTTGAGTGAATTTCAACTCTTTTGTGAATAGAATTAGTAATCTTCCCTTTCTCACAAATATTGCAACACCAATCTCTTTCTCTTAATAAATCGGGCATATCCCGAATACTGTCTCACTTTGATAACTTGCACATATTTCTCTGACACATGTTCCCCAACCTTTTATGCCATAATTTATTTTCATCCAAAACACTCATGTAACAAGAGTTCTACACATCACCAACTTGGAATAGATTCCCTCTTGTACGTTTGCCTCTTGTAACTATATTTCCATCATTTTCACTTTTCACAAAAAATCCATCTTTTCTGAATATTACTTTGTTTCTCTCATCAGAGAGTTGTGACACACTTTACAGGTTATGTTTCATTCCATCAACATATAGTGTTTTACTGTATTTCATCTTTTATTTTCCAATGATGGCCGATCCAACACCTTTGATCCTTAGAGATTCATCATTTCCAAATGTCACTGTTCCTTCTTTGAAGTCTTTCACATTCTTCAGTAGCTTTAAGTCTCCTGTCATATGAGAGAAAAATCCACTACCAAGAATCCATGGATGTTCTTCTTTTGTAGCTTTCAAAGCAGTTTCGACAACAAGAGCTTTTTGTTCTTCCTTTTCCTTCACTTTCTGTTGTGCTTCCTCCAATTTCCCAGATAGGTAAATGTGTTCTGGCCAGACAACCATGAACTCTTTCTTTTTGGACTTATCAGACCTATCCCTTTTATATTTTAGAAACTCTGGCTTTTGAGAATTATTACGAATCTTTTGTTTCTCTGGTAACACACTAAGGTAGCCCTTGGCAAGATGTCCAAGTCGATCATATCTTTCACAAATAGTTTCCAGTGATTGGAACCTATTCTCAACTTTCACACCATTCTTCTCAGATATCTTATGAAATTTATTTGGAGACTTTATATTTTGAACGGATTGAATCCCCCTCAATCCTTGTCTTTCAAAACTTGTGGAATAGTTGTAATGTTGTTGATTAAACCAACACATGTTTTTAGTGTGTCTGAATCCACCACAATACTAGCAGTAACCATAGAATGAATATTTTCCTTTAAAACTTCTATACTGACAAAAGTTGTAAACATGCTTCTCAACAGCCTTCTTAATAGAACTCTTCTGACCATCATACTTTCCATTTTCAATCATAACTTCCTTTTTTAGCTCAGATTTTTGTTCAAACTTATCAGTACCAAAGGTAGTAGAAATCTTTCTGTACACTGGATTTTTATGTTCTTCTGATTTTTCAGCATTACTGACTTATGGCCACATACATAGCCTTTACAACTTTGTTCCTATTAGAACCAGTTCCATCATTCCTCTCAACTTTTGAAGGTAAATTCTATGGACCCTTCATTGGTTCATTCTTACTAGAACATTCACCAACTTCTGAGATAGAATGTTTGAAACTGATATTCATTTCTTTAGATTCAGATAGTTTTTGTTGGAAGAGTTAAAAATCTTCTTCTTTTGCTTTCATATTTACTTCAAGATGATCATTATGTTTCTTTACATTCTCAATATAATTATTCAGATCGTCAATCTCTTTTTCCATCTTGATTTTCACCTCAGGAAAACCTTGTTGATTGTTTAATGTGGAAATTTCATTTATCAACTTTTTGTTTTCCTTCTCAAGCCTTCTGATCTTCCTCAAACATTATTTCAAATCTTCTTTCAGATGATATTCAAGTTGAGTTTCTTCTTCTTCAGAACTGTTGCTCACATAATATTCATTATTCACTGCTCTAATAAAGGTATTATCTCTATCTTTCTTAGTAGATGACTTCTCAGATTTAGCTTCGTTATCTTCTTCTTCATCTCTAGATAAAAAGTTTCTTATTTTTGATTTGAAGAATTCTTTATCCTTACCCTTTGAAAAATATTTATCTTTGTTAGTATGTTTCTTCCATGACCTTCTTGTCCGTCTCTCATCATCATCACTATCTTCTTCTTTATTATTTTGAGGACAGTTAGCCACAAAGTGACCAATAGCTTCACATTCAAAACATTTAAAGGGAAGTTTCCCTTTATATTTTCCTGTACCTCTTTTCACATTTTTAGAAAACAAGGATAAAATTTCATCAAAATTTTTACATACCTCATCTTCAGAATCAGATTCACCGACATCATATTCAATAAGAGTCTTCTTTGACTTCTCTCTCTTTGAATCCTTGAATGACATTTCTCTATCTGCTTTTGTTCTGGTCTTCATAGTCTTCTCCCTTCTCATTTCATAAGTAATGAGAGTGCTATGCAAGTCATCCAGAGATAATGTCTCAGGGTCTCTATCTTCCAATGAAGACACTTTAGCATCAAATTTGTCAGGTAGAATTCTCAAGATCTTTTCGACAACCGTATAATCCTCCAATGTTTCACCAAGACATCTGATTGTATTGAAAATGTCATTAATCCTAGTAAAGAAGTCCCCAACAGATTCAGATTCTCCCATTTTCAAGTCTTCATACTTCAGCCTCCAAATTTGTAGTTTTTCCTTCTTCAATTTTGTATTTCCTCATAGATGTTCTTCAACTTATCCCAAATGCCTTTAGCTATAGCAACACCTTTCACTCTTAAAAATTCACTCTAAGAAAGATATGAGAGTAATGCATTTTTAGCTCTTCCATCATTCTCAAGGTTCTTCTTATCTATAGGAGTAAGAGGAACCTTGTCATCAATAGCAGTAAATCCATCCATTTTACTTTCAAGAACTTTATATCCAAGAGACATAAGATAAGTCATCATTATTTACTTCCATATGTGATATTTCTTTCCATAAAAATCGGGATCCCCTTACTATTCACGCAATTTAGATTCTCCATCACAACTTGTCTTCAATCACTTTAGTAGAAAATAAATGAAGGGAACCTGGCTCTGATACCAATTGAATTTTCTAGTTAGGATCCAAGTATCACTGAGAGGGGGAGGAGGTGAATGAGTGATATCTTTTTCTTTTTAAGTTTCCCCTTTTTGAAACAACATTCTCCTCCTGTTAAAGATTTTCTTCCCTTCTGAACACACACAACCACATGAACACAAGATTTATAAGGTTCACTACTCAACAAGAGTAGCTACATCCTTGGTATGGTACAGAAACAATCCAGTACCACACAATCCACTAGAAAACAATCCTTTTATATGGAATAAAATGAGTAGGATATACCCTTACACTCATGTAACACTTTTAAAAAAATACAATAGTGCATGTGCTCCCTCTTAGCACAAATAGGGTAATACAATGGATTAGTGATTCTTAATGAGCTTATACAAATCAAATCCTTCAAAGCAATTCTTTACTTTCCTACGCAGAAGCTGGAAGGAACCCCTGGAGTAAAGCAGCCTACATGCCCACTTTGACATGTGCGACCTATACCTGTGCGTCGGGAACTTGTGCTCCTTGTCTTGCGCGTTGCCCTTTAGACTCGCTGCCTTCTTAAAGCCTGCATGCCAACTAACACTTGCGCGCCTCCAACTTGAATGCCCCCAACTTGAGAGCCTTCTAACAATCTTCCACCTGCGCTCCCAACTCTCTACTTGTGCACCCAGAGCTCAAAGATAATTCTCAAGTATTGAGCCTTAAAAAATGAGGAGGCTAGTCATCTATTTAAAGGCATTTTGATGACTTGTGCGATAATACTTGCGCGACAATACTTGCATGCCACCACCTACGTGCCAATACTTGTGCGCCACTTTCTTTTCTTTTCCATATTTCTGAAATAATTCTATTTGAAATATTACTTGTGTGCCTCTACAACTCTTGCACGCCGACACTTGCGCGCCGCCACTTGGGCACTGCCACATGTGCACCGCCACCTGCGCGCCATATTCTTCTTTCCTTTTTCATTTTTTGGATAGTATGATGTTGAATTGTGTTTTTACAAAAACACTTCTTTACTCTCTTTATCCTTCATACGACTTACACCACAAGTTCTCCAAACATATAATGATTGTAAAATACAAATCAGCAAAGCATCGTATGATTTAAAAGTCCTTTACAAAGTGAATTGATTTAGCCTTTTTGACAACAAAATACAACACTCTGTAACATCAAACTTTTCTTACTTCCTTATCCATCCAACTTGGTCCCAATATTGGGTATGCAATACAATTTCTTTGATAGTTAATGTCTTATGTAGCAAAATCTTGAATAGTTCTATTAAGTTCATTTTTTTTATTTTCAGCCATTGGTTCTTGTTTAATGGTTGAATTTGAATTTCTTTCAATTTCAATGCTATGAGAGTAGAGGAATTCTACAACTAGTTGAATGTTAAAACTTCCCATAGACTGAGAATGTATAATTCGATCCCTAAGGATGCATTCAATCTCGGGGTCAATATCTAAGAGATATTCAGGATTAGATCATGTCATAAATAAAAATAAGGAAAGTGGACCATATTAAAATAAAAAATGAGAAGTTTGAGTTGATGGTCTAAAAAGAAGTTGAAGAAAAGAAGAAGAAAAAAATTCAGATTGGGTAAAAAAAGAAAAAAGAAGGGGAGAAGAGAATAAAATGTAAAATAAAATAAATACCTCTAAATGGTTGAAATAATTACTTGCCTCCTCAGAAATGGCACAAATTTAAAAGACGCTGTCATGGGACCCCTCAAATGATTAATGGTTTTTAGGGTACTTAGGTGCTGCTGAGTGGCTGACCAATGTCATCTCTCAAAGGAGGAAGTAAATTAAAACAACTTCTTAAAGGTATTATAAAAAAAGTAAAAGAGAATAAAAACACTAATTGAAAGAATGTTGGTTTTTTAATCATTTATAAAACTCGAATAATTTTTCTGGAAGATGATTTCATTTTTTTTGTTTTTAATTTTGAAATGAAGTTAGATTTAAAAGACGCAACAAGAAGATGTTTTTTTAGAAAATATTTTAAAAGGTGTAATCGATCTAACTCTACCTCTTAATTTACTTATTAATCATTATAATTTAAATTAATATCCACTTAATTATGATCCCTTAATTTGTTAACCCTGAACCCTATGAGAATTAACTCACCACAAATATGAAGAGAATTAAACACTAGTATATCTTCAGAACATGAAATCGCAACACCGTGATTTGATTGATATTCTAAGGATAGCATATGGTCAGTGGTAAATTAAGGCACATGTACATTCTGGAAAATTAGAATCAATTTAGTTTAAGTATTATATTTTAACTCTTCAAATTTATCCTGTGTGGTCTTGTTTTACCGATTAAGTTTTCACTACATTACTCGACCTCACGTGTTTTTGTGTCAATTGTTCAATTGATTTCATAGTTTCTTATAATTTAAAAACTCAATTCATAGATCATATTAAGTAAATTATAGTATCTCAATGATTCTAAATAATTAAATGAAGAGGTTAGAAGATAGATTGATCACTAAGAGAACTACTCTTCCATGGGGGGTGTGGCCATCGTGGAGACGTTTTGCATGAGTAAAGGATGGAAAGGGTTGAACCCAATATAGTATCCACTATTGATTTCAACCCAAATAGGATGATTAAATAAGAAGATAATTGAACAAAACAGAATAAAAGAGAAGAAACAAAAGAAGAATAAAAATTTATTACACAAATGAAAACATTACAACATGAAGAAGAGAAGAAGGCTTCTATGAGGGGATCCTTGCTTCGAGAGATACCCCTATTAAAATGGTTGGAGAATTTGGGTGAAACCAACTCTCATATTCCTTAAATATCCTAATGCACATCCCAACCCATACAAATGAGAAAAAATATAATTTATAGAGTGGAGGGAGGCTAGTTTTAAAGAGGTTTCAAGTGTGAATCAGGAATCTCAGACAAATATTTTAATCCAAATTGAACTGTCCATTTGACCTCCAAAACGCATGAACCAGGTATTCTTCCAGAATAATTATTTTTTCATAATTGGGTTGGAGAGCACCTCTCAAAATTTGGTCCCAATCCAATCTCTTATGAAAAATTTATGGCCCAAATATAGAACTAATATCCAATCTGGCGGGTCCAACCTACATTTGAAATCATGGTCCATTTAGTCCAAACAAATGTACATTTTAACTCCAATTTCCTGAACAAAAGTTGTTTCCCATTAAGTAAAGAATACAATTAAACAATTACATGTTCAAATAATAAATATTAAAATATTTATCTTTGAAATACTACAGTGCACTATAAAGGGTAAAATTGGATTTTCTATCTAATTTTCAAATGAATGATCCAATCCCAAATATTTTATAAATATTTAACACCATGTGAGGAAATTTTATCATTTACTATCAATAAAATATTAAATAATTTTTTTTATCAACTCCCCCACCCTTAGCCATTTGCACTCCTGGGAAAAACCTCATATCATGTATTTGAAAGAATTGTGACAAGATATGCATATTCAAATTTTTCAAACCATAGTGAAAATATAGGCAAAGTAAGAATCAAATAGAGTCAATATCAATAAATTTTAAAGTAATTGTCTCATAAATTTTTTCAAAACAAAATCCAGTGAGATTCATAATACTAACCATAGTGAAACAAGTCATGGGTCTACTATGCCACAAATTTTCCACGTGTGTGTGTGACAACCATTACAAGATTGTATCTCCACCCTTTATCAAGTATATTCAAGTCAATAAAAAGTTTTCTTCTTACCTAATTCTATTCCATAGAACATGTTCAACATCCTTTGCAATAAAATTCCAAAACCCACTCATTTAACCATTCCCATAAATCAAATCATGAGCTTCTGACCTAAATATCCCCACATGTGGTACATTTCTTCGCTCCCCTCTTTAATGATTGCTTTTTTTTTTTAATTTTTGGATTTTTTTGAATTTTTTTAGAGGGTTTACAACAGTAAGATATTAGGTGCACATGCATTGGTTGATCTAGTATAGTGATGGAAACGATTGGAAGAGAAACAAACATATGGAAAGACCAAGTTATAAGTTTAAAATAATTACTTACCCTAAATATACATTCAATTGGGTAAGAGAAACTCAAAAGTCAAGATTGTGTGTAAAATTGTGTGGAGAAATTAATGACACAATTTACCATGAAAAAATATCACAAATAATGATGTCAAAAATATAAAAGGTTTTATAATGACACAACCATTCATATCATCAAAGACTTCAATTTTTATAAAAGTTAACCCCTAATGATGAAATCTTACTCATTCTTATATTTCTACCAAATAATTTTGAAAACATGCATTTTCTATATGTTCCACATGAGAATGTTACATGATATATTCGTTTCTTTTTTATCGATTGTTTTTGTTTTTTTTGAAAATATTAACCAAAAACCTGATAGAAAATACACATAAAACACACAAATGAAAATCCAAAATATCTACCCCAAAATGTTGTCCCCTCCCCCACAATAAAAATATTAAATTGTCCTAAATGTGAACCTATGAGATGATATATACCAATGAAATGTTTAACTTTAAATAGGATGAATAATATAAAAGTGAAAGGGTTAGGAACTACCTGATATTCTCAAGTGAGTATGAGGTCTTGTAGTGTGATGAAATCCATTCCATTAGTAAGAATTCCCTCAATGTATTTCTTCAAACATTTCCCATTGACTGTAAATCTCATTCCTGCGTCCACTTGTGTGATCTCCACTACACCATAAGTAAAAACATTAGTCACAACATAAGGACCTAACCACATGGAACAAAACTTAGCAAGCATTAACTTCAGTCAATAAATTTAGGGAAAGACTTTCTCTCCAAATTAAAATTCTATTTTCTAGATAATTTTTTCATGTGATGCTTTTGATATTTTTTTGTAGAGCCTTGAGTTATCATATGAAGACTATCAAATCTCTTCAAGCTCTTGAATTTGCAGCTTCCTTTTGATTTCATCTTGGGCCAAATCCATGTTACATTTCCTTATATCCTAATAATCCTAATGCTCAACTTCCACTAGTAGATGACACACTTTCCCAAAAACAATCCAAAACAGGGACATACCAATGGGTGTCAAGTATGATTTTCTATAATCCCATAGCACATCATCCAAGTGCTTGCTCCAATCCTTCCTATTCGGCTGAACAATTTTCTCTAAAATTTGTTTAAACTCATGATTTGAAACCAAATCTTGACCATTTGTTTGGTGGTGGTATGGTGTTGATGTTTTGTGTGTCTCCCCATACTTCCATAGCAGGGAATCCAAATTACAATTGAAAAAGTATGTCCCTTGGTCACTGATGATAGCCTTTATTACTCTAAACCTTCAAAAAATATGTTCTTTGAAAAAGTCCACAACAACATTAGAATCATCAGTCCTGGTGGCCTTAGCCTCCACCCACTTGCTCACCTAATCAACAACAACCAAAATATAAAGGAAATAAAATGAACTAGGAAAAGGACCCACAAAATCAATGCCCCATACATAAAAAATATCACAGAATAATATGGGTTGTTGGGGCATCTTGTGTATCCTAGAAATATTACTAGTGTGTTGTCAACATGAGAACGACTTAAAAAACACATGAGCGTCATGGAATAAACTAGGCCAATACAATCTAGAGTCCAGAACTTTCTTAGCTATCCATTGGGGTCCAAAGTGTCCACCAAAAGCAATTGTATGATAAAATTGGAGAACAAAATCAAACTCATGACCAGGAACACACCTCCTAATAACTTGGTCACTAAACATGCACTAGAGGTAGGGGTTATCCCAAACATAAAACCTAGACTCACTCTTTAATTTTTGGACTTGATGTTTCTTTTAATTTGTAGGGATTTCAGAGGCAACAAGGTAGTCAACTAAATCAGCATACCAAGGATGCGTACCTGATATGGAATAAAGATGATCATTGGGGAAAGTGTCCCAAAGTGGTACCTGGTCCAAGATGTCATCTTTTAGTGTGTGAGTAAGCCTACTCATGTGGTCCACCACTAAGTTTTCAGACCCCTTCTTGTCTTTATCTCAATATCAAATTCTTGAAGAAGGAGCATCTATCAGATAAGTATATGTATTGTGTCTTGCTTCTTCAAGAGGTACCTCAGAGTTTCATGGTCAGAAAAAACAACTACTTTAGAGCCCAATAAATATGAATGGAATTTATCTAAAGCAAATATAACACCAAGAAACTTCTTTTGTCTGGTTGTGTAATTTGATTGGGATGAATCCAATGTCCTTGATGCATATGCAATCACATGTGAACATCCCTCCACCCTCTGAGATAAGACAACCCCAACTACGAAGTTGATGGCGTCACACATAAGCTCAAAAGTAAGATCCCACCATGGGGGAAGTATGATAGGTGGAGTGGTCAGACACTTATTTAGCTCATCAAAGGAAGTCCTGCAAGAATAATCAAACATAAAATTAGAATCCTTTTGAAGTAATTGTGAGATAGGAAGAGAAATCTTACTAAAATCTTTGATGAAGCCTCGACAAAATCTTGAATGCCCTAGGAAAGATCTAAAATCACACACAATTGAAGGAAAGGGTAAGGATGAAATGATATCTACCTTAGATATATCAACCTCTATCCCATGTTTTGATACAACATTACCTAAGACAATCCCATGATCTACCATGAAATAAAACTTTTCAAAGTTTAAGACCAGATTCTTCTCAATACAAAGATTCAAAAACTTTCCCAAACTAGAGATATAATCATCAAGTGAAGACCCATACACTGTAAAATCATCCATAAATACCTCTATGCAGGTCTCAATAAAATCATAAAAAATACTCACCATACATATCTGGAAGGTACACGGGGCATTTAAAAGTCCAAATGGAATTCTTCGGTAGGCAATTATACTAAATAAAAAAGTGAATGTTGTCTTCCCCTGATCCTTTAGATAAATAAGAACCTGAAGATATCTAGAAAATCCATCCAAGAAACAATAATGTGTCTTCCTATATAGTCTTTCAAGCATTTGATCAATAAATGTGAGGGGGAAATGATCCTTGTGAGTGGACTGATTTAGTTTCCAATAATCAATACACACACACCAAATATTTTTCACACTTATTGGAACTAACTCATCTTTCTAAATTTTAATAATAGTAACACCACTTTTCTTAGGTCCAACCTGAACAGGACTCACCCTTTGGGAATCTGAAATGGGATAAATTATACCTACCTCGAGCAATTTTTCATCATATTTTTTAACAACTTCTATAAGGGTTGGATTGAGTGTACTTTGTGGATTCCTACCAATTTATCCTCATCCTTCAAAAGAATCCTATGAATACAAATGGATGGGCTAATACCATATATGTCAGCCAAGGCCCACCCGATTTCCCTGATGTTCTCCCTCAAAATATTCAAAATATTTTGCTTTCATGTTCAAAAGGAATATTATTAGCAATTATAATAGGTAATTTATCACCACATAACAAGTGTGAGTATTTGAGATTATTTGGAAATGGATTGAGTTCCAATGAAGGGGGTGATTCATGGATGGAGAAATTGAAGGAACTGAAAAATGTGCAAAGTGAACATTAGTATCAGAATATACATCATCAAAATCAGAGAATAAATCATCAAATCCATCAGCATACTCAACAACCATGTCATAATCAGAGTTCACATGATCAAAATCAGAATATGATTCAATTTCAAAATCCAATATTAGAGAGTCTTGTGCATTAGAAATAGGTGTGGAAGTACTCTTAGACATCAAATTAGAACTGATGCTCATAATCTCCCTAAGCATAGGACAATAAAAATCCATGGGGTTTTTATTTGTTGGTTCAAAAGGGGAGATAACAAATGCAGAATGTTCATATAAGGGGTAAACCATGGATTCTAAAAGATTAAATATCACAACTTCATACCCAAAATCCCTGGAAAGTGTACCCTCATTAACATTTATGATAGTTTTTTCAGTTTTGAGGAAGGTTCTACCTAAGATAATGTGTAATGACCCAAAGTTTCATTAATGGAAATCCCACTTGATCTAATTAAATGTATCTTTATGTAAAATGTTTATATAAAATGTCAACTTCTTTGGTTTTATGTTAAGAATTTTTACCGTTGCTAATATAGCTGTTGAACAGTGATCACATGATTAGTATAAATATAGGGCTTTAACAAATCCAATTTACTCAGACAAAAGAAGCGATGGCCTCATCCAGTAGAATTGATCCATACGAAGCCAATTTATCAGAGCTTAGAAAAGAGGTGGCATACTTGGGTTTTTCTCTTGACCAATCCAAATATAAGCTTCATCATGTCAAGCTCGAATGGGACCGTCTACAAGAAAAGTGGAAGTTGATAGAGATTACCACTCGAGCGATGTTATCCGAGCCACCGCAAGAGTCTGTCACCATCACACACCTTGCCCTTAGGTCTTATGTGGCTATTTTAAGGGGTTATGTAACAAATCACTAGTACTATGTTCATGTATATTATTTTTTGTATATAATAATGAATATACCATCTTGTCATTATTGACACTTTGTAAACAGTTTTTTAAAGCACAAATAGTATTTTTTTAGTTAATATTTAGATAAGAAACCTATTTTGATGAATTAATGGATTTTTGAATTAAATAATATTTTAATAAAATATTATTATTATTAAATTATTTTTTATTAAATATAAATGATCTTATAATTTTATGAATGCAATTGTAATTTTTATTAAGGTTTGAAAGCCATTTTTGTCAGTGAATTTTCGATAAATGTCATTTTTTATTTTAAAAGTGAAAATTAACATATTTAAAAAATTATTTAGATAAAATAAATGTTATTTCTGGAATCAGAACGTCGAAATTATCCAATGGTGAATTTTTCATAATTTCCTCAGACAGTCAAATTTTTGGGTAAAAATTAAATACCGTTTAAATATATAATGTGTCTTATGACACCATAATGACCTAATAGTGATGTAATAAAATACTATAAGATTTTTTTCGGCCTATATATGTTTTACCATTAAAATAATGTGGTTTTGGGTTTGTTTGAATTATTTTACAAATCGTTAATGGACCCCTCAAGACTTATTAAACATCTTGTCTTTTTAAATTATTTTCCATGAGAGTGTGACTCACCTCCACATAAGAAACCCCATTATTTTAAGAAGTTAGGAATTTTCCCTTATAAAATATTGTTTTCCTCTTCCCTTTTATAAAAACCATGGGCAAAAACCATGAGTTTATTTGTGGTTTGGATTAGTTTAATTTAAGGGGTCCCAAACCTAAATAATAAAGAATTCACTCACCTTTCCTATATAAACCCACCCAATCTCCCACTTCCTCCTCACTAAAATCCTTTGGAGTTCATCCAACCTCTTCCCTACTCTCTATAGAATCCTCACAAGGTACCCCAAGCTCCCAAGAAGCCTCTCTCAAGCCTCTCTCAAGCCTTGGAGGCACACTTCCAAGTAAGGGGTTTTCTTCCTTTCACTTTTTTGTCCAATTTTCTTAATATTGTTATGACCTTTTAATATCAATTATAAATTCTAGGGTATGGTTTCACACCTCCCCCATACTTCCCTATTGTTGTTTGAATGATATGAGACCCCTTTCTCTCTCATTAAATGCCTCCTATGTACACCCGTTACTATGCCAAAATTCTGAAAGGAACTTCTCTCTCTTCATTTACATTCAAGAAATACTTTTGTATCATGAATCTAAATTCCATTACGATTGTTTGGACATGTATCTGTATGGCTGCCTTACTGTCCATTTCATGTAAATATGATGAGACACCCCTTTCTCTCTCATCAACCATTTTTATGTATTCTTATGTCACGCCGTTACGCTGCCAAAATTACACTGATTTTCTAAGCCAATACCTTTGTGTAGTGAATACCATGCCCCTTTCTCCATCAAGGATATTCACCTTTATGCACATTTACTTATTGATTATAAAGTTTCATGTATGAATTCCACATTCCTTTATCATAGAATAAATGATTATGTTTAATGAATCCATGTTTTATGATCCATGTAGCACACTTATGCATGAAATGAAATGTTTAAGAAGGGTGCGCCCTTATAACGCTCCAATGAATTGGGTAAAGTATAGTATCATGATACGTCATGTGAAATGAGTGTTGAATCATGATAATTCAAGTGCAACGAGGGTTTATTCATGCTTCATGTGTAATGAGAATTTACTCATGCTTCATGTGCAATGAGCCTTGGATCATGATAATTCCATGTTAAGTATTGTTGCCACATTTCCATGTTATGATTATCATGCTTTATCATGCCTTTATGTCCATTTTTCTATTATTCTCTATTGATATGCCTATTGTCTAACATGTATTGTACTCCTCATGTATTCCATGTTTATTCCCTTACTGTGCTTTATAGCTCAACCTTTTCTTATGCATGTCCCCAGGTTATCCAATGTAATGATAAGTACGGGGGAATGTAGTGGTCATGTAAAGGAAGTTTTAAATAAAGATGTTGTATTTCATGTTTTAAGTTGTTATGTAATGATCTCATGCCCAAAATACACTAGAACTCTCGATCTTCCATGTTGTATCAAGTGAATAGTTTATGTAATAAATCATGTTTAAGTTTGTAATAAAAGCAGGGTTGTCATAGTTGGTATCAGAGGATAGGTTTAGTTATTTTTGGGATTAGGATTAGAAAACCCCAGTAAAGCCTTAGAGACAAGTCTAAGTATAATAAAAACATCCCTAAGTTTTGGTAAGTACTGAGTGAGTGGTTTATCAAGAAAATACATCCCTGTCTGGATACGAGAAGGTAGAGGCGGCTCTAGCACAGATATATCCTAGGGGTAAAACCAAAAAACACCGCTTTGAGCTAGACTCGAACGGGAACTGGTGCACAAAAACGGGCCTTGTTGCACTCTTGGTTACGAAACTCCCAGGGGATATGTTTTGATAAATTCACAAGCTTAGTATGAACCCTTATTAAGGGAATAAAAATAACCCTAAGAATATATGTTAGAAAGTAGATCATGAAAAGCCTAGATTGAAGCCTATAGATTCATAAGTTAAGTAAATAAAATTTAATTTATAAGTCATCAACTTTTGTCTTTGGATTACCCTTTATGTGTTACCCCTAAAATTCCTTTTGTTCCATCCAATGGCTAGTAATAGGAGGACTCGGGCTAACAATCGATGTGAAGATCAGTGTGATGACTATACTAATGAGATGCCCAATCCAATTGGAGTGGGAATCACAAATTTTGTCATTCTTATCTCTTAGCTAATTCAAGATTTGAATAAAAACACAAGTCAAGAGGAACGTTCAACCCCCCTAAGAAAGAACAAGTCACTATTGATAGCTTCATGAGACAAAGGCCTCCTACTTTTAGTGGATCATCCGATCCCACAATCTCTGAATAATGGATGAACTCCATTGAAAAGATCTTTTACATCCTTTAATGTTCTGAACAAGAGAAGGTTCTCCAGGCGGCTTATCGTATAGAGGGTGAAGCTGATCAATGGTGGACGTTGATCAAAAATACGACGCCCGAGGAGGAGATCGAGGCATTGGAATGGAAGTATTTCCGGAAGATGTTTTTTGATAAATATTTTCCGTGAACCCTCCGGCTTAATATGGAAAGGGACTTCCTCTAACTTAAGAAAAAAGATGAAGAATATGTTGGAGCGTATGAGGAAAAATTCACAAGGCTTGCACGATATGCTTCCAGCTTTTTCGTTACCCCCGAATGCAATGTTGACCGCTTCTTTGGTGGGCTAAAGCCTAACATACGAAAATAATTAGCAATCCGTGACTTCGACAGCTATGAGGAAATTGTCCGATGTTCCCTCAAGGTCGAAATGGAGATCGGGGAATCACAGGCATATCATGGGGATAATAAGCTTAAGGTGGAATTCAATGCTGGTGGTCCAATGGATAAATCCAACAGTGCTAATAATTTCCAGCACCCCAACTTCCAAAAGTATAGAAAGAAGCACCCTGGAAATTCCCTCAAGGGGATGAGGAAATGCTTTAGGTGTGGAAGAGAAGGGAACCTAGCTGTTAACTGTTAGCAAGAAAGACCCACAACTGCTGTCACAAACCGAATCAGGACGCCGCCAAAACCGGCACCATACCCAGACCGTGACAAGTCCCGAAGGGCGTTCCCGATCCCCACGGGCTGGAACAAGTGCCCGGGTATCATAAAATTATAATTGGGAACGAATTACCCGAGTTTATAAACTTAAAACGACAAAAGAATCCAATGAAACGAATCTGGATTTTTTTTAAACCAAATAATCTTTTTCAAAAATTCAGAACTGAATTACACAATTTTAAAAAAAATTTAAAGAACATTACAAAGGTACAAACCCAAGAAAATACAGCCCAAGAACCTCCACATGGAAAGAGGCACCGCCCTCAAGCCATCTCCACGACACTCCATCAAGATGGACCGCTAAAAACCCGAACCAAAGGCATAAAACCTGTACCCAAACCTGTGACATAAAATAAGCAAGTCTACTTACACCCAAAGGTGTAAGTAGGGTGTGAGCGAAAGCCCAGTAGGATACCACCTCTATGAGATTCCATGTGATAAAAATTTCATGACAAAAAGCATTGCATGTTTTGTAAATAATAAATGCTAGTTACAATTTTCTAAAGGATGAAATAATAAATGAAAACAGTTTTCATGTGAGATAATTTTAAAGGAACAAAAATTTTAAAATAAATGACAAAGCCACTGAATTTTCCAGCCAACAATACCGTATACCGACGGTAAGTACAAAGGATCTAATGAGCACAAGTAATAGGAAATAACCCCTAGGCACTAACTAGCTGTGGGTCTCAGGTACCTCGTATCTCGGTGAGAGTAACCACAAAAAAAAATATCTGTTCTCGTGCACGAGCCACTAGTAGGGATCATACCCATAACCTAGTGGTCCCCAATCATCATCATCATTGTTTAGTTAGAGTTGTAAGCGTCAATCCTGCTAAGTGAAACTGAGGCCAAACCCCACGGATTCACTAGCATACTAGTACACGTCCACCCACCTAGATACCCGGGTTTTCCCTTTGTGCTCAAACAAGTTCAACAATCCATGAAGTATAGTTTTCACATGAAAATATCAATTCCACATCACACATTAACCAAACATCCCCATGTACATCACACAAGTCACAAATTCCACTATTCATTCAAATGCATTTTGAAATCAAACTCACACCAAAATTCCCTACAAAACTTTTCACATTTCTTTAACACTTACACAAATCCTTTAAACGATTTTATAAAACCATTACAAGTTATTCAACTCCAAAAACAGCCCACACACATGTCACATAATACCCTTCTCACCTTCACAATTCATTTTATCAATAAACTCACACGAAACATCCCACACCCGTGTTTCGCACACAAAACACAATTTAGTAAAACATTTCGGCAATTTATAAAACATTCTAAAAATGTTTGACATCTCAAATCACCACTTTACCATTCAAAAACCCACATTAGGTGAACACACTCACCCAAACAGTACATATACACCATTTCCCAACTTTTTTTAACAAAATAAAACATTTGCAATTTTTATAAAATAAACCCAAGAGGTATAACCATTGTTTGCACTCTAAACCCATTTCAAACCCCTCATTCAAAACCAAAATAATAACAATAACAATCCAAAACAGAATTTTCAGCCCTAAAACAATTATTAAAGCACCCCCAAATGTTATAAAAATACATCAAATAATACCACAAAAATACACATGAAAAACACACGTTTTCATAAATCTCCTTCAAAAAGTACAACACGGTTTTACAAATTAAACTCATTCAAAAAACCTCTTTTCAAGGCCCACATGATAATAAGGAATTAACAAAACAGAATTGTCAGCCCCTTTCAAGACTAATAAATCACTTTCATATGTTATAAACTAAATCCAAACATTATCCCAAGAGTCACACATGAAAAGTACCCAATTTCAAGCTAAAATACAACTAAAAATTAAATGTTTAACCAAATTCATCAAAAACAGTTTTCAAACCACACAAGACAGATTATAAACATACTAAATTAATAAAACAAGCAAGCTAACTCATCATAAAATGGTTACACATGGAATCACCTACCTTTTGAGTCGAAACCCTCAAAACTTGGTGCGAAACCTTAAGCGCACCACCGCCGCACCACAAGGAATATAAATCCAGACCTAGACCACCAAAAATTGACCCAAAAGATACCGAATCAGACCTTAGGATCTAACCCTAACTTCTGGACATGAGGAACTTCAAGAAATAGGAAATAAAACTAAAAGAGGATGGAAGGAACCAAGAAGGAATTCCCTTACTTGAAATATCTTGAAGAAATCAGCCCCAATCCACCAATATATGAATCTCAAAGTACCCAAAACTGATATGGAGGTCCGAAGGAGTCATATTAGGTCATGTGGGGACTGAAATGGGGTGAAAAGGATGAAAATTGAAGGAGTTATGAAAGATTCATTTCACCTCATCAAATATGGTCGATTTGAGAAATATTGAGAAAGATCATCCAACTCCGCGGGGTATTTGAGTTCCAAAGAGGAAAACGCGATATAGGGAGTGAGTCTGAGGTTTTTGGCTTCGGGTGGGAGGTGGAATCACCGAAAAACAGTAAAAAAACAAATGAGATATTGAAATTTTAAAAAAATAATTTAAAGCAGGAAATGGGCTTACGGGCAGGCCCATTACCTTAATTAAAAACCCAAATCCATCATGATTTGGGATTTCTATGTGGTTCAAAGGGATATGGTGATTTTAATATATTAGGGTATTACAATTTGGAAGTGGAATGAGTATAAAATAGTAAAAATTAAAGGAGTTATAGAAGAATCAAAATTTGTTTTTAAATCTGGATTTGGGCTTAGGGTTTGGCCCAAATTTTCAAAACCCACTATTTTCAACAAAATGAGTGGTAAACCCCCAAAACAAATCAGGATTTGAAATTAAATGAATAATGAATTAAAAAAAAAGTCATGGGTGTGACAATTCTCCCCACCATAAAACTTTCCTCCCTCGGAAAGCCACATCACGGATAAAGCAAAAACCAAACCCAACCGAAAGGCATAAATGGACTCATTTGCTAAGCTTCGCCCCCAAAGGTCAAAACACCTCCAGTGATCAATTAAGGAAGAAATACTTCACAACCAAAACATACACCTCATTACTGAAATTATCAATCACATTCAAGATTTATCCTAAAACAAAACTCCTCAAACACTATCTGAACAAGGCTCAAGAAATTTACCCAAACAAACAAGAACATCGAACAAGGTTACACTTACCTTGATATAACTAAACAATTGGGAAATCTCCAATCCCAATGTTTACTCAAGGAATATGTATGTGGTTATATAGCTCCGAACGAGACTACCCACATCTAATCCAAGACCAAGTACAAAAGTGAGTTACTGGTACAAGGATACACAAATTGGCTCCCCAACCATAAGAGACAACTTAATTTTTTTTCCGAGAAAGAATCAAGACACTAACAGGGGAGCCCCGAACAAACTCCCCAGTACAATGGGTAGAATCCCATTAGGAATTTTCAAAATAATATACATGAGACTCATAGTGGTTCTCCCCACCATAAGAACCATCCATCTTAACTGACCAATATGGGCCGGCATAGAAAAACCCCAAAACATAAAGAGTTGGGACGACAACACGGTTAGCCCGCACAGTTTGGGAAACTATGTGCTAACCATGTGGATCCTTATACCTACATGGTTTTCTAGGGAATGGTTATTAATAAGTGTTCACTCAACATGTCTAGAAATATCTAAAACCTTTCCCCCAAACCCAAAGGGAACCAAAGGGGAAAAGAAAGTCATTGGGAGATAACATGGGGATGAGGCCCGCCACCTCTTTCCACCGAACGTGAACAAATGAAGCAAGATGACAACTACAAAAGTTTAAACTATTCTCTTCTCTCATAGTAAGAACATTTATTTGTTCAAGGTTAAAAACTGCCCTGGGATTTCCTCTGGCTACGTGCCAGCTTCTCTCCGGGACCTATGGCTGGAGCTGGAATGATTGAAGCATCTTCGGCCTCGTAGTTAGGATTTGGAAACCCCCAAATATAATTTCTTCTTATGATTATACAAACAACTACATGTAATCCCAGATGGGTTCACCCAGACATAACACACTCCAGAACTCACTTTACCCTAACTTTTAAATTCACTGAAATAAGGGTTTAGAGGATGCACTCACATCACACCCTGCTTCTTCGGGTGAGAAACAACAGAAATAAAGGACACATATAAACACATTCCTCTAAAATAGAGGATGTCGAGATCTCCCAAAAGGAAAAACAGTTTTGAAAAAAAATAGACTCACATAATATTATACAACTTCACCTTAAACGAATTAGGTAGCTTAAGAAACTAAGGTCTCTTTCAACCATCCACGAGCACTCTTACGCAACAAGAGGATCCGAAAAAAAACCAAGAAAGTAAATGGTGTAGAATCATTCTACAAATCTCAAGAAAAGATTCCTTACATTGATCAACTGGAGGATTTTCCAATGGAAAAACAATCCGTGTTTCCCTTCAGTTGTGCACTAAATCTTAATGGGGGAGCACCTTATCCAATGAGAGAACCCAAGGACCCAACCAAGCTGGTTCATTGGTAAAAACATGAAACAAAAAAGATCCAAAATCATTAATGGAACCATATTAATGGTTTCCCGAAACATATATCATAGGACACTACTAACCAGACCTTTTACCCAGCTTTCTGACCAAACACAAACAAAAAAAAACAGTTCGAACAGGAGGGGTTCTTGGACTCAAAACATCCCACAACATCAACATTTTCAAAAACCCATAATAAAAACCATCCCAAAATATTCATCAAGAAAAAGTGTTTTTCTTTAAAACCATTTCTGAAAAAAATGGTTCAGCGGTGAGCGTATCCACCAATGGTACCCCATGGGCCTCACACATGCATGTTTTTGTGCCACACCAGGCACCCTCCTCATATCCGTCCTGGCACTCATCCAGTAATTCCATCAACCATCTATCATCCCATATAACCCCATGCATGTGTTCACTCATGGAAATACCAAAGGTCAATGCACTGATTTCTTTCAACTTTTCAAAACCAAAATGGTCAACCAACACATCATTCTTATCAAAACCGCTAACCAGGAGGTCGAACCCAAATTACCGCATTAAAAAAAACTTTTCAGAAAGGAACAATTGCTCCAATGAAAACTCACATTCAATTTATTTACATCAATTTCAAAACATCTCATCCCATTAAAAAAAACTTTTAATAGTTTAGAAAACTCTAATGGGAACACTTTTTCAAAACCAACTTAAATATAGTTTCTTCTTTCAAAAGAGGTGTAAGAACACAATTTTCCATTTCAAAATAATTCTGAATATTCAGTTCTGCCATTTCATAAATCAAACCATTCCATATTTATTTGAAAATCATTTCACAAAAACATTACACTTCTTAAAACCAAGTCACTTTAAAACCAAAGTTCCAAGATTTCAAAACTAAAGAACACCAGTCAATGCGAGAGGAAACTAGTTTCAGTGGGTGACTTGGACATATGGTTGGCGGCATTATTCCAATCACTTCACTATCACAGAGAGTGTTCTAGGGAATATCCCCGGCTCCACATGGCTTGCCAGACCCTGCGAGCTCATTGAGACCATTAACCCTACTCTCTTTTCATTTCCCCTAATCATCATCAAACCAAGAAAACCAAAAGACCTAGAAAAATCCCAACTTCCCCTGGTGACTTGAATCCGGAAATGAGGTGTGGTGATCAAGCACACTACCCATAACCAGAATTCCATGTCCCAACAATCCTAACTCTAGACTATCCCAACTATTTCCCAAATAACATGACTCCAATAGAGCGAACCTCCTCTGATACCATTTTGTCACGAACCGAATCAGGACGCCGCCAAAACCGGCACCAAACCCAGACCGTGACAAGTCCCGAAGGGCATTCCCGATCCCCACGGGCTGGCACAAGTGCCCGGGTATCATAAAATGATAATTGGGAACGAATTACCCGAGTTTATAAACTTAAAGCGACAAAAGAATCCAATGAAACGAATCTGGATTTTTTTTAAACCAAATAATCTTTTTCAAAAATTCAGAACTGAATTACACAATTTTAAAAAAAATTTAAAGACCATTACAAAGGTACAAACCCAAGAAAATACATCCCAAGAACCTCCACATGGAAAGAGCCACCGCCCTCAATCCATCTCCACAACACTCCATCACGATGGACCGCTAAAAACCCGGACCAAAGGCATAAAACCTGTACCCAAACCTGTGACATAAAATAAGCAAGTCTACTTACACCCAAAGGTGTAAGTAGGGTGTGAGAGAAAGCCCAGTAGGATACCACCTCTATGAGATTCCATGTGATAAACATTTCATGACAAAAAGCATTGCGTGTTTTGTAAATAATAAATGCTATTTACAATTTTCTAAAGGATGAAATAATAAATGAAAACAGTTTTCATGTGAGATAATTTTAAAGGAACAACAATTTTAAAATAAATGACAAAGATACTGAATTTTCCAGCCAACAATACCGTATACCGATGGTAAGTACAAAGGATCTAATGAGCACAAGTAATAGGAAATAACCCCTAGGCACTAACTAGCTGTGGGTCCCAGGTACCTCGTATCTCGGTGAGAGTAACCACAAAAAAATATATCTGTTCTCGTGCACGAGCCACTAGTAGGGATCATAACCATAACCTAGTGGTCCCCAATCATCATCATCATTGTTTAGTTAGAGTTGTAAGCGTCAATCTTGCTAAGTGAAACTGAGGCCAAACCCCACGGATTCACTAGCATACTAGTACACGTCCACCCACCTAGATACCCGGGTTTTCCCTTTCTGCTCAAACAAGTTCAACAACCCATGAAGTATATTTTTCACATGAAAATATCAATTCCACATCACACATTAACCAAACAGCCCCATGTACATCACACAAGTCACAAATTCCACTATTCATTCAAATGCATTTTGAAATCAAACTCACACCAAAATTCCCTACAACACTTTTCACATTTCTTTAACACTTACACAAATCCTTTAAACGATTTTATAAAACCATTACAAGTTATTCAACTCACAAAACAGCCCACACACATGTCACATAATACCCTTCTCACCTTCACAATTCATTTTATCAATAAACTCACACGAAACATCCCACACCCATGTTTCGCATACAAAACACAATTTAGTAAAACATTTCGGCAATTTATAAAACATTCTAAAAATGTTTGACATCTCAAATCACCACTTTACCATTCAAAAACCCACATTAGGTGAACACACTCACCCCAACAGTACATATACACCCTTTCCCAACCTTTTTTAACAAAATAAAACATTTGCAATTTTTATAAAATAAACCCAAGAGGTATAACCATTGTTTTCACTCTAAACCCATTTCAAACCCCTCATTCAAAACCAAAATCATAACAATAACAATCCAAAACAGAATTTTCATCCCTAAAACAATTATTAAAGCACCCCCAAATGTTATAAAAATACATCAAATAATAGCACAAAAATACACATGAAAAACACACGTTTTCATAAATCTCCTTCAAAAAGTACAACACGGTTTTACAACTTAAAGTCATTCAAAAAACCTCTTTTCAAGGCCCACATGATAATAAGGAATTAACGAAACAGAATTGTCAGCCCCTTTCAAGACTAATAAATCACTTTCATATGTTATGAACTAAATCCAAACATTACCCCAAGAGTCACACATGAAAAGTACCCAATTTCAAGCTAAAATACAACTAAAAATTAAATGTTTAACCAAATTCATCAAAAACAGTTTTCAAACCACACAAGACAGATTATAAACATACTAAATTAATAAAACAAGCAAGCTAACTCATCATAAAATGGTTACACATGGAATCACCTACCTTTTGAGTCGAAACCCTCAAAACTTGGTGCGAAACCTTAAGCGCACCACCGCCGCACCACAAGGAATATAAATCCAGACCTAGACCACCAAAAATTGACCCAAAAGATACCAAATCAGACCTTAGGATCTAACCCTAACTTCTGGACATGAGGAACTCCAAGAAATAGGAAATAAAACTAAAAGAGGATGGAAGGAACCAAGAAGGAATTCCCTTACTTGAAATATCTTGAAGAAATCAGCCCCAATCCACCAATATATGAATCTCCAAGTACCCAAAACTGATATGGAGGTCCGCAGGAGTCATATTAGGTCATGTGGGGACTGAAATGGGGTGAAAAGGATGAAAATTGAAGGAGTTATGAAATATTCATTTCACCTCATCAAATCTGGTCGATTTGAGAAATATTGAGAAAGATCGTCCAACTCCGCGGGGTATTTGAGTTCCAAAGAGGACAACGCGATACAGGGAGTGAGGCTGAGGTTTTTGGCTTCGGGTGGGAGGTGGAATCACTGAAAAACCGTAAATAAACAAATGAGATATTGAAATTTTAAAAAAATAATTTAAAGCAGGAAATGGGCTTACGGGCAGGCCCATTACCTTAATTAAAAACCCAAATCCATCATGATTTGGGATTTCTATGTGGTTCAAAGGGATATGGTGATTTTAATATATTAGGGTATGACAATTGGGAAGTGGAATGAGTATAAAATAGTAAAAATTGAAGGAGTTATAGAAGAATCAAAATTTGTTTTTAAATCTGGATTTGGGCTTAGGGTTTGGCCCAAATTTTCAAAACCCACTATTTTCAACAAAATGAGTGGTAAACCCCCAAAACAAATCAGGAATGGAAATTAAATGAATAATGAATTAAAAAAAAAGTCATGGGTGTGACAGCTGCGATAAATGAGAGGAACGCTCCGTTCGAACCTCAACGCATTGTTCATTGATACAACTGCAAAGAACCAGGGCATTTTTCAAACCAGTGCCCTAATACAAGGGTTTTTAGAGGCAACCAACAACCTCCAAGGAAGCAAGGAAGAGCTTTTTCCATCACTTCTTCCGAATTGAACCCCAACAATGTAGTGGTGATAGGTACGCTAGTTATTCATTCAAGAATAGAGAACGTACTTTTTGATTCAGGTTCTACACATTCTTTTATATCTCTAAAGTTTAGTAGAACAATCCCAGCACCACTAAAAATCATGGAAGTGAAGATTTTGGTGAGTATAGAAAATGGGTCAATCATTTAATCCCTTGAATATAACTCCTCCCCTGTCATAATCTGTGGATTGAATTTCCTGGCGAAACTCGTCATACTCCCTCTAGTGGAATTTGATGCAATTATTGGCATGGATTGACTTTCCTTATATAGAGCCAACATAAATTGTTGGGATAGGGAAATCACACTCCATATAGAGAATCGACCCCCGATTCTTTACAAGTGTAAGGAAGAAGATGAATCTCCTTTAGCTCCATCATCTCAAGCATGGATATTACTGCCCTATGAGAACACGTATCTTTCTCAGATGATTGAGTCCAAGGAAGAAACCATCCTTGAAGAAATGCCTATTGTGAGGGAATTTGATGAAGTGTTTCTTGAGGAACTACCAAGTCTTCCTCCTAAAAGAGACGTTGAATTCTCAATTGAACTTATACCAGGGGAACTACCAATATCAATGACTCCATATAAAATGGTTGTCATGGAGCTTGAAGAGCTGAAGAAACAACTACAGGAGAATCTGGATAAAGGGTTTATACGCCCAAGTGCTTCACCATGGGGTGCACCAGTCCTCTTCATCAAGAAGAAGGATGGGTCAATGCGGCTTTGCATCGATTATCATGAACCTAAAAAATCACGATAAAGAACAAGTATCCTATTCCATGGATTGATGAATTGTTCGATCACCTGCATGGAGCACAATACTTCTCCAAGGTAGATTTGTGGTCGGGATATTATCAAGTAAGGGTGAAGAAGGAAGATGTCCCCAAGACTGCTTTTCGCACAAGATACGAGCACTATGAATTCATAGTAATGCCTTTCAGACTCATTAATGCTCTAGAAATATTCCTAGACTTGATGAATAGAGTCTTTATAGATTACCTCGACAAATTTGTGGTAGTATTTACAGATGATATTCTAATATAATCCAAAACCAAGGAGGATCATGAGGAGCATTTAAGAACTGTACTAGAGACTTTGCGATAGGATAAGCTCAATGAAAAGTTCAACAAGTGTGAGTTCTGGTTGAAGGAGGTCTCATTATTGGTCCATATCATCACAAGTAATGAGATATCTGTGGATCCCTCCAAAAGAGATGCAATTGAGGGATGGTCAAGGCCAACATTGGTAATGGATATTCGTAGCTTCTTGGGGTTAGCTGGATATTATCGATGATTTGTGAGAAATTTCTCATGATTGTCCAACCCTCTTACCAAGCTAACTCGAAAGGGAGTAAAGTTTTCTTGGAGTGATGAATGCGAAGAAAGCTTTAAGGAGTTGAAAAGGAGGCTTATCACTACGCCTGTGCTCACTTTACCCACAATTGGGGAACCTTTTGTGGTATTCAGTGATGCTTTGAAGAAGGGATTAGGTTGTCTGCTGATGCAGAATGATAAAGTGATATCCTATTCCTTAAGGAAGTTGAAAATCCATGAGCAAAACTATCCAACTCATGATCTGAAGTTGGTGGAGGTGATCTTTTACTTGAAAATATGGCGACATTATCTCTATGGGGAGAAATGTGAGATATATACTGACCACAAGAGTCTTAAATATATATTCATACAGAAAGAGCTTAATATGCGCCAGAGAAGATAGATGGAGCTCATCAAGGATTATGACTGTTCAATACATTACCACCCTAGGAAAGTGAACAAGGTGGCAGATGCCCTAAGTAGAAAGGACCTAGTGATTCTATCAATGATGAGAATTGAGAAGGATCCAATCTTCTTAGACTTGATGAAGACGGACATGGGAATCATAATGAAGGGAACATAATCAATCCTTTCACAAATGATTGCTCAACTGTCTCTTTTGGAAAGGTTAAAGGATGCTCAAAAGGATGACGTGGGAATTCAGGAAAAAGTGGAAGTTATCGAAAAAGGAAAATCCTCAGAGTTTAATGTTAATGAAGAAGTAATTGTGTGATTTGGGAAAAGACTATGTGTTCCGTCAAGTCCGGAGCTGAAGAAGTAACTTTTGGATGATGCACATAGTTCAAATTTCTCTATTCAATCAGGGAGCACGAAGATGTATCGAGATCCCGAGAAAACTTTTGGTGGGAGAATATGAAGAAGGAGATCGTTTTATATACATCAAAGTGCCTAGTGTGCCAGCAAGTGAAGGCAGAGAGGAAGAAGTCTAAGGGGATGATGCAACCATTGCCCATACCAGAATGGAAATGGGAGAACATCACCATGGACTTTGTCACTAGACTTCCGAGGACATCCAAAGGCAATAATGAAATATGGGTTGTGGTGGATCATCTTACAAAGACTGCACACTTCATTGCTATTCTGGAGGATTTCTCATTGGATCAACTGGCACAGATATATATCAGGGAAGTGGTAAGGCTGCATGGATTACCACTATCTATTGTGTCTGATCGAGATCCAAGATTCACCTCTAAGTTTTGGAAGAGTCTTCAACATGCTCTGGTTACTGAACTGAAATTCAGTACGGCCTATCATCCTCAAACTGATGGCCAATCCGAGTGTACTATCCAAACACTTGAGGACATGTTGAGAGCGTGCTCAATGGACTTTAAATGAGGATAGAATCAACATATTCCTATGGTTTAGTTATGTTATAATAATAGTTTCCACTCAAGAATCCAAATGGAACCATATGAAGACCTTTATGAGAAAAGGTGCAGAACACCGGTGTGTTGGGATGAGGTCAGTGAACGTAAGCTGCTTGGACCATAAATGGTCGAGGAAATGGTGGAGAATGTGAAAACCATTCCGCAGCATATCAAGGCAGCCTAGAGTCGACAGAAGAGTTATACAGATAATCGTCGATGAGACCTTGAGTTTAATGTTGGAGACATGGTTTTTCTATGCATATCTCTGTGGAATAAGGTCATGAGGTTTGGAAAGAAAGGGAAGTTAAGTACAAGGTTCATCGGCCCCTTAGAGATTCTTGATTATGTCTGGGATGTGGCCTATCGACTAGGACTTACACTACTACAAATATGGCTTATAATAGCGCTAAAAACGGCCTTCAATAGCGCTAAAAAAGTTCTATTAATCTCGGTGAAGATAAATGGGGGGTCCCCTTTATCAGCGCTAAAAATAGCGCTGATAAAGGGGGACTTTTATCAGCGTTAAAAAAAGCACTGATAAAAGTGCCCCTTTATCAGTGCTAAGCAAGCACTGATAAAGGTAGTCTTTATCAGCACTATTTGCAGTGCTGATAAATGTATAATATATCAGTGCTAAAAATAGTGTTGATAAAAACTACCTTTATCAACACTATTTTGAGCACTGATAAACACTACATTTATCACCGCTCAAAATAGCGCTGATATATTATCCATTTATCAGTGCTTAATTAGCACTGATAAAGGCCAAATGTCATGTGCCAAACCATAACCTACACAGAACCTGCCCAGCACCTGCACACATTTCAACACCGGCACAGAGCATAAACAACACCTGCACACAACACAAACAACACCCACCCACAAAGCAGAGAAGAACAAAAATGATACATACATTTACTTGAAATCATGAATACAAAAGAACACACTACTATATACATTTCAAAAAATGTTTAATTTTGTTACAATTACATTTATCCAACAAAAAGTTAAGAAACAATGATGTTCCATCCTTTTTTCATCCCTCCGCTCTAAAAAAATGTCATCCATGTCGGCGGTTTCCGAAAAAATCATTCTAACTGAGGAAAAAGATTTAACTTACATAATAAAGCCAATATTATGTTAGTAATACAATAATTAAATAAATAATGGGGTTGCTAAATGGAATTATACTAGTGAGGCAAAAAACATAAAATAACCAATTAAAGAAGAGACACAATAAAAGAATATTTATTCATTAATGAGTTTTCAAAGATGGTAGTAGGATTTCTTTTACCACACTTATTTCAGAGATAACATATGAGGTTTAGGTGGAAATTTCTACAAGGGCCAAAACATACTTTAGGGATTAATCCAGAGTCTTAGTGGAAAAATATTCTATTCACCATCAAATTCTAAATGGTTTATTCCGATCAGTAAATAACTGCCAATAATTTTCATGTCTAAGATAGAACTAAGAGCATTAATCAACACACGGTTGAGGGGATCCAAGAGGAGTATCCCGAATCAAGGAATTGGTTCATTCAGAAATAAAAAGGCATGTAGTAGGTTGAGTGGAAGAAGGGTGTTCAAAATATTTTGTAAAATTTCAAAACTATACCATCATGTGTCACACATTCTATTTGGGTAGGAGGAGTAAACCCTAAATGGAAGGAAGGTTCCTTTAAGACTCACAAGGAATGGGTTTTTAACTCAAGATATAAAAGGGGAATATGGATTATTGATTATGATCATCTGTGAGTGACCAATCTGAGAAGTTTATGGTTATGAAGGCTATAATATGAACCACATAGTTTAAAGGTCATGTGTCTATGAACAAATTTTACATAGTTAAACGTTATGCATTAAGGACTTAATCCTTGACCTATACCATGAAATTTAATGTCATACTATGGGATGTTAGAATATTTAGTTTAGATTCATGTAGTTAGAACATTTATGTCTTGAATCTTAGGGTCATATGACTAGGAAAAATGGTGAGAGAGGGATATATTCACCATATATTAATAAAATATCAATGTGAATAGAGATCTTAGGGGTCAAATTCTAGCAAAGTCAGTCTCAACGAAGAGGAATAATTTTTTATTATACCTAAGATAGAGGGTCTAGGATTAAATATATATCCCATTAAATTTGGAATTAAGCTATAAATAGTGCTTAAAGGGGTGTGGTTAGAGATCAATGCCCAATAGAGGTCCTATTAGGTGAGGGATAGATCATCATGTAGTTTTTTGTCATGTGATAGGGTCATGAATGGTGTAATTTAATATATTATGGAAATGATTTTTGACATACACTTTAAGGTATTATGGTAAATATGGGGCACCACACAATTTAACATCTTGTGAAAAATATTTCTTGCTACAGTTTAATATCATGAAACTTGGAAAAGTGCTCAGTAGCATAAATTCATGCATATCAAACTATGGTGTTATTCAGGTTTGGGTAGTATAACTAAGGCCTTGGTGTCTTGAAGTTTAGGGTCATATAACTAGAACTAGTGGAAACATAACTCATCTATCAAGGTGATCATTTAGTGAAGTGATAATGAATCATATGCATGTGGCATGTATCTGAGGATTCTATAACTCAATTAGTCCATCCATAATCTAATCTCTTCAGGAGACAATATTGGAAGATGTTTAATTCCTTAATTATATGTCCCATAATTCTATGGTAGGGAAAATAATTTGGAAGATCATTCATTATTTACTTCTTGGGTCTCTGGATCTCCAGAAGATTAAGAATGTGACACTCAAATGAATATGTTAAGTATGTGGAAACAAGATCACTCTAAAAGGTATATACCTTTTTGTGCCTTTCATTGAGTAAGGGATATTCCAAGAATTTTGATATACTATATGTGTTCTTTTAAGGGTTTCCACATGGATGAACCATAAGAATAGGTATCATTGGATTCAATATACCATCATCTATCTATTTATGAATCCAATCCTTGAATACAAATCACCTCTCCATTTAATGTCCTTAAAATTGATGGTAGCAGTAGTATTTTGGATGTTGTCACATATTTTTATCTCCCAGTCACTTAATCTATGAGAGATCACTCAAATAAATTTTTGTGACATTGGAAAAATACTCAGGAAATTTATTTGGTTGGAGGCAATACACGTTCCTTTTCCCATATTCAAGAGATGGACAACAAAATTGTTTCTTTGTTATATCAAAAAATGAATATGTTGGTATGAACATGTTTTTGAATTTGAGATTTGGTAGGAAATAACCTGATCTCAATCATTTTAGGGGTAGAAGCTAAAGAATTAGAGGCACAATATGTGGATGTGGTCACCCCTATATTGGGGAATGTTGACTTTCTTGGAAGCTCTTTGGCAACTACTAAGTCTGAATAACATACATAATTCACCTGATGATGAGGTGGAAAATGTATAAATTCCCCCATGATAGTAGGTTGGGGGAATTTAAAATATAAAAATCCCTCCATTCTTGTGGGAAGGGGTGAGGTGGATCTAGGTTTAGAATTCACCCGATGAGGGGGGTGAAACTTTTGATGATAGCCCCAACCCTATGGGATGGGGTACTTTAATGCAAGGAGTACCATTTTAAGTGGATTCCAATATTACTTAAAGAAAATATCCATTATGAATATTTATAATTACTTCATGAAGATCCTAATTTTCATTCTTCAACTGAGTGATCTATTATTTAAAAAATATGTATCTATTATCCTCAAAGGGAAAAAATACAACAGAATTTTCTACACCCCGTTTTCAATGGTAGGATGGGTGGATGATGATGGGCGTCAAAATCCAGAACCTGAATATTGGATCTTATATTTATATTGGGAATATATTCCATCAAACTTTCACTCAAAATCATTAACATGGTTAACAAAACCTTTTATATTGGTATAAATGGTATCATTGATCCCTTCTATAACAATTATTAGAGTAGAGGGTGAGAAAAACCTATTAGGGATTAGAATATTGAAGGAATTTATAATCATACTCATCTCTAGAGTTCTCATCAGAACTAGTGGGAACATCTTTAGACCTAGGTGATACCATGTTTATAGATATGTGGGTGAACTAGTGCTCTTATTTAGTAGAGTATCCTATTTTTAAGGATGTTTTCTATAAGCTTGTCTGTTGGGATTGGGTATATTGGACCATTTTGTGGGTCATCTACCATGATACCATTTTGTGTGATGGTTCTCATGATACTGTTATGGTGTTATAGTGCCCCTAACCATTCTTTTTCCTTGTTGGGGAGAATGGATAAAACGAATGATACATATTACATGGAATTTTCCATTGTAATTTGACCCCTAACCATTCTATACATAGTTATATAGCTAAAAAATCTCAAAAATCACCAGGGTACTTCAACGGAAACCCATATTTAACTTGGTCACAAGTATTCATCGTCACCAAAGGGATTCTCAAAGAAATGGAAACCCATGTTTAACTAGTGGTATTCCATGAGTTTAACATCCCACAAGGATATAGGGTCATGATTTAATGTCTTACAGAGATGTAATGGGTGGATCAAAATACTTATAAAGGTGGATCAGGTAGGTACATCTCTAGGAGGGAGCACCTGGAATGTTTACCTGATAGATGGATCAAAATGCCCAATGAGGTCTGACCCAAGTGTGGTGTATCCCATAAAGGTAAGGTTTCTCATTTTGAATACTTATTCGGATGCCACTAAGGAAAAAATAGGAGGGAAAATAAGTGAAGGTGTACCCTAGTGAGGGGGTCACCATGGTTTACCATTGGTTGGGAGTTAACCTCATGAAGGATTCCTACGTATCCTATTTAGAATACAAGGATCAAAACCCATATATTTAAAAGAGTTATGGTGTGGGTATTACCCACGTTCAGCTTCCCTTCACACTAGGAATACTCTTGGTTGGATGAGTATGGGTTTTGTGGGGATTATGCATTGTCAGATTCCTAGGTTATTCCAAGAGTAGCAATGGGATGAATGGGACATACGTGATAAGATGGACCATGTGAATGGCATGGTCCTTGTAAAGAGGCATGAGGCACAAAAAACATGTGGACCCATCTATAAACATTATTTATGGTGGCCGTGGGGCTCATCAGACTCCCCATACCTTCCATATGCACTGCACACCATCATGCCTTACTTCAATATTGAGTTGTTCAAAGATCAATAATATGAATCCGGGGATAGAAAAAATTGAGTAATAAATTAAGATTTCAATACATCGTAGCATTCTCAATTCACCAAAGAAGGTTGGAGGATAATCAATGATCATATATAGATAACATAAGTAGAAGGAATTCACCTTTATCCTATTTGTGTACAATCTTCCATCAGGTATGTTGCCCATTCGTTTCTAAACACATGTATATCATCTTCTGAATATGAGTTTTTGCGACAGTCATGGTAGTACTAAAAAAATATAAATACACAAAGGATTAATAAATATTTTAAATGAACTCGTAATTATTTTCGAAAATACCTCATCAGGGATGCTAGTTTGTTGATGAAATATGATCTCTTTCATAAATTTACAAACATAATAATGACAGTACTTTTCATTTGTTTTTTTTGGACACTGCAGAAACATAGACAACAATAAGTAATTTTTTTATATATGTTTGGATAGTGCAATGTTATTATGTATACCCAGATACTTTTCCAGTTTTAGATCTTGTAGGCTTGCTCATCCTTATGCCCTGGATTCAATCCATGCATTAGATGATATTGATGCACCACCCTATCATAACAGAATCCTCATTAAAAGATAACATAAATTATATAACTAGATGTTTAGTTTTAAAATGTTGGATTTAGTGTATTAAAAATTAACAAACTCCATCATGCCTGGTCGGTTTGTTAGATATCCATGCGTTGAATCCAGAAAATAAATCTTTGGAGTATCCAAATTGACTGCAATCAGCATCTAATGCTCCCTAAAAATACAAAAAGGAATAAGTAAAGAAAGAAATGAAAATATAGTTTATATGATTAAATTGTAGAGTTTTACCCCTGCATCATTGGTATTAAAAAGAGTCTGTCATCTGTAATTTTGTTTTCAAACGATTTGAGCAGGGATGGAATTATTACAGCCTCTTTATCAGAATATATTTCATCTTTTGAAGAGGTGGTGTGAGGACTAACGAGTCCAAATTTTTGTTCATGGGGAAATCCCTTCAATTTTTTTCATATATACGTCTGCGACAAATATAAAATGTATTTAGTCATAATTATCAGACTATATCAGCTTTTGAAAAATCAAATCATGAAAACTTACCTCATGTATACATTTATAACTGAGGAGCCTATCCATTCATACTTGAAGAGTTCATTTACATTTTCAGCACTAATGAAATATGATGTTTCCTCTCCATACATATCTTTTTCAAAATAAACTATGTGAATAATGTCGTCTTTCAAATTTGTATCCACATGAGCCTACAATGATATTAACTGTGGATATAGAACGGGCAGGGTGAAGTTGCTCTTAGTAGACCCTTTCAATCGGTTGGTTGATCCTTGAGATAGTTTTGTGCTGATATTTCGTTTCACCCCCCAATATTTGTCATTTTGTAATAACATTCATCGGTTAAGACCTTTTTTCATTAAATGTTAAAGGTCCAGATTGAAAAATAAATTGGAAATGGATACCTTTTTTTCCACATGTTTTTTTACAAGAACTTTTGTCCATGCGATGAATGTTCCAACAACTTGTTCAACCGTATGAATGTTTTCATCGTCATTTGGAACATGTATCTCGACACTTGTCTCATTAGCTAGGTTAATTGAAAATCTAAGATGATCTTTTGGAAGCTGTCTATTGTGTAGCATGTTGTTTTGCGTATTGAATACCGTAGCCCTCGCTACAAGGCGATAGGTGGGAGTTGATAAATATAAATCACAGTCATTTTCACCCTGTGGAATATTAGTACAGGAAAGGTATCAATGTCTATGTAAATCAAATTTCACAGAAATAATTATTAAAACATTGATTACCTCATCTAAGTTAGGTTGTTTAGGGGAATGACTCACCTCAAAGCTGGTGGGGGGGGGGGGTGGGGCGGGATCGTCACGCACGGGTTGTTGTTGAGTTGTTTCTTCTCTTTGCCTCTCCCCCATCAATTTTGATATCATCTCTCTATGGTATTGTAATTGTTCTTGAAAAATAGATAACTATTCTTTCATATTTTATATTTATTCATTTTGATCCTCCGCTTGTTTTTGTTTTTGAAAATATGTTTAGGGTGTCACCCCAAAACCCGCACCTTTGATGCGGCCATACTTTTCTGGCTGCTTCAAGGCTGCTGAAAGTATTTCTGCATCTGGTGTGGTTATTGTTTATTCTTGAGACTATTTCAGATAGAAAATATATAAAAATAAGTAGTTATTGTAATGTAATAGCAATTTAAAGCAAATCAGATTTATATTATGTCATACTTACACATGTTTCCCACAGTTTTTGTGTGTTTTCATCTATCAGTATCCCCTCTTTATTTACACAAGCCTCCTTCCATAGCACATGGTGTGGGATGGATATGAATTTCGATTTTGATTCATCAATCTTCATATAAACAGAAAAACATGTTTATGGTGTTGTTTTATGTCACATACTAGTAGTAGGGTAGATTTAAAAGACGTACCAATTTTTTCTCAAGTTCAGTGTACCCCATCCTTGCTTTACGATAAGGGTATGTTGGTTCTGTTGCACGTTTTTTATTATCAGCACTCCATAGCTGTTTCATAAATAAAAAAAACTGTCAATTAGAGTGATGAATACAAGCAAATGTCAAACAACGTATTACCCCACACAATGTACCTGAAAAGTCTACTCCACACGACGGTTGCTAAACGCATCCCACGATCCTTGGGATATTAAGTGTGCGTAAAGAGGAGGTGGGTGCGGCTTGATTTTCCCTTCTGCATCTTTAAGATGATATTTTGTTAAAATTATGGGGAAACCTCTATGAATCCTTCCTGAAACTCTTAATGCATATTCCTTGTGCAAGGCATCTACTATAAATGCACTCTGCAATGGATGATGAAGAGTAAGTCAATGTTTTGGCATTTTATTTTATTTTAATAAATTAAAAAAATGATATCATAATGTTACCGTAATCTCTTCCCACATTAGTGTCTTCAGCCCGGTGACAACATGGTTCCATGACTGTAAATCAATCGGAACGCGTTTCCGAGTGCCGATTCCAATGTAGCTACTAAAGATGGCTCTGTTGGGGTTAACATGTTGGCCTCGCTTATTCCATCCCACCTCAAATTTGAAGCCTTTTGCTTTTTCCTTAAGGATTTTGGCTAACACTGTCAAACTACGACGCTTTTGATTTTTTTGCACTTTCAGGGTTTCATTTCCAACCATTTCCTCAAAAGTAGCATCAATATCTTCTCCCAGAGCGCTAGCATCGGCAATGGGACCAGCAACAACAAGTTGAGAAACCTTTTGTACCTCAGCACTAGGACCAGCAACAATAGGTTGAGAAACCTGTTGTTGCTCTGCAGTGGGACCACCAGCTGCTGGTTGAGAGACCTTTTGTGCCTCGGGATTGGGTGCATCAGTAGGTGTAGAAGTCATTATCTGCATAAGTGGTTTAATATTTAATTTATATTACATAAAAATAGCAGCGAACATATAATAACATAACGTAACACAATGTATGTTACAATAAAAAAATAACCTGATTATTGTACTCTCTTTTTTTTTCTTTAAAGGCTGAATAGATTTGACTCCTCTATCGACTATGTAAATACCTTCATTATGGTCTCCTCTAACATACAAAATGATGTCTACATTGGGACCACTGTGAAATGATTGTGAAGTTCCTATAAAAGGGTCAAAATCCGTTGAACTTTCATCTAACCCTTCAGTTGTTTTTGTCGATAACAGAACAATTGACCAATTTCTGTTTGTGGGGTCTGGAACATAAAATTCTTATACTATCTATGATTCCATTATAAATGGTTCATCTTTCTCCCCTTCCTTACTAAAATCAACTTTCACAAATCCTAATTCATCTATTTTAACAACACTCTTGTTATCAACCCACTTGCATTGAAAAATCTGCACTCTTAATTTCTTATAATCCAACTCCCATATACGTTTGATGATGCCAAAGTATGACATATTCGCATAAATTGGAATTTTGTCATTAGCACTGGATACATGCATTGCCTCAGCCACAAGTGTAACCCCACTATTCTGCATGGTACTGTCTTCATCATGTTCATTAGTATAGAATGTATAACCATTAACTACATAAGCATTGTAAGATAATACGTACACACTTGCTCCTCTGACTATCCATCGAAGTCATTCTGAAATTGAGTATGGAATTTAATCTAACTATTTAAAAATATGGTCTTGAAACCATCATATAAACTATCAATTATGTGTATCTGATATTCATTTTTCAGCCCTAGAAGGATTCAAATGCCTATGAATTTCTTTGTGGGTTTGAACATATGGGTCAATGTCAAAATTGTTATGAAAAACGTAAAGGTGGGCTTGATCCCGATCTGTAATATTGATTGTGACAACCTATCTTCCATAAATTCTTTCACCCTCAAGCCGCTCAGTGTGACGAGATTTTGGTAGGCCAACGATTTCCACACCAGACAGGTATTCGGTACAAAATTCAACAGCTTCCTCAACAATATATTGCTCCGCAATACAACCCTCTGGCTGACTTCGGTTTTTGACATACCCTTTCAAAATCGTCATATACCGTTCAATGGGTCACATCCATCTATAATTTACAGGACCACATAGTCGAATATCTCTCACCAAATGAACCATCAAATGAACCATCATATCGAAAAATGTCGGTGAGAAGAACATTTACAATTCACATAATATGACGGAAATTTCTCTTTTCATAGTTGGAAATTTCTCCAGGTCTATAACTTTGCTACATATAGCTTTGAAGAAGAAACAAAGATTCGTTAATGTATGGTGGACATTCTTGGGCAAAATGAAACGTAAAGCTATAGGAATTAGATCCTGTATCAAAACATGGCAGTCATGTGATTTCAGACCCTTTAATTTTAAATCGACCATTGACACGGTGTTCTTGATATTTGAGGAATACCTCTCTAGAACCTTTACGTCATTAAAGATGTTGAAAAACTGATATCTCTCCTGCCTAGAATGAGTGTAAGCAGCAGGAGAAAGAAATGTTCGTTTTTCACCCTTCACTGGTGCCAACTCTACTCATATTCCCATCTCAACCATGTCCAATCTAGCCTTAATTCCATCCTTTGTTTTTTGGGTGCATTTATAAATGTGCCAATGACACTATCACATACATTTTTTTCAACATGCATAACATCAAGAAAATTTTTGACATACAGAAAATTCCAGTATGGTAATTCAAAAAAAAACTGATCTCTTTTTCCAACTAGTTTTCATAAGGTTTTTCGAAAATGGTTTACCAAAAGTAGTGTCCAAATCTTTTACTTTCTCAAACAATTGATCACCTATTAGTAGAGATGGTGCTGTACATTCTTCTGAACTTCCATCGAATGATGTTGTCCAAGATCGGTACTTATGTTGTCGGGGTAGAAATCTGCGATGTCCTAGAAACACGGTTTTTGATGAATGTTTCAACCTAATTGACTGTGTACCTTGTTCGCAAACGGGACACCCTTGAGTTCCTTTAATGCTATATCTTGAATAATTTTCATAAGTAAGAAAGTAATTGATCGTCCTGTACAACATGGATTTCAAAGTGAAATGTTCATTTTTTTAAGCATCATACAACATAACACCTGAATCCCACAATATTTTCAAATCCTCGATCAATGGGGCCAAATAAACATCAATATCATTACCTGGTTGTTTTGGTCCTGATATAAGCATAGATAACATGATGTATTTTCATTTCATGCATAACCACGGTGGTAAGTTATAGTTTACCAACATAACTAGACATGTATTGTGACTACTGCTTTGAAAACCAAAAGGATTCACCCCATCTGTAGATAATGCTAGACGAAGGTTTCTCAGCTCGTTCCAAAATTCAGGATACTCGTGATCAATTCTCTTCCACTGAGGAGAGTCTGCAGGGTGACGTAGTTTCCCATCTTTAATTATTTTATCTGCATGCCATGTCTATTGTCCTGCAGTCTCCTCACTTCCATATAGGCATCTAAACCTAGGAATGATTGGAAATTACCATACAACTTTCGTATGACTAGAATCATCTTTCTTTTATCGGGAAGCACCACACTTTGGGCATTATTTAAGTGATTTGTGGTCCTTGCGAAATAATATACAGTCATTCGGGCAGCATGTATTATTTTAGAGATCATACCCATCGATCGTAGAATTAGTTTGTGTCACGTACGTAACCTATTTTAGGGTTATTTTAAATTTATTTTCCACTCATGATTTGTTTTGGTGGTTTCCAAAGGTTTTATTGAGAATAGGTGAGTTTTCATGAATTGGGCCAAACTGCGAGCCCAATTCCAGATTTAAAAATAAATTTTGCTTCATTTATAACTTTTTCAATTTTTAATATTTTTGACTCATTCCAACTCCTAATTGTTCTCCCCTGATATATTAACCCCAAATTTAAATTTGGGGCCTTTATAAATCCATAAGCATGGGGGATTTTTGTTTTTATTTGAGAATTGGGCCAACCCAAAGGCCCATTTTCCAGTTTTAAATTGTTTCATTAATTTATTAATATCTTATTCCTTAAAATGGATTTTTTTGGTGATTCCACCTCCCTATCGACCCTAAGAATCCCAGGCGCGACCCCATGCCCTCCTCCCACAATTTGGAGCTCGATAGAGTCGCTAAAATAGTCGAAACTTTCTGGATTTCAGAAATCGTCCATATTTTGGAGAGGTAAATTGATCCTTTCATAACTCCTTCTATTCTTAATCTTTTCCCTCCATTCCAATTCCTAAATGACCTAATAATTATTGTGAGACCATCCCCTGAGTTTTGGCCGTTTTAAATTTCAGATACTAGTGTTTTGGGGAGATTCATTCTAGATTTCTCAAGTAAGTTTGTCCATTTCTTTTCCCCTTTCAAATTGATTAGGGTTTCATTCTATTTGTTTAGGGTTTCCTCCCTTTTTATTGAAGTGAACAATTACCAGTGGGTAGGGGTTCGAACCTAATGTTTAACATTGGGTTTTCTTGGTCCAATTTTCTATTTTTAGGTTTGATCTACCCTTCTTGAGGTGCGGCGGTGGTGCGTTTGTGTTTTCGCACAAAGGATTCAATGGTTTCATTTGATTTGGTAGGTGATTCCAATGTTGATGCAATCTTGGTGTATTAGCATGCTGTATTTATCATATTTTCAGATTTATATAATTTTATTATTGCTACAAAAATTGGTTCTAATGATGTTTCCATTGCAATTGAATTTAAAATGCCAATTTGGTGTGAAATTGGGGGTTTTCCAAAGAAGTGTTTTGTTTGTTTATTTGGGGATGCCCTATAAATACTTAGTTGTTTTTATTGATCTTTAATAAGGCATAAAATACTGTTTATAATGTTTATCCCCTTTTGTAATTGCTGAAAATAATGAGTTTTAATTGTGCTTGTAAATAAAGTGAAGTTTTGGTTCCACTTTTGTGTGAAAATGAAGGTTTTACAAAGAGAACACTTCTTGTTTAACATGAGGATGCCCAAAAATTGATTTGTTGTTTTAATTGATATTTATTGGGCTGCCTTTACTATTTTGGTAACTTACAATTGTGAACATCGTGTAAAAGTGGGTTTCTTAAGGGGTTTTGTGTGCAAAACTACACGAGATTTTGTGAAATTGATTTATTCAAATTCAAAGAGTTTGTTGTGTGTTTTAAGTTGTAGAAAATGAGATAGCTACTGTATTTGTTGCATGTGACCAGTAGTGGTGTTTTACATTAAAATGGATGTGTGTTAAATCCTGAAATTGTTTGAGCATAAAGGGGGAAGCCCGGGTACCTAGGTGGGGTGGATTTGTACTAGTACGGCTAGTGGACCGGATGGGTTTTGTCCCTGTTTCACTTAGAATTTGGATAACGACAACTCTAACTAAACTATGTGGATGATGATTGTGGACCACTAGGTTATGGGTATGTTCCCTACTAGTGGCTCATGCACGAGAAAGGATTTTACTATGGTTACATTACACTGAGGTACGAGGTACATGGGGCCTGAGACTATCTAGTGCCTAGGGGTGTTCCCGGTTTTGTTGCTCAGTGGATTTATGGTATTTGCCCTTGTTTTTGGGTGTCTTTGGAATTATAATGCAGTATCTAATATTCCTATTTAAATGTGTTAACATTCTGAAAGTTTTATCTTGAAAAATGTTTTCAATTTAAAGTTTCATTTCGTGGAATTTGTCACCGCTTTTAATTGCATATTAAAACTGCTTGCTTTTTCACCTTGTATTGCATGCACCTTGGAATCATAGGGTGGTATCCTATTGGGCTTAGGCTCACACCCTACTTACACCCCTTGGGTGTAAGTATACCTTTTTTTGACCAAGGTAAAGGAAAGGCTAAGGGTGTTGACGGTTCAGGGTGTTAGTCCTCATCCTTGGGGAGGAGTAGTGGAGACGACTTGGGGGTGATGACCCCTTGTCATGTGGAGTCCATGGGGATGTTTTGTTTCTGTTCCATTGTGTCTTTGGACCTTTTGTATTGACTCTAAACCTATGTATTCAGTTCTGGTTTTTGTTTAAACATCGTTTGGTATAAATTTTTCAGATTCATTTTATTGATTGTTTTTAATGGTTTATGCCTTCATATTCGGGTAAATCGTTCCCAAACCTAAATAAATGATACCCAGGAACTTGTGCCAGCCCGTGGGGATAGGGAACGCCCTTTGGGTCATGTCACGGGCTGGGTTTGGTGCCGGTTTTTGCGGTGACCAGATTCAGTTCGTGACAAAATGGTATCAGAGGAGGTTCATGTTAACTCTTTGGGTCATGTTATTTCGGGAAGAGTCAGGATATCATGGAGTTAGGATTGTAGGGACTTGGTATTATAGTTATGGGTAGTGTGATTGATCACCACACCTCATGACAAGATTCAAGTTTCCTAGGGAAGTCAGGATTTATCTAAGTCCTTTGGTTTTCTTGTTTTAATGATGGTTAGGGGAAATGAAAAGAGGGTTGGGTTAATGGTCTCCGTAAGCTCGCAGGGCCTGGAAAGCCATGTGGAGCTAGGGATATACCCTAGAACACTCTCTGTGATAGTGAAGTGATTGTAATATGGCCTCCAACCATATGTCCAAGTCACCCACTGAAACTAGTTTCCTATCAGATTGATTTGTACTATAGTTTTGCAATCTTGGAACTTTGGTTTTAAAAGGACTTGGTTTTAAGAAGTATAAAGTTTTTTTGAAATTATTTTAAAATAAATAAGGAATGGATTGATTTATGAAATGGTGGAACTGAATTTTTAGAATTGTTTTGAAATGGAAAATGGTGTTTTTACACCTATTTTGAAAGCAAGAACTATATTGAAGTTGGTTTTGAAAAGTGTTTACAATAGAATTTTCTAAACAATCAAATAGTGTTTTAATGGGATGAGATGTTTTGAAATTGATGTGAATATATTGAAAGTGAGTTATTTTTTTTAAATGGTTGTGCATTTCTGAAAAGTTTTGTAAGATGTGAGTTGGAATTTGATCTCGTGGTTAGCGGTTTTGAGAAAAAGGATGTGTTGGTTGACCATTTTGGTTTTGAAAAGTGGAAAGAATTTTTGTTTTAACCTTTGGTATTTTCATGAGCAACCACATGCATGGGGTTATATGGGAAGAGGGATGGTTGATGACATGACTGGATGAGTGTCGGGATGGAAATGAGGAGGGTGCCTGGTGTGGCATAGAAACATGCATGTGTAAGGCCCATGGGGTACCATTGGTGGATGCGCTTACCGCTGAACCATTTGTTTTCAAAGAAATGTTTTTAAATAAAAAAAACATGATTTCTTGATGATTTTTTTGGGATGGTGTATATTATGTGTTTTCGGAAAATGTTGATGTTGTGGGATGTTTTGAGTCCAAGAACCCCTCCTGTTTGAACTGTGTTTTGGGTTTGGGTTTGGTCAGTAAGTTGTGTTGTAGGGACGATTAGTGGTCTCTTTTGAAAAATGTTTTGGGATGACTTTACGGTGGTTCCCTTCATGTGTTTGGATCTGGTTTGAGGCATGTTTTGACTAATGGACCAGATTGGTTGGGTCCTTGGGTTCTCTCATTGGATAAGGTATTCCCCCATTAAGGGTTAATGCACAGCTGAAGTGCAATCCATATTGTTTCGCCATTGGAAAATCCTCCAGTTGATCAATATAAGGAATATTTTATCGATCATTGTTGATTGAGTCTACACCCATTCATTTCGTTGATTTTTGGATCCTCTTGTAGTGGTAAAGTTATTGTGGAAGGTTGAAAGAAACCATAGTTTCTAATGTTTCATGATTCATCGAAGGTGGAAGTGTTCTTTGGTTGTAAGTGTGGATGAGTGTCTCGATGGTGTCTAAGAGGACCTTTGGGTTCTTCAAAGTTTCTTTGATGCATTAATTCATGTTAAACCACCGGTGTGGGAAATATGGTCACGATAGGATATTGTGGCAACTTTCTAGAATTGTGTGTTGTTTGGGGATGTTTTATAAGGTCCCTCTCCACGAATTGTTTATATCAGTTGAAATGGTCATGTTTGGTGATGCCTTATGATGTCATGTACTCGATTGACTGTATAGGTGAAAGTAGTGAAATCCTCTGAGAGTCCCTGTTATGTTGGGCAAATGTCTCCCTTGGAAAAACTTCAAAATCATCTATTTTAGAGGAATGTGAGTGTAGGTGTTCTTTACTTATATTGTTTCTCACCTGAAGAAACAAGTTGTGATGTGTGTGTATCTTCTCAGCCCTTGTTTCAGTGAAATATCGGGATAAGGTAAAGTGAGTTTGGAATGTGTTATGTCTAGAAAACTTATTTGGGACTGCGGTGTAGTTTTTGGTGGCACCGAAAAGAAGAATTCTCATTCAGTGGGTTTCCAAATATTAACTACGAGGCCAAAGATGCTTCAATCATTTGAGCTCTAGCCATAGGTCTCGGAGAGAATCTGGCTCGTAGTCAGGGAAAATCCCAGGGCCATTTAAACCCTTGTACAAAGTCCTATCCTTAGTATGAAAGATGGGAATAGTTCAAACCTATGGTTTCGTCATGGTTGAGCACATAGTTTGTGCACGTTTAGTAGTGGCCGTGTGCTAGGAATCCATGTAGAAAGAATTATATTCATAGTTAGTGCACAGTTTCCCAAACCATGCAGACTAATCCTGCGCCCTTCCTAAATCTTTGATTTCTTTTTGGGTCTTTCTGTGTCGGCCCATGCTGGTCGGTTAAGATGGTCAGTTCTTATGGTGGGGAGACCCACTATGATTCTCATGAATATTCCTTCATAAACATTTAATGGAAGTATATCCCTTTTACTAGAGATTATGTTTGGGCCTCCCACTATTAGTGTCTTGATTCTGTCTCGGGAAAACAATTTAAGTTGTCTCTTATGGTGGGGAGCCCATTTGTGTCTCTTCATACGAGTAACTCATATTTTTTTTCTTTGGACTTGTCTGGGAAGTATGTATTATCATTCGAAGATATCTAATTACCTACATATTCATTGGGTAAACATTGATATTGGAGAGTTTCCAATGGTTTAGTTATAGTAGGGAAGTGTGACCTTGTTCAATGTTGTTGTTTTTTTGGGTAAATTGATTGAGTATTGTTCAGATTGTATTTGAGGAGTTTTCATTTGGGATAAATACTGAATGTACTTTATTGTTTCAGTAAAGTGGTGTAAGTTTGGTTTGTGACAGTATTCCTTCCATCATTGATCACTGGAGGTGTTTTGACCTTTGGGGGTGAAACCCGGCAAGGGTGTACCTATTGGTTTCTCAGTTGGGTTTGGTTGTTGCTTTGACCTTGCTGTGACTTTCCGGGGAGGAAAGTTTTCAAGGTGGGGAGAATTGTCACGTACGTAACCTATTTTAGGTTTATTTTAAATTTATTTTCCACTCATGATTTGTTTTGGTGGTTTCCAAAGGTTTTATTGAGAATATGTGAGTTTTCATGAATTGGGCCAAACTGCGAGCCCAATTCCAGATTTAAAAATAAATTTTGTTTCATTTATAACTTTTTCAATTTTTAATATTTTTGACTTATTCCAACTCCTAATTGTTCTCCCCTGCTATATTAACCCCAAATTTAAATTTGGGGCCTTTATAAATCCATAAGCACGGGGGATTTTTGTTTTTATTTGAGAATTGGGCCAACCCGAAGGCCCATTTTCCAGTTCTAAATTGTTTCATTAATTTATTAATATATTATTCATTAAAATGGATATTTCGGTTATTCCACCTCCCTATCGACCCTAAGAAGCCCAGGCGCGACCCCATGCCATCCTCCCACAATTTGGAGCTCGATAGAGTCGCGAAAATAGTCGAAACTTTCTGGATTTCAGAAATCGTCCAGATTTTGGAGAGGTAAATTGATCCTTTCATAACTCCTTTTATTCTTAATATTTTCCCTCCATTACAATTCCTAAATGACCTAATAATTATTGTGAGACCATCCCCTAAGTTTTGTCCGTTTTAAATTTCAGATACTAGTGTTTGGGGGAGATTCATTCTAGATTTCTCAAGTAAGTTTGTCCATTTCTTTTCCCCTTTCAAATTGATTAGGGTTTCATTCTATTTTTTTAGGGTTTCCTCCCTTTTTATTGAAGTGAACAATTACCAGTGGGTAGGGGTTCGAACCTAATGTTTAACATTGGGTTTTCTTGGTCCAATTTTCTATTTTTAGGTTTGATCTACCCTTCTTGAGGTGCGGCGGTGGTGCGTTTGTGTTTTTGCACAAAGGATTCAATGGTTTCATTTGATTTGGTAGGTGATTCCAATGTTGATGCAATCTTTGTGTATTAGCATGCTGTATTTATCATATTTTCAGATTTATATAATTTTATTATTGCTACAAAAATTGGTTCTAATGATGTTTCCATTGCAATTGAATTTAAAATGCCAATTTGGTGTGAAATTGGGGGTTTTCCAAAGAAGTGTTTTGTTTGTTTATTTGGGGATGCCCTATAAATACTTTTTTGTTTTTATTGATCTGTAATAAGGCATAAAATACTGTTTATAATGTTTATCCCCTTTGGTAATTTCTGAAAATAATGAGTTTTAATTGTGCTTGTAAATAAAGTGAAGTTTTGGTTCCACTTTTGTGTGAAAATGAAGGTTTTACAAAGAGAACACTTCTTGTTTAACATGAGGATGCCCAAATATTGATTTGTTGTTTTAATTGATATTTATTGGGCTGCATTTACTATTTTGGTAACTTACAATTGTGAACATCGTGTACAAGTGGGTTTCTTAAGGGGTTTTGTGTGCAAAACTACACAAGATTTTGTGAAATTGATTTATTCAAATTCAAAGAATTTGTTGTGTGTTTTAAGTGGTAGAAAATGAGATAGCTACTGTTTTTGTTGTATGTGAACAGTATTGGTGTTTTACATTAAAATGGATGTGTGTTAAATCCTGAAATTGTTTGAGCACAAAGGGGGAAGCCTGGGTACCTAGGTGGGGCAGATTTGTACTAGTACGGCTAGTGGACCGGATGGGTTTTGTCCCTGTTTCACTTAGAATTTGGATAACGACAACTGTAACTAAACTATGTGGATGATGATTGGGGACCACTAGGTTATGGGTATGTTCCCTACTAGTGGCTCGTGCACGAGAAAGAATTTTACTATGGTTACATTACACTGAGGTACGAGGTACATGGGGCCTGAGACTATCTAGTGCCTAGGGGTGTTCCCGGTTTTGTTGCTCAGTGGATTTGTGGTATTTGCCCATGTTTTTGGGTGTATTTGGAATTATAATGCAGTATCTAATATTCCTATTTAAATGTGTTAACATTCTGAAAGTTTTATCTTGAAAAATGTTTTCAATTTAAAGTTTCATTTCGTGGAATTTGTCACCGCTTTTAATTGCATATTAAAACTGCTTGCTTTTTCACCTTGTATTGCATGCACCTTGGAATCATAGGGTGGTATCCTATTGGGCTTAGGCTCACACCCTACTTACACCCCTTGGGTGTAAGTAGACCTTTTTTTTGACCCAGGTAAAGGAAAGGCTAAGGGTGTTGACGGTTCAGGGTGTTAGTCCTCATCCTTGGGGAGGAGTAGTGGAGACGACTTGGGGGTGATGACCCCTTGTCATGTGGAGTCCATGAGGCTGTTTTGTTTCTGTTCCATTGTGTCTTTGGACCTTTTTTATTGACTCTAAACCTATGTATTCAGTTCTGGTTTTTGTTTAAACATCGTTTGGTATAAATTTTTCAGATTCAGTTTATTGATTGTTTTTAATGGTTTATGCCTTCATATTCGGGTAAATCGTTCCCAAACCTAAATAAATGATACCCGGGAACTTGTGCCAGCCCGTGGGGATAGGGAACGCCCTTCGGGTCATGTCACGGGCTGGGTTTGGTGCCGGTTTTGGCGGTGACCAGATTCGGTTCGTGACAGTTTGGAATCGTATGTTCGTCTTGGGAGTTCATTAACATCTGGGATCATGTCATTCAGGAGAGCAAGTAGTTCTGTAAAACTGGCATCACTCCACCCGTTGCCTGATTTCAAATTATACAACTTCAGTATGGATGAAAATGCTGTATATTTAGTGCAACAAACATACAATGGCATTTTTTCACAACTCTTTAACTTCTCAAACAATTTTGGGCAATCACGAAGTTCATCTTCAACTGTCCTTGTCATTTCCTAAATACGATCTTCATCATCATTCACATCTGTAATCACACCCTCCATACGATCGTCTTCACTGTTCACGCTTATAATCACATCAGATGATCTATAAAATGTCGTGTTCTCTGAGTCACTGGCTACATTCGTTTTTTCCCCGTGTTTTTTTCCAACATGTATAACTTCGATCTATTCCATGATAGATAAGGTGTTCTTCCAACTCCTCTGGACTAATTTGTCTTGAATAACAACAGCGTAAACACAGACAAAGGATTTGAGAAGGGTCATATGCATGATCTTCTGCAAACTTGATAAACTCTTTCACGCCATCTTCATACTCTTTTGTCAACCGATTGGCATTCATCCATTCTTTATTCATATTCATCGTCTTTATGGGTTTGATCTCGAACTTTCCTAATATTATGTTTTAATTAATCAGGTAGCATTGTTTGGGTTTTATAAAAACAAATCATGGTACAAATGCCTTTAAACACATGTGAAATCCATATACATGGTGTGTCCAGTAGGGTGAACATCGTGTATGTATAATATACCTGATTTAATCTGACATATATCAAATTTAATCCAAGTTAGTATTACAAAGACTGAATGATTCCTTTTAAAATACATGACATTTAGAAAAACTTGAGCTAAAGGCGTGTACTTTAGATACATATTGAGTCACCTCACCAACTATGCATCACATTTTTGTGGAATACACGGTGTGTAGTCCTTACATGACCACTAGGGGTGTATAGTCTATACACATCAAGTCTCTATGGTATCTATACATGGTGTGAGTGAAATAAAACACATTTCATATGGTTCTACCATTATTTCATGGCATGTACATGGTTTCATGCTGAAGTATATGTCTTGGAGATACATTGTGTGTGACCTAGGTTCACATGACATGTAACATTTAAAATGAAACTTATTACAAGTTTGAGTCAGAAGATTAGTCATGTGGTGTAAATTTTGGAGATAAATGTTGTGTGGCATTAAAATATATATGAAATCCATGTATGGTGAAGCATGTTCCATGTATTTTAATGTGTCTCATAGATCCCTCTAGAAGTGGTTTTCTAGGATTCAGTGGAATTTCACTAGTAACAAAGTGGTGGTGCCATTCAAATGGGTAAAGTTTGGATTGATATTTAATGGTGGATGAACTAAAACATGGAAAAAATGGCATATCAATCATGCCAAACACCTCAAAACCATACAAAAAACACAATCGTGATCACAATTGCAACACCATACAAACCAAACAATCAAAATTTTAGATTTTACAAATCATCCCTTATTCAATTTTGTTTGTTAATTCAGGGGTTATCATATAAGTTTTATCATCATGGGGTGTTCATTTATAAGTCAAGTATACGTAAATTACCAATTTATATATTCCAATGTTCCTCAGGAACCAAGAAACATTCAATTCATTTAGTGCACAAACAAGGACCACCAACGACCACGATTTTCAGCAGGGCATTTAGCCCGTACATTTCACATTATAACCATCAATATCAAACGGTAATAACATAATAACAAGAGGAAAACAATGAGTAAAAAGATAAAAATCACCGTGAAGGTGTCGTTAAGCACACGACAGAGGTGTGTATGTGGCAGAGGAGAGGCGCATAGCAGAAGAGATTTTCAACCGAAAAGAAAACACAAGATAGGGGAAACCCATGAGAATAAAATAATCTAAAACCTACTACACCATTTACCACATACCAAAAACCCCAAAAGACTATGAATGAAAATAAATTTAAATTTATTGATAGAAATCACTATCTGATCACTAATTTTTATCCAAACCATAGGTGCAAAAAAATCCAAATAGGAATCAGAAGGATCACATACCTCGAGAAAAGAAATCCAACCATAATAGTGATCAAGCATAGAACAATGTGAACTAGATGGAACTCAGGATGAGGAGTAATCCATCCTGTAATAACTATAAGAAATTGGTGTGGTGAAAAAAGACCAACATCCTATTAATATTTGTGGTGTGATATGTTATACTCAACACCCGATGTAAGGGAGTGTGATTTTCCTATATTCTCAACAATTACCTTACCATCTTATGTTATCCTCTATAAAGGTGTATTTTAATTTTAACTAGAATGGGTAATTACCTCCCATCCATCAATTTAATTAGGACCATTTTTATAAGTAAGGAATTATTCACATTCATATTTATATTACAAAAAATGAAGAAAAACATCTCATATGTCCCATTATCCATGTACAATTTCATTCAACGAAATGAAATACACAATTATCATTCTATATAACATGAAGTAGATGGTGTTCCATTTCAAACGGTTATAGATCATTTCAATTCATTTAATTAATTCATTAAATTAAAATAAATCCATCATGTAAAATTCATTCCTCATGATTATTACACATGCAATTTTACCAAGAATGGAAAATTCACTAATAAGGCTCAAAGGGTCTTCAAAATGGGCCATAATCAAGATGGAAATTTCCTACATGGTAAATTCCATTAAGAATCTAGGCCAAACACCTATAATGTGTCTTCAATTCCATTTATATACCCTTTTATCAAGGGAAACCTCATTTAAAAGATTTGACATAAGCTAAATAGGTGTTCAGGGCAATTAATAATTTGATATTAAAAGGATAATTTTACTTGTAACACTCAAGGGGTGTCCATAAAAGAGTTCAAGAACATCTAACCCATGAAACGAGATTCAATAGGTGTTTTTTGAGGTGAAAGGATTGAATAAATAACTCAACAATATCAATAATCCATTGAATCTTGCAATAACACCTTAAATCAGGATTTCACATGTTAAATTCAAGGGGGGGGGGGATTTACCTGAAAATGAGTAACAATAATGGTGGCAGCGGTGGAAGAGGCAGAGATGGAGGTGGAGGCGGTGGTGGAGGCAAATCCGATAGCGGCGGAAGAGGCGAAGGCGGCGGCAGAGGCAGCGGCGGCGGTAGAGGAGGTGACGGTTGTGGCAGCTGGGGTGGAGGCGGAAGAGGGAGCGAGGGTTGCGGCAGTAGGGGTGGGGGCGGAGGCGGCGACGACGGTGGCGAAGAAGGATGAGAATGAGGAGGAGGAAGGAGGAAGACGAGGAGGAGGAGGAGGAGGACGAGGTCGCGGCGGCGAGGGGCCTGGTTCAGCTTCCGCGAGAGCTTGACCGTGTGCAAGTGAGGATGGCCTGTTAGGGTTGCTAAATAAAAACCGACGGAACCTTTATCAGCACTTGTTAAAATCACTGATAAAGGTATGTTTTATCATCACTAAAATAAAAGCGCTGATAAAACTTTCATTTATCAGCACTTTTTTAGCGCTGATAAATATAACATCTATCAACCCTTTTAGATAGCACTGATAAAGGCATACCCCTTTATCAGTGCTTTCTGTTTAGCGCTGATAAAGGGAAATGCTTCCCTTTCCCTGTTTTTTGGTAGTGTTCCACATACCATGGCCGGAGTATATGATGTCTTTCATGTATCCCTCTTAAAGAAGTACATACCGGACCCTTCACATGTACTCTCTTCTGAGGTGGTACAGTTGGAGGATGATCTTTCTTATAGGGAGAAACCTGTGAAGATCTCAGATCATAGAGAAAACATTATACGAAATAAGACAATGCCCCTCGTCAATGTGTTGTGGCGAAACCACAAGTTTGATGAAGTGACTCGGGAATCAGAGGAAATGATGAAGCTGAGTTACCCACATCTGTTTTACTGTGGGAAAAGGAAATTTCAAGGGCAAAATTTCTTAAGGGGGGAATATTGTAATGACACAAAGTTTCATTTATGGAAATCCCACTTGATCTAATTAAATGTCTCTTTATGTGAAATGTTTATATAAAATGTCAACTTATTTGTCTTTATGTTAGGAATTTTGACAGTTTCTAATATAGCTGTTGAACAGTGATCACATGATTAGTATAAATATAGGGCTTTAACAAATCCAATTTTCTCAGACAAAAGAAGTGATGGCCTCATCCAGTAGAATTGCTCCATAAGAAGCCCATTTGTCAGAGCTCAGAAAGGAGGTGGAATCCTTGGGTTTTTCTCTTGACCAAGACCAAGCTGAGCTTCATCATGTCAAGCTCAAACGAGACCGTCTATGGGAAAAGTTTAAGTTGATAGATATTACCACTCGAGCGATGTTATCCGAGCCACCCCAAGAGTCTGTCACCATCGCACACCTTACCCTTAGGTCTTATGTGGCTATTTTAAGGGGTTATGTAACAAATCACTAGTACTATGTTCATGTATATTATTTTTTGTATATAATAATGAATATACCTTCTTTTCATTATTGACACTTTGTAAACATTTTTTTTAAAGCACAAATAGTATTTTTTTAGTTAATATTCAGATAAGAAACCTATTTTGATGAATTAATGGATTTTTGAATTAAATAATATTGTAATAAAATATTATTATTATTATTAAATTAATTTTTATTAAATATAAATGATATTATAATTTTATGAATGCAATTGTAATTTTTATTAAGGTTTGAAAGCCATTTTTGTCAAAACCCGTGAATTTTTGATAAATGTCGGTTTTTATTTTAAAAGTGAAAATTAACATATTTATAAAATTATTTTGATAAAATAAATGTTATTTCTGTAATCAAGACATCGAAATTATCAAACGGTGAATTTTTCATAATTTTCTGAGACAGTCAAATTTTTGGGTAAAAATTAAATACCATTTAAATATATAATGTGTTCTATGACATCATAATGAACCAATAGTGATGTAATAAAATAATATAAGCTTTATGTTCGGCCAATATATTTTTTACCATTAAAATAATGTGATTTTGGGTTTGTTTTACTTATTTTACAAGGCATTAATGGACCCCTCAATACTTATTAAACATCTCATCTTTTTAAATTATTTTCCATGGGAGTGTAACTCACCTCCACATAAGAAACCCCATTATTTAAAGAATTTAGAACTTTGGCCTTATAAAATATTTTTTTCCTCTTCCATTTTCCAAAAACCAAGGGAAAATAAAATGATATGATTTTTGGTTTGGATTAGTTTAATGTAAGGGGTCCCAAACATAAATAATAAAGAATTCACTCACCTTTCCTATATAAACGCACCCAATCTCCCACTTACTCCTCACTCAAAGCATTTTTAGTTCATCCAACCTCTAATTTACTCTCTCTATAATCCTTCCAAGGTGCCCCAAGATCCCAAGAAGCCTCTCTCAAGCCTCTCTCAAGCCCTGGATGCACACTTCCAAGTAAGGGTTTTTCTTTCTTTCACTTTTTTTGTCCAATTTTCTTAATATTGTTATGCCCTTTTAATTTCAATTATAAACGATGGGGTATGGTTTCAAACCTCCCCCATACTTACATATTATTTTTTTAATGATGAGAGACCCCTTTCTCTCTCATTAAATGCCTCCCATGCACACCCGTTACTATGCCGAAATTCCGAAAGGAACTTCTCTCTCTTCATTTACATTCAAGCAATACTTTTGTATCATGAATCTAAATTCCATTACAATTGTTTGGACATGTATTTGTATGAACCCCTTACTTCCTATTTCATGTAAATATGATTAGAAACCCCTTTCTCTCTCATCAATTTTTTTTATGAATTCTTATGTCACGCCGTTACGCTGCCGAAATTGCACCAATTTTCTAAGCTAGTGCCTTTGTGTAGTGAATACCATGCCCATTTATCCATAAAGGGTATTCACCTTTATGAACATTTACTTATTGATTATAAATTTTCATGTATGAATTACACATTCCTTTATTTTGGAATAAATGATTATGTTTAATGAATCCATGTTTTATGATCCATGTGGCACACTTATTCATGAAATGAAATGCTTAAGAAGGGTGCGCCCTTATAACGCTCCAATGCATTGGGTAAAGTATAGTATCATGATACATCATGTGAAATGAGTGTTGACTCATACTAATTCAATTGCAATGAGGGTTTACTCGTTCTTCATGTGCAATTATAATTTACTTAGGCTCCATGTGCAATGAGCCTTGGCTCATGCTAATTCCATGTTAAGTGTTGTTGCCACATTTCCATGTTATGATTATCATGCTTTATCATGCCTTTATGTCCATGTTTCTCTTGTTCTATATTGATATTCCTATTGTCTAACATGTATTTTACTCCTCATGTATTCCATGTTTATTCCCTTACTGGGCTTTATAGCTCACCCTTTTCTTATGCATGTCCTTAGGTTATCCCATGCAATGCTAAGTACGAGGGAATATAGTGGTCATTTAAAGGAAGTTTTCAATAAAGATGTTGTATTTCAGGTTTTAAGTTGTTATGTAATGATCCTAAGCCCTAAATACACTAGACCTATCGATATTCCATGTTGTATCATGTGAATAGTTTATGTAATAAATCATGTTTAAGTTTGTAATAAAAGCAGGGTTGTCATATAATGGGAGCATGAAACCTTACCTTATCATCCTCTATGTTTAGAATGTAGAAATATGCTGGAAAGATCATGTATCTTACTCGGACAAGTACATACTCAAGGAATCCCATTGGATATGCTATAGCTCTATTGAACAACTGCACCACTACTCTCATCGGCTTCAACTCACCAACCTTTAAATAAGAGAATACAGAGTGAGGAATCACATTTATGGAAGTTCCTAAATCACATAAAGCATCAGAAAAGTGAAAATACCCTATGGTGAATGAGATGGTGAATTTCCAAGGATCCATTCACTTTTTTTGGAATATCTAGAGTTGGTGTAATGATTACTGACACATTCCTTCCAAGATTGATCCTCTCATTTCCCTTTAGACCTCTTATATTGGTAAAAAGTTCTTTTAAGAATTTAGCATACCTTCAGATTTTTTAATGGACTTGATCAAGGGAATGTTTATCTCTACACACTTGAATGTGTCCAAAAATTCTTTTTGCATCACCTCTTAATCCATTTTTTAGTTTGAACAACTCTATTTCGAAAAGGAAGGGGTTTAGGAGGAATATCATCAATATTTTTCTTACCTTGATCTTTCTCCTTTGGGTTTCTCAATAGTTGGGGTGGAATGGGGCTTCCCTGGAGTTGAGGTGAATCCCATTGGAAGGATAGGTATAGATTTATCATTCAATTTCTTCCCACTTCTCATTGTGATGGCACTAAAAATCCCCTTGGGATTTGGAGTATGTTGGGAAGGAAGATTTCTAGAGTTCTTACTTACCATTTCATCGAGGGAAGTTGCAATCTGGCTCAATTGTGTCTTCAACTCCCTCAACACCGAACCTTGAATTTTTATCTCATTCTGTTTATTAAGAACAATTTGCTTCAAAGTTCATTAGTTTTATAATCTAACTTGGGAGGTGGATTCTTTTTTTTGTTAACTTGTTGATGTTTGAGCTTCAAATCGCCTTTGGGGTTGTTGGAAACCCTATTGGTAAGGTGGATGTTGCTGGAAGTTTGGTTTAAAGGGGGGACTTTGTTGCTGTCCCGAGCCACAACTCATGTCTAATTGATCCTTCCAACCTTGGTTGTATGTTTTAGAAAATAAGTCAAGCTTATTTTGGGGATATGGTTGTTATTGCTGCTGATATGGTCTCCCAGGAAACATAGCTGCACAATCTTCTATTTCTTGTAGTTGGGGGAAACAGTCAGTTGGGTGGCTTGTATCAGTGAAAATTCCACAAGGCCTTGATGGAGTGGGTTGGTATGTCTTTTGGTCCCAAGAAATCTGCCTCACCATAGTGATCAATTCTTCCAACTTGGTATCAATTAAATGACTCTCAAGAGAAAAATGACTTACCTGATGTACTCCCCTGAAATGTGGTGTACCTAGATCACCAAATTATTGGGAGTTTTGGGCCATATTGTCAATTAATTCACATGAATCTACTGGTGTCTTATCTAACAATTCTCCTCCATCTATATCATCCACCATTCTTCTCTCCATAGGTGTAAGTCCTTCATATAAGTATTGGATGAGGAGTTTCTCACTGATTTGGTGATGTGGGAAGATTGCACACAACTTCTTGAATCGCTCCTAGAACTCATAAATCAACTCCCCTTATGATTTCTTGATCCTAGATATATCCTTACAAATGTAAGTGGTCCTTGATGCTGGAAACAAATCTCTTCAAGAAAATACATTTCAAATCATTCCAACATTTTACATATTCTGGTTTTAAATAATACATCCAACATTTTGAAGCTCCATCAAATAAGAATGTGAATGATCTTATTTTGATTTGATATTTAGAAACATTTCTTGGTTTTAAGGTTGATAAAACCACATTAAATTCTTTAAGTTTTTTATTGGGATCCTCACCAGAGAGGCTATGAAACTTTGGAAGAAGATGAATTGACCCAAATTTCAATTCAATGTCTGATTCAAGATTTGGGTATACAATACAATTAGGTTGACAGTTAATGTCTTGTGAAACCAACTCTTGAATAGTTATATTAAGTTAATTTTAATTATTTTTAGTTATTGATTCTTGTTTTATGGTTGAATTTTAATTTTTTCCAATTTCAATTCTTTGAGAGTGGAGGAATTCTCAAACTAGTTGAATGTTGAAACTTCCCATAGAATGAGAATGTCTAATTCAATCCCTAAGGTTGCGTTCAATCTTAGGGTCAAGATATAGGATATCTTCTAGATTAGGTCATGTCATAAATCAAATAAAAATGAAAAGAAGGATAGTGGGCTATAGTAAAATAAAAAATTAGAAGTTTGAGTTGATGGTCCAAAAAGAAGAAGAAGAAAATAAAAGAAGAAGAAAAAAATTCAGATTGGGTAAAAAAAATAAATAAGAGGAGAAGAGAATAAAATGAAAAATAAAATAAATACCTCTAAATGGTTGAAATAATTACTTACCTCAGCGTAAAGGGATCCAATTTTAAAGACGCTTTCATGGGCCCCCTCAAATGATTAATGATTTTTGGGGTACTTAGGTGTAGTAGAGTGGCTGACCAAGGTCGTCTCTCAAAGGAGGAAGTAAATTAAAACAACTTCTGAAAGGTATTATAAAAATAAAATAAAAGATAATAAAAATACTACTTGAAAGTATGGGGGGTTGTTAATCGTTTATAAAACTAGAAGAGGTTTTCTCGAAGAAGATTTATTTTTTTTTGTTTTTAATTTTGAAATGGGGTTCGATTAAAAAGACGCAACAAGAAGATGTTTTTTTAGAAAATATTTTAAAAGGTGTAATTGATCTAACTCTACCTATTCATTTACTTATTAATTATTATCATTTAAATTAATATCTACTTAATTACGATCCCCTAATTTGTTAACCCCCAAACCCTATGATAATTAACTTCACCATAAATATGAAGAGAATTAAACTCTAGGCTATCTTTGGAACATTAAATCGCAACACCCTGGTTTGTTTAATGTTCTAAGGATAGATTATGGTCAGTGGTAAATTAAGGAACATGTACATTCAGGAAAATCAGAATCAATTGAGCTTAGGGATTATATTTTAACTCTATAAATTTATCATGTGTGGTCTTCTTTTACCAATTAAGTTTTCACTCTCACAATTTACACAATACTCGACCTCTCGTGTTTTTGTATTAATTGTTCAATTTCTTGATTAGTTTCTTATAATTTAAAATATCTATTCATGGATCATATTATGGGAATTATATTAGATCAATAATTCTAAATAATTAAATGAATTGGGTAGAAGATAGATCGATCACTAAGAGAACTACTCTTCCATGGGCGGTGTGGTCATCATGGAGACGTTTTGCATGAGAAAAGAATTTAAAGGGTAGAACCCAATATCATCTCCACTCTTGATTACAACCCAAATAGGATGAGTAAATAAGAAGATAATTTTAAAAAACATAATAAAGGAGAAGAAATAAAATAATAAAAAATAAGTTTATTACAAAAATGGAAACATAACAACCTGAAGAAGAGAAGAAGGATTCAATGAAAGGATCATTGCTTCAAGAGCTACCCCTCTTACAATGGTTGGAGAATTTGGGTGAAACCAATTCTAATATGCCTTTAATCTCCTAATTAACGTCCCAAACCCTCCAAATAATAAAGAAACAAATTTACAGAGTGGTGGGGAGGCTATGTTTAAAGAGGTTTCAATTGTGAAAGGGGAATCCCAGCCAAATATTTTAATCCAAATTGTACTACTAATTTGACCTCTTAAATGCATGAACCAGTTGTTTTTCCAAAACAATGGTTTGTGAATAATTGATTTAGAGAGATCATCTCAAAATTTGTACCAAATACAAGATCATATGAAGAATTTATAAACCAAATAAAGAACCACTATCCAATCTGGTGGGTCCAGCCCACATTTGATTTCAAGGTCCATTTATTCCAACTAAATATACATTTTAGCTCCAATTTCCTGAAAAAAATTGTATCCCATTAAGTCAGAAACACAGTTAAACAATTTCAAGTTCAAATAATAAAAAATAAAATATTTATATCTGAATTACTTCAGTGCACTATAAAGTGTAAAAATGGAATTTCCATCAAATCTTAAAATGAATGACCTAATCCCAAATATTTTATAAATAAACATATTTAACATAGTGTGAGAAAATTTTACATTTATTATCAATAAAATATTCAATAAAAATGTTTTTTATCAAGATTCCTCTACACGATTTCTAGTTTATTTTCAACTAAATTATTTTCTTTTAAAATTGCACGACATTTTGAGAAAAGAAAACCTTTTTTGAAGAATAAAAGATATTTTCCTCAAGAATTAAGGTAAAATATTTTTTCAAAATTATTTTCCATCTAAGATGACATAGGGTTATGTTTCCATACCTATTATTACTTTGATTCGATTTTTTATGATGGAATTATTTTTATGAAATCTAATTATTTTATATGGATTATGTTATGATGGAATGATGTTTGAGAAACCCATTTTATTTCATGAGTTATGCTATGATGAATGATTTATGTTTTTGTGGAACATATAAGAATGATTTCATTATGATATGGGTGAGAACTATATCTCCCTCCATGAATTGGGTAATGATTTATATCTCATGAGATAGAAATGACTGGAATGCAAAGTAAATATATTTTATTAGTACATGGATCAAATGAAAAGTAAATCCAGTTTAGTAATATAGGGCTGGAACGGAAAGTAAATATGGTTTAGTAATACATGGTTGGAACAACAAGTAAACCTGGTTTGATAATTGAATTTTTCTACTATGATGGTCTTAGAATCAATGCCTTGGCTACCATGGAAATCATATTATGTTATTATTTGTTTTCCACAATTCCATGTTTTTTACCAATGTTATATTATCATTGTTAATGATACTTTTTGATCTTTGAATTAATTAATACCAATATTTATTTCATGAATCATGTTTTTGATGTTAAAACTTTATTTTCATGTTTTTAAATTCTTATGTTTATGATTTCTTTTACATTCTCAATTTTTACCCTTAATGAGTATTTGATATCACCCTTTTTTATGCTTTATTTTTTCCAGGATATAAAGAAAGTTTTTAGGTAGGAAAAAGGGGAAGATATTTATGGGAGATTTTGAAGATATTTCACCAAGTTAGAAGATTATGTTCCTTGTTTCCAAATACACTAAACTAATACAGTCTGCGGGCGTATTTTTGTGAAATGTATTCAGTATTCCGTAAATGAAATGTAATGTCTATGTACATAAATCATGGGTTTCTATAGTTGTTATCAAAGAAAAGGTTTAGTCAACCTTTGAAATCTAGGATGTGAAAACTTTAGTGATATACATAGAGATATTTCTATGGTATGTCTATGGATGTCCCTAAGGGTAGGTATAACTATTGGTTATAGTCCTAGAATTTTGGTAATGATCATGAATAACTGAGGATTAAACCTAAAATGTTAGAGATTTAAAGTAATTCCCCTTGATTATGTTTCTTTCCTAGTGTGATTTTTTCCTCTCATACTAATCATTTTTGGTTTTTGAAAATGGCTGGAAATTGGAGGATTCTTATTAATGGAGAATATTATGGACAATGGAATGATATCCCGCATGAGAAAACAAATGAAATGGGAGTTGGAAGGAGAAACATCATTATTATTCATAATCATTAATATCATAATATGATCAATAATCTCATCATTGGTGAGTTTCTTGACCTAGATAATAAGAGAAGGATGGAGTTTCATGGTGATCATAGAGGAAAGAAAGTTAAATTTTCCTCATTTAAATCATGTGGGAAGAGTAATCAAGGAGAATGTTAAAAAGGAACTAGAGGATGCTTTGGGTGTGGAAAAGAAGGATACAAATCTTGTAATTGAAAAGGAAAAGTTTCAGTTAACACAATGGACAAGGATAATGGTTTTTCTAAGGCATAAAAGATGGTTAAATTTTTTAAATATGGAATGTATGGGCATTATGAAAATTGATTCCCTAAGGAAAAATATCATGAAGAGAATCAGCATGGTTGTATGGGTAGTATTTATGTTGATGATGACGAAGATACTACAAATGATATATGAGATGAAAGAAGTGTTGAGGAATAAAATGATGAAGCTTGATCAATGGTTTTAGAAGAGAGTGGAATGATTACACAATTATCAAGAATAATTTTGTATAATTAATTTTATGGTATTATGGAATAAAGAAACATCTAAGGATTGTAACACTATTTTTAGTCCTTAATTATTTGAATGTACATGTTGAATGTTACCGGTAACCATGAAAATTTATTGAAATATTTTTAGAAAGAAAATGGTATGAACCTAATGAAGGGATAAAGAGATAATGATATGTTTGATAGTATTAATGACCTCATGAATGATATAATGAAAAAGTGATATCATGGATTGAGTATAATTTTTTTTGTTATTTTTGGAGTGTGGAAAGAGTTATTTTTGATAGAATTCATGTTTTAACTTAGGTTCTATGGTAATTTATGTTATTATCGTGTTTCAAGAGAATGCATTATTTTTGTATTCAAATGTTTGGAATGTGGCAAAAAAGAACTACCTTATGAGATATTGGAGATAAATGTTAAGTTTATTTAGTTCATCTCTTTCTAAAGTTTTATATTTTTAATTTTTGGAAGGATTGTAATGTTATCCATTTATGGGTAGTATAAGTTATATTTCAGTTGAAGTTTTTCGGGTTAATGTATTATCTCACTATAGGTGTAATTATGCATATTTGATTACCTGTTTTAACCTTTTTGTTGATATAAATGGAATGACCTATTATTCTATCACATGATCTTTTAACACTTTAAGAATGAAAATTCAACATAATTTCTTTAAATAAGAGATGAAGTGGAAATTGTTCAAGGCCTAAACAATGATGAGATTTTACCAAAATCAAGTAAGTATTTATTTTCATGAAAAATTATTCAACTTTAAGGGAAAGATCTTGAAAACCAAAATTTTTATCTTAGAACCTTCTTATATGATGAATCAGATGGTCCTATAAATCATCGTAGATTTATGGATTTTTGGTTGTTAAATTTCTCCATACATTGTTCTATATCACTATCCATCACAACTTTATGGTTAGATTTTTCTTCCATATCCATGTTTTCATTTACCACCTATGTTCTCCAATACAGAAACCTAGTGATGAGTTACTTTGGGTAACCGTTATGTTTTTGAATTTAAATTTTAAAATGAAGTTTTTGTATTCCTTTTATGATTTGATTTTATATGAAAGAAACTTTCAAGTAGTAAGCCTTTTATAACCCTGATGAAGTTTGAGGGAAAAATTCATTTTAAGGGGGGTTTAATGTAACTCCCTGAGATTTTATGAGATATATTATTGTAACATCTTGGAATTTATGGGTAGATTTTTTATTTATATCGAATTATTTTGAAACTATGAAATTAAATAGCACATAATTCTGAAGTCCGAAGAGCCCGAAACAGAATTTTAAACTTTTTTTAAGGTACGTTCAGTAAAAGTGAAAGCGGGATTTTCTATATTTTAAACCATCACATAGATCAAAAATCCAAGGGGACCTTTGAATTTAGAATTCCCTGATTCTCCTAGAAATGACTTAACTTTGGCCAACAATGGATGAGCGGAAAAGTTATTTTTTCAGACTTTTCGAAAAAAATAATAAAATAATTTAAATGAATTTTTTTCTCACTTTGGAGTGGCAGACGACGATGCTATAGGGAAGTGATAGGGCTATTATGATATGCATCAATGAGGCTCATTAATGTCTTTTTAAACTCATAATGTAACGTTTCTTTAATGACGCATAACAATGACGCTGTGTCTTAAATAAAACAACATAATGACGTGACATCGCTTCATAATGGGAATGCTGCGATGTGATTCTATTTATAATTTTACGTTCTGGGAAAATATGGATTAAATAACTTGGAGGATTCTTTGGAAAACCTATAATGGACCTCCACCCCAGCAATGAACGAAGAACACCGATATAACTTCATCTTCTTCATCACGCCTTTCTAAGGTTGGAGTCGAGAAGCAACGTCAATGTCTTAACCCCTCGAGGACAAACCTATGTCAGAGAACTTCAAACAGGTAGGGGTTTTTGATTTTTTGTTCTTCCCCGTCCATTTCTAAATAATGAATGTGGATTAACCCATAAATAGGTTAATATGCAGACTGTTCATTCCTGTGGGAGGGTGAATTCTTTGGGGTTTCTTTATCTGGGATTTAATTATCTTTTTTGTTCAAATTAAAATCCCCAGACCTCCCTTGTTTTGTACAATTCTAACACGGAGGGCATGAGCGGACACAAACAGGGACCAAAACCCTCCACAGTGCATGTTCTTTGTGAAAAAACTTTAGAATAGACAACAAGGAAGTTTTGAGACCACCGTGGTGGATAGGATGATCCCCGAAAAATGTAGGAGAAAGTGACACGAAGAACAGACCACCGGTGAGGTCCTGGTGGTTCGCGGAAGAATCTGCCAGCGTGTCAATGCTGAAGGTGAAACTGAAGACTACCAGTAGGGCCCTGTAGAATTAGCTTTAGGGGGGAGGCAGTGCACCACGATGGTGCACCGAACAAAAGGCCATGGATGGACTAGGCCGCGGTGCTGTAGGAGAATCCGTCGGCCGAGCCGGTGGATAGAGGCGGCAGACGCGGTCTCTTGACTGTGTTAGAGGGCAACAAACGTGGCACCAAGCCATGTCCTGTGTGATGGGATTCAATCACTTGAATGTAATTGAGGAGGTGCCCCATGGAAACCCATAGGACTGGATGGAGCACGAACTCCCAGCGGGCAAGATCCATAATGTGGGCCGGACCCACGACTCACTGGGTCGGGCTGGTCACACTGCCCAGCGAGATGGACCCGAGCCAAGTGGGCCAGACTGCACCGATGGGCTGGAACCACACCTAGAGAGCCGGACTTGCACCAGAAGTCCATAACCGCATCCTCTTTAGTCTGGGCAGGACTAGGCCATGTTGCTGGGCGGCCTGGCAGGCTGGACCCACAGCCAACTGGGCCAGGTCCAGCGTGGCTTATTGGGCCTGGCCCATTGTCCAGGCCGGACCAGACCAACCTCGACCCACACCAGGTTGGGTCGTGTCCTTCAGAATGAACCAAGGTATGTGGAACCCCTGAGCTGGGTTGGTCAGGTCAGTCTGACCGGGTCGGACCGGGCCCCATCGCAACCCGTCCTCTGGTTACTAGAACCCCCGTGTCTTCCAAACCACATGTCTGGCTGATGGTCTGTTTGCAATGATGGTACCCTTTTGAGGATTCGGATATTTCATCATGCTTTGTGGCGACTTTCATGGACGACGAGAAGCGAAAAATGGCTTGAGGAGCAGTTCTCCTAAGCACACTACGTACCGAACCCTGCAGTTGGCTGAGACCTGAAAACTACTCAAGGATGGCCTATTGGGAAGTGGGTCTGTGTGACACAACATGCCCGTGGTGGGGAGCAACTCTGTGGTACCCAAAAAACCCACAATAATCGACAGGAGGAGTACCTTAGTTCGGACAAGGTGGGAAGCAGCTCTGTGTGACCCGGTAGGTCCACAGTGGGGAGCAGCTCTGTGTGACCTAGCATACCCATGATACTCATTAGTGATGAGTACCAAATCAGTTCAACGCTAGTGGGAGGAACCTCTGTGTGACTCGGTAGACCCACTATACTCTATAGAGGTGGATTTCTTTTGCGGTTTAGGAGTTTGACATTTGTGACTAACGATGCTACTGTTACTATCCTCAAATATACCTAGTGCGAGCTGCCTTGTGTTTCATGCTTTACTTTGAGGAATTTATCTATATTATTTCTTTTTTGTTTTGGGGTCCCTACTAAGTACCATGTTACTCAAACCTACATTGGATTCACCCGCACATGTTGTATCTGGTGCAAATGACCAACATTTCGATAGGGGTGCTTAGGGAGTCAGGACACACAGATGCTATGATGATGGACTTAGTGGGTTAGGACTAGGCGGGGCCCAGTAGGACTGGGTAGAATGGATGTATTATTTCATGTTATAGCAGCTTCACTACTCTTACGATCATGTGGGGTTTACTGTAGATGGCGATCAGATCACTTTTCTTACTTTACAGTTTTTAGTACTTTTTATTGGGATTATATTCAATCCCACTTTCTTTCAGCTGTACTTGAACTTAGTTTATTAATTGGTATGTTTTTTCCCTTTTGTTAGTTATGGCTTGGTTGTGCATGTGTGTGCATACATGTAACCAGGCTAAAGCCTCCCACTTGCAGGTTGATGTCTTCAATGCTAGTCTCTAGCCCCTGGCCTTCGGGAGATGGTCTTGGGGTAGTCACGACATGGGATATGGGGAACAGATTGTGATAAAGTGGTATCAGAGGGAAGTCAGTTCCCCCTCAAAGACTGGGAGTCTGATGTTTTGTTTTGGGGAAATAGTGTTAAGTGTTGCGAGTACGACTTTCAGATTCGGGGGGTCCAGTGTTGGTACGACGACCGATGTATCCATACACCAGGACCTTGAATCATGTTTTTGGCTCAATAAATGAAGAAAATTGTTGTGTAAGTGTATCCTTATTTTTGAATAAGTGTTAGCTCACCAGGTATAACCTTTTAACCATGGTATATCTTGATCTATCTTAGGATGCCTCTACATTGACGACCAGCCAGGATCCTGATACGAGGTCGTTAGGACAACCTGCCTAGCGACGAGGCGTCCGTTCATGGATCAGTTCTAGAGATGGCCCCACTGGGTGGTGCACCAGTGCTATCACCACTCGATGGTCAACATCTACTACTAGAAGTTTGGGAAGAGGACATTCATAGGATCTGTGCCCTACATGAGTTTCAGAGACAAAGACCTCCCAGGTTCAGGGGAGAGATGGATCCTCAGGTCGCTGAGGACTGGATGGAGGTTGTGACGTGGGTCTTCCGCTTAGTGAGGACATCGCACCACCAGATGGAAATCTTGGCAGTGATCCTTCTACAGGGCTCGGTAGGGAGATGGTGGAGTTCGACCATCTAGACTCACGATGAGGAGACCCTCACTTGGATTGACATCGAGAGGCTTTTCTGAGGGGAGTTTTCGCCATGAACTTTCACTTTGTGCGCATCCATGAGTTGCTTCACCTACAATAGGACAACATGATAGTGTCTGAGTACTTGGTGAAGTTCACAGATCTTTCCTTCTACTCCATAGATATCATGCGATACCCTTTATTCATGGCTCAATCCTTTGAGCAAGGACTCATGCAAGAGATTAGGGATTCTGTGGTTTCTCGCAGCATCCCTACCCAGGCCGAGGTGCTGGAGCAATCCATTCTTATGGAGAGTTTCTTGGAGGAGAAGGAACTTGCAGCTAGAGCTACCAGCAGACCCCAGGTGGAGGAGTCTTTGGCAGGCAGTAGATAGTAGACACATGGGCCCAAGCGGGCTAGGTCTTTCAGAGGACTACCCCAGGACTCAGGGTTTATGGTGCGGGGCTCTGAGTCCGAAGAGAGTCGGTAGGGAGCCAGGCAGTTCTATGCATATGGCGGGTAGTGAAACATGACACGTGACTACCCGAACCACCATACCGATGACCGACATACGGTTGAGGGGCCATTGAGGCAACATCAGCGGTTTGAGCAAGGAGGTTGACAAGGCAGAAGATGTGGCAGGGGAGCTGGCCGAGTGGTAGGTGGTAGGCGAAGAATTGAGATGTGACTAGCACCACCCCCTGGTGGTCCACCACGAACTAAAGGAGCAGGAAGATTGTGGCGAGCTCAGCTCTAGGAAGTTGAGACTTAAAACTACAATGCTCCAGAGATGATCTAAGGTACGATCTGTGTGTTCTCCACCCTAGATGTAGTACTTATAGACATAGCTGCTAGTCACTTCTTCCTTTCCACAACTCTTGTTCGGAGCTCATAGATTCTGGTAGAGTCGTTGGGTCGATCCTTATGGATTGATAATCCTACGTGAGGTGATTAGATGATTAAACACTAGTGTCAACAGTGTGAGCTTACCCTAGGAGGCAAGATATTTGGTTGGGATCTCCTAGTAGTAGCGTCTAGGCCTTATGACGTCATCATGTGTATAGACTGGTTATCCACAGTCCATTATCATTTCAACTGTTTTAGCTGTACAATGCAGTGTGTCGATGAATATGGGACCAGGTTTTCCATCACCAGTGAGAAGGAAACCCTTGCAGCGTAGGAAAGACTCTCTCAGAGGAGGGTGTAGCCAGTCACTTACCAGTTGGCTACCCTCACCCTCGGTTCAGTGTAGGATATGATTCCAAGCTTCCCTATAGTGGTGGATGAGTATGAGTATGTTTTCCCTAATGAGGTTCCTGGGCTACCTCCTCATAGAGAGGCAGACTTCTGTATTGAGCTGTACTCCAAGACAACACTGATATCCACACCGGTATATCGAATGGCTCTTGCATAGCTTCACAAGTTGAGGGTACAACTGGAGGACTTGCAGGATAAGGGGTTTGTTAGGCCCAATTTTTCCCCATGGGTAGCCCCAATGTTTTTTTCCAAGAAGAAAGATAAGAGTTTGAGGTTTTACGTGGACTTCCAGCGCCTAAACCTGGAAACTATGAAGAGAAAGTACCCACTGCCAAGAATTGATGACCTCTTTGACCAACTAAAGGGAGAAAAGTGGTTCTCAAATATGGACCTCATATCAGGATATCACCAGCTTCAGGTATGGGATGAGGATACGCTGAAGACAAATTCCAGGTGCTGGTATAGCCACTATGAGTTCCCGGTGATGCCTTTTGGCATGACCAATTCCCCAATAGTGTTCATGGGCCTCATGAAAAGGATCTTCTAGCCCTGCCTTGACCGGTTCTTTGTGGTCTTAATCAATAAAATTTTGGTGTATTCAGAGTCGGAGGAGCATCATGATACACACCTATGGATAGTTTTGGATACACTTAGAGAGAACCAGATTTATGGTAAGCTCTTGAACTGTCAGTTATGGATACAGGAGGTCCACTTTCTGAGATACATCATCTCAGAGGCTGGAGTTCGAATAGATCTGGAAAAGATAGAGATGATGATTTCTTGGGAGCCGCCTAGGAGTGTGACTGATGTGTGGAGCTTATTGGTGTTGGATGGTTACTGTCAGAGGTTCGTTCCAAACTTTTACAGGTTATAAACACCCTTATCGGCATTGACACAGAAGGGACAATCCTTTGTGTGGCTGGAGAAATTCCAGCAGAGTTTCCAGGAGCTGAGGCAGAGACTTACTAGTGCTCCCATCTTGAGACTACCAGAGGAGGGTGTTGGGTATATAGTTTACAGCGACGCATCAGGGACCAAGCTTGATTGTGTCCTAATTCATGAGAATGCGGTGATCACCTACATCTCAAGAAAGTCGAGGCAGTATGAGAATAACTACATGACCCATGACCTGGAGTCGGCAGCACTGGTCTTTGTTTTGATGATGTGGTAACACTACTTAATGGGTGAGAAGTTTATAGTTTACTCCAACCGTAAGATTCTCAGGTATATCTTATCCTAGAAGGACCTGAACCTAAGACATTGGATATGGCTAGAGTTCCTCCAAGACTACGATTTTGAGATAGTCTATACTCTTGGAAAGGGTAACGTGGTGAAGATGCACTCATCAGAAAGACCGGGTTGCAGCTACTGAGTGAGGAGACCAAGCAGTTAGCCATGATTCAGGTATCCCTCATGGATGATGGTGAAGATATTTACCTCTAGTCGATGGCTGTTACTCCCCAACTCATAAAATGAGTCAGGGAGGCACAATTGGGGGATATTGACTATAAGGCCCAACGTGCTCAGATATCCTTAGGATGGGCTCCTGATGGATTTTCAATAGGTGGGGAGCACGTCATCCTTTTTAGAGGGCGCACTTTAGTACCAGTGGCATTGCAAGAGGAGGTGTTGAGGTAGTTCCATACTTCCCCTATGGCGGTACATCCTGGAGTGGAAAATATGTAACAGGACCTCTGAAGTCAGTACTGATGGCTAGGGATAAAGGTAGTGGCTGAGTTTGTTTCACGATGCCTCACTTATCAGCAAGTGAAGGCCGAGCCCCAGGTTCTAGTAGGCTTGACTCAGCCACTCGAGGTACCATAGTGGAAATGGGATGGTATCTCGATGGAATTTGTGATGGGGTGTCCTTATATGTTTAGAGGTCATGACTATATTTGGGTGATCGTTGACTGACTCACCAAGTCGGCTCACTTACTACCCATCCAAGAGCATGGAATGATAAAGGGCTTGAGACGCCTCTATGTCCAAGAGATAGTGAGGCTTTACAGTGTGCCTTCTACTATCATCTCAGATCATGATTTCCACTTTACATCCTGGTTGTGGAAGAGATTATAGGAGGCGTTCAGGATACAGATACGCTTGAGCATAGATTTTCATCCCCATACAGATGGTTTGATGGAGCAGACCATACAAACCTTGGAAGACATGTTTAATGCTTGCATCCTTGAATTTGGTTGTGGTTGGGAGGTCCACCTACCATTGGTTGAGTTTGAATACAAAAATAGCTTTCACCCTACCATTGGCATGACACTGTTTGAGGCCTTGTATAAGTGGCCTTGTAGATCACCCATATGCTAGACAGACCCAGGGGTGTTGGCACTCATGGGTCCAAAGTTGGTATGGGATACCACTGAGAAGGTGAGGATCATCGAGGAGCATATGAGGACTGCCCAGTGTAGGTAGAATTTTTTTACTGATAGGAGATGGAGACCTTTGGAGTTCGAGGAGGGAGATCATGTGTTCCTTTGGGTCTCACCCCAATGAGGATTGCAGATATTTAGATGGGTTGGTAAGTTATATCCAAGGTTCATCAGTCCTTTTCAGATCCTGAGAAGAGTTGGTGAGGTGGTGTACCACCTAGATCTTCCCCCACATATGCACCGATTGCATGATGTTTTTCTATATGTCGCAACTGAGGAGGTACGTGCATGATCAATCGCATGTTATCGACTGGGGAGAGCTGGGCAATGACAATGGGGTGATGTTTGCAGAGTTCCCAATGGAGATAGAGGATCGACAGGAGCGGGTCCTATACAGATGGTCGATTCCTCTTGTGCGCGTCCAATGGGAGCATGAGAATCTCCAAGAGAGCACATGGGAGCGGGAGGATCAAATTCATGCTCAGTACCCCCATATTTTTATTTAGTTGTTGTTTTGGATTTCTGGGACGTAAATACCTAATGTGGGGAGAATTTAATGTCTTGGAATTTCCATGTATTTTTTTTATTTTAAATTATTTTGAGACCGTGAAATTTGATGGCACGTAATTTCGAGGTTCGGAGAGAATGAAACGGAATTTTGAACTTTTTTATGGTAAGTTCAACAAACGTGCGAGTGGGATTTTATATCTTTTAAACCATATCCTAGATCAAAAATCTGAGGGCACTTTTGAATTCAGAATTCCATGATTTTCCTAAAAATGACTTATCTTTGGCTGGCAAGGGTAAAGCGGAAAAGTAATTTTCTCAGAATTTTCGAGAAAAATAATAAAATAATTTAAATGAATTATTTTATTTTATTTCTCACATTGGAGTGGCTGAAAGTGATGTTGAGATGCATCGACAGGGTGGTGATGATGCACATCAATGAGGATCCTTAAGGCATCGTTAAACTCATAGCATAATGATGCTTTAATGACGCGTAATAGAGACACTGTTTCATAAAAAAACAGCGTAACGATGCGACGTCGCATCATAATGGGAACGCTGCTATGTGTTCCTATTTATAATTTGATGCACTGGGAAAATAGGGATTAAAGAAATTGATAGATTATATGGAGAAAATTTAATGGAATTCCACCCCAGTGAAGAACAAAGAACACCGGCGTAACTTTCTCTTCTTCATCACGCCTTTCGAAGGTTGGAGCTGAGAAGCGATGTCAACGTCTTAACCCCTTGAGGATGAATGTGCTATAAAGAACTTCAAAAAGGTAGGGGTTTTTGATTCGTTGTTTTTCACTGTCCATTTAAAAATGATGAATGTGGATTAACCCATGAATAGGTTAATCTGCGGACCTTGCATTCTTACGAGAGGGTGAATTCTTTGTGGTTTATTTATCTGTGATTTAATTATCTTTGTTGTTAAAATTAAAATCCTAAGGCCTCCCTTGTTTTGTAAACCTCTAATGCGGAGGGCCTGGGTCGACATGAACAAGGCCCGAGCCCATCCGCTGTGGGTGTTCTTTGTTTCCAAACTTTCAAATCAACGACAAGGAAGTTTTGAGACCGTCGCGGTGGAGAGGATGATCCTAGGAAAACATAGGCACAAGCGACATGAAGAACGGACCACCGGTGCGGACCCGACGGTGTGCGAAAGAATCCACCGACACGCCGGTGCCAGAAGTGGCACCGGTGACTGCCAGCAGTGGCTTATAGCAGTGTGTTGGACAAAAGGACATGACCGGACTGGGTCATGATGCAGCAAGAGAATTCGTTGGCCTAGCCAACAACTGGAGGCAGTGGACACAGTCACTTGACCGCGTCATAGCACAACAGACATGACACCATGCCGTGTCCCATGTGATGAGCTATGATAGCTTGAACAAGGTGGAGGAGGTTCCCCACAGAAACCCTTAGGATAATAGCGGGGCAAAGATGCGGCTCTCGGCCGTGTCCAGCTAGGTGGACCGGTTCACCTCTTGAAGACCAAACGAGGCGCAAACCGACAGCAGGCCGGACCCGTGGCTCACTGGGCCGGGCCGGTCCCACTGCCCAGTGGGCTGGACCCACACTTATGGGACCGAAACTGCACTAGTGGGCTGGGCCCATGCCCTCTTTAGGCTGGGCCATACTAGTCCGGGTCACCGGTCAACTCGGTAGGTTGGACCCTCGGTCAACCGGGCTAGGTCCAGCAAGACTTATTAGTCCAGGCCCACTGGCTAGGCCAGACCAGACTGGCCCCGACTCACATTGGGTTAGGTTGGTTCCTTCAGAATGAACTATCATATGTGGATCCCCTGAGCTCGGTTTGTCAGGTTGTTCTAACCGGGTCGGACCAGACCCCATCACAACTGGCCCTTGGTTACTAAAACGATTGTGTCTTGCAAACCATGCGTTCGATTGATAGTCTGTTTTCAGAATTGGGAACCTCTCAAGGAGGTATATCTTTTGGCATGATTTTTGGTGACTTAATGGATGTTGTGAAGCGATGAATGGATTGAGGATCAGTTCTCCCAAGCGTGCTTTGTACGGAACCTTACGGTTGGCTGAGATGTGAAGACTGCTCAAGGATGTCTCAGTGGGAAGTGGCTATGTTTGACCCAGCAGTCCCATGGTGGGGAGCAGGATTGTGTGACCCAGCAGAACCACGGTACTCTATAGGAGGAGTACCACAGTTTGGACAAGGTGGGATGCAGCTCTATGTGACCCGATAGGCCCACTGTGGGGAGCAGATCTATATGACACAACATACCCATGGTACTCATTAGGGATGAGTACCAAAATAGTTCAAAGTTATTGGGAAGTGGCTCTATGTGACCTTGTAGTCCCACTATACTCAATAGAGGAGGATTTCTCTAGCGGAAGAGGAGTTCGACATTTGTGACTGACGCTGCTGCTGTTGCTACCCTAGAATATACCTGGTGTGAGCTCCATTGTGTTTCGTTATTTACTTTGAGAAATTGATATGTGTTATTTATTTTTGTTTTGGGGTCCCTACTAAGTACTGCATTACTCACCCCTACACAGGCTTCACTCGCATGTGTTGTGTCTGGTGCAGACGACTGACATTTTGACATGGGTGCTCAAGGAGACGGGATAGACGAATGCTATGATAGTGGCCTTGGTGGCCTTAGACCAGGTAGGGACCAATAGAACGGGGCATAGATGACACACTACTTCATCTTCCAGTAGCTTCACTAATCTCACAATTAGGTGGGGTTTACTGTATATGTACATCAGATCACTTTTCTTACTTTACAGTTTTCAATACTTTTTCTTGGGTTTGTATTTTGGCCCACTTTCTTCCAGCTGTACTTGCAATCAGTTTATTCAGTGGTATTATGTTTATTTTTTGTGATTTGGGACTTATTTGGGCATGTGTGTGCATACAGGTATCCTGGATAATGCCTCCCACTTGCAGGTTGACGCCTTCGACACTAGTCACCAGCCCCTGGCCTTCGGGAGACGGGCTTGGGGTAGTCACGACACGAACCTTGGGGGACGATCCGTGATAATTATTTTTAATTTCTTTGATGTAGTATGTTTTATGATATACCAAGATTATCTTGTGCTATATGCAACACTGTATTAGCTTACAGTATACACAACACTATACTTAGCCTGTGTTACACACAATTTCAAGTTCTTTTGATAAAATTCATTTCACGCAACACTGATTATAGATTTTGTTCAATGTATAATATAATTAAGTTTGGATTATATTATACACAAAACCAAAGGAAGCTTTCACTATACACAAAACTGACCTGGCTTGCGTTACACACAAGAGAAACCTTCCTCGATATCTTGCGTTGTCTGCAATACCGAGTTTTACTAAACAACTATATATTATGATAATATTATTATTTAATTGGATATAAACTAGCCGTAATGGATAGTATTTACCAAATTTTGAATTTTATATAACATTAACATTTATCTTATGTATTTTATAGATCATGATATAAGGACAAATTCAATTTTTTAGATAAAATAAGTATTTTTCAAAAAATGCACTTTTGATGCCTTTTGATGGTGCACGAATTTTAAATCTAGTTTTTAACACTTTTATATGTTCTATTTGAAAGAAATAAAAAACTTATTTGGAATTGGGATATAAAAATTTACTTTGGTTGAATTTTTGGTATTTTTCTGATAGAATACATATTTTAATGAATAGTGAAAAATACTGCATTTTAATTCAAAAATTCCTTTTCATATAATTTATTTATATAGTTAGATTATATTTTTAATTGGTTTTAAAGTGTAATTTATTTTTTTTCATTTAAACCAATTTTTTTCATTATAAGTAATTTCACATTTAAATTGGAAATAAATATATGTCAATCTTCTAATAGTTTTTACTTCTTTAAAAACCTGCTTTCTGGTTTTGACGATGAGAATTAATTTTAAATTAATTACTGAAACTTTTATATATTGAATTTTGAAAAATGGATTCCACATTTGGAATTAGTGGGTCCAAATTATGTTAATAGGTTAATTTTATTTTTTTGGATATAATGAATAGTAACTACTGTAATTTTTATTTACCATAGTTAATGACCAATAGGGTAAATTAGGGTAATAAACAATATGATAAAGATAATAAAATTACTCTAACATCTTCTAAAATCCTATTGGATGAATTAAAGTAAACAAATATCACCTAAGGGTATAAATTGATCCATTTAATAGACCTTTTTCCCTGAAAGTTATGTAATTATAAATAAAACAAAAGAAAGTGACAACATATCACTCTCTTATCTATTATAAGTATAATAATTTTAATATAGTGATAAATTTGATAAAACATCAAAAATAAATCGTCCCCATAAATATAATGAAATTATCTACATAATATAAATGTATTTATAATTTTTAGTGATTAAATAATTACCATTAATGATGACACAATAGTGATGTAGAAATTATTTTATTGATAGAAATATCAAATAAATGGTTTTAAAAATATTAAAATACATAACATATGAACTAATTAATGTGATCCATGAATTTTCTAGGTTCCTATGACATGTTATAAGTGTATTAAATATTTTTTTTTCAAATTTATCTTTTGTATAAATTTTATTTAAAGTCAAATAAATTAATAGTTTCAAAATTGACACTATTGATATTTTATAAAAATAATATATTATTAAATTATTTAAAAATCACAAAAATATTTAAAAATTACAAAATGAAAATTATATGGTCTAAAATTTCATAAAGTGTAAAATTATATAAAATTGACAAAACATATTTAAATATTTATAACCATTTAATATTTAGAATATTATTACCAAAAATAAAATTAAATAGATTAAATTGGGATAAATCAAAATGATATGGTTTAAAATAAAATAAAAGTATGACTAAATTTTATTTTTTGAGAGTATTAAGACCTATGTGAATATTATCTTCAAAATAAATGAATTTGGGACTATTATAAACCAAAAATAAATTTATAATAAATTAATATTTCAAGACATTATTAACGTGCCCCTCCTCCCTCTTATAAAAGGCCACCACCTATACCCACTTAATCACAACTTTCAATCACTTTGGATCATAAAATATATAATAAAATAACCTCAAAAAATCCCTCCCTTCCTTATAGAGGCTAAAATTTTGGAATAAATCCATCTTATGGAGGCCTTTTGTGCCATTAAAAAGGAGATACTCGAGAAAGAGGTAATTGTTTTATCACTTCTTTCAAAATTCATTCCTTCTTCTACTTCCTATTATTATGTTGATATCATACTAAAGTAATAAATATAGTATCTTATACATTACAATATGTTATTAAAATTATGGGACAACCTTATACATCATTCTATCCATTCTACGAAAAACAATATCACCATAAATGCGTTTGTAAGGCTTACCATCTCCATGCCGTGGTGTAATTTTTTATTCAATAATACTTAATTGGATGGGTATATTGATGAGTATAATGAATTTAAATAATTAATATAACATGATAATTATTCTGTATAATTAATATACCATCCAATTTCATACCATTTAATCATTATGTGAATGATATCGTCGCTCGTTCGTACGTACGACCTACCGTCTCCATGAAATGATGAGATTCATTCTCCACGTTAATCTTTAAAGAATGATTATAAAGTATATATAAAAATAATAATGAAATATATGACATAATAATTATGACGAATTTATCTATCTATATATATATCATTTAATTTCTTCCATTCAGTTCAATAAGGAAACAAAAATAGCATTCATGTGTACGTACGACCTATTGTCTCCATGAACGGTGAATTCCATTTCATTTATCTATGTATTATATATATATATATATTTCTATACTGAATATTTATGATATATAAATAATTTTTTAAATTTTTGAAGTACTTAAATCATGATCTAAATAATAATATCAAGAATAACAAGTCAAAACACGTATGATAAATCAAACGATTATTACCCAAAATGTTGCTTTACCATGGAATTGATAAATTAATGGGTAATATAAAGTCATAAGTGAATCATATATGATATCATAAATTTTATTATGGTTCTGTTACAAGTTAATAATGTGTTTAAACCCACTATATATGAGTTTCAAATACATACGAAGCACATTGGACCTAAGGTAAGGGTTAATTTCTCTATCTCATTATTTTCACAGATTGTTTATATGTAAGTATTTAATGGGGTATATTTCTCATCCAAATCCATGTTTCCTAAATATATTATATTATTTCTATTCTTCTATGTATATTTAAGGTCATTTTTACCCATGTTTTACTTGTACTACATGGTTTGGAATGAAAATTTCTTTCATTTACCATACAAGTTACTTTTTGACTTCTCTGAAAAAAGTACGAGGAGAATGTTTTTTAACTTATACAGTAAAAATTGTTTTTTATGATTTTATAATTCCATATTTCCATGAATCTTACTCAACAATATTTATAGTTTATTTTCAACTAAATTTTTTTCTTTTAAAATTCCATGGAATTTTGATAAAAGAAAATGTTTTTGATGAAGAAAGGATATTTTCCTCAAGAATTAAAGTCAAGTGTTTTTTTAAAATTATTTTCCATCTAAGATGAAATACGGTTATGTTTCTATCCCTATTATCACTTTGATTTTATTGTTTTTATGAAGGAGTTATTTTTATGAAATCTATTTATTTTATATGGATTATGTTATGATGGAATGATGTTTAAGAACACTATTTTATTTCAGGAGTTATGCTATGATGAATGATTTATGTTTTTGTGGAACATGTAAGAATGATTTCATTTTGAGATGTTTGGGACCTATATATCCCTCCAAATCATTGGGTAAATATTTATATCTCATTATATAGACTTGACTAGAATGGTAAGTAAACATGGTTGAGTAATACATGGCTGTAACAACAAGTAAATCCAGTTCATTAATACAGGTCTAGAATGACAAGTAAATCTAGTTCAGTAATACATAGCTATTGGTTCAGTAATGGAATTTTTCCACTATGATGGTATTGGAATAAATTCCTTGGTTACTATGGAAATCATATTATGTGCTTATTTTTTTCCATGATTCCATGTTTTATGCCAATACTATTTTACAATGGTTAATGTTCATTTATGTTCTATGGCTTATGTACTAACAAGATTTATTTTATGATTCTGGATTTTGATGTTTAAACTTTATGTTCATGTTTTTTACATTCTTATGTTTATGGTTGGTTTTATGTTCTCCATGTTTACCCTTATTTAGAATTTGAGCTCACCCTTTTTATGTTTTATTTTCCCGAGGATATAAAGAAAGGTTTTAGATAGGAAAGAAGGGGAAGATCTTTATGGGAGATATTGAAGATCTTTCACTAGGTTAGAAGATTATGTTCCATGTTTCCAAATACACTAAATTAATACGGTCTTTAGGCGTATTTTTGTTTAATGTATTATGTATTCTGTAAAATAAATGTAATGTCCATGTACCTCAATCATGGGGTTCTATATTCACCCTTAGTGATAATGTACTAATTGTTATAATTAGTAAAGGTAAATCAAGAGTTGGATATGAAATTTCGGGAATTTCATAAGAGGTTGATTGTAAGTGGTTCTATTTTAGATTGGGATTTGGATATACATGGATTAATTCTGGTTCATGGTAGGGTGATGGTTCAATATTCCATAATAAAGGAGATGATGAGAGAGTTTCATGCTTTGCAGTGGGAAATACACCCAAGGTCAACCAAGATTTATCGTGATGTTAAGTTGTAGTTCTAGTATCCTAGAATGAAGAGAGATATCATAGGCTTTGTCTCCAATTATCCAACTTATAAGAGAATAAATTATTATCATCAGAGAACTATAGGGTTACTACATCCACTTGAAGTGCCTATAAGAAAGTGGGATGAGGTGACCATAGACTTGTTTATGGGTTTTCCTAGGATCCCGAGGGGTCGAGACACCATTTGAGTTATAGTGGATCTGTTGATTAATGTGGATCACTTTATACTGATCCAAAAGGCAATTTTAGTTGATGATATAGGAATAATATATGTCTGAGAGATAATGTGTCTACACAGAGTGCCTTAGAGTGTGTATCAGATAGAGGCACTCAGTTTACCTAGCAGTTTTGGTAGGGTTTATAGAAGGTGATGTGTACTCAATTGAACCCAAGTACAAACTTTCATCCTTAGACTAATGATCAATTAGAGAGATTGATCCAGAATTTGGATGATAGGTTTTTAGAATGTATTATAGATTTTGGATGAGCTTGGGATAATAACTTGGATTTAGTAGAGTTCATCTATAATAAGATCAATTATCCTTCGAGTGAGATAGATCCTTTTGAGGCTATGTATGTATGGATTTATTGTTTTTTCTATACTAGAATGAGTCAGGTGAGTGCTCAGTTTTTGGATTGAGTATGGTATTGGAGACCTCAGAGTAGATTCAATTAATTCAAAAGTGGCTAGTTATAGCTCAGAACATGCATAAGTCTTACGCTGATCGAAGTATATGATCCTTTGAGTTTTCTGTGGGAGACAAAGTTTTCTTATGGGTGTCCCCTTGGTTAGGGAATATGAACTTGTGGAGGTAAAGAAAGTTATAACTATGGAATATTGGACCATTCAATAACATATAACACATCATGATGATAAAGTATGAGTTGAATATTACTCCACATTATCAAGGTATCCACAATATTTTCTACATGAAATAGATTTGGAAGTACGAGTCCAATTATGTGTATCTTCTTGACTTAGAGGATATTGAGATAGAGTAGGATGCTTATTTTGTGGAATGAAATATTTTTATAGTAGACCAGAGAATGGATTCACTATAGAGAAAATATATTAATATTGTATGGGTTCAGTGGTAGCATGTTCATATTTAGGAGGAGATGTGGGAGTGGGAGGCTAACATTCAGGTACAATGACTTGAAATTCTCGAGTGGACCAATTAGGATACTTATTGAGGATGACAAGTCATAAAAGGGGGAGAATTATGACACCTATTTTTTAGGTACACATCTATTTTTAAATTTCATATGGCTCTTAATCTTGTTTTTAAGAGTTCTGAGGAAAGATAGAGGAATTCAGGGGGTTAATACTAGGCTAAGGAAGGGCCAAGGGTCTTGTTGTAGTTTTTTGAGATATAGTAGTCTCACTGGATAGTCGATGAGGTTATTGAGAAGATATAATTCCTCCCTAAATCCACCAACTATCTGATGGAGACTATTGACCAACTAGTGGTCCTCTTGTGAAAAAATTATATCTACCTAGTAGCTATTGGGTAACTGGTAAGGGCCAATATTTAGCTGATGGAATTTGATAGATTCCATCAAGGATGCCGAGTTTATAGGTGTTTTTAAAAAAATGATCCTACAATCACTTTTACTTATCCCCTTATGCCCCATTTGACTCTAAATACCCTGGGGATACTCTTTTAAGATTTTTGGGTGCCCTCCCTTCCTTTTAACACCTCTATTTGATGCCTGAATGACAAATCAATCCTTCATTCTTCTTTTGATGAGTTATTCTTCACTCTGGATCAATTACATTCTCTTCTCATTGATCAAAATTGATTATATCCATGAGGACTTTGTTAGATCTAAGGTTTTTGGATTGGTTTAATAAGGTTTTCATTGATTGTTGATAGAATTAACACCTAGATTAAAGGAATTATCATATATAAAACCTTTGGACCAGGATCATTACCAACCGTGGATTATCTTAGAAATATTTTAACTTGAACTACCATTATGATGTGGTTTATTCTGATCCTTGATCCTACAATTATAATTTTTTTAATCAGGATTAGATTGAGGTTTTATTGGTTCTTTTAGACTTAGATGATGACCCTTTCCATGATCCTCATAATTGTACCAAAGGTATGAAACCCTTGAATTTAGAACATGATTTATATGGGTATTTGGAATTTTTTTTGGCATGCATGTGTTTCCCAAAGAAACCTATATATAATTATTGATCACATGGGGTGTGAGTGTATATCCTTGACCTATGCTTAATGTTTAATTGAATGTTTTTTATAACCTATGATTATTTTCTGAAATAACATGATTTTCAACTGTCATTTTAACTTGTATTGTATGTCCCATTATCTATCATATACAATGAGAATGTTTCTTGATCCTATTTGGACTATCCCCTAAGATCGATATTTCTAACATTGGTTGGAATGCACTTGGGTTATCCCAACCTTAGGAATGTGTCACACATGTTTTTGGACCATCTAATCAAGGGAGATGTTTCAGGAGGAAACCCAATGTTCCTTTTTGTATAGTGTCGAAGCAGGTAGTTATAGCCTCTAAGGACCCAAAATATGTTGAAATTATGTGAAATATTATCATTATATCAATACTCTATTTACTTTCATGGAATTCACTTGTATATCTTATGCACTGATTTTAAGGTACGTTGGTGGTATCCTAATGATTCTTGTACTCACAACCTACTTGGGAATTTGGGTGCACTTATAGATTTCATGGATAGGTATCTAATGAATGTATTCAGCCATGTGGTGTACGATTGAGAAAGATAACAAGAGAAAAAAATGAGGCTAGGTGGAATGCAGGATAAATGTTTCTTCTTTTATTTATTGCCTCACTATAAATTGGATATTTTTGGTTAGTTTCTGTTTATTTACTTGACATTCCATATTGATACTACATGGTATGGTTTTATTTTAATATTACAAATACTCTGATGGTTCTTAAATTATTTATTATTTTATTTGTTTATTTTTTATAATTTATTTTATTATACTCTGATGTTGACTTGGTACTGAGGTGATTGTCTACCCAAAACTTTTTTAGGACCTAAATTGTAGTCAATAACCTATTTAATTTAGGTACCTATGCATGATTTTATGTGACACCCTAGACTCAGAGTTGATGGTTCAGGTCAGGGTGTTACATGCCTATTTTGAATTGTTTTCCACTCATTTCAATATATATAGTAGGCTATTTTTATCCATTTTTCATGCCTAAAAGTTCCAATCCTTTCTTCTATATATTTATTCTTAAAATTCACAAATTAATGGATCAAAGTGGTTGAAAAATATCTTATAATTGTTTTAAATGAATCATGAAATAAAAATTTAACACTTAATAAACAAGAGTGAATATCAGTTTGAAATTATCAATTCTGGTTTTGAGTATTTTCATAATTTTGTGATTTTTATATAAAAAATTAATATAAACTAGTGAATAAACTGCACACATCCATAGAGATGGTGTCAATTTATACTTGATGAAAATTTTTAGTGTGGAAACTACACATTTCCCTCTAACTTCATAGGGTTATGATTGTACTTTAATAGCGAGTACTAGATCATTTATCTCTATAAAGATATGTATATTTACTGGTGATCTTGGTTGGGTGTTAAAATAAATAAATAAAATGATGGGGAAAAATATTTGTATGGTTTAAATAGATGAGTTGAAAGAAAATAATCTCATTTTGGTGTTGATAACTAAAAAGATTTATTTCTACTAGAGTGGCCTCTCTTACAGAGGAAATTAGATATCAATAAAAATTACCCCTGTTACCTATAGTTCATGCATTTAAACTAAGTAAGAACTACTTTTTTTACCAATATATACTCTTTCAAGTCTATCTATAAGTCTTTTTAATGAATATATAGGTCCTATAAATGTTTCAACACTCTCATCACTAGAAGACATATGTTTTAAGCTTCATGGTGTTATGCTTCCATTATTTCTCTTTTATTGGTCACATAGATTGGATTCGTTAGGATCTTAATAGTGTGGGAATCAACCATAATTGTATAGTGTTTCACTCTTTTACACTACCCTAACTAAGTTCAATTGTGATATTCCCAATGTGATTAATGGATGGTCAAATTTTGTTTCCACCCCTCATTAAAAACACTCTACATAGAATCAGTTTCACGGATACTCATATGAGTGTGTTAGTTTCCACCTTTTATACCTCACCCATATACATAGTGTACCCATACATTTTTTATCTAAATATGAATTATGTTATTAGATAGAATAATTCTATAAACTATCAAAAAATATTAACAATGTAAAATGAAATAAAAATAAAATCCAACACATATATAAATGAATAGCCTAAGACACAAAATTAAATATAACAATGAGAACAAGGGTTAAGTATGCATAGAAGGTTATTTCAAGAATATAGACATATCCCCTAATTAATTATGTGATTTTAAAAATTTATCTCTCTAATTGGATTCTAATCCTAGTCTATAACCAATATACCTTAAGGTTATATGATATAGGTCTCTAATGGAACTGATCAGGGGTTTTCTAGGGTTGAATAGGAGTAGATCGAGTGTAAGTGACTGGTATATTAGAGTGAAAGGATTAGGTGGAATTTATTTTGAGTGAAAATGGAATGGGTAGGAATATAAGTATATATTAATTCCTTCCTGGGTGTGTATATGGAGAGTATGAAATCATGGGTTCGGGATACCTCTCCTTAAAATGAGAATACCATGACCATTTGGATGACACTACCTATAAATTAATTTTTACCTGATTTTCTCCACACATATATCTTATTTTTGATTAAAAAAGGTTCTATAAGTTCATATTTTTGTTTGTTATATTGAGTGTAAGGGATTTAAGGCCACAAAAAAACTTTTCTCACTTCACCATCTTCTTCCACATATTACTTCAAAAACTAATTACATGATTTGGGAAAAACAAATTTGTATAAATATTTTGCACCCTTGAATATAAATCCATTATAGAGAAGATGATATATATTCCTATATTTCACCATAATGGTTTACTTGAAATATTTTTGAAATTCTAACCAAGTTTTAATTATATGAACTAGTGCACAACTGGATTGTTGGTGGTCTAGGTTTTTAGGCTATATTGTGAAGGGATACACTTATACTAGAGGTTAAAGATATATTACAAAAGGGTTGAGTCTACATAAGGGAATAATGTTATATTCGGAGAGGGTTAAGAATATATTGGAATTAAAAAATGGTATCAACTCAAATTATTATTTATCTTGGTGTATTGAATTGATTTAATAATTAATTTCTCTTTGATATTGATCTTAAGCAATGTTACTGAAATGTTTCCACACATTTATTGGGAATTTGGAATAGATTCTCTCTTGAGGAAGGAAATGGATAGAAATTCATGTAGTTTAGTAGGGTGGCCAATGATATGTGATGGAAATGGTACTGGAATGTTTCCCACTATGTATTTCCTTTAGTAGGAGCCTCATATAACCCTCCCACCTGATACCCTCAACAATAAGGGGTCATCAAATCAATGATGGTAGAGTTAGAGTACCCACTCAATTAGGGGACAATACAAACTATTTATTTAGACCCAATTTTAGTAGGGTATCAAAAATTACCATCATTAGGGAAATAACTAGAACAGAACTAGGAAAACCATTAAAGTTTAACCCATAATGGGTGTCAACCATAGGTATGGGTGGAGCTATCACATCAATCCCTTCCTGTAGCTACCCTTGTTCAAGATTGTATTCATCCAAACAACCCCTAGGGGGTTATAAATATTATTTAATCATTGATAGCTTTATTATAATCTATGTAAGAATAGTGTTCACCAGTTCAACTATAAAGTAAGTCTTACCTTGAATGGGTGGATACGACCCTTACCCCACAAAAATTTTGGTGCCCCATATTTCCAGTATTTAATAGATTGGTGGACCTAGAGAAGATTATAATACATTTAGTGTCACGTTGTTATCCCATGATGGGAACCCCTACACAACAAGAAGCAGTGAAACCTAGGTGATTTGTAGATACCCGAAGGTTGACATACATGGACATAACATTACTTTTGCAGAATACTTAGTACATAACAAAAACACACAAACAAGGACCGTAATAGTTTAGTGTCTTTGGAAACTCAGAATATAATCTTATAATCGTGGTGAAGGATCTTCAATATCTCCCATAAAGATCTTCCCTTTTTTTTCTTACCTAAAACCTTTCTTTATATCCTGGGGGAAAGAAAACATAAAAAGGGTGAGCTCAAATGCTCAGTAAGGGTAAGCATGGATAAAATAAAACATACCATATACAGTTGCACTTAAAAACATGAACATAATGTTTAAACATCCAAAGCTTGAGCAATGACATAAAACATGGAAGTACATAAAGAATAGATCATAAAGGAACATTAATCATGATAAAATAGCATGGAAATAAGACTTTTAATTGTGGAAACCATTATGCACATGACATGATTTCCATAGTAGCCAAGACATTGCTTCCAAGACCATCTTAGTGGACAAAGTCCCTTTCTGAATTGAGTTCACTCCTCGTTCCAGTCCTGTATTACTGAACTGGTTTAACTTTCCGTTCCTTCCATGTCTATCTCATTAGATATAAATCTTTACCCAATTAATTGGAGGGAGATATAGGTCCCACACATCTCATAACGAAATAATTCTTACTTGTGCTACAAAATAAACATACATCATTCATAATAACCCAATAAATAAAATGGGTTTCATAAACATCATCCCATCATCACATAATCCATATAAAAGAAATGTATATCATTTAATAATAAGAAAAGTGAAACCATGTAAATCATAGGGACATTATACTTGAAACATACACATATGAAATAATGTCTCCTTAGATGGAAAATTGTTTTGATAAAACACTTGAAATTAATTCTTGAGGAAAATATCCTTTCTTTTTCAAAATAATTTTATTTTCACAAAATGCCATGTAATTTTAAAAGAAAATGATTTTGTTGAAAATAGTCATGAAATATTTTGGAGGAAGCTTCATAAAAATAAGGCTTTATAAAACCATTAAAATCCTTTCATGCCGTATAAGTTAAAAAACATTCTTCTCATACTTTTGCTAGAAAAGTCAAAGAGTACCTCGTAAAAGAAAGATTCTATACATACCATGTAGTAAAAGTCAAAAATGGGTAAAAGGACTTTAAACATACATGAAACCATTTTTAGGAAACATGGACATGGATGAGAACAATAACCCCAGTAAATACTTACGAATAAACAATCTCGTATAAGAACAAGATTGGAAAAGTTATCCCTTACCTTAGGTCTGATTTGCTTCGTAAGTGTTCGAACCTCATCTTCTTTGAAGCGCCTTTTTGAAACCTCCCATTAGGGAACTAATATTGGTCTTTGAAGAAGAACATAACCTCTAGGATGTTTCAAGGGAAGTGGAGAAGAGAATTGGGCAGGGTTTGTCTGAGCTTGAAGGCTCAAAGTGGTGTGAGGAAGAGAGGGAGGAGGAGCCCTTTTATAAGGGAGGAGAGGGGCACCTTTGGAATTCTTAAAAATATTAATTTATAATAAATCTAACCCCACTTAAAAACCTCCAAAAATGACTCATATTCGAATATTAGATGATATAGGGTTGTAATATCATCAACCAATAATATTTAGACATGTTTGGATCTTATTTTAAACCTTATCATTTTGATTTATCCTTATTTAATCTATTTAAGTTTATTTGTGGTAATAAAATTCTAAATTTTAAATTATAACAAATAATTACTTATTTGTTGTGAATTTTCCATAATTGGTTACTTTATAACATTATAGACAATATAAATATAAATTTATAATTTTTAAATATTTTTGTGATTTTTAAACAATTTTATAATATGTTATTTTTATAAAATAACAATAGTGTCAATTTTGACACTAGTCATTTATTTGAATTTAAATTAAATATATACAGAAGATATTTTCAAAATAAAAGCTTTAATAGATTCATAAAAGGTCATATGTATCTATAAAATTAGTGGATCACATTAAATAGTTCATATAATATTTATTTTATTATTTTTAAAACCATTTATTTGGTTTATCTCTTAATAAAATAATTACTACAACATTTTTGTATAATTTTTTAATATACTTATTTTTGCATAAAAATTAAAAATAAAATCCTATGATGAAGATAAATCTATTAACTTTCACAATAATACTTTTACTCAAATTTATCATCTTAAAATCACAATATTTAAATTGTTAAATTATGAAGGTGAAAACTTTGGCATCATTTAAAATAAAATAAAATAAGTGTCATAATCACTTTTATAAGGCTCCAAATGGTTGTATATTAGGTCATTGGATGATAAAGGTGTAGATATACAGTACCAATAAGTTTTGGTCAGATTTGTGGGCCTTTTAATGGGTATTATTATTTCAATAAAAACTATATTACTTATTTTTCACTTAATAAATAATTTCTGTATCATTAATGTATCACCATTAATGACAATTATTTAATCCCTAAAAATTCTAAATAAATTATCATGATGTAGATAATTTTATTAAATTTATGGAGACTATTAATGTTTGAAGTTTTATGATGTTTATCACTAAATTAAAATTATTATACTTATAATATTTAAGAGAGTGACATGTTGTCACTTTCTTTGGTTTTAATAATAATTAAATTATTTTCATGGTCAAAAGTCCATAAAATGAATTTAATCCGACCATTAGGTTATATGGGTCTACTTTTAGCCATCCCATAGAATTTTGACATGTGTTAGGGTAATTTTATAATATTATATTTACCCTTAATTACCCGAGTTACCTTTAACTATGGTAAATAAAATTTACCGTAGTTACTATTCATTATCCCAAAAATAAAAAGTAGCTTATTAACATAATTTGGACCCACTGATTCCAAATATGGAATCCAGTTTTCCAAATTCAATAGACAAAAGTTGCATAAATTAAATTAAAATTAATCCCGTTGATGGAAGAAAACGAGTTTTTCTTTAAAACATTGTAAAAGATTGAATTGATTTAACCTACGAATTTAATGTAAAATCAATGATAATGAAATAAATTATATTAAATGGTAAAAATATATTCTGTTTATACTTTCAAACCATTAAATATTATAATTTAACCATATAAATTATTGCGATGAAAAAAGTTGTTTTTAATTAAAATATAGCGTGTTTTTACTATTCATCAAAATATGAAAGTTACCAGAATAATATGAAAAATTTATCCAAAGTAACTTTTTATTTCTTGATTCCAAATAAGAATTTTATTTTGTCAAATTGAACTTATAAACATGTCAAAAACTATATTTAAAGTGGGTGCTCCATCAAAAGGTGGAAAAACTACATTTTCTGAAAAATACTTATTTTACCCGAAACATTTATTTTGTTCTTATACCATGTTCTAGAAAATGTGTAAGATGAATAATAATGTTACAAAAATAAAAATTTAGTTAATACTATTCATAACGGCTAGTTCATAATATTATTATATTAATATATTGTTGTTTAGTAAAACCCGGTATTGCGTACAACACACGCTATCAAGGAAGGTCGCGATTGCGTGTAACGCAAGCCAAGTTAGGGTTGCGTGTTGTGCAAGAATCCTTCATTGTTTTGTATAACAGGATCCAACCATATTTTATTTATACATTGAATATATATATATATATATATACTCAATGTTGCGTAGAATAAATATTATCAAAATTGTGTGTAACACGATCCAAGAATAGTGTTGCGTATAACGCAAGGTAATCTTGGTGTAGCATACAACACAAGACATTAATGAAATTAAAAGAATATTTTTCATAAAATCTCTGGGTGTTACATGCTTTATACAAAAATTTCATGGTCTAGCCTTCCTATGTATACCAATTTTCCAGCTCAGTAAATCATAGGATGGGAAGATCTCTATCAACAGTTTCTCTTTAAATTTATCTCAATGATAAAGAATAAAAAAAATCCTCAACCTCTAGAACAAAAAATTGTGAGAGAATGATATTTTATTGGATTTAATTTATAGGTGGAAAGGGATTTACTACTCTCTAAACCTATAGCTCCCCTAAGAAGTTTTCTCGTCTTTATGTATAGAGAATCTTCGTGATGAGTTGTGAATGAAACTCATCAATATAAAATATATAGAAGGGTTTCCAGATCTTGTTTTAGTTTCTAAAACATTGGAAGATTCCATATTGAGAATCAATACCAAGTCCTAACTAATTCCATTAGCTTAAGGGAAGAGAAAAGGGAAAACAGAGGCAACTTCTGTCATTCTTAAGATATTCCCTATGTCAGGTCCAAATTTATAACCCATAATATATCCTAAAACACCCCATCCAAAGCATCATAAAAAACAACCTCATCCTCAGGATGAGTGAAAGGTACAATGAAAAAATTAGTTTGAGTAATAAAGGAATAAAGTTTATTTTTTCTAAGATGAGAAAGTCCCTGGCTACTGCATAACATATTTGGAGAACAAATTACTCTACTTGGTAAATCCCAAGAGGCTTAATTAGTTTGGTCTTGATGACCTTCCAAACTATTTCTCCTTTCATCAGAAATTGGGGAAAACTATATAGAAATTATTTATTTTCTAATACATCTAAAAAAATGGTGGAATCTAGGCAAGTGAAGTTGGGAAAACCACCAACATGAGTGGCATGTGTTTCCAATGCTTCCTCAAAAGAATAAGGTTAATGGAAAGAAGTTATTAGAAAAGGTTCATAGATTTTTAGTGATTAGATGACTATGAATATAATCAATCAAACTCATGATATCCTCAAGGAATAGTAGAATAAACCAATTTTTACCCAAGTTTATCCTTTAATGGAATAACCAACATCTTCATCACTACAATCATTAAAAAACAACACTCCAATAAGTGGTATAGTCAGAAAAGAAAAATTAAAGTATAGGAAGACAAGCTTGTATAGATGAAAAAATAATACATTACTCTCTCATACTTTATACCTCCATCTGAGATGACATGGGAACCACCCCCCAAATGATACCATAAGATTTAACCTGCCATAAAGAATCCTCATTGGATGAATAATTAATCTTTAGTTCCATCAATGTCATTAACTTAATGGACCCCTTCCATGATTATGAGTCTTTCCATGAACCTGATTTTTTTTTCACCAGATTGGAGAACAAGAGGAATATTCCACAAGAGATGAGGGTATAGGAGAAGGTGCAGTCATGAAAGAACTCAATACTCTATTCTCATCCCTACTCAAAAAATCTATGTCACCGAAACTCATGGGAGAGCCCTCTAACGGGCTCAAAAGAAGTAGTGAAATTCCACCACATATTCTTGTATTTTCCCAAAATTTATTATCCTAGAATATCGACTATAAGGGTGTCAAATTTTCTGACCAACTTCGCAAGAAGGAAGACCTATTCGGCTTAACCCACCAAGGAAAAGAGAAACTTTAACTCATGTTACAAGGGATGATATACCTACATCAAGTACTTCATCCCATAAATAACTTGTGAGAGAGATGAATCAGGCTTGTAATCAAAGATATTTATCCCAAAATTATAAAATTTTAAATAAATTGTGCTTGATGATGGAAAGGTTGTTGATCTTAGATGCTATAAGTTTATTGAAAGTCCTCTAGGAAGCACCAATAGAGGATTTTCTAATCCCTTAGGAGTTTAAATATGTGGTTTTTACTGCTAAATTGTATAATAAAAAGATTAATATTTTATAATTCCATGAAATTATCTTTTTCATTGAGTAAGAAAAAAATTCTATTATATAGGGTCACATTAGACACTTGTATGTGTCTGGTAGGATAAATGATGTTGATATCCAATGAGCTTTAATTCATAATAGACCAGGAGTTAACCTCATTCTAGTTCAAACACTTCATTTAATGGGCTATAGTGAGTCCAAACTTTACACTTACACTCTAACATGATAGGGTTATGAAAAAAGTGAGAAAAATCCACTTGGAAAATTAAATCTCATAGATTAGTTTTTCTACCTTGTATTTGACTCGAAATTTCTGGTTGTTTGGAATGATACGACCTTTAATTCTATTCTAAGAAAGCCTTGGTTGCATTGACATGTGGAATTCACCTCATCATACCACCAATTCATTAAGTACTACATTAATGGGAAAATTAGGATGTTTCATGGTGATAAATCCCCATTTGAATATTGAAAATCATAATATATTGATGTAGGATTCTACCAGAGGGAAGGAAAACGACCCATGACTAATGGTTTCACTCAGGTCACTTCCTAAAATGGTCTAGAAACAAACACATCCAATACCTTTAAATATATAAATGAAGAATATGTTTTTCCCATTAATCATATCAAACATATGATTCTAGATATAAGAACATGTTCAACAAAATTTAAGATATCAGTTATGAAAATTGAGCCCGACAGTGCCAAAAAGGTTGTCGAAACTCTGAACAATGGTAAAATATTAGGTGATAATGCCCTTATTTCATCCCTTAAGATTCAAAAAATCCCTACCTTGTTAGATAAGTTATAAAAATATATTATTCTACACAAGATAGTGAATATAATTCTTATCGATACCTCATCTCCCCTTCAATGATTCAACGAAACCCTACATTATCAGTCAGGTAGGAGGAAGTTATTTCAACTTACAGATGTTAAAATATTGAATCCTCTATGAATTATAATTAATTTACTTCCTCACCTATTTAACATCATAATAAATAGAAATATTAAGAGTTATAGTAAGAGGAAGAGGAACATGACCTTAGGGATTTCCCTCCAGTATTTGAGGAAGGTGTGTCTACCACTATTGATAAACTTAGAAAAATAAACCCAGGTTTAGAGGAGGAACCAATAACCACAATAATTAGAACAACCATTTATTCCAACGAATACATGGTGTATAAATCCTTTATAAAGAAAAATAAATACATGTTTTCTTGTAATTACATAGAAATTCTCGGGCTCGATCCTATGGTTCCAACTTACCACTTGAGCTTGCCAGAAAACTATCGGTGTTACAAATAGGAATCTAGAAGGAAACACCCAACTCATGATGTAAAAATTTAGGGTGAACTGGATAAGATTATTAAGGTAAATATCATTTGATAATTCCAATATCCAAAATTTCTAGCCAATATAGTCTCGATAAAGAAGAATAATGGGAAAATCAAAGTTTTTATTGACTTTAGAGATCTCAACCAACATTGTTCAAAAGATTATTCCCTAGTTTTTATCAAAAAACTACTGATTGATTCTACATCTAGATATAAGTAACTTTCCTTCATGGGTAGATATTTAGGGTATAACTAAATTTAGATGACCCTAGAAGATGAGGAAGCCACCACCTTGAGATCACCCCAAGGTGTGTAATGCTCCCATGTAGTCCCCTTTGGTTTGAGGAATGCTAGATATACATACCAAAATTCCATGAATCACATATTAAAACCCTTTTTGGAGAATTCTATCAAATTCTATATCGATAATCAGGTGGTTACATATCAACAATTTTCTGCCCTCCTTACTGATCTTGAGACAATCTTTGATAAACTACAACAACATAGCCTAAAAATGAATTCCTTGAAATGTGATTTTGGAGTTACCTTCAGAATTTTTTTCATCTTCAGGGTACGACATCCTGGAATCAAATTCAATCATGAGAAGAAAAAATCTATCCTTGAGATTTTACCACCTAAAAACCTCAAAGAGTTGAGGGGGTTATAAGAACACCTCACTTACATTCAGTGATTTATAAAAAATATACCAGGAAAGTTTTTTTTTCTTCACCAGGTGAATGAAGAATAGGGTGAAATATTAAAGGACTAAAGACTATTAGGAATCATTACATAGTCTTAAGAAATATCTTTTGAGTCCACCAGTGATGATGCTTCCTATTGAGGGAAAACCATTCATTTGTTATGGGATAACCTTATAATGATTGGTAGATTATTTCCTAGAAAAAAAGAATTACATCAGGAATGAAAACTGTCTATATTAACTCAGTTGAACCATGATAGATACCAAAAATCATTATTTATATATTGAGAAAATACATATGGTGTCAATATTTGTGGTTCATAAGATGATACACTACCTAAAACACCATAATGTTCATTTGGTATCTCATAACATCCTTATTAAATACATCTTTTACCATAATATGTTGAATGGATGATTGGAGAAATGGGTGTTCATATTGTAGCAATTTAACATTCATTTCATGCATTAGAAAGTGGTAAAAGGACATGAATTAGTAGAATTCCTTACAGAACACCCCTTTGCATAAACATCATTGTTTAAAACTGAATTTCCAAATGAAGATATATTCTCTTGATATGGGAGATGTATTTTGATGGTGCATCCTAAATCCTAATAGGTAAGATAGTGGAAGTCCCCAAGCTCATTAAAGTTGATTTGGGAGTCATGATCATATCCCCAACAAATGAAATCTCACTTACTCTTTCCTATTGTTAGAAGGTTACACAAAAATGAGGAAGAGTATCAGACCCTCATCATAGGGATAGAACTGACACTTCAAATTATAGTGGACAACTTGAAGGTAAGGGATGATTTATAATTTGTAATAAAGAAGATCAACAATTATTGTTACATAAAAATGAAGATATAACACCTTTCTTAACTATGTCTAAGGACTAATGGTAGAATTCACCTGATAACTGATGTTGAATCACATCCAATGATCATAAAATTCCTAACATGATGCATTGTAAAATACATCCATTGATTTAATAGATCCAAACCGTGATGAAAAATTCATCATCATTGTGCTCTTTCTAATGGTGTTACCTTTTGTTCGTTTTTACATGGAAGAAAATAATGAGGTTAATTCCATACCTAAACCAAACACTCCTGTAACTGGTTAGATTAATCCCATTGTGTACTACCTTGAAAATATAATACTCCCATTAGATTTAGATAGAAAATAGAATAATAAAAGATAAGAAATTAACTTTACTCATTATAAAATACCAATTCACTTGAAAGTCCTATATAAATGGGGATTCAACATAGTACTTCTTAGGTGAATTAATGCATAAGAGACTATTCCTATCATGAAGGAAGTACAGACAGGGGCTTGTGGAACCCACCTATCATGGTTAAAGCTTTACCACTAAATCTATAGGCTCAGAGACTTCTGGACTTCAATAATGTAGGACTGCCAAAAATTTACGAAATTTTTTTATTCCTTCCAAGTGTATCCCAACTCCATTCATCAACCCCCGAAGTTGCTACACACCACCAAATATTATAGTAATTTTTTCATATGGGGAATGTATGTTTTAGGGACATATCCTCTAGTAATGAAAAATAAATTTAAATACAAGCTTATTACTACTGAATTCTTCTTCAAATAGGCTGAAAAAATACCCCTCAAAGATGTTGGGACCAAAAACATTTTAAGCTTCATGAAATCTAATATCATTACTATATTTTGTGTCCCTCATACAATACTAATGGAAAATAGTATAAATTTCTTTTCATCTGAGTTGGAAAGGTTGTAATAGGGATATACTATCAAATCTAACCATTCATATCACTATCATGTAGTGACTAATGGAAATATATAGGTCTTAAAAAACACATTATCAAATATAAACTAGTAGGTGGTGGATAAAGATAAAAAATATTCTCTTGAAAATATCTTTCACACATTGAGGGATTATCATATTATAGCCTGCACCACCACACATGACACCCTATATTTACTAGTGTATGGGATGGAAGTATTACTTCCCATTGAGGTCCAATTTCCCTCACTTCACATTCCTAGATATGATTAGCTATGCACATATGATCAATACCAAAAATAATTGGGTAAATTAGAGAGAATTGATGAGAAAAAACTATATATTTTTAATCACGTATAAGTCTATAATAGTTGGATAACATGGGATTTTAACAAGAAAGTTTGCATCTGTTCATTCCTCTAAGGAGAACTGGTACTGGTCCTCAACAACCTAATGATACCTTGGAAGAAACCTACAAATCTTAAACCAGAGTGGGAAAGACCTTATTCCATACACAAGGTCCACTCTAATGAAAATTATTCCTTGATCTATATATTTAAATATCTTGTTATAATCCCTACCAATACAAGGTTTATCAATACATACTTTGTGTAATCATGGATAATAGTATTTGTCACACAAACCTAAAATAAATGAATTATGGTCTAGTTTCATGACCTAAAACTAAAAGTAAACTATAATATGATCTGTATGAATTTAAAAATACATAACCTAACATCATAGTCACAAGATGTTAAACTATATGACAACATCCTTACTACATGATGTAAAATTTCATGGTTCACATCCCTACTGAATGATGTAAAATTGAAAAATATTTTGGTATATTCTTGAGTGGATCACAATTCTTGGTGCTGGTATCCCACTACACCGTCAACCTATCCTTCTTCAGAACTATATACATCTTGATTCCTATTCAAACTTGATATGTAGTGATGGTTGGGTCCCTTAACCTATGACCAATTATAGTAAGATAAAAATAGGATCACGTGACCCTTTCCTCCTGTATATGACCCAAGTATATGTAGGATCTATTAATTTAGGTTCCCTCATTCAATATCCCATTAAGGAAACAAGAATGTATCCTTACACGCATGTGATCTAGATCTATGCAGGTAACCTCAAACTCCAAGGTTGATTCCAGTACAAATTATTCCTTTATTCTCATATGCATCCCTTCCACATATCATACTCCTTGTCCTGAAAAAATTCGGACCTCCATAGGCTTTCCCAAGCCATTGGTAATAGAATTTATGATACCAAAGGACACCTATGTTTTGACTATACATTATATTCCTTAGTCTGGACTTTCATAAGATACCCCCAATATGGACTTTCAACCAGAGAAACCCTTATCTCAAGGAGAAACCTCTTCTGTCTCTGTACACCTCTACCAAATCACACTGGAAATTGATTTTAAAACATGCTCATGGTCACTCATTATATACTTGTCCCATATCACTTCTCCTGATCCTAGAATCCCCAAGATCTTGGTTTAAAATTTATATCATCCCATCCAAAGCATATCAGAACATTTTTGGCATGGTAAGTCCTATGATCATAATTGTTTCCATATTTATGATCCTGGTCATATGACCTAAAACTGAATGACACTATTCATCCTTACCGAATGACTTTAAACTAAATATAAGTCCTTGTTGCATAAACCTAAAAGGCACAACCCATATCATCCTAGTCACAAGGCATTAAACTATATGACAAAATTTTCAACACATGATGTTTAAATTTAGTCTTACCCTATGAACCAAGTATATAATTCCTTGGGAAACTAGTTCGGGAAGCCTTGGTTCATAGACACAGGATGCCTCTTGTGAGATGATTTTCGTAAATCCTAGATAGTGTTTATAGGACTCTATTCCCTCTTTTACATGTTAGGTAACCTTTATCATTACCACATAACATTAAACTACATGTTTAACATCCCTCTTATTCGACATTGAGATGCTTCTAGAACAATGTAAGGCTTGATTATCACCCTTATGGGATACATTACGACACCCAGATCCTATATCCTAGTCAAACCAACACATGATAAAAATACACCTTTCCTTTATTTCAATATCATCTATGTGTTTAAAGATAACTTTTCCACTCCTTGATTCTCACACCAAGCATAGATAACATGGGATTGTGAATTTTGGTAAGGGATTCCCCACATGATCGAGGCATATCGGTTTACATCCTGGTTAACATGGTCCTAAATTCAATATTTTAAAAGGCACACCAAATTTATTTACCACATGATGTTAAAATACATGGTTAATTTCCCTTTCATGATATAAAACTATGAATTTCTATGGCCCTCACCTGAGAGTACCACTACCCTTGGTGCTGGTCTCCCACTACACCTCCATTCAAGATCTACATGTTGCTTGACTCTCACTGTTATGAGATATATAGTGACACATGGATCCTTTATCTGGGGGAAAATGTAATAATATATATATATATGTATATATATATATATATAATTTTCCCTCCTTACATGTGGTTCAGACCCATGTAAGGAATGTTCATTCCCATATCTACGTGTAGGTTTATTGTTGCATTGAGGAGAAACTTAGTGAAATATGGATATTATGTATTAGCCCAAATGTGGTTAATATTTCTCCCTCTTAGTGCATGGGTCAGACCCACATAGGGAGAATTTCTCCCATTCTTGGCTGAATTTGGCATAAAATGCTTCTTTTATAATCAGAAATATTCCTTATGAAAATAAAACTATGTGTCTTGGGAAGTCTGGTTCTCCATAATATTTACTCATCCATTGGTAATATAATTTATAATACTAGAGGAAACCTTTATTTGACTATGAATAATACTCTCTAGTTTGGCTTTGTATAAATCACTTGTAGCAGGGTTTGTCCACCAGAGTCTCCTTCATCCTTAAGAGAAAACTCTTCTGTCTCCGTGCACCCTAAAAACATCATACTAGAAACCACTTTTCAAACATGCTCCATGATCATTAGTTATATACCTGTTCCATATCATTTTTTGGATAAAAAATCCCCTATATTGTGGCTTACAACTTTACCTCTTCATTATTGAAAAAACAATTAAAATTTCTTTGTCAGATTAGAAAATTACTAATCTTTCAGTCAAAGCTAAATAATATTAAATTTCTTCCCTCAAAATCATTTCTATATGAAATTAAAATAAATGTCCCACATCCTGTTCACACAACATTAAACTGTAGGATTCTTAAACCCAGATCTCAGAGGATCCTTTCCTTCTGGTGTAGGCCATCCATCACATCTTCTTAAAGAACTATATATGAATTGATTCTCTCTTCATTAAGACATGTAGTGATTCTTGGATCCCTAATCATAGGACCATACATATATTAAGAAAAATTAACCTCTTCATATTCGATTCAGATCAATACAAAGACTTGGTTTCCAAGAACCACATATGGATTGATTCTCATCTCAATGAGATATGTAGAAATTTTAGGATCCTCTATTCAAGGACCATATGCTATTGAAAAAAAAGTATGTGTTCCTCTATTCATGGATGCAACCCTGAATTAGGCATGAAGTTCTAATTTTTTTTAAGACTCCTCTTTTGTGATATTGTATCCAAAATAGAATGCTCACTTCTTTAAATATAAATAAAATTTTTATATCTATATTGGGTGGGGGGGGGGGGAGGGTTCTCATCCATGGCTAGTGTCATCGCAAATTCTTATTTCATTATCAAAAACAATTCTATAAAAAAGAAACCTCCATGGTATTGAGAAATATAGATCTTTATAAACCCATCTTAGTTGTTGGTGATATAGACATTCAAATACAATGGACAAATTTTTTGTGACTATGCAAATTACGCCCCAATCTAGATTTGCATATGTCACCCCCAACAGGGCCTATCAACTAGAGGCACCTTTATCCTTAGGAAAAGAACCTTTAATATCTATACACCCTAAAAAACCATGTTGGAAACCTCTTTAAAACATGATCCATATTTATTCCTTGTGTAATTGTCCCATATCATTTCATCATATCCAGAAATCACATGATCATGACTTAAGACCTCCCTTTTCATACCTAAAAAACATCAGAACATTATTGGCCAGTAAATCACACTGGATTCATTAATCCCATAACTAATTATCAAATATATTCAAACTAAAACCCTAGTTTCATTAGTCTAACTTTCAAGACTCTAAAATTCCAATGAATAGAGGCATAAAAATCATTTTGTTGAAAACCTAAAAAGGGAAACCTAAGAAAAATCCAAGTCTCAATGGATAAATATTATTCATGGTTGAATTAGGAAGCAATTTGGGTGGGGATAAAAAAGACACAAAATTTAATAGGATCCATTATGTGATTTTATAAATATTCCAACTACACTCACTAGGTCTAAATACTTAGGTGAAAATTATATCACCCTTCTATTCTTATAATTGTAATTACAACACATTAAGATAAATTCTAATCCAATGAGACCATTTTAGTGTTATGTTATAATTAATGCTAGGAAACTAATAAATAAATAGATTATAAAGAATAAAATCCATTTCATTTATGGGTTAAAATTACACAGAGCAACCATAAGTTGGAGTCATTTTGTTAGGAGTTATAGATGTTACACAGTATAATACTTGACCTGTCAAATCGTTGCTTGAGTCATACCCTCTATTCATCAAAGCCCAATCAATTGTGGAGAGATAACATCCTAAACACAAGAAGGTTCTTCTTTTCTAAAGTAATGGATTATTTTCCATAGACCAAGAACATCTTAACGTTTTGTTTGAGCTGGAAAATGTATCCCTTAATAGAATCAAACTCTTTCTGAAGGAGCATCATCTGAAGAGATTTATCCTTAATTTGGTATTTAAACTCCTCTACTTCCTTGTAATGATTAATATTTTTCTAAGATAACACATCACTAAAGTTTTCTAATTGGATAAGAAGTTGTGCCTAATTTTGTTTTCAACCGTTTATCTTAGTCCCAATGTTGGAAAATATCCTTCATGGTATGATGGATTGATTAATAATCAAATATTCCATACCCTAAAGTGGTGAACATGGTCTGAAGCTGGCAAAATTATGAGGGAAAGTATTCAAGAGGAATATAAAAAACTATCCTCCAAATGTCTTTTTATAAGAAATGATGTAAGATGTGAAAAGAATCATGGGGGTATAGGTCTATCTTGAAGACACTGTCAGAGGAAGAGACATACCCTAGAATCATCTCACTTATGGAAACAACTTGTATTTTCAATTTGGTAGTAGTATTTATCTCACCTTTCACCATTGTTTGAGATAGGATGGAACCCCCCTTCATGTTGGACCATTGGAGTCGATGGTGCTAAAAGATAAATGAATTATACTCCAACATATGGAGATAGTAAAGTGAGAGTCAAAAAGTTGATCAAAGTTTCTAATGGAACTCACCCATTGATGAATAAACTACTAGGATTGATTCCTCTCTAAAATACCCCATCACAATGGTTTGAGTAAGGTTTTATTGATGAGAAACATCCTCTTTATTTTTCTCAGTGCCTAGGATGGATGGATCATAAGGATCTACCACTTTTGGACCCTAGACTATTGTTCCCTCCACAATGAGTGAAGGATAGACCTCAAAATCTCTTGAAATGCATCATAATGGAAATGTTTTCCATAAAAAAGCTACATGAATAAGGTATTTATGATTAAAACATCAATAATAATTTATTTTTTGAGAAAATAAAAACTCACATCTTTATAATTTCTTGTTGATTTTGTCAAAATCTCTTAAAGAGTCGGGGATACTAATATTAACTATAATATCATCAATTTTCATTTGACCAGTTCTCATTTCATTAATTAATGCCTCAAACCTTGGGGCAAAATCACCCATGGATACATGTGGGGAATTAGGATTAGGAACTAGCAGAACATCCTCCTTCGATGACCTGAGACTTGATTAGCTTCCCCTGAGATAGCGACATGGTTAATAGTGGTCACTATAAGGTCCTCCAATACCTGATGTGGGTATGAAATATCATGAAAAAGGATATTCATTCACCTTCTATAGAGGGTGTGTATTTTTTATCAAGGGTTCATAACTAATTTGAAGTGTCTCCATTGATCCCTAAGGAATTAGTGCCAAAACCATTTAGGTAGGAATGTGATGAAGATCCTACGAGGGGTAAGCATGGTCAGATATGTGTTTTAGGTGAGTTATATGAGTGAATGACATTATTAATACTTACTATAGTGCATACATATAACAAAATTATTCTCCATTTTATATTTTTTCACCTGAGATGGTGAGGGGACCATGCCAGTCTTCTAAAATGTGGGAATATAATGTGTAAAACCTCCCCACCATTTCTTTTTTTCCATTAATCTTTGACCAAGAGATAACTCCCCAAGCTCATGGGTTGACCCCTCAACTCTGATCGGGGTACCTGTTGAAGTGCATCTTAGAGAGGCTGGTACTAGTGATGCCTCCTTCTTCAAGTCAAAGTGGCCTCTCAGTGGTAATTCCTCTACTTAAAAAAATTATTATGGGTTAAAAAGAAAGGGAAAGAACATTAAATTACCAACATCGAAAAATTCACCGAATTTTTCATGGTATTGGTCAACCACTCCCTCAACAAAACATCGATCCTACATAATGGTTACTCAATTTGAGGGAGGGACCTAATCATTGGTTCCATATACAAACATATGAAAATTATAAATATATTTCCCCACCTCAGCAAAGTTGGTGTCAGGGTTAAGATAAGAGGGTACCCAAATATCCCTAAGTTACGTGATATGTATGTTGTCTAGGAGAAATACCCATATATATTTAATTTCACGGGTTATGCCTTTCCAAGATTAGACCAACATAATACTCACATAATCTGATGTCGATGATTTTGAAAGGAAGGATGACTCGACATCTTTTTTACTTTGAGGTCTTTATAGGTATCTCTACCTAGGAGGGAGGCCGGATAACTGAAGATCGAGTTTCCTCCTGGAGATGATGACTGTATCACATTGGATAAAAATATGTAGTCTTTTCAACTCTAGATAAATCCATAGACTATGTATGAGATAATTTATAAGATTTTAGATATTTTATGTTATCACCCCTAGGCTGATACTTTCAACCATTCTTACCATGAACAATAGTTTTCATAGACTTAACTCGAGGGACACTTATTGTTAACTCTTCTTGAGGGTAGGAAGAAATCCTGGCATTGACATAGCCGAAGTTTAACTCAATGGATGCACCTAGTGGGGGTAGATTAATCGAATATTGGGTTAACTCAAAGGCCATGAGAATCCATAATTACCTAGATACCATTGGGTGTTTCTCAAACCGAACATGTGTGGGGGGCATTCAGATTCTATAGACACTTGAAATGATGGGTGAATTGGTATGGAGAATATGCTTCACATATAACCTCACTATCAATACAGGATGCTAACACAATATATTTTAATGCAATAAAGTATGATCTCAGGTTATCATCACCTTGTCTATTTTCAAAAAATGTTATCGTAGGTGGATCATCTTATGGGAAGAATTTAAAATCTCCCAGTACATTCATATTCTTTTGAGATTCTATATATATCAAAGATAAGGGATAAATAATAGAAAAAATCTGAATGAATGGATAAAAAAGACCTTTATTGACTTTAAATACAAATAGTAAAATATATGAACTAATGTGTGTCACAATACACCCCCTAAACACTTGAAATGGACCTAAAATTTGGTATGGGGCCTTCGATATATATAGGTTTAATAATCACTAGAATATTTTATCTAGAATAGGGCCATTCAATCCTATATTATTCCCCTATGCTCGTTTGGACACAATGAAAATTTTCCTTGACCTCACATTTCCATTAGATTCACGGACTAGTAATAGGTAGGTGATCAACCACATTTCTAGGAAATTGGCCATGATTGTACTTATTGGGATATCAGACTTGACAATATATCCCCATCGGTTATACTATCCTTACTCCAACATAGGCAAAAAGTTTCCATGAATTATTCAATTCTTCAATGAAGGGAATATTTTTGGGCACTGGCAACTAGAACCCTCTCCTAGCTACTCCAGGAAGGCCTTCATCAAAGTCTCAGAATGAATATCACCCCTTGAGCTAGGGTCATTTTTTAGAACCTTCTAGGCTAACTTTAATAGCTCTCATACTAAATTTAGTGTCTTTTTAATGACATTTTTTTGTCACTTTGGGTGGGATAATATTTTCATACATTTCTATGAGAAAAGGGTCTCCTGAAATCTTATTGGCATACCATATGCTAATTTTGACTTCATCATGTGTCAGATGGAAACTATTATTCTAAGGGATACATCAAATCAACATCTCATGGATTTTGTACAAATTATTATACATGTATATCTAAGAAACCTATGCAGTTTCGTAAATCCTTACTTATTTCAACTAGGTTTTGAATTTTGTGAAATTTTGGTTAACCCATTATGCCTACATTTGTTCAGGTTTGACTCCCCATCTTGAATAGAAGCCATAATCCTCCTTCCATACTTTTTATTTATCTGTATTGGAAGTGTGGAAGATCAAAAAGTAGTAGTTAAGCATTGATTATGGGCTGTGAGACATAAAATATAGGGAAAAAAAACTATGATGAATGATGCATGATGCATGAAAAGGGCACTGTTATTTTATTAATGAATACACCTATGAAAGAGATGTTAATAATAGTATAGTTAGTGTACTCCTGGAACAAATACATTGATAAATATCTCTACGAATTTAGGATTAATGCATATTTCAGAAGACCATGGTCATACATCAACGACTAATCGCTTAGTGGGAACTCACACTGGTACTTATTCAAGTATTTTTCTATGTTTGGAAGGGTGGATTCACACATATGATAACAATCTTTCTCGACGACATCTATAATTTCCTTCACATGTGAAAAAACATGATCATCAGAAATCCTTTGTGTTTACATTGTAAATATAAAAAATAAATAATACTAGGTTCATTATCATCAAGGACATAGTTTTCAATTTTCTTTAAACAGATAAAATTTAACAAAGAAGTGACCTTGCGTAGGACACTCACTCAAGTGACCCCATGAAGGTTACTCACTCAAGTGACCTTGTGCAGGTCACTCACACAAGTGTTTAGCATGTATACCGAATGTACATGAGAGGATAATAACAAACAATAAATGGGAGGATAGATTCCTGAAATAATTTCATTGAGAGAGAAAAAAATAGTATTAAGGAAAGGAGGAATTCTTTAGGCATGTGACCCTATTTATAAATGGATGACAGCCTATGTGGATAGCCTGTATAGCTGACATGTATGAAGGATCTCCATGACTTACCTACATGGGGGGAATCCTTACTTGATATTACATATCTCTATTTCATTCCAGAAGTAGTGATGTTTGAAGAGATCCTAAAGGAACATGAGAAAATGGAAGTTAGTGAGTGAAAGATTCATCATCATCCATTCTTCTCTACCTCAGGATCAAATCCTCTTATTCCAACCATACCCAATCCCTAGGGTGAAGTTTTTGAAACTATTTTTTTACATGGGGATGAAAATATTTAGAGGAGAATACCTCAAGTAGTAAAAGAGATAAGGGGATCCCAAGAGCTCACCCACATTAACTTTCATGGGCCCCACCTGCACACTTACAGGCTCAAATAGATGCACTTGGGCAGCCTAGAATGAACATCCAATACCTGTGAAAGGACGTTGTGTGAGAAACCTACGTGATGAACCTACAAAGATGGTATCCTTTACCTAAGGTCTTGGGTTTTATTATAAATAGGACTCTTGTGATCATTATTTAAGATAAAAGAAGGATAACGAGACTAATTGAAGCTCTGTTCTCCCAAGTCTCCCTTCCAAGTCCTCAAAACCCTCAGATAGTGCCTTAAGTCTTCAAAAGAAGGTGAAATTTTTACCGATCAATGTATTAAGCCCCATCAAGGTTTATAATACCAAAACAATTAATAGGAAACACACATAGTAAAAAAACTATTGTTAAGGACCGTTTCATCACTCAAAACATGATCACCAGTCATCCAAAGACACATGAAGAGACCCTTGGATCCTAGAGAAAGGCCTCTCCAGAGTTCTGTTTCCTAGGTTTTAAATTTCCCAAAGGAATATTTAAATTGACCAGTTACACATTACACAATAAATCTTCATCTCTACCAGGACCCACCGATGCAAATCTCCTTTGGCTCACCTAGGCCCACCATATATGAACCACCTTCAGTTCTCCTAAGCCTCACCTGTTTGAGCCACCCTTTAAGACCCCTTTCATATAAGAAATGGTATTACACCTCTTTCCTTGGATCCCTTGTCTGAGGGGAACCAATCCCGATCCTCCTCCAATGCCTCTAGATATGCATGATTTGAGAATAGGTAACATAAGAGTTTCCACTTGATTATTCATTACGATGGTAATGGGGTCCCACATTTATCCTACCTAATTAGTGGAACACTCAAAGTGTTATAAATTATACATTACTATGGTAACAAGGGTCCCAAAATTATGGATAATGATGTGTACCTGAGGTTTGAAAACAGGATAGGATATGGGAACATCCAATCCTCATACCTTCCATATCACCACCCTCATCCACCAGCAGATGAAGAAGATTATATGGATTGTCGGATCTTGCACTTCCTATTATTTCTCACTCTAAGAATGACTCATGTGTGATTATTGGTTAGTGGAAATCATGTCATCAAAATGATAAAATACCGATCCCACTAGAGATTACTTTTTCATATATTCCTCTCACCTTGATAGGGGACTCATATTTGGTGTAATCCTCAAATTCATGTTATCACCATCTTAAAGGGACATATTCCCTATGAGAAAAACCATTAAAGAGAAACATTCCCAATAAAGAAAACAATGGACCTCCTCTGTAGGTGTAATACCCAGCTTTTCAAACATTGTAGGCCTTGATTCTTGTTTTCAAAGGACACATAAGAAGCCTTCTTGAGGATGAAACCGAGCTCCTCCAATTAACCCTAACACTATATAGGCCATATCCAACCCAGGAGGTTACATCCCTTCCAAGTTCCTTGATCTATTTCAATTTAACTCCAACATCCACCTTGAATAGTCACCTTTTGAAAATACTTCCTTGCCATATAATATTAAACTAAATGGTTTGGTCCTTGTCACATGACCTCAAAAGGTAAGATGTGTCTCATTAAGTGTAACTGAACTATGTAGGTTTTGATTCCATTTAAAAGAGTATATAGGAAGAGATTTTCATTGTCTTGATACCAAAATCAAAAAAATTCCCATATTCTATGAGGATTATAAATTCTATATCTCCTCATAATGTGGCTTAAAACCAATATCATAATAATTAATTACATAAGAATATCTAATTTGTATAAAAATATCTCCATCAATAAAGAACCTCGAATACATACATATGATTATGGATCCAATACATTCTATAAATAGATTGTGAACATAAGGGTGAATTTTTTCATATTTTGTATTTAATAAAGAATTAAAAAAATTCATCTTACATTTATATGCGAGTCTAGAATTAGGCAATAATTCCCCCCAAAAGCTGTGACAAGCCCAACCTCCCATCCTCTCTACCAATGTGAGTCCCTAACTATCTTTGGAACCATTTAACAATTAAAAAATACCATTGGAAATTAGGTTATTGAGACATCATGAATAAGGGAATCATTGGGTGGTCTAGTTCCATGAATAAACCCCATTGAAAACTGTATAGAAGGAATTTTTTGAACGAAGAAAGGTTTTAATACGTTACATGTGTTAATATTAAAATAAATATTTCTTACACATATAAATTTAATCTGATAGAATTAATTTCATATTTTGAAATAGTGGGTCCAAATTAGGTAAGAATTTCCATTTTAGTTTTGGGAATAAAATACGAATTAGTTAAGGTAAAAACTAGTTATTTTAGTAAAATCCAAAAGTGTAATAAGGGTTAACTAAAGGAGTAAAGGCCTACCTTGTTAAAAAAATGTTTTTAATTTTTTTGGTGAGTGTTTTATAGAATAAATATTATCTAAACTCCATTATATTTAATTTTTGAGTCTTTTTGACAGGTGATGCATGTGTTCTATTTATATTAAGTTGAAATATTTACCAAAATTCCATTATCACCACTTATAAACAGGGGCCTCTCAATACCCCTTGAAGACAACTCCAAAATTTCAGTTTCATATTGAAACTCTTCGCTATTTCCTTACCCTATAATCCTATTTAAATTAATTTATCTTCTGGTCATAAGAATTTATTATAATCCCTCCATTTTTAATGAGTAGTCCAAGGGAAAACTCATGTCCTCAACAATATTCAAGCACTTTAGTGGAAGTTAAATTTTTAGGTAAGGGTTTTTTTGTATGTTTTTTTAAAAACATATGACATATTTGATATTTTAAACAATAATTTATTTTATATGGTTTATTTATTACCCCACTACTTTAAAGTATAATGAATATATTTCATATTAAGATATTTTAATTTCCATTTCATGGTATCCCTCTTAAGTTTTTTTGACTCTTATATTACCATTACAGTAAGAGTTTTTTGGTAACTTAATTCATTCTCATTGAGTTATGATTATTATTATTGAAACTATTTCATATAAGTTAGGAACATATTAATATTTGATGTTATTTTTTGGTATTTTTTTTCTGGTGGTTTACATTTTTTACCATATAAACCCCTTTCAAAATGCATCTTTATTCATTAATTATGATATCTAAGAGGAATTTGTTTAACTCAAATTTTATTTATTTGAGTTAAGATGTTATTCCATGATAATAATTATTATATGTTTGATAAATTATTATATGTATTATTTTAAAAGATAATTACTTATTTATTTATGGGGGAAATAATATTTTTAACTCATAAATACTTTGATGAATTTATTATCATAATGGTGTAATTGTTTTAAGAAAATAATATCATCTATTTTAATTAAGGGTTTCCCTCCATTTATATGTTCATTATTACCAAAAATGTTTTCCATTTTTATTTTTTAAATCTAAATTTGTGTTTACTAATGTGACCTTCCTATTTTCCATTACCAATTTTTAATAGAACATTTTTATTACCTCTTTTTATGAAGTGTGTTTATCAAAAAAGGTATTTAAAAATATTAAAAGGGTTTTCCATACTTTCAAAATAAAATTTTTTATCATCCACAATACATTTATTTTTGAAACCATTATGTCCTTTTCAAGTCTTCATTATTAAATATTGTTTTTAAAAGTAAAAAATTTCAAAATGTTTTCATAATACCTTTTTTGAAACATTTATGTCATTTTCATGGATCCATTATTGAACATTATTTTTAACAGTAAAATTTTTGAAAACGTGTTAACATCACTTTTTTAAACCTAATTATCATTTTCAAGGATCCATTATTATCTATTCTTTTAAAAATTAATGTTTTTTTAAAAAATTTCACTCTCTTTTTTAAACCTTTATGTCTTTTTTCAAGGATCCATTATCGAAGATTATTTTTAAAAGTAAAAATTTTGAAAATGTTTTTACTTAAACTTTTTAAAAACATCATGTCTTTTATAATACTTCATTATTTTGATTTATTTCCAAATATTTATTTTTAAAGTTCCTTATTTTCAATTTATTAAGAGTTACCTTTTTGAAAATGAATTTTCAAAGTGACCAATAACTTCATAACTTATGAAAATGTTAAAAGTGTTTTCTATAAAAATATTTTATAATTTTTATACCAAATATAATGTACTTATTTCCTTGGAAGTTATTTTTCTTGATCCAAACTCGGAATGTTATTATGAAATATTATTTTGGGGTGATTGAATTTTGGGTATCTACCTTTTACATTCCTGAGGTCAATCTTGGTGATTCTATCTAGAAATGTTGTGAAAGCTATTTTTATTTCCATGGGTTATTTATGATGTGATTAATGATTATTTTAATGTTGCACACATATGTTTGGATGATTTATGGATGGGTTACTATATAAACCTATAATGATTTTTTATGTAATTATAAATCATGATACGATTACGAGAATCAAGTATTAATGCTTGGTCCACTATGGTAATCTGGAAGTGATTCCTACTCCACTATGTATATATGAATTAGGAAGTGATGCTTAATCTACTAATTTTAGGGAATCAGGTTTTGGTTACTAATATAATATGTTTATAGGAATTATAAAGTTATTCCAACTCTAATATGTTAATGAAAATCAATAAGTGATGCCTGCTCCACTATGTTTATGGAAATTAGGATGTGATACCTCCTACACCATGTTTATGGGAATCAGGTTGTGATTCTTACTCTACTAGGTTAATGGGTATCATGCAGTGATGAATAATACACTATGTTTATGAGTATCACGTAGATATATCTTCTCTAATATGGAAATTATGTAGAGATTCCTACGCCAACATGTTATGGGAAATGGGGAGGGATTCCCACTCAACTATTATATGTTCTCTACAACAATGTTAGTGTCATAGTTCACTGTTATTATAAATTTTTATGTCATTAAATATCATAATTCATATCTATATTATATATTTATCATGTTTATTATCTCATGTTTCCACACCTCTATTCCGTGGTATATGTTCTCTCTTTAGAAATTACATGTTATGATATCATGGATTATAAAAAATACTTATTTTACATGTTATTTTTAATCAAATATTTCTACCTACCCATGTTTTATCATATTATTTTGATCTAAAATTTCATTGAATATTGATATTTTTTCCCTTAATAACCATTTCTACTCACCCCTTTCATATTCTTTCTTTCCCTAACTTATAAAGATGAGTATAACCGAGGATATGTCAAGAAGTGGATCTAGTTCAGTTCAAATATGGAAAAAATGTTCAAAAGTATCCTAAAATAAGTTTCTTATATAGATGGACCTTAATGAAAATAAACATTACATTATTCTTATTGTGTTATTGATATAACACCTTTATATTTTATGATATATTTATCTTCAAATAATTTTTTTATAGCTTGTGAAACATTCAACCCCAAGTATAAATGAACCAAAATATAGTATACTATTATAAAATAAATGTTAAATGGGAAAAAATGAAAAGTAATAACAACATTTAAAAAAAACATGTGTATATGTTTCATATAAATAAAATATATTGATACATAAGTAAATAATTTTTAATAAAGTCATTATATGCTTTAAAAATATATTTTTCCGTAATTTTTTTCTTTTTTTTTGTGAGTGAATAATATAATTAATTATATTACTTATAGAAAATTGTTTTTGATAGAATGAACTTAATTTTAGAAATAAGTACTTCAAAATTTGTTTAGAGTGATTTGTTGAGAATTTTATAAAAATATTTATTTTTTGATGAATATTGAAAAATACTAATTTTTATTTAAAACTATATTTTTATTTCAAGCATTTAGAAAGTTAAATGTTTTAAAAATAGTTTAAAAGTAAAATTAGTCCATTTATATTATGAATAATCAAATTAAGTTTACGAGAATCAATTTTATGTGAGATTTGTTTTATAAAAACCTTTTATACTTAAGAGATCATTTTTATAGAAATTGTTTTTTACAACATTCTGTGGGTTTAATTTTAAATTTAATTCTACCAATTTTGTAAATTTAATTTGATAAAATGTATTAAATATTTTTAATTATAATAATTAATATTAGTAAATAAAGTTAACTTATTTTATGGTCATAATGAATTGTTAAAAAAGTAAAAACCTGATAACATGATTAAGGTGAAAATAGGTTTACTAGGGGTTAAAATAAATTGACAAGATTTAAAATGACTTAAAAAATTTTATAAGTACTATTTTCTAGAAATATTTAAACCATATTTTATATAAGAATCTGAAATTTTATTTTTTGTGCCATTTTTATTGAGTTATACATTAATATATTTTAATCTTTTAAAAAATACTAAGTGGTTCCTCTCCCTCTGTTATAAAAGGAAACCCCTTCCCTCTCTTATTTACACAACATTGAGCCAATTGAATTAAAAAAACATCCCGATCCGATTATAAACTTCACTATAAATTAATTATATGTTTTTTTGCTTAAAATACCATTACAAGGTTCCTTCATAAAGGATATAAAGGAGGTTTACTGATAAAGCGGTGATCTTCCTACCCATGATTTTCAATTTATTTCTTCTTCTTGATCATATTAATAAAATTTATTCACCATAAAATAATAAATTTAGTATCCTAAATATAATAAAATGTTATTATTATAATGAAACCACCATTATTAACCCTATTTTATATCAAATGATAAATGAAATCATTACTCATGCGTACGTGTGGACTACTGCCTCCACGTAGCGATACAATACATTTTCCGTAACCATATTTCATGGATGGGTATTATGATAGGTTTAGTATTTATATATTAAATTTATGAAATAATTATACTTCTATAATTATAATATCTTATCTAACATCTTACCTTACCATTCATTAGAAAATGATAACATCGCTCGTGAGTACGTGTGGACTACCACCTTCCAGAAGCGATGTGATTCGTTTTTGATTTACGATTTACTTGGATGGTAATAAGGATATATTTAACATATATATATATATTTATTTTATTTATGATACAATTATAGTTATTTAATGATAAAAAAATATTTATATTCTTTTCATTCTTTTTTTTGAAAATGAAAACAACGTTCATGCATATATACGACCTACCATCACCATTAACATTGTAAATCATTCTCTATATCTAACTCTTATGGATTATTTTAAATATTAATTTAATGAAAATATATTATATTTATATAATGAATAAAATTACTTAGATTATATAACCACGATCAAAGTATAAGGACATGAAAATTCATACCGAAACTTCCATGAAAAATGAAACTGTTAACACCCCAAAATAATTATTTTAATAAGAAATTATTAATGGGAGATGAAATTTTACATTTGGATCATATGTAATATTATAATTATATAAATTATTTTAGTATAATAGTATAATAAATTTACATTTATCATACTGGATGTTAGAGTGCTCACAAAGCAATTTGAACTTGAGGCAAGAGATTTATGTTTCAATCTCATTTTAATCAAGATTGTCTATGCTTGAATTTATATTAAGGAAAATTATATGATCATTATCTAATAAAAACCTTTAATTTTATTGTCATATAGTTTTTATGAATATTATATATTTTTATTTAATTTTCCTCACATTATGTATTCAAGTGACTAATTTGTTTTAAGGAAAACAAATTATTTTTTACTATTTAGTCATGAATACTTTTATTCCATGACCATGTTTTCATTAAAATGTTTTCAAAAATATTTTTAAAATTATAATATGGGTTTTTAAATCAAAATTTACTCATTTTTAACTTTCTATAATATTTTTTCAAGGGAACCTTCTTTCCTTTCTTTGAAGGATTTATTTCCAAATTTTTACCAAAAAATGTGAAAGAAATATTTATTTTAACATACATAGCATGAATGGAATTTCTTGATACCATGTCTATTCAATGATGTGAAAACTTATTTACAATTTTACAAGGTTATTTTCAAAGAAAATGTTTTCCTTAATATTTTGATTTTTTTAGATTTTAAATAAGTGATTTAAAGATGAAAAGAGTATTTTCCTCATGAAATGTTCGAGTGATATTTTAAAAGGAATTTTATATATATGATAACATCCATTGATGTTACTTATGATTTATTTGGGATATAATTCAATGATACCATACATATTATTTGACTATATGGTTTATGATTATGATGATGAGAACTTTACAAAACCAATTTTTTTAATAGGTTAATCTATGATGATATAATGAACATTTTATGATTTTGTGTCATATATATTGATGAATTATGAATATGTTGTAGGTGGTCCAGGAATTAAATATCCCTCTAATGAATTCACAAAAGATTAATGTTTTATGAGATTTAATGTCACATGGGATTTTATCCCAATCCTAAAAGAGGCTTATTGAGAGGTTATCCCAATCCTAAAAGAGGGTACATGGTAGGTTTTTCTAAGCCCAAAGTAGGTAGATGGGAAGTTATCCAAATCCTAACATGTTATGAATTTTCATTGTGGGTATCCTTGACATAACATTTCTATGAATATGATTATACAACATTTTATGCCACTATTTTATTACACAATATTATTCCAATGTTATATTATCATATCTCATGTTATTTTATTCTTTTATGATTCATGTATTATAAACTTCCAAGATTTATTCCATGAATCATGTTTATAATCTAAGAATTTATGGGTATGGTTATTAAAGGTTTATCTCAGGTTATCATACCCCTTTTTATCATTTTTTTAAATAATCATTAATATCACGCTTGGTTACCCCTATTGATAATTTGAGATAATCCTTTATTATGTTTTCGTTGTACCTGGGATATGAATAAATGTTTTATGTGAGATATGTATAAGAAGGGTGCTAGTTTTGAATTATAAAGTGGGAGATTATGTAGATCATTTATGATCCAATTTTTTATGTATAAATGTTTCCAAAGACACTAAAACTTTATGGTTCTAGCATGGATCGTAATTTTATGTAATGAGTACTCATCTAATAAGATGCAATATTTATGTATGAAAATTATGGGTCACTATAGTTGGAATCCGATCAAGGTTTATTTTTTTAGAAACAAGGATAAGAATACTTCAGTGAAAACCCTTACAGATAAGCCTAAGTATTGGAGAATAGGCTAAATTATGATAAATAAATAAGTTTAGGTTTCCAAGAAAATACATCCTAGTATAGAAAATAAAAAGTTTTTCAATTATGGATTATATGAACCTTGGGGAAACATCTATGAATGTAGTGTATTGAGAATTAACTAGATCTCCACTAGTATAAGATGAGTGGTCCTAATACTGTACATCTAACTAGACACTCCCAAGGGATATGATTGTGTTAATTCATTATGAAGGATTTTAATAGATAACGACAATGGATGAATTAGGTTAAACCTAAGGTGTCATAGATTGAAAATAAGGTGTCATGATTTAGATATACTATGAATTATTTTTCATGATTATATGGTTTACCAATATGATTACTTTTGCTTATACTATTTTTTTGGTCTAAGAAATGGATGGAACTTGAAGTAACAATTTTAACACTAAATGCAATGGAAAATATAGTTATTATACTCCTGAGAGAATAAATGTTATAGATATTGAATTAATCATCTCATTTCCATGATTAAATAATGTTCTTAATCCATGAATCATACCAATCTTCTGAATGAGAAAAGGAGGGACAAATCATTTTGTTGAGTCCTTCATGATGAAACATCCACCTTCTTTTCTTAGGTCCTCTAATCCTCTAGTTACTAACTAATGTATTAGTACCACTATAAATATATTTTCCATTCTCTAGTATTTAGATCATGAAAAATTAATTTTGGTTGTCGATCATTTGTTAGGTGAAGTAGATAAATGGTGGAATCTCAACAATAATATAAGGAATCAAGAATAAAATAAATCTATGGAGTGGGATGATTTTATATGGTTATTTTTCAAAAATTACTTTCCTTGTATTCATCATATGAAAATGGATAAGTAATTACTTATGATAAGGTAAATGGATGATGAATCTATTAGTATATATGAGGAAAATTTTCAATAATTGAATGGTACACTTCTGGTATTATCATTGAACTATAAATTATGATTGATCTATTCTTCAGTGGCTTAAAACCAATTATTCAGATGGAATTATCCATAAGGGATTTTTGTTTCTATGATGAAATCATTTGATGTGCTTCCAAGGTATAAATTGGGATTGGAGTTACCCATCAATCTCATGGTTTTGATAAGAAAATAAAGAAGTAATTAAAATGAATTTATTATAATAAAAACCATAGATATAATAAGATAATCCTTACATTAAACTGGAAGTGTGGAAGGAGACATGGAAGAAAATATAAAAAGGGGACTAGTAAATGATTTAACTTTGGAAAGGAATGTCATCAAGAAATAAAATGCTGAAGTGATGGGAATAAGTTATATAATTATGTGAATAGAGATAAATCTCTACATAATTCACCACCCATACTCCAGTGCTTCAAGTTCAAGGAGTATAGTCATTATGATAACCAGTGCTCAAATCTGAATGTTAGTGTTGATTTTTGATATTAACAACATCTTAAGCCTAGATAAAAATGAAAATATCATGTGATCACTATTTTAAATGTGGAGTATGATAAAAAAGTGGTGAAAAGTACACTTACCATCACTCTATAACTACTAATTTATTTTTTGATTCCAGATCTTCCCACTCTTTTATATCTGAAAAATTTGGCAAGGGAACCAAAATACCCCCTCAATGATTAGAAATTGAATTATCAGTTAAAACTTCTAATGATACAATGCTCACATCTAAAGTCTATTATTCTTATTTGATTTCAATTTGTGGGAATGTTCCTCCTATAAATATTATTATTCCTCCTTTAATTTATTTTGATGTTATTTTGGTCATAGATTGTATTTATTTATATAAATCCCATATCAATTTCCAATTAAGGTGAGTCACATTTGGTATTCTAAAACAACCTATGATCTTCTATCAGTGTTATAATAAATGTTAAATTCTGAAGGAAATTTCATCTATTGTATGGGTATTAATCCCTATTCCAAAGGGGTGTTTATCTTAGATGGTTGGGGAGAAGATAAATATTAAATATCAAACTATTGTATTAGAGTTTTTAATGAATTTCTAGAATAATTTCCCATTCTTCCTCTAAGTCATGAAGTTGAGTTTTCAATAAATTTATACCTAGTGATACACCTATTTCAAATATTCAATTTACAATGGACCTAATTGACTTGTAGAAATTGAATAAGTAAATCTAAGAGAATATTGATAAGAAATTCATTCAGGAAAGTGCATCACCATGGGGTGCACCTGTTCATTTTGTTAATAATAAATATTGATCAATGCGACTCTATATTGATTATGAGGAATTTAAAAAGATCACAATCCTATACCCCGTACTGATGAATTGTTCAATCAATTATGACGAGTACAATATTTTTACAGAATTGATCTTTGGTTTAGATACTATCAATTGGGGGTTAAAAGTGAATACATACCCAAGAAAACCTTTTATACAAGGTATAGACACTATGAATTTATAGTGATGCCATTTCATATTACTAAGGCACCAATTATATTCATGGATCTAATGAATAGTTTCTTTGGATATTTCATTGATCTGTTTATGTTAGTATTTATATATTAAATTATTATATATTCTAAAATTAAGGAAGAACATGAATATCACTAGAGAATTGTGATGAACAACCTAAGGAAGGATGTTTTTATGAAAAATCTATCATGTGTGAGTTTTGGCTATAGTTTGTTTCATTTTTGGGTTATATAATATCAAGAGAGGGTATATCAGTGGATCCATCAAAGGAGGAGGTTATTGAACTTTGGGATAGACTAACCACAAAGACTAGAATCTATAGTTTTATTGTTTTGGTTGGATATTATTAATTATTTATGAATAATTTCTTACATATATTTAATACACTCACCATGTTAACTTAGAAGGGATTAAAGTTAATTTGGATAGATGAATGTGAAGAAAATTTCAAAAAATAATGAGAAGGTTGGTCATCACACCTGTACTCACATTACCCTACAATGGAGAAGGGTTTGTGATTTGTAGGGATGCATCAAGGAAGATACTGATATTAATGCTCATGTAGAATGATATTATGACAACTTATGCCTCATAAAAATTAATGGTTTAGGATAAAAATTACCCAAATCATGATTTCAAGTAAACTATGATATTTTTTACATTGAATACATAAATGAAATATTTTTATGGAGAAATTTGTGACATATATACTGATCATAAAATTTTAAATTATATATTAACTCTAAAATAGTAGAATATGATTCATAGAATATGGTTGGAGTTTATTAATGATTACGAATAATCAATACATTACATACCTAGGAAATCAAACAATATCATATATGTGCTAAATCAAATGGATCATGCATGATTATCTATATTGAAGATTACAAAAGATCCATTATTTTTCGATTTTTAATATATGGACATGGAAATCCTGAAATAAGGGGAGAAATATTATCTTTCTCAAGTGAGTGTTCAACCATATATCAAAGTGACAATTAAAGTGGTGAAAAAGGAAGATATTGAGATAAAAAAGAATATTATAAATATTCTTGATTTATACATTGATTGTGATGGAATGATAAGTTACAGGAACTGAGTAATTGTCCCATAAATTCCATACTCGAAGAAGGAGTTATTGGATGTAGATCGTATCTCATCATTATCTATTTAACATAGAAGAAAAAAGATTCATAGAGATCTGAAAAAGTATTTCTAGTTGGATAACATGAAAGGAGATATTGAAGAGTAAGTATCTTAGTTCTTGGTATGTAAGAAATTTAAGGTAGAGAGATATAATTCTAAGGGTATGTTATAACCATTACCCATACTAGAATGGAAATGGGAAAACATCACTATAGATTTTGTCATCGGAATCCCCAAAACATCTAAAGGCTATAATTCCATTTGGTTTGTAATATCCTTAAAATATTAGTATAATTTATTACTATAAAAGTATATTTCTCTTTTTATTAGATTTCTAGAATATATAATAAGGAATTGGAAACGTTTCATAGATTACAACATTCTATTGTATTTGACTAAGATTTGTGGTTCACCTATAACTTCTAGTTAATTATTCAGAATGATATGGATACAAAGTTATGTATTAGAAATAATTATCATAATAAGATAGATAAAAAATCTGAGAGGAACATTAAAACACTGAAGGATATGTTGAGATCCTATTATTTGGATTTCAAATGTGGTAGGGATCAAAACCATCCTGTTGTCCCATTATCTTATAATAACAGCATTAAATTTAGAATTTATATGGATCCTTATGAATAAATATATATAGATAAGCGAAAAACTCAAATGTTCAAGGATTAAGTTGGATAACATAATCTATTAGGACCTAATCTAGCTGAGGAGTTTGAATATAAGGTTAGATCCATTCAACAACGCATCAAGGAAACTCAGATTCAATAGAAGTATTATGCTAAAAATTATTAGTGAAATTTATAATTCAATATTGGAATGAATATATTTCTCTAAATTTATCCATAGAATACATTTATGAGATAAAAAAAATAAGATAAATCTAAGCCTTAGGTATATTAGAACATTCTAAATTCTTGATTGAGTAGGGATGATTACATATCACTTAGATATTCCACCGAACCTACCTCAAGTTCATGATGTGTTTTCCATATATCTTTCCTAAGGAAGTACATACATGATCTTTACAATGTACTAAAATCAAAGGGTATAACACCAGATCATGCTATTTCTCATGAATAAAAACCAACTAAAATCTTGGATTATAGATAAAAATTTCTATAGAACAATACAACTCTTCTAATTAAAGTTCTATGAAGGAATCATAAATTAGAAGAAGCTATATGGGAACCAAAGGATGCATTGAAACAAAGATATTTTTTTTGTATCAGATTAATGTAATTTATATGGTGATTTTTTAAGGAGGGTATAATGTAACACCCTATGATTTAATGATATATTTCCCATAAAATAAATTTAAATTCATTAATATCTTATGGTACATGTGACCTTGAGTCTAAATGAACTATAATATTGTATACCATTATAAAATATCAATTAAATTAAAGTAACATATAAGAATATTTTTTTTATAAAATCATGAATAAATTTTTTAGATAATGAAATATGTCACACCCATGACCTTTTTTTTAAATTAATTATTCATTTAATTTCCATTCCTGGTTTTTTTGGGGGTTTACCACTCATTTTGTGGAAAACGGTGGGTTTTGAAAATTTGGGCCAAACCGTGAGCCCAATTCTAGATTTAAAAACAAATTTTTTTCGTATATAACTCCTTAAATTTTTACTATTTTATACCCATTTGACTTCCCAATTAGCATAACCTGATATATTAAAATAAAAAAAATCTATTTGGACCACATAGAAATCCAAAATCATGATGGATTTGAGTTTTTGATTAAGGTAATGGGCATGCTCATAATCCCATTTCCTGCTTTAAATTATTTTTTAAAATTTTCCATATCTCATTCATTTTTTACTATTTTCCCATGATTATACCTCTGTATCAAATACAATATCTCGAGGATCACCCCCATTATCATTTTTGAAATTTTGGATCTCATGTGAACCGAGAATTAGGGAGATCTTTCATACTCTATCTCAAATAGACCAGATTTGACGAGGTAAAATGAATCTTTCATAACTCCTTAAATTTTCATTATTTTCCACCATTTCAGTCCCAAAATGACCTAATATGTCTCCTTAGAACCTCCATACCAGTTTTGGGTACTTGGAGATTCATATTTTTGTGGATTTAGGGCGATCTCTTCAATATTTCTATAAGTAAGTATTTCTCTATTTGATTTCTCCTCTTTTCTTAGGGTTTCATCCCTCTTTATTGATGTTAGAAAGTGTCCAGAACCTAGGTTTCGTACCTAGGGTTTAAACACGAGTCTTTTTGGTGAAAATTTGTGGTCTAGGGCTGGATTTATCATCCTTGTGGTGCCGGGTTTGTGCAGTTGATGTTTCGCACCATGTTTTGAGGGATTCAACAATTTTGGTAGGTGATTCCGTGGGTAACCATTTAATGATGGGTTAGTTTGATTGATTAAATAAATTTTCATGTTCCTTATATGATTTTAATTATGCAAAAACCATTTTTGGTAGCAATAGTAAAGCATTTGGTATTAAAGTTACATTTTTGTTTTATGTGTGTATTTTTCAAATGTATTTCATGTGTTATCTCTTGTGGTAGTTTTGTAAAATGTGTAAGTGATTTATTAGTTGTTGAAAGGGCCTACCAATTTTGGTTGGGTAATGATATAGTGTCATGTGGGCCTAAAAAGGGGGTTATTTGAATGGGTTTTATGTGTATAACCTTGTTATACTCCTTGAAAGTGTTTTATGGATTTGTGTGTTCTCATGGGTATCTTTTGTGATATTGTTCAAGGTGATTATATAACATTTGAAAGTAGATTATTACATGTTTATTGGGCTGAAAATTCTGTTTTGGTAGGGTCTTGGTGTGCTTTTGGCTTAAAAAGAGGTTTTTGAAATGGGTTCTATGTGCAAAGCTTGGGTATACTCCTTATAATTGTTTTATGAAAGTTTTGAATTGTTTATTGAGTTGTGTAAGTGGTGAAACTATATCAGCAAACTATTTTGGTAGGAGTATATTTTTAAAAGGTCCATTTAATTTTTGAAAAGGCTGTTATGTCATATTTTTCATCTTGGAAATATTTTATTTTTTTATTTGAAGGAGATATTGAGGTGTTAAAGTGATGTGAATGTGATGTGGACTGTTTTGTGTGAGTGTGATGTGAAAAATTGAAATTTTTATTATGAAAGGAGTGTTATGTGCCATGTGTGTGGGCTGTTATATGAGTTTCAATATATTATAATTGTTTTATAAAATTGTTTAATTATTTTATGGAAGTGTTGAATAAATGTGAAATGTGTTGTGGGTTATTTTGGTGTGAGTCGGATTTCAAAATCATTTTGAATGAAAAATGGGCTTTTGTGACTTGTGTGGTATAAATATGGGATTTTGGGTGAGTTTTTGATGTGGAAATGATATTTTCATGTTTAATTTATATTTCTTGACTTGTTGACCTTTTTTGAGCACAAGTGGAAAACCTGGGTATCTAGGTGGGAGGACGTGCACTAGTATGCTAGTGAATCCGTGGGGTTTGGCCTCAGTTTCACTTAGCAAGATTGATGCTTACAAATCTAACTAAAATATGATGATGATGATTGGGGACCACTAGGTTATGGGTATGTTCCCTACTAGTGGATCATGCATGGGAATGGATATTTTTAATGGTTACTCTCACCGAGATAAGAGGTACCTCGGACCCATAACTAGCTAGTGCCTAGGGGTTAATTCTTGTTGCTTATGCTCATTAGTTACATTATAATTACTGTCGGCATATGGTACATTTGGATGGAAAATTCAGTATATTTGGTGTTTATTTTAAAAGTGTTAATCCTTTAAAATATCCCACTTGAAAACTGTTCTTATTCAAAGTTGCATATTTTAGAAATTGTAACTAGCTTTTCATGTTTTTGATAACTTGCATGCTTTTCATCTTTAAATGTTTATAATATGGAATCTCTTAGTGGTGGTATCCTACTGGGATTTGGATCACACCCTAATTAAACCATTGGGTGTATGTATACTTTCTTATTTTGTGTCATAGGTTTGGGTACATTTTTTATGCCATTAGTTCGGGTTTTTAGCGGTCCATCATGATACAATGTCGTGGAGATGGCTTGAGGGTGGTGCCTCTTTCTATGTGGAAGTTCTTGGGCTGTCATTTCATGAGTTTGTACCTTTGTAATGGTCTTCAAACATTGTTTAAAATTGTGTAATTTAGTTCTGAATTTTAGTAAAAGATATTTTGGTTTGAAAAATCCAGATTTGATTTCTTGGATTCATTTGTTGTTTTAAGTATACAAACTCAGGTAAATCATTCCCAATTTTCAGTTTTTGACACCCAGGCACTTGTGCCAGCCCGTGGGAATTGGGAACGCCCTTCCGGAATTTCCATGGGTTGGGTCGGGTGCCGGTTTTGGCTATAGCCAGATTCAGTTTGTGACAAAATATACTGATAAATAAGTACACAATTCTCAGTAAAGTCATTATATGCTTTAAAAACACCTTTTCCCTCAAAAGTGAGTTTTATTTATTTTTTTGAAAAAATAATATAATTAATTTATGAAAATTTTAGAATATTTATTTTAAAAAATAAAATTCATTTTTTAATCATCATTTAAAAATTATCTTAGTGTGACTTTTTGATAATTTAATTAAAAGATTGTTTTTTGATGAGTAGTGAAAAATATTGATCTTTATTGAAAATTGTCTTTTCATTTCTAGAATTTAAAAATATTAATTTTATTTTTAAATTATTTAAATTAAAAATTAGTTTATTTATATTATTAATAATCTAATTAAGGTAATAAAAATAAATTTTATGTTGTATTACAGTATAAAAATATTTTATACTTAAGAAAACATTTTTTTAGGAAAACCGCTTTTCGTGGTGTTTTGAGGGTTTAATTTTAAATTTAATTCTGCCAATTCTATGAAATAAATTTGATAAAATGTATTAAATATTTGTATTCATCATAATTAATACTAGTTAAAAATATGAACTTTTTTTTGGTTATAATTAATAATAAAAACAATAAAAATTTCTTACCAAAGTTAAGGTGAAAACATGTTTAATAAGGGTTAAACTAAAGTGATAATGGTTAAAATGGCATAAAAAATTGTCTAAATCATATTTAATGGATATATTTATAATAAATATCATATAATATTTTTAAATTTATAAATTTGGATCCATTTTCTTGAGTAATACATTAATATATTTTAATCTTTTCAAAAATACCAAGTGTGTCCTATATCCAACTTATAAAAGGACAACCATCCTCTATCTTATTTACACTACTTGGGACACATATCTAGACCAAAAACTTAAAAATTATATTCTCTAATTACTTATAAAATAATTAGAGAAACTTTTATTCTTAAAAGATTATTCCAAGGGCCCTTAAGAAGGGATCTAAAGGAGGTCTACTGAAGAAGAGGTAATCATCCTACCCGACCTATTTCAATTTATTTCTTCTTATACATCATATAAATATATGTTATTCAGCACAAATTAATAAATTAATTATCCTAAATATATGTAAATATTATTATGATAATGTAACCACCATTATTCACCTAATTTTCTATAAAATGGGAAGTAAAAGTGTCTCTCATGCGTACGTGTGGACTACTGTCTCCACGTAGTGATACAATTAATTTTCCATCACCATATTTCATGGAAGATTATTATTATGGTTTTAATGTTTATATATGATATTTATGAAATAATTAAAATTCATTAATTATAATATCATATCTACCTTCTTAACTTCCCATTTTTTGAAAACGATAACGTCGCCCGTGCGTAAGTGTGGACTATAACCTCCATAAAGGGATGTGATTCATTTTTCATTTAAGTTTTAATTGGATGGTAATATAGATATATTTAATTTATATATATGTTATTTATGATATAATTATTGTTTTTTAATGATAAAATAAAATTTATCTTTCTTTTATTCTTTTTTTTAGAAAATGAAAACAATGGTCATGTGTACGTACAATCAAACTTCTCCATTAATGGTGTAAAACTTTTTTATTTCTATACCTTTTATGGATGACTTTAAATATGTATATAATGAATATATATGATATTTATATCATGAATAAAATTAGGTATATTATGTAACCATCATAAAAGTACAAGTATAAGAACTTAAAAACTGAAGCTTCCATGAAAAACAAAACAATGAACACCCAGATACAATGATTTTAATAAAGATTTATTAATGGGTATTGAAATATTATAATTTCATAATATATGAAATTATAAGTATATAAATAATTATGATTTAAGATTATAATAAAATTAAATTTATTATATAAGAGGTTAGAGTTCTTATGAAACTTTAGGTAAGAGATTGATATTTTATTCTCATTTTATTCGTGATTGTCAATGATTGAATTTTCATTAAGAAAAAGTATATGATCCTTTTTTGATAAAACCATTTTTTATAATCTAGTTATTTATTTAGATTAAATGTTTTCATTTAATTTTTATATCTTTAAGCAATCAAGAGACCAAAAAAACGTTTTTAATGAAAACCATCAATGTTTTACTACTCGGTCGAGAATCTTTTTCTTTCACGTCCATGTTTTCTTTAAAATGGTTTCAAAAACGATTTTTATATTATCATATGATAATGAATGTAATTTTTACCCATGTTTTCCTTTATATAATTTTTTTTCAAAGTAAAATTCTTTTTTTATTCGGACAAGATATTTTTTTTACTTTTTACCAAAAATGTGAAAGGAATATTTGTTTTAATATACATTTCATGAAAACATTTTCCCATCATCATGAACAATTAATAATTTGAATAATTTTTTTACAATTTTACATATTTATTTTAAAATAAAAAAATTTCTTTAATATTTTGGATATTTTTTATATTTCAAATAAGTTATTTACAAATGAAAATTTAATTTTACTCAAGAAATATTACAGTGATCTTTTAAATACATTTTTCATCTATGATAACATCATTTGATGTTACTTATGCTTTAATAGGGATATGATCCAATGATACTATCTTTATTATTTCTCTAGATGGTTATTAATTACGATGATGAGATGTTTATGAAACCCATTTATTTTCCATGGGTTATGTTATGATGATGTAGATAATGTTTTATGATTTTTGGAATACATAAGAATTGATTATAAATATGTGATGGGTGGGTTTATGATTATATATAACTCCAATTAATTAGGAAAATATTAAAGTTATGAGATAAATGGGTACATGGGAGGTTATCGTAAGATTGAAAGAGGGTACATGGGAGGTTATTCCAACTCTAAAAGAGGATACCAATGAGGTTATCCCAATCTTGAAGTAGGTACATGGGCGATTATCCCAAGACTAACATGTTACAAATATTTTAGTGGGTAGCATTGACATAATATTTCTATGATTATGATCATTAAACACTTTATTACACTATTTTATGACTTGATATTATGCCAATGTTATGTTCTCATGGATCAGGTTCTTTGATTCTTTTATAATTCATGTTTTATGAACTTCTATGATTTATGACATGATTAATGTTTATGATCTAATAATTTCTGGGTATTTTTTCCAGGGTTTGTATCATGTTATGACAACCTTTATGCTCATTTAAAGTTTAAATGATTATTAATATCTCCCTTGTTTACAATTACAGAGCATTTGATCTCACCCTTATATTATAATTTCTTTTACCCAGAATATAAAGAAAGGTTTTAAGTCTGATGTGTATAAGGGTTTTAGTTGTGAATTATAAAGTGGGAGATAATGTAGATAATACTACAAAATTGTACTTTAACAACACCGCTATTTACCAACGCTATAAAAAAATGCTGATAAATGGAATAATTATTAGCACAAAGAAAAGCACTGATAACTTTAACCTTTTATCAGCACTTTTCTTGGCGCTGATAAAGGGAACCTTTATCAGTGCTTTATTTTTAAAGCTAATAAAGGATAACATTTATCTGCGCTATATTTTTATCATGGATAAAGGGTACCCTTAATAAGAACTTTTTTTTTGTGTTGATAAATATTTATTCCATTTTTACTTTTTTGTGTGTTGATAAATGTTCAAATAAATAAAATGAAATAATTAAATAAAAAATTGAGTTTATTAAAAAAAATTTTGTTTGTTAATTAAATAATTTTTGATAAAAGTAAATAAATTGATTATACATTATTAACTATTAAACATTTTATTAATTAGATAATTATGATAATTAATGTTATTAAATTGCACATATTTAATATATAGATATATATTAATATATATAAATATGATTTATATATTAAAAAATATTTATGCGCTTTACATTAAATAGTCATATATTTAGTGAATAATAGTTTATAATTAAAAATTATTATGAATTAAAAATACTGATTAATTTCATAGTACTTGACATATAAATGAATGTCGTTTGATTTTTCAATTTAACATAGATCAATTCTGTGTTACATTGATTTCACATATACATAATTAATGCATTTTTTTATACAATACACACACATAAAACTTATCCTTTTTTCAATATTATTAAATTGTACTTATACTTAATTTATTCAATTTCACACATTTTTAACATATATGCATGAACTTAAAATTAGATATTCATTAATAATGTTAAAAATAATTTTGTAAAAAAAATATTTATAAATAAAAATATTTATAAATTCACACTTACTATATATATACAATTATATATTTATAATTAAAAATAAATAAATATTTTTAAAATTATTTATATAATTATAAATAAATAATTATATATATATTTAAATAGTTATTAAATTTATAATAAATTTACTTAAATACTGAATATATTTACTATATTTATATTTATATATTTATTAAATATTTATATATATATATAATTATATAAATATATATAATGATATAAATATTATTTTTTAAAAATACTTATATAATTATAAATAAAAAATTATAATATTTATATTTTAAAAAGAATATATTTACTATATTTATATTCATATATATTTATTAAGTATATATAAAGATTTGCAATTTTTTATTTATAATTATAGTTATAAATCCTTTTACATCGCTTAAGTAATAAGCGCTGATAAAATCATCTTTATCAACACTTTTTTTTACACTGATAAAAAATGAGGCTTTATTATCACTGATAAAATTAAAATATATCATTTCTTAGATAATAAGTGCTGATAAAAGGACTCTATTAGCATTTTTTATAAGTGATGATAAAAGTGTCTCGTTCTAATTAAAAAACCCTAACCATTTGTGAACCCGTCGTGATATCAGAAGCTTTCCAGAGAAGCCACCCACTGCCCAAACTCCTCCTTAGTGAATCAATGCTCAAATCACACCACTTTATTGCCTCTAATTGCTCAAAAATATCATCCAACATTTAGTGTTCGATTGTAATTAAGGTTTCTGAAGATGGTCTAAGATTTTCTTTAACCTAGCGAGGTTGTCCTTCCAATTTTCTTTGGGTATTTTTGGTTTCGTTTTTGATTTCTTCTTTGATGATGTCATTATTTGTGGTCTGATGATTGTATACTAATGTGGAGGGCCTTCTAATTTTCTCATTTTCCCATTTTGATTCAACTCTTAATTGATCATGGAGAGTTTATTATTTCTGGACTCAATTATGGCACATGGAGTCACATGAAGTTTAGTTGGTTGTTTTATTTTGTTTACATTTCCCAATTTGATCACACAAAGTTACCATAGATTTTTTTCATTATTTATTTTATCAAGGTATTCCATACATGTGAAATTTTAGAAATTGAAACTAGGGATTTTGTGTATGAGGGAGTTAAAGGCAGGTTAATGGATTTATTTTATATTATACTACTTCATATCTTCTTTTTTCTACTATTTAGGTTGGTGTGATAATCCAATGTATGGATGAATCATGGAAATTTTTATTTAAATTTTCTTTCTGTTAGTTTTATATATTTTTTAGCCCAAATTTTTCCCACTGTGTTGTTTTTCATTCCCTGGTTCTTGTTTCCAGCCCGAGGGGGATCGAGAATGTCCCTTAGACACTATCATGATATAGATTGACAATCCTCCCACAACATTAGAAATTTTCTTCAAATTTCTATGGGTGTAAACATGGGTTTTCAATCTTCCTGTTTAAATCTATGAAACACTTCCCTCACATACATGTATTGGGAAATAAACATCCCATGAATTCTATGAGTCTCCTATAAATGAAGGAAAATGTGAACTCACTAATCATCAATATTTAAACACTGTTCATTCTTAATAGAGTAAATTATTATCATCATTTATCTCTTGAACCTCTAAATATTACGTCATCCACATTGATAAAAACTTTCAATCTATCCATGAAATTATTTTTTATATAATGATTATGACCAATTCCTTATTTTTTAAATTAAATCTTCTTTAAAAATTAACCTAACCTTAAATACCAATATCTTAGTTCTTGTTTCAACTCATACATAACCTTTTTCAATTTAAAAACACTATACTCATATTGAATAATAAGAAAAATATCTATTTGATGTAATTACTATATGTGTAATCCATTATTAAGTGCTAATTTTACATCTAGTTGGAGTACCTTGAATTTTCCTATGATGGTCCGGTGTGGTGATATAACATCCCAAGAGTCATGATATGTTTTCAAATATTGATATACCATTAATTTTAAAGGTAATAATTCCTTAGGTTGATACATAACTTTTTCCAATATGTTTTTATATCACCTAGTTGATTGAATGAGGGTTTATTATTCTTGTTTATCATATTTGAGTTTCGTATTACTCCCTAATTGAATATATTATATTTTCATTTGTTTAGGGTATTTAAGAAAGATTTTATGTGGAGTAATTATTTTCTTAAATTCAATTACCCATTTTATTCAACATACCGAAATTCTTTGAAGCAATTAAATGTTAGGCTTCCCTTATTAGAATTGTTTATAACTTTCACTTTTGATAGTCAATATCTTATGTGTATTTATTTAAATGTTGTATAAAATTAATATTTTATTAACCTAATAGGATGTATATAAAAAAATGGATGCACGTTAATCATTTTTCAAATTAATATGAAGATGGAGTTAAAGAGTTTATAATGTTTGCAAGAGAGAATGAAAAAGACCCTTCTAAAATCCGCTCTCTATGTTTACAATGTTTTTATTAAATACCAATTAGTCGGGAAGAGTTAGAAAAATATTTATGTCTATTTGGATCCATTGATAAATGTAGCCAAAAAAGGATTGGATGGGCATCACTCACAAATCTAATTACAAAACTAAGGAATCACTATTCACTTCACTACTATTGGTTAACTACTTTTTATCATAACATCTGAACTCAAATTCCTTCTCAAAATCCCCGTGATTCTCTCATCACACACATAGAGAGAAAAAAATTAATTATATTGTTGAACATAGAGAGAAAATTTTATAGACTAAGCTAATTCATTGGGTAAATATTTTTTGTAAAACACAAATGATTGAATAAGAATCATGAGAATTAGAAAATGATATGAATGAAAAATATTCCCACTTGATTAAATAATGAATAAAATAGTTAGGAAGAGAAGGTAAAGTTAATGCTAAATGGTGATATGATAGAGATGTTGGTGAGCATGTGTGGGATGAGATCATTAAGGGGACTCTGAAGAATAAGTTCAGGTTAGATGATATTATATGTGGTAGTTAAACCATAATAGTGAAGTACAAAATGAATACTTAGTTTTGTAATTAACTTTGTGAGTGATGCACAACCAATACTTTCCTTGGCTCCATTGATTAATGTAGCCAAATAGATATCAATATCATTAATTGTCTTGCAGTTTCTTGACATTCATATATTCTTCTAAACCATAATGAACTGCACAGAGAATCGTTAGTTTTGTTATTAGCTTATATTTGGACCAAAAAACCATTTGTAAAGATGTAAAGGTAAGGTTTCGATATACTTTCTCAATTTCATTGAAACAATATATAATGAAACGTTGAATTAATTTTCATTATTCCTTAAAAAGTTTGTTTATTCTAGAATATTTCAATCCATGTATCATGCCTTTGTAATAAGAGAAACAATGATGTCTCTGCTCAATAACAGAGGTAATCTATATATTTTCATAGTAAAATCAGATTCCATAGAATTAATGTATTATTTCATATTTATTTTCAATTTATTTCTTTTTAGTATTAATCACATAAATAATTTTTTTTCTTATATAAGTGGATTCTTTTCATTATATTGGGGTGCTCTGTACAACTTTCATGTTTCTTCTCCCATAAAATTTATTTACCCCTACTGTGGTGCATTTATAAATTTATTTCAAATTACCTCCACTGCCTTTCTAGTAAGAGAAATGATGCCACATCTTTTCAATCACATAGGTAATATTTATGTTTTCACAGTAAAATCATTTTCCATAGAATTAAAATACTATTTCATATTTCTGTTTAATTTATTTATTCTTTGTATTACTCATATATTAATTGTTTTCTTATATAGGTGGATTATTTTGTTCGAGTTGGGATGCTCTGTCCAAATTTCATGCTTCTTCTACCTAAAAATATTTTCACCCTTGTAGTGGTTCATTTATCACTTTATTTAAAATTATTTCAACTTCCTTTATAGGAAGAATAATGATGTTTCCAATGATCAACTATAGAGGTAATATTGATGTTTTTATAGTAAAATCATTTTCCATAGAATTAATATATTTTTTAATATTTATTTTTAATTTATATATTTTTACTATTAATCACATAATAATTTTTTTTCTTATATAGTTATATTATTTTGTTCGATTTGGGGTGATCGGTCCAAATTTCATGCTTCTTGTTCCTTAAAACCTTTTCTCCCCTACATTAGTTCATTTATCAATTTATTTAAAATTACCTCCATTCCATTTATAGGAAGAGAAACACCACTGCCTCTGCTCAATTATAGAGGTAATATTGATGTTTTCATAGTAAAATTATTGTCCCTAAAATTAATATATTGTTTCATATTTATCATTAATTTATTTCTTTTTAGTATTAGTCATATAATAATTATTTTCTTATATAGGTAGACTATTTTGTTCGAGTTGGGGTTCTTTATCCATCTTTCATCCCTTTCTACACCAAAACCTCCACAAAATTTTTCTCCCTCAAAACCTTTCACCCCTATAGTTTTTACATTTATCATTTTCTTTCAAGTTACCTATACTGATCCATAACATAGGTAATCTTGACATTTTCACAGTAAAATCATTGTACATAAAATTAATGTATAATTTCAAATTTCTGTTTATTTTATTTATTTTTAGTATTACTCATAATAACATTTTTCTTATATAGGTAGATTCTTTTTTTGAGTTGATGTGGTTTGTTCAAAGCCTATCATGCAGTGTTGTTAGTTCGACAAAGAAATTCAATGGAAACCATGGTAACATTTATAGTTAGTTTTTTTTGAGAATTTGGGATGTGTTAGAATCAAACGTATCTCAATCCAACACATAATGTGACTATTATGAATCTAGGTAACTATTTTCATTTTAAATTGACATTAATTATAGTAAAAAATACAACTTACTCAATGTGTCCGTTATCAGTTTAATATCGACATTTGAGTTTTAAAATTTTTACTCACTGAAAACCAAGAAAAAACGCTCAAATTTGGTCAATAATTTATTGTATCAATTCATAAATCATTTGTGACATGTAGAAATTGGTCTCACATCACAGTGATACACTATGTGATCTATATGAGTCAAAGTGCACGTTTCAAGTTTAAAATGAAATTTAAAAAAAAAGAAAAGTGACATACTCAAAACTAAGAAAAACATTCATATTATTTTGATACATTAGAAAAAAATCCATATGTGATTTGGAAAGTGTAGGAATCCACTGCACCTCAATCTAATTCATGGTGTGACCGGTATGATTCTAATTGAATCTTTATTTAAAATTTACATTAATTTTAGTAAAACAACAAATTGATATATTGAAAACTTAACGAAATCATTCATATTGTTTTGATACTTTAGTAAAATGACCCATAAGTGATTTGAGACATGCATGAATTAACCGCACCTCAATCCAATGCATGATGTGACTGATATTACTCTAATTGCGTGTTTTTATTATAAATTGACATAAATTTTAGTAAAATGTCCAATTGACCTACTAAAAACTGATTAAACCCATTAAAATTGTAAAAAAACATTAGGAAAATATTCTATAAGTAATTTTTGATGTGTAAGAATTAGTTATACCTCAATCTGATACACAATGTGATTGGTAGTAGTAAAAGTGCATGTTTTAATTTTAAAATGAAATTTTAGTAAAAAATAAAAGTGATATACTCAAAACCAAGAAAATCCTAGATTGTTTTTTTACCTTAGGAAAATAATACATAAGTCATTTAGGACGTGTAGGAATTATCCACACCTCAATATGATGCATAGTCTGATCGGTATGACTCAAAGTGTGTTTTTATATTTAAAATTCTCATCAATTTTAGTAAAATAGACAGCTTTCCTACTCAAAACTGAGAAAACACATTATGTATATTTTAATAATTTAAGAAAATGTTCTATAAGTCATTTGTGACATGTAGAAATCATATGCACCTCAATTTGATACATGGTGTTCCCAATATGAATAAAGGTGTCCCCTATCAGTTTGAAATTGAAATTTTAGTTCAAAAAGTGTCACTCACAGAAAACCAACAAGACACACTCTGATTTTCTTAATAGTTTTGGAAAACGATTCATAATTAATTTGTGATGTGTAAGAATCTGTTCAACATCAAACTAATACACGATGTGATCATAATGCATCAAAAGTACATGTTTCTATTTTAAAATAACATTTTAGTTAAAAAGATAACTAATATACTCAAAACTGAGAAAAAAAATTCATATTGTTTTGATATTTCAGGACAACGATCCAAAAGTGATTTGAGACATGTTGGAATCAGTCATACCTCAACCCGATGCATAGTGGGATCAGTATGACTCCAAGTTTATCTTTTTATTTAAAATTTAATTCAATTTTATTAAAATTAATACTTTATATTAATTTATTTCATTATATTAATACTAACATAAGAATTGTTTCCCAATAAAAGTGTGTTTTTTTATCGAATAAGGTTGGTTTTTTTGGAAATTGCATGAGTCGGGTTAGGATTAAAAGATAAAGGAACATTGATGTTTTTGAATGTATGTAATAATTTTTATTTATGTAATTGCATGAACCAATGTTTGAAATTTATATAATATACAATTTTATTCATGTTTTTGTGTTGTAAATTTTATCTCATTTGAAACCTATATTTATAAATGTTTTTATTAATATATGGTGTGTTTCTGGTGCTGCGGTGTGCTATAACAGCACACTGTAGTGGTGTTGTAGTGTGTTGTTGCAGCCCACTATAGTGTGACCCTTTATCAGTGCTGATAGAGGCCACATTTATCAGCCCATTTAAAACCACTGATAAAGGTATACTTTATCAGTTATCATAGATGCTCTGATAAATTGTTCCTTTAGTGGTGCTAAATTAAAGCGCCGATAAATGGTTCCTTTATCAGTGATTTTAAAATAACTGATAAAGGTCCCATTTATCAAGGCATTCTTTAGCACCGATAAGGGATCCCTTTATCAGTTCCTTTTTAGATCTGATAAAAGACCATACCTTTTAACCTCGCACATGTAGTCAGTGATTTTTTAGTGATGATAAAGGCCATTTCTAGCACTATTAAAGGATGGTTTTATCATAGTGATATCATTTATGTACCATCTGTTCATGTATCCAAGTTTCCAAATACACTAAACATTTATTTTTAGGGAATGGATCATAATGTTATGTAATGAATATTTATCAAATAAGATATAATATTTATGTATGAGAATTATTGTTCATAATTGTTATTATGAGATGTAATGTTTAACTAATGGTAATATTTTAAAATAAATATAGGTTATCTCTCTTTGTATAAAATATAGTGTTTAAATAAAGTTTCTTCAGCACCAAAAATGAGAGTGTGGGTTTGGGGTGATTTTGTTGGTATCAAAGAAGGGTTTAATTATTTTTGAGGATTATATTTGTCCTTTTTGGATAATATGATAAGATAACTTTAGTTATAACCCTAGGGATAAGTGTAAGGGGTAAGTCTATGTTTAGGATAATATCCTAAATTTTGTAAAAAGTTGAGATTATGTGGTTTTACTAGAAACTAAATACCTATATTAATACTAGAAAGTGGATATTGTTGTAGAATAGATGAACCTATGGGTTATCATCCCAAAAAAATAATGGATGAGTTTCAACTCAATCTTCACTATAATGCATGATGATTTGGATTAAGACTGCAAACCAGGTTAAAAAGAGACATTCATTAGATAATAAAATTGTCTTTAAAAAAAATTTATGAATGATTTAAGTATATTGGAATTTTATAATAAGTTAGGTTATGGAACCTAATAATAAAATTACCATATACAACTTACGTAAAATTTAATTAAGTGAGATTTTGGTTCAATTATATTAGTGTTGATTAAAAAATATCATAGGTTGAAATGAAGGTTTCATTAAATTAGATATCATAGGATCACATTTTCATATTCATAAAATAATTTTATCTTATTTTATTGAACATTATAAAAACCGTTTGGTTGTAGTATTTGTTTGGAAAAAGTATTATAAAAGTGATATGGTAAAAGTTATATCCCTAAGAACACAAAAAGAATCATATTTAGGATAAATAGTATCATATTCTTGCCAAGGAAAATGAGGTGAATATATTATTAAAAGATTTATATTTAGTTAACGATTGATCCCTTATATTATTACTTTAGTTAAATATAACTAAAATTGTGAGGATTTAATTTATTTAAGGGGGTGATGGATGTAACACCCTGGGATTTCAGAATATGTTTTGCTTTTAATAAGCATTGTATAAGTATCTTATTTCACATGAAACACCAAAATAAAATGAGTTGAAACATATTAAATGAATACTGTTAAGAAAGCTATATTAGTAATAAAACCTATAGTCAATAAAATGATATTAATAAAATAAAATATCTTAAATTTAGGGGATAAACAACTAATATGATTTGATATTAAAAGATTATTCTTTCTCAAATATTTGTTTCTTAAAAAGTGTTGTGAATTTTATGATAATATAATAAATATTCCACTTTTGAATGATTATTTTGATAATATATAATACTTAAATATATTTACTAATATATTATAATTAATTAAGTTAGGAGTTTGTATGAAATATTATTAAGAGCACTTATTGTTTAAGAAGGTCATTTTTTAAAAAAAGTTACTTTTGTTTATATTTTAAACTTAAAAATTTTAGAATTTGAATTTTTTAAAATAAAATTCATCTTCTAATTAATAATTTAAAAATTTTATTAGGATGATTTTTTTAATTTTTAGGAAACAAGATTTAAGGAATGATGAAAAATATAGTTCTTACTAAAATCACAGCGTATATGACCATATTAAAAAGTAAGTGTAAGTTTAAAAATTACTAAAAAATCTGTATGACTAAATATTTATTAAGGATTAAGAATATAAATTCTAAGATACTGTTATGAATTTAGAAAACCTCAATTTAACAAGATAAGTAAAATTTTCTAATAAAATAAACTATTTTTTCTTTTTCTTTTAATTAAATATTATTTTTATGAAATTAGGTTCTTGGATTGATTTAAAATCCACATAATTTTTTTATATAAAACTAATTTATGTAATTTAAATCAAATAATTTGATAATTTTATCCTACTCATAAATTTTAAACATAAAAATATTTTTTTTTCTAAAAATGGGTTTTAATGCTTTACATGAGGTAATGATAATATTAATTTTTCTTACACATAGAAATTTTATCTAGTAAAATTAATTTAATATTTTTAATCTGTAGGTAAAAGTTATATAGTGAGGGCCATTATAGTTTTAGGCATAAAACATGATTTATCTATGGAAAAACTATGTACCATGTTAAAATCCAAAATAATAAAAAGGGTTAACTAAAGGAGTAAAAAGAATAACATGTTAAAACATGTGTCTAATTGAGTGGTTGAGGTTTGGATACAACAAAACTTATCTAAAATTCATTATTTTACATTTTGGAGTCTTCTTTACCAGTGAAACAAGTTCTCTCTTTATATTAAGTTGAATTATCTACAAAAATTTTGTGCTCACCATTTATAAAAGGGGACTCTAAATACCCTTCCAAGAACACTCCCAAATTTCTTTTTCCTCCAGAAACACTGACCTAATTCCTTGTTCTATAACCCTCTTTCACATACTTTATAATCTGGCCATAATAATTTATCCTAAGCCCCCAATTTCAAAGGAGTCCTTTAAGATAAAACTCAAGTCCTCAATTTGATTCTAATGGTTTAGTATAAGTCAAGAATTTAGGTAACGGTTTATTTTATCTCGTTTTAAAATTTATGGTACATGTTTTATATTTTTCCAAATCATTTTTTGATGATTTACATTTATACCATATAAAACCATTTATAATTTTTTTTTGCATCATGATTTGTGATATCATAGAGAGATTTGGTTAACTCCAATTTCCTTTCTTTAAGTTAAGATGTTATTCCATAAGAATAATTCTTCCAAGTTTTATAAGTTATTATATTTATTATTTAAAAATATATTTTATCTTTTATCTATTAGTTAAAATGATTTTTTTAATTGAAGTATGATTTCTCAGTGAAATTCTTTCTTATAAAGATATAACAATTTTAAGAAAAAATATTATTAATTTTAAAGATGATTTTTCTCTATTTCCATGTTCATTATTACCAATTTTTTTCCTTTCTTACTTTTAAATAAAAATATATGTTAATTTATGTGACCTTCATGTTTTCCATCACCACTTTTCAAATGAATATTTTATTCCATCTTTTTATAATTTTGGTTTTTAATAAAGGTATTTTAAAATTTAAAAATGTTTTTCCATCCTTTTGAAAATAAGATGTTTTATCTTCCACCCCAAATTTTATTTTAAAACCTTTATGTATTTTTCAATGATCCATTATTTAATATTATTTTTAAATGTAAAAATTTTCAAAATGTTTTCACTTTACCTTTTTGATACCTTTATATCCTTTTCAAGGATCCATTATTGCAGAATATTTTTAAACGTAAATGTTTTAAAAATGTTTTCACTTAAATTTTTTGAAACCTTTATGAAATTTACAAGGATAAATTATTGAATATTGTTTTTAAATGTAAAATATTTAAAAAAAGTTTCACTATACCTTTTGAAACCTTTATATATTTTTCAAGGCTCAGTTATTAGCAATTCTATTTAAAAGTTTTGAAAAATATTTTCACTTATCCTTTTTCAAACCTCTATTTATTTTACAAGGATTTATTATTTATCTTTGTTTCAAAATATTTATTTTTAAAATGAATTCTTTCAAATTTATCAAAATAAACCTTTCTGAAAATTAATTTTCAACGTGACCCATAACTCAATCACATACACAAAAGTTAAAATCATTTTATTAAACGATATTTTATTGAATTTGATAAAATATATAAAGTCATTATTTACTTTGAATTTATTTTATTTTAAATAACCTATGAATATTATTATAAAAATATTTTTAAGGTTGATTAAATTTTTTGTGTCAACTATTTACATTCTTGAGGTTAATTTTGGTGGTACCATCTGGAAATGTTGTGAAACCCATTTTTATTTCCATGGGATCTTTATAATGTGATTAATGATTATTTTAAAGTGTCATACATATGTCTATAATATTTGTGGGTGTGGTCCTATATATCCCTCCAATTAGTTTTATAAGGATTTATATCTCTTTAAATTATTATGAGAAACATTTATGGTTGCTCTCTCCACCATGGGAATTAGAAAGTGATGCTTGATCCAGTATATTTATCAGTATCATGAAGTGATTCCTTATCAAATATGTTGATAAGAATAAAAAAATTATTCCTTCACCACTATGTTTATGGTAATTGTTAATTGACTCTAGATCCACTAAGTTTATGGGAATTATTTAGTGATTCTTACTTCACTATGTTTAAAGGAATCATGTAGTATTTCCTATTCTACTATGTTTGTGAGAATTAGGTAGTGATTACTTCTATGATATGTTTATGGGGATTAGGAAATGATTGTTGTTTTATTTCTGGAAACAAATAAGTATACCTACTTTGGTCTATTTTGGGAAACTATTATTGATTACTGATAAAAAAATTTCTGATTTCTTCACATATGTTAGTGTTGTTTACTATTATGATTCATTTTAATGACATGATATATCTTCATTCCTATTATTATACCCTATTGATAATATTTATTTTATTATGTTTTTAAAACTATATTCCATTGTATATTTTCTATTTTAATATTACACGTCTTTCTATCATTTATTATAAAAACAATTATTTTTTTCCATATTATTTTTAATAAAATATTTATCCCTTATTATGTTTTGTCATATTATTTTGATCTAACCCTTGATTACTTGTTGATATTTTTTCCTTACTAAGCATTCGAGCTCATCCCTATCTTATCTTTTCCTTCCCCATGTTATAAATATGGGTATAACATAGGATATGTCTATAAGTGGATCTAGTGTGGATCAAATATAGATAAATGTTTGTAAGTATCATAAAATAGGTTTCTTATATAGATGATCCTCAACGACACTAAACATTTATTTATTGAGATCAAGTGATTATTTCGAGATGTAATGTTTAACTTATGGTAATGATGTAAAATAAAGATAGGTAATATCAATTTTTATCAAAGATAGTGTTTTAATAAAGTGTTTTCAACAACATATCTAGGAGTGAAGATCTAGGGTTCTTCAACACTGATCACCTTAAGCCATTAAATGAGAAATACTATCAAGTATAACTTTCCACTCTCATGGTAGTATGGAATCCTAAATCTAAAAATTAACATGACCATCTCTTGCAAAGATATATATGTATACTCAAGGATCTTCCATAAATAATTAAGGAATCCTCTCTCAATGTGCGCCTCACGGGTTAGGGGAGAATTCAAAGCGTTAAATTATTTATTATTCATTACCTAAAAAGATTCACCCTCTAAAGTGTCTTTCAATGTGATAATCTCTTATTATTTTCTTAACTTGAATTATGAAAGTGTACATTGACTAGGTTTATGAAACCATCTTGACTCTAAATAATAGATATGGTACAATCAAGAAGATAAAATAATTGAAAATATTTATCACTAGTCATATTGAAAAGTAAAATTTGTAGTTTAATTGAAGTGATTAAAAATTAAAAAGGTAAAACCATCTTCTGTGGAAAGTACCTCTAATAAAACTACCATAAGAAACACTAATTTTATCCCCAACCATAATATAAGCCCAATAATAAAAATGATCCACTATTGCAACTATAACATCCTAGGGGAAACCCCATCCCACAAGGATATAGACAATTTTACACTCATAATCACTACCAATATTATCAGTTAATCAGAAAGACACTTTGTTGGATTACATAACTCCATTATGGAATTTAGTATTTTTATACCTATATAAAACATCATATAAAATCTCAAACATATTTTATAAGATAACTATTTTGTATTAAATTTAGTTGTGATCAAAGGGAGTTCCCTTGTGATCATTTTCCATGAACAGTTCCCACCACTTAAAAAATGGGGTTTAAAGACATATTAGAAACTAGAAAAATCATGAATAACCTTAATTTTGGAAATGAAAAGTTTTTTTATTTCTGGTCTAAAATATTTCTATGAATATTTTTTTTTATTTTTAGAAAATCAAAAGTTTTATGTCTAAAGGTTATGAGATGAGAGGATGCATTAAATAAATTATACTTATATAATTGGAAGTGTGAGTGTTTAAAAATATATAATGTGTGGTATGAGACTACACTTCTAGTATAATATATTATTAGATGATAGATAAAATAAGTATATTACAAAGATTAGAAGGGTGGATGATAGTTTATTAGACACACTGTTATAAGTTTGGAAGGTGATTTTATGAAAAAGTTGAAAATAATATATGAGTCATGTTATCAGAGGAATATGTATTATTTTAAGAAGAATAATAAGAATTTGTGTTATTGAGTCTACTAGAAGTAGATGAAAAGAAGTAGTTCATGGAGGAAAAATTCAGTGATTATTTTGTATGAGTTGAAAATAAGATGATAAAACCATACATAAATATTAATGAAGATACCACATTAATAAAGAAAAATCTATTGGGAGGATGATATATGGTGGGAAGAACATGAATTAGGTGTGGTATATTTGAAATTATAATTTTAATGTCACTGGAAGAAGGGTATATTCCATGTTTTAGAATATTGAGTTAAATGAGAAACTTTATTAATAACAATTATAGAAGAAGATATGAGGCAGTTATCTGAAGAAAAGGTAACCTATGAATACATAAAATGGAGAATACTAAATGATCCTATGCCCAAAATGGATTAAGGCTCCTACAATAGATGGCAAGTTAAAGGAAAATTTAGATGATCTCGGATTGAAAGATATATTATTTTAAGAAACCATAATATAAGCTCATGGTTGTAGGGATTTTATGTAGTTGAATGAAGTTTTTGTACATTGGAAGGACAATAAGAGATAATAAATGAAGAATAAAAATATTATAAAGAAGGAGGACTATTATCTGAAGAAGAATATTGAAAGGAGTAGTCTTCCACAAAAAGGAGTACATGTTTAGAATAGAGAAGTCTCATTATTATTAAAAGTAAAAATTCCACATATGATAGTTTGTATGAATCAAAATACATGAAGATAAGCGGAATAGATGATAAAATTTTATAGATTAAAGTGAATATGTGACGATTCCCGTGGTGCCCAAGTTTTCTATGCACAAAAACTATTTTAATATTTATGGAAGAATATGATAGTAAAATATCATAAGTATGGAGGATAAAATGAATTTAATATCATCAGAAGATGCTCCGACAAAGTGATTTGATGCGCGTTACTATCACAGTACTATAAAAAAAATTATTTTTATAACACAATATTAAGGCCAACAAGATTCATCTCACATGAAGAGATTTGTAGTTAATAAATAAATAATTCTATTTCACCTAAAATACTTTTCTATTATTTCTTAAAAATTTATGTTTTGGTAAAGAAATAAAAAATAATTAAATGAGAAACTAATTTAGATATAGATGAAACAAAATGAATAAAATTTGAAGAAATGTCTTGGTTATAGTGTTGGATACACAAGTTCTTTCATTATTTATTATTATTAATTATATTCAGGTTTACAATCCATCCAACTATATATGGATAGTTATTACCTAACTTGATAAATATATTTAGCATGCTTAGGAATCCTCTACATCTATAAGGACCCTAGCCTTTTACACATATTTTTACATGATTTTAAGCATAATTAACTAAAAAATACAAACCAAGGATCATAAATTATATTGTTTCTAGAAGATTAGGTACATAATTAGAGATAATGAAACAAAAATAAAATTATATTTTATTTAAAATGCATAATTATATCCTAGCATACTTTGAGATCTAACATCTATATAGGATAACTTGAAGAATACATGAACAAAAAGGATGATCTATAAAGCCTATTAAGGAAATAAACATAGGAATAAAGAAAAGTACATAGTCTAGAGGACATAACATGATGAAATAAAAAGGAATATAACATGAATAAAAATAAGAAATAATTACATATTTAACATGGAATGATGTAATAATGGCATAATAGGAATGTGGTAGTAACATACAACATGAAATAAGTTTGACTCAAGGCTAACTGCCAAGACTGTTGCACATGGCGGACAATATCTCATAAAGGAGTTTGGTTTACTCTATATCCCAACATGAAGTCTCATGAGAATAAACATTACCCAATTAATTAGAGTGAAATCTGGATTCACCCATCATAATATGTTCATTCATATATGTTCCACACGAAGAATAAGGCATAAGGGTTACCCATGGAAAGAATTGAGTATCATAATCATGTCGTACAACATAACTGAAGGGAATATCATAATGGTGTCCATGAAATAATGGGTTTAAATAGAAATTGGACATTAATAAGGTAAAATAGGCATATATAATGATAAGTTATTTAAAAAAAAAGTGAAAATATGTAAAAGAAGTGTTTAAGAAACAATAGAAATGAAACATTTTACTGCAGTTTAAGGAAACTATTAAAGGGAATTTAAAGAGAAAAATGGATAATATTTTATATAAAACCAGAAATAAATAAAGTTATATTTTCATGATAAAATTTTTTATTTTATAATAACAATGGGGGATTAAAATATATTATTTATGGTACTTTAAAATGGGTATGAAATTGGGTAATTCCCTTTAATCAGGCTAGTATATCGGGAGAAATTGAGAAGGGAACCTTATAAAAACATGTATTTAACCATAAAAGAAATAATAATTGAGCTAGGAACATTTTATTGGAACATAAAAACAGAATTTAGGAGGAATATATAAGAATAATTAATAATTATATTGGGGGTAAAGAGAGAGAAATTGTAGCCTAAAGGCAAAATGAAGGTTCAGAGAGAATCCCTTACCTTATGTCCAAAACTGTTCTACACTTGCACTTAATGTCATGGATAATACAATTTGATCCATTAATTAATTAATTCATAAAATCTTATATATGTATTTGTTTTATTATAATTTTATTTTGTTCATATATGGCCTTTTTTATGAGTTATAATATTCAATTTTGTTGTTCAGGGAGTGTTTGTTTCATGATTTTATTATTGGTTCCTTTGAGTTTAATTATGAGAGTTCTTGTAAAATGGAAGAAAAAAACCAAATATATAATTATATGATATTTATTTTCAATCATAATTTTAAATGGTTCTATATAATTTTTTTAAATAACTAAGAATGATTCATTATATAAAATGTTAATTTTAAACATTAGTTTATTCTTGTAAATTTTTAATCATCACAAACTAGTTTTGTTTTATTATTTAATATTATGAATTTATACTAGTTACCTAAAATGAAATAAGTTATAATATACAAATTAAAATATATTTTAACCATGTTTTATCACCAACCTTTATGGTGGTTTTAGAAAACAAAAAATCATCATCAATGAAGGTGATGAATCGACACCTCACCAATGATGTTTTCATTTTTAGAAAAAATGGAGAATAAAAGAGAATTGATGGTGGATATACTCTTAAGATAATAAATTTATATTATATATATGATAATATATTTATAATTTTAATTTTAATATGGTTGAGGTAATGATAAGGTAAAAAAATAAATTTAAATGAAAATGAAAGAGAATTTTACCTCTTGACCTTCTTATCCTTGAGAACCTCCTTTGGGAAAATTGGGTTTGGATTTTTTTTGAGACCAAAGGATCTTATACACAGTGGAGATAATCAGGAAGAGTATTGGGTATAATTTGTAAAAGATTAAATGCTTTGAAGGTGTTAGAAGAAGGGGTGGTGAGGGGTGTTATTTATAGTGGGGGGAGAGGGGTGTTTTTTGATTATTTTATTCATTTGTTTATTATTTTAGATCATAACAAGAAATAATGTTGATTATTTTAAACAATCATAGTAAATAGTTCATATGAGTTCGAAATAATTGGTGATTACCTCATCTATACGTCATCCGTGACTCAATAATTCAAGTATTTGTTAAATATCAAAATTACCGTATTTCATTATTCATAAAAAATTCAACTATTTTATAAAAATCCCAAAATTTCACCCTAACCATTTTTCATTGCATACTGTTCAAAAATGGAATCCTTTCATTGAAAATAATTTTATAATTATTATAAATTTAATTTTTAATTAAAACTATCATTTATTCAAAAAATACTAATTTTAATATTATATCCGATTTTATGAAACATTGAAAAATTAATTAAAGTATAATAAAATTATATTATAATCACAAGAAAAAAAATTAATTTATGAACCTATTTTATGAAAGTAAATTTTATTTTGAATCATTTTATTAATTATAAAATTGTAAATAAACATTTTCATTTCATAAAAATACAAATACTGAATTTATCATTTTTAAAAAATTTACCTACTTATGATATGATATAATTATATCATATTTTCATTTATTTGACACATAATTTTTTTATACTATCATAGGTGAGGTTACTATTCTATTGGCCATTTTATTATTCCAAATGGTCATATTACTATTCGAATGGTCAAGTTACTATTTCATCGGTATAGGTTCCATAATTTCTAAAAATACCTCTTATTTAATTAGTTCTTCATTTATAATGTTTTTATTGTGTTATCAACGTGATTTTTGTTATGGTTCATAATATAATACATAATTATAAGAAGGGTAATTTCATTGATAAAATTCTAGGTTGTTACATGCTTCCCCCCTTATAAAATTTTACCCTCAAAATTTCATTTTTGATTTTAAGTTTAAAATAGGTGAGGATACTTATCCTTCATTGCCTCCTTAGGTTCCAATATTTCCCCTTTATACTTATGATTCCACATAATACTTTTACCTGGTGAGTATTATTTTTGTTTAGAACATTATCTCTACAGTCCAATATCTTTAGTTACTTCTCCTTATAAGAGAGATAATTTTCCAACCATAACACCTATGATTTCAGTACATGTGAGGGATTTGGTATGTACTTCCTAAATAAGGATATGTTGAATACATCATATACTTGATAAATGGTTGGGGTAAGTGCTAGTTGATAGGCCACAACTTCTACATGATCAAGAACCTGAATGGGGATGATGTACCTGAGACTCATATTTCCTTTATTCCCAAATATCATGATACTCTTCCATGGAGATATTCCCAGGAATACCATATCTACAACCTTAAAATCTAGGTCCCATAGATGATTTTCTGCATAGATATTCTATAAAATTTGGGCATCCTAGATATACTGTTGAATGGTTTTCACCTTTTTTATCATTTCTTTGACCTTTTCAGGTCCCAACAGCTTCCGTTCACGGAATTCATCCCAGTATGCCAGTGTTATTAACCTTTTCCCATAAAGGGATTCATATAAAGCCATTTAGATACTCAAGTGGAGAATATTATTGTAGGATAACTTGACCAGAGGTATATTTTGGTCTCATACACCCTTGAAGTCCATATAAATTCTCTCAACATGTCTTCCAGTGTCTTGGTAGTATGATCAGATTGACCATCAGTTTGAAGACGATAGGTCGTACTGAAGATCAGCTCAGTGTTTAGAGCATGTTGGAGACTTTTCCATATCTTTGAGGTGAATCTTGTATCCTGATCGAATAAAATAGATAGTGGTAATCAATAAAAACTTAAAACATCCCTAAAGTATATTCATGCAAGTTTATCAAGTGATAAGTACTCTAAAATTGTCATAAAGGGATATATCTTTGTAATAAGATCCATAACAACCCATATAGCATTATTTCCTTTGGATTCCTTTGGAATTACAGTGAAAAAGTCCATGGTGATGTTTTCCCACTTCTATGTTGTTATGGATAATGGTTGGATCATCCCCTTATAATTTTACTATTCATCCTTCACTTGCTATCATTCCATGAAATTCAATGTATATTCAGTGATATCCTTCTTCATATTGTACCCCCAATAGTTCTCTTAGATATATCGATATATATGTTTTTATCCCTCGGTGAATAGAAGAAGGTTGAGATATGCACATAATTTATAATCTCTCTCTTTATCGTTTTATTATATGGTACACATAGTCATGACCCAAATCTTATGACTCTTTCCTCATCAATTTTAAACTATATAGATTTCCCTTTTCTTATAGATTCCTCATTTTTTTGAATTTTCTCATATTTTATTTGATCATCCTTTATTTTATCCAAGGGATAGTGAGAAATAATTTTATAATGTATTGATAATGTTTCTTCCTTAAGGATTCTCAGGTCTATAGTTTTTAAATATAAGAAGATTGGACCCTTCTCAATTCTCACCATTGATAAAGTTGAAGTATCCTTTCTACTTAGAATGTCTGCCACATTATTTTTCTTACCAGGATGGTTGTTGATTGGTTAGTCATAAATCTTGATGAGGTATATCCAAATTCATTGGTGGATATTAAGATCGATCTGTGTGAATATATATTTGAGGATTTTATGATTACAATATATTTTACACTTCTCTCCAAAGAGATAATACTGCCGGATTTCCAACATGAAGATCACAGCTTCCAACTCTAGATCTTACATAGGATAGTTTTTTCTAATGAATTTTATACTAAATTTTGGTATAAGATATAAATTTATCATTTTTATCAGTACACAACCTGTGAACCATTTTTAAGAATCACTATATTCCACAAATAGTTCCCCACTTGTTGGAAGTTTGATTACTGGTGAAGTGATGAGCCACCTTTTCCACTCTTTAAAGTAGTATTCACATTAACTAGTCTAGAAAATATTTTCTCCCTTATGAGTTATCTTGGTTATTGGGTTTGAAAATCATGATAATTTCTTCAAAAATTTCTGGTAATACCTATCTAGACCAATAAAACTAGAAATCTCCGTTAAAGATATTATACTGGGCCACTCTTAGATTTCCTTTATCTTAGAAGGCTCCACAAATATTCCTTTTACTAGTGATAACATTACCCAATAATGATAATTTATCCATCTATAACTCCAATTTACTATACTTTGAATAGATTTTATAACTTCATAGAGTTTTTATCATAGTATTTAAATGCTCTACAAACTCCTCCTTACTTTTCGAGTATATCATAATATCATCAACAAAGACTACAAATTGTTTTTTAAGGTAATCTCTAAGGACTCTGTATATTTATTACATTAATATTTATGGAGCATTAGTGAGTCCAAATGGAATCACTATTAACTCATAGTGTCCATACCATGTTCCAAAGGCTATTTTGGGAATATCTTCCTTTATCACCTTTAATTGGTGATATCCCGATAGAAGGCCAACCTTAGAGAAATACTTGGCCCCATGTAGTTGATCCAAAAATTCATCTATCTATGGTAGGGGATACTTTTTCTTTATTATTATTTTGTTGAGATCATTATAATAAATGTATAGGCACATCAATCTATCCTTATTCTTGGTGAAGAGGACTGGCTGACCCCATGGTGAAGCACTCAGGCGTAAAACACCCTTATCCAGATTCTTTTGTATCTATTTCTTCAGTTCCTCAAACTTAATGGTGGAAATTATATAAGGTGTCTTCGATATAGGAAAAGTTATAGGAATATTTTCGAATGAAAATTCAACCTATTAGTTGGGAGGAAGGCCAAAAAATTATGTATGGAACACATTAGTTTTTTCCCTCACAATGGGCATGTCTTTGAGCATGATTATCTACTTTGTCTCAATTATTTTAGCTAGATATACTTTCTCATAAGGTAAAACTATCCACAATTTAGATGATTATTCTAAAGGAGAATTATAATTATCCTTTCACTTATACAGAATTAGAGGATACATCACGATGAATAGAGTGATCTCCCTTTCCCAATAGTTGATGTTGGATTTATAAAAAGATATCACATCAACACCTAATATAGTATCAAAGGTAACTAATGGAAGTGAGACAAGATTTTCTAGGTGGTTTAATCCAAAAAAATTAATTGGGGAGGAGTTATATACTTTGGATGCAATAATTTTTCCATTTTTTATTCTCATGGATAACTTAACCTCTTTATTTAGAGGTGGTTTTTGAATAGTTATACTAAACTTAAATGATATGAATGAATTCATAGAACTACAATCAAATAGTACATTCTCTATTATTGAATGAATAACCTAAATACCTATCACCATAACATTTTTAGGTTCCAAATTAGTGGAAGTGATAGAATATGACCTTCCTTGTTGCCTTGGGGGTTGATGTTAGTGATTTCCTATAAAAACCCTTGGATCAGGGCATTGGATCATGAAATTTCTGTATTTCTTGTATTTGAAACACTACACAATAGATTGAGTATGGATCTGAACCTTCCTTTTTTTTATACATTAGCTATATTCTTCATATCCCTTTATAAAATATTATTAATATTCCTCTCTATTACACATTTGAATCATCTCGTAGTTCCCCTTAGATGTTCCAAAGATTCTTCTTCCTACAATTTTTACATGTGGGATGTGAGAACTTGTTTCCATCATGGGATTTATTTTTTGATACGATAATATTAAACTCCATTTTCCTCTTTTTATCTCTGGAACCATGAGACCACTAAGAGTATATAATCTCTATTTCAACCTTAAGGGCATAATATAGAATCTCTTCATAGCTTTCAAAGTCTTAGATTGATAATAATTTTAGTAGAATCAGCTTTACTCCTCTAAGGAAGAGATCTGATTTTCATTAGGTGTTCATCCCAAAGCCAAGGGTGTGTTGTGAAAGCCTTCTAATGTTTTGTTTTATATTCCCCGATAGAATCATCTTTCATATGATTCATCCCAAGAAACTCCCTTTTTATCTTAAGACTAATATTTTGGGGGAAAATATTTATTGAACGACATTTTATTGAAAGCTTATATTTCCATGGAATCAATTTCCACCTTAGACTATTTTTTATTAGTTTCCACCACTAATATCATTACCTATCGAAACGATGGACCTCCAATATGAATTTATCTTATTCTAAACATTTAAGGATATAAAATATCTTCTAAATGGAGTTAATCCATTGTTTCATGATGATGGGATCAGAAGATCCACTAAACATGGGAGGCCTTTGTCACATAAAGGATTCAACTAGAATTTGATATTTATTAGGATAAGGAGGGTGTTCCACATGATTCAATTCATTATTCATAGCTTTATTGAGTTGAACAAGTATTGTATTAATGTTTTGATCTCCCATTCCCATCAGATTTGGCATTTCAATAGGGAAACCATCACATTGCCTATCACATTGATTGTTGGAATGAGTTATCTGAAATCTAGTCATTAAATAAAAAAATAAAGCATAATTAGGGGGGTTCAATACTTAGATAATAAACTTATAAAAATAAACATTAAACATATAAGGATAAACTTGTAAATGGAAAGTATGTCCTATGTTGTGATTCCATAATTTTTAGTCTAAGTTATCCATGGTTATAGAATTATACCTTGGGTTATTACTAAAGTAATCTAGTCCTATTATTGAAAAATAACTTGACCATACTCTGATAACAAATATTTCAACCCTATCCTTTTACATATATTTCTATATGATTTTAAGTTTAATTAAGTATGAAAAACAAAAAAGGATCGTAAAGTCTTGTGTCTTTGGAATATTAGGTATATAATTAGACAGTATGAAACCAAAATAAAATCATATTTTATTTAAAATAAATAATGATCTCCTAAAATAATTTAAGATATTATAGATTTATAGGATAAACAAGGGAATACATGAAAAAATGGGACGATCTATAAAGCCTAGTTTGGGAATAAACATAGAAATAAAGCATAACACACGGGTTAGAAGGAATAACACGATGACATAAAAAGGCGAGGAAGATGAATAAACATAAGGAATAATAACATTTATAATATGAAATCATGTAATCATGGCATCATATGATATGTAAGCAATATACAACATGAAAAAAGCACAAGTCAAGGAAAGTTTCCAAGACCATTGCACATGGAGGAAAAAGTCCTCTAAAGAAATCAAGTTTACTCTCTATCCCAACATAAAGTATCAAGAGACTAAACATTACCCAATTCATTAGATCACTACCTAGGAATACCCATCATAACATTTTCATGCATATATTTTCCAATTGAATAATCAGACATAAGGGTCACCCATGGAAAGAATTATGTATCATAATCACATCCTAAGGCATAACAAAAGAGAATATCATAATGGTGTCCATAAAAGAATATATTTGAATCATAATTAGACATTAATAAGGTAAAATAGGAATATATAATAATAATTCAGGTCAAAATAAAGTGAAAACATGCAAAAATAGTGTTTAATAAATATTAGAAATGAAACATTTTAGTTAAATTTAAAGGAAATATTAAAGAGAATTTGAAGCGGAAAATACATAATATTTTTTATAAAACAAAAAATGAATGAAGATATATTTTTTATGATAAAATTATTGATGTTATAATAATAACATTGTATTAAAATAGATTATATATGGTACTTGAAAATGTAAAAGAAATGGGAAAGTTCCCTTTAATTGGGCTTTCTTATCAGGATTAATTAATAAGGGAATCGTATAAAAACTTGTATTTACACATAAAAGAAAGAAAAAATGATCTAGGAATATATTTTTGGAACATAAACATAGAATTTATTAGTATCACATAAGAATAATTAAGAATTTTATTAGGGTAAAGATAGAGAAAGCGTAACGCGAAGGAAAAATGACAGAATAGAGAGTATCCCTTACCTTATGTTCAAAACTATTCTAAACTTGAAATTAATTTCTAGGATAATAAAATTATTTTAATTAATTAATTAATTAATAACCTCTTATACATGTATTTTATTTATCATAAATTTATTAAGTTAATTTATGGCTATTCTTATTAGTTATAAGATTCAATTTCATCATTCAGTGAGTGTTCGTTTCATGATTTTATGATTAGTTCCCTGGAGTTTAATTATAGGAGTTCTTTTCAAATGGAAGAAAAAAAATAAATAAGTGGAATTATATGATATTTATGATCCTCCATAATTTTAAATGGTTCCATATATAATTTATTTTTATATTAATGATAATAATTCATTAGATAAAATGTTAATGATGAACGTTAGATTATTTTTGTAAATTGTTTACCATATTGAACTATTCTGTTTATTATTTAATTTTATGCATATATACTGGTTATAGAATATTAAATAAGTTGAAATATACGTTTTAAAATATTTTTAACCATTATTATGGATTTATTACCATACTTCAAGGTGTTATTAGAAAACAAAAAATCATTGTCCATGAAGGTGGTGAATCACTCCTCATAGATGTTGTTTTCATTTAAAAAAAGTGTAAGAGAATGGAATTGATGGTGGATATACCATTAACATAATAAAAATAATATATATACTATACAAGAGTTTTCATGTTACTTTTTATAGTGGGATGATGGAAGGATAAAAAAATAATTTAAAATTAAAAGAAAACGAAATAGGATTTTACCTCTTGAACTTCTTCTCCTTGAAAACCACCTTAGGGAAAATTGGGTTTGGTATTTTGTTCAGACAAAAGGTTCATGGAAAATATATAGATACTTGGGAATAGGATTTGGAATAATTTTTAAAATATTAATTTCTTTTGAGGTGTGATTAGAAGGGGTGGTGAGGGGTGGTATTTATAGGGGAGGAAAAGGGTGTTTTTTTATTATTTTATACATTTGTTTATTTTTTTGGCTCATGAAAATCAATAGTATTGATTATTGTGACTAATTATAGTAAATAGTGTATGTTATTTAAAACTAATGCGTGATTACCTCATCCATACACCATCCACGACTCAATCAATCAAGTATTTCTTAAATATCATAAATTACCACATTTCACTATTCACAAAAATTCAACTATTTTAGAAAAATATGAAAAATTAACCCAAACCTTTTTTAAATGTGTATAATTAAAAAATAGAATCTTGTTTTTGAAAATAACTTTCTAAATATTAAAAATTTAATATTTATTTAAAATATTTATTTATTAAGAAAATATCAATTTTAATATCATAACTGAGTTTATGACACTTCAAAAGATTAATTAGGTCTCATAAAATTATCTTATAATAATAAGAAAACAAATTAGTAATTTAGAAACTAGTTTAGGAAAATAAATTTTATTTTAAATAATTATATTAATTATAAAACTGAAAATAAGCATTTTTATTTCCCAAGAATATGAATTCTTAATTTGTCATTTTTAGAACATTTATTTACTTATAATATGATATAATTATATCACATTTTCATTTTAAGATATGTAAATTTTATTTATAATTTAATAGGCGAGGTTACTATTTTATTGGCTAGTTTACTATTTCTAATGGTCACATTACTATTCCAATGGTCAAGTTACTATTCCATCTGTACAGGTTCATTAATTTAAATAAATACCTTTTATTTAATTAATTCTGTATTTATAAAGTTTTTATTGTGTTATTAATGTGATTTTATGTGGTTTATACCAAATTAAACAATTATAATAAAGAAAATTTCAGTGGTAAAATTTTGGGGACACACCAAATTTCACTTCATATCAGTAGAAAATAGGAATGAATTTGAGCTTCATTTTGTGGAGGATGATCACTGAACCCATGCACTTACCTCTTATCCACCACAAATAGAATTAAATCATTTAAAGAATTGAAGCCCATTAATTAAGAACACCACGAAACCTCCCCCAATGAAAAGCCTAGGGTTAGTCACTTTCAATTATAAAGTAAAAAATACCATGATGATGATATTAAAGAGAGAAAGAGAAAGATTTTTATTGGAAGACCGAATTAGAAAAATTAAATTAAAAACATGAAATAAATTACATGTAAAGAAAAGAAATTAAAAAAAATAAAAAACCTAAAGTATATCCCTATTCCATAATAAAAAATTAAGTTCCTAGGGGCTGATCTTTGAAATCTTTCATAGGCATGTATTTATAAGCATTAGAAGAAACTTCAAGTTCTATAAAGGCATAATAAATGAGTCTTGGGTTGACTTGGGTAATAATTGGGTATTCAAAGGGGTACCGGGTATTAATTTTTCTAAACCAATCATTTTAGGGTCCTATTTGAAGGTTTTATGTCATAAAATGTGTTTTTAAAACATGAATGTTATTGGGAAAAAGCATTTACAAATTGTATTCTTCACCCCAAAATCAATCTAGGTGAATTTTAGGAGTGTCACGACGTGACCCTATATTTCATGCTATGACACATGTAGTTTTTCCCAGATTTATCTCTTTTTTCCTATCATGGTTCCAAATCACCCTTACTAACATTTTTAGATCATAATCAACTTATTTATGATTTAAACCATAAATTTATAGAAGTTTAAACTCTATTTTTACTTGGTTCTTTGGTTTTGAGCTCCGAGCTTGGTCCATGATGTACCCTTTTTCACCATAAATCTTTTTCCTGATAAATTCCACACTTTTAAGATCATATTTTAATATTTCTAGTATAATTAAATAAATCATAAAAAATAAAATACTAGGAATTTGAATCAATTAAAGTGATTTTTTTGTTTTATATTAAAATAAACATGAATACTTTGGTTCAATTCTACCAAATTTAGAACTTTCATTTCCTCAAACATGTAACCTAAACAACATTAAAAAGGATTATTTTTCTACGAATATCTAAATTTAAAAATAAGAAAAAATAAATGTATTTCGATGGAAAATAAAATTTCTAGGTCCACAAAAAATAATTCCTCTTACACCTAATTTTTAAGGAAATAATGTTATTGATGAATTTTAATTTTCCTCCTTTGTAATAACAATGCACTTCTTATCTTTGATTTTTATTTATTAATTAATTATTAAGAATCTCAATATATTTAAAATAACTTACATTGAATTATTTTTCAACTCATCTCTCAAGGTAATAAATTTAATATATTTGTTCTCATACCTAAAGTACAATTCACCTACCATATGTTTTACAGTAATCTAACATCACAATCATGTAAATACAAAAATAATCACGAGGGGTTTACATTATGGTTCAAATATCTCGGGTTCTGAGTGTAGGTAGGCAATGAATATAATAAATATCAAAAACGAGGTTTGAATCTTTATCATATTGCATGATTTAAGAAGATAATCTCAATGAAAATACTTTTGAAAAGATGAATATGTGATCAACCAATATTCCTAATGCTCAAAGTAGGAACATGGTAAAAGTAGTCATAATTAATGAATCAACCTCTCTTTATTTTTTACTTTTTGATTTTTTGATTTTTCTTTTTTTGAAAATTGTGCTTCAGAAAAATATCATAGCCACTACCAAACCAAATACGATCTTAAGATCATCAGTCTAGAAATGATTATTTTTAATCCATAAAAGACACAACCCATTTTTCCCATTTATTTCTTTTTTTAGAAAGAGAGTTGATTAATAAATTGAAATGAAATCATGTATCTACACAAATCTTATAAGAACCCCCAATAAAATATAGTAAATCCCCATCTACTATGGAAAACCTCTTCCCCACACTTATAATTTTAAGTATCTTGAAATATAAAATGAGTAGGGTATTAATAAATATAATAGGTTTTTAATTCATCTCATTCATTATCAGAAAATTCATGGATTCTATGGGGAAAATAGTATTGATGTCAATTTTGGTCCAAGTATAAAATGGATAAAAAATAAAATTTCCTCAATCTTTTTAACAATGATTATATTCAGTTATAGTTTTGATAAGATTATAGGAATGTTCTGGAAGAAAAAATGCCCTAGTCTCTCAAGAAATATACTATAGAAAGAAATGTGAAATATTGGTTTAGAAGTTTTCTTAGGGACGAGAACCTAATGTTTTGGAAAATTATGTACAATAATGCATAAAAAAAATAAACTAATCAATTTTAATTTCATAAATTTAAAACATGCCAAATATCAGATGAATTTTATTTAAAAAATTAACTCATATCTAAAAATATTGATTTTAAAAAGTCATCCCTTTGGGATTAACCTTAATCATTCATTTTAGAATTTCAATCTTCTAGTCTTTTCAAAATTCAATTTTAAAACCTAGAATACTGATTAATCTATTCAATTTATGTCTCTTAGATTGAAACTAGATTTTAAGAATTTAAGTGAGATATGTAAATTATCTTTAAAGATAAAAAATAGATTTTAAAACTATATGGGTATAACGAATTAAAGTGTTTAAACTCATACTGCCAATTACAATTAAGATTTATGTTGGTTGTACATTTTGTGTTTGAAAAACTTTTCCTTTTCAGTATTTTTAGGATGTTAATTCTTTTTTATGGAATATTTTCTCTATTATAACATAATTTTCATTTTTATATTGTAGAAAATGCATGCAGATATCCTTCTTAAAATTTTACTACCACTCATGTAATTATCATAACGATCCTATAAAATGAAACCACTCTTTTATATACAAGGCCCTTGTAATTAAAGTTAAAACGATAAGGGGATTTGGGATGAATAACTAATTCTTAAACTATTAAATAAAATCTAAAATGAAAATTAAATTCCTAAAAAGAGAAATATTAATATACATCTTGGTATAATACTCAATGTGGGCCATAGGTTCTGATTACCTTCAATTGTACAAAACTAACTATCATCTATAATCTATTAGTGGGTGGAGTTTCTTGGATTTGAACCACCATATGTTGTTCTTTCTAAATTCCACATATTCTTCTTCATTGTGGAGAACTATATGAAAAGAGTAAACTAGACCCGAACCTTTGAAATAAGGTATATATTTCATGGTGGGGGTAGTATAATGTATTGATCCTCTAATTTGTTAGTTTCTAGTTGTGAAACCTCTTCTTCACTATCTGGTGTTTTCTCCAAATATGATGTATCAATAGTATGATTAATAGGAAAGTTAGATTTTAGTTTTATTTGAATAAAATATAAACTTGAAGAATTTATAGAGAATTATTCCCCTTTTATGTAGGAATCGTGTGTCTCTGGGTCTTTAGGTAGAGACAATTGTATATCTTACTAGGCTTCCTATAATAAATGTTCAATGTGTTTAGGTAGATCCATATATTCCTCAGCAGGTGCATTTTATTCTTCATCATCTACCTCCCTGGAAGAATAAGAATTAACTGAATTTGTAAAATTTTGACATGGAGAGGTAAAAATAAATTTATCTTCAAAAAAATTAAATGACATTGAGTTCAATTAAAGACTATCTCACTGAGTTGGTTCAACCTTGATTTCTTCTTCAGTTGATATTTCCTCTTAGAGTTGACTGGTTATAGTCAGAGGTAGGTAGTCAGACTCCTCCATACTCTCTTTTTATTCCACAACTTGGGTGGTTTATTGATTTTCAATAGCTAAAGTTAGGTATATAGGTGCTGATTCTTATACATTTCAGAGAGGAGAATCAGGTTTAATTTTATCATTTTCCCATTCAATCCATCATTAATCGAGGAATTATCAACCCATCAGATGTACATTAGGACACACGTCTTTATCTTTACTCTTAATCTCTTTATGATAGGTTTCTATTTGGATCTCCAAATGGTTGGGTTGTGGATAGTATTTAAATATAGACTCAAGATCATGAATGTATTAAAAAATATTGGGAAAATACAATGGTAATTCCTTCATATTCTTCATTCAATGATTATCTTCTTAGATTTACTAACCATGAATATTAGTTTTTAAAGTAAAAAACTTGTCAATTTTCCATTATACATTTTCTGGACCAATAACATAAGACAATAAGAACTTTTATCCAGGGACTCCTAATCAATGTAAATCACCTGACCTTGCACATTTGAGTTATATGTCCATGAAAAATAATTGGATTTTTTCTACATTATGGATTTTTTAGATTTTTTTATTTAAAAAAAACAATGAAAATGTTTAAATATTATGAATAAAAAAAGTGAAATAATTACTTATTATCTCCCCAAAAATGATAATAGTTTTAAAAATACTTTTATAGGGTGTTATAAAAGATAATTTTCTTCTAATGTGGAATAGAGGCTGACCAGGTTTATCTCACTTGAGGAGATTTGCAGTTAATCAATTTCTAATTCTATTTCACCTAAAATAATTTTTTTGTTGTTTTTATTATTTCTTTTAAAATGATGGTTTTGGAAATTTAAGGAAAAACATTGAAATGAAGAAATAACCTAAATAAAGATGAAATGTAATGAATGTAATTAGAAGAAAGGTCTTGGTACTAGGGTTGGGTACACGAGTTCTTTCATTGTTTATTATTATTAATTAAATTCAATTTTATAATCTATATAATGCTATATGGATTTCTATTACCTAACTTGAGTGAGATTTTTAGCATACCTTGGAAATATCTTCGACACACCAAATTTTACCTCCACTCAGTAGAAAATAATAATGAATTTGAGATTCATGACATGGTAGATGATTTCCACACCTGTTCACTTCATTCTTATCCACTAAAAATAGTATGAAAACATTTAAATAATTGAAGCACAATAATTAAGAATGTTGTGAAACCTCTTCCAAGTCCAAGAAAAGGGTCAGTCACTTGTCATCACAAAGTTTAATAGATTACAGTGGATATATGAAAGAGTGAAAGATAAATATTTGGATTTAAATATGGAAATGTAAAAATTAAATTAAAAAGATCAATATGATTACATGAAAAGAAAAAAAATTAAAAAATAAAACGAAAAACTAAAGTAGAACATTATTAGATACTGCAATAAAAGATAATCAGGAACTTCTATTTTCTAATCCATCCATTCCAATATTTATAGGCCCAAAAAGAATACCTTAGTGACATAAATGCATCATTAATGAGTCCTGGTTTGACTTAGGTCATAATTGGGTATTCAAAGGGGTCACGAGTAATAATTTCATCAAACTAGCCATTCTTAGGCCCCCCTATGATGGTTTCATGTCATTAAAGGTGTCTTAAAACATTAATTTTGTAGGTCTAAACTAGTTACAACTTATATTTACACCCTAAAATCATTATAGGTGAATTTTATAAGTTTCATGACTTGAATATATGTTTCATACTGTAACAAAGGTGGTTTTTTCCCAGATCGCTACTTTTTATCCCTTCTTAAGTTTCAGCTCACCTTTCAAAACATGTTTACATCATAAATTAATTATTTACTATATAAATCATCAATTTACAACAATTTCAGATCCTTTTTACATGATTATTCTTTTTTAATCTTAAGTATTTGTCCTTGACTTTCCTTTTTTTTCCAAACATCATTTTCTTGATGAATTCAACATTTTTACGTTCATTTTTAGAAGTGTTTTTGTAACCTTCAATAAAAAATAAAAAAAATTAAATACTGAATAGTTGAATGAATTAAAGTGAAAAATATTTCATTTTATATTAAAATAAAAAGTCAAAATTTGGTTATGTCATGAGTTCTCTTGAAGTGGAAAATGAAAGTGAAATGCAGATGTATGTTGTAGTTTGTGATTAGAAATACAAAAGGTAATAATTCTATTGACCTAAATATGTTTCTCAAAACATTAACATGATAAATGAATCCATATTATGAAAATAATAATTTGAGTGATATAGAAAACAAAGGATTAGACAAAAGGATTACATTTATGTATGCTTTCAATGTTTCCTAAAATAATATTTGAGTTAAGTAAGGACATGCTTGATAGAATTACATAGAATACAATTCATGTAATAAATAATTGAAGTGTACATAATATTTTACACCAGAGAATATTGAGGTACTTCTCATTTATGAAAATTAAAAATTAATTATATTGATATTGAGTTAGATGGTCAATGTTTAATATTCATGAAATGAGTTTTGTGATTATATCTGAATTTTGAAGAAGATTTTAAATGATGATTTGAAACTGTATTTTATAGAGATTCAATTTGAGTCCCAAGTTTTAGTAATACTTGAAGGTGTTTCACTAGATTTATGAACATGGACAAATTGAGAAGTTCAAATTCCATGTATCTTTTTTTATCCAGGAAGTGAAGTGGTATATAAAGAAGGAATAAACCTTGAGAGGATGTACTGATATTTTGAGATTACTAAGAGGGGAAATACTGGAGGTGATACCAACCAACTTTTTCTATAAAATCAAAAGGGTTTAATAAGTGAAGATGTTCTAGAGAATTTATTATTGATATATTATAAAATGAGAAAAATTTAAAATTAAAATATTACAGTGGTACATAATAAGAATCAAATATTTAACAAGTGGGAACTTGTAATATTGCATATTAGGAGACAAAAGGATCTTTTTGATAGTTTTCTCATTTTTATTCACATATATTATTTAGTAGATATATATGGTTTTATGGGAGAAAATATGACAAAGAAAAGGTAACCACATTGGGAATAAACCTTGTAAAAATCTATATTTCTTGCATTTATCTTATTTATCATTGAATTCAAGTGAGGTAGAGTTTTAAGTTGAGAGGATCAAAACATTAAGAGGTGTTGGAGGTAAATTTAAAAAGAAAATATATTATAAAAATATTGAATTTGATTTAACCCCCCATTACTAGTGTTCCACATATTTCTGGTATCATTAATTAGTATCTGAGCAGCCAAGGTTCCCTTATAATATCCCTATATTCTTTATCATGGATAATATAAAGACACTAAATAGTAGAGTTATTTATAACTTTGATGAAAAAAATTATCTTAGAGGAAGAAAGGAATGATACCCTATCTTTTATGTCATTTCTTGAAGGTGATTGATGAAACTAATGTAGGATTTTTACCCATGGATAAAGATGCTCCAATTTTATTTACAAAAAAATATAATCTCGAGGTTGATGGAAAATCTCATAATTCTATTCTAATTTCCTTGTATGAAAAGATTATATGAAGGAAATGGGTCTCCAAAAAATTAAGGATACTTGGTATAGACTCGACAAAATATTCAAGTGGAATGTAAAATTAAATGATTCAAAGATTTAAATCTAGGGAATACAGTTCAAATATATCAAGATGGAAGAAGAAGAAACTATTGAAAATTATTTCACTTTAGTGAATTAAATTGTTAGCAAAATCAAATGATTCAGATATTTATTGGAAGATTCAACTATTCTAAAAAAATTCATGAATAACATTCCGGAAAGGTTTGATCCTAAAGGCCTTAAATTATAAGAGAGATATAATTTATCTCTTTATGAACTACATAACATACTTATGGTGTAAGAAATATGGAAAAACCCATTATTAGAAAATAAGATTAATGAACAAATGGATTTTGAAGATACGAGGAAGATAAAAATACAAGAACAAGAAGAATAGATAATGTTAAATAGTGAATTAGAGGATAAAGAAGTTGATGATGAATAATATAATAGGATTATATCCCTTATCTTAGATTTTTTTGGAAATTTCGTGGCAAGTGCAATGGAAAAATCTCACTCAAATGTTTTGGGTGTAGTGGAATTAAGCATTTTATAATTAACCATCCGAATAAAAAATATGGATAATATGATAATGATGATTTTTAAGAAAAAAATAATATAAAGAAGTATGTTAAAACTTAAAAAGAAGTTAAACAATTCACCAAAAGTAAGAGGAAGATCACTAAAAAGAACAAAAGATTTATGTTGATTAAAATGGAAGAGGATGACCCTAATAAAAAACGTTCATTGAAATATGATGTTCTAAATAAGTTTAGAACCTTCACAGATAATTTTAAGATAAAAGAGGATAATTTAATCAATGAATAAGAAGGAAGTGAATAAACTAATATATAACATATGATAAGATCAAAACGTGAGGAATATTTTGAGAAAAAAAAACTCAAGAAAATTTCTAAAGTATTAAAAAAATAAAGTGAAAATATGAATGAATTAAAAGAATAACTTCTCAAAAAGTAATATGTTTATATAGAGTAAATTAACAACCATAAGATAAAATTTATACAATAAGGAAAATTGGTAATATTACTTGATGAAAAAATTACCTTTATGGGAGATGATTCATATAAGACAAAATAAATATTTATCAAGGTTAAAAATACTTTTTAAAATATTAACAAGAATTTTAATGATACTAAATACATGAAGGATGGCCCATCTCAATATATTGAGCGAACTCATCTATAAGATTAGGTGAAATCTAAACCCACTAAATTTAAAAGTTAATATAAGTTTACTAACCATGAATATTTAAGAACTAATAAATGAAGAGTTTGTGTTGATAAAAGATATGAAAAATATTTCATATCAATGAAAGTTAAAAGTAACTTCTGGTGGAATGATTCCCCATTCAATGAAAAATAGATTTTCTACTATTCAATGAATCTCAAAAAATTTGTTTGGGGGAAAAACTATACTACTATAAAAGATTGAGGTTCAATGGATATTTATGGTTTTATAGGATATTTATACCAAAGGAGTATAATTATTGGTATGATATGTCTCTCCCTAAGAGCAAGAATTAACTAAGGGGGAGAAACAATGAAAGGAAAAGAGAAAATTCCTTAAATTCAAAGGAATATACAAAATAAAATTCATTATATAGTAAAATTTCCTAAAGGAAAAATCAATTTTATTATCTATAGAAAATGTTTAGAACATATTATCAACTCAGTCACTATATTATAGATTTCATAAAAAAGATTTTTAAGAAAGTTACTTATAAGAGAAAATAAAAAAATATAGGAAAAGAAAGATAAAAGAGAAATATATTATTGTTAATATTACTCTAAAAGATATAAAAAATTATAAACCATGGACACTTGAATTATATGTTCCTCAAATATTATTGGTGATGTGAAAAATCTTGAAAAAAATTAAAGAATATGAGGGAGGAGTAGTCATCTTTGGTAATGATAGTTCCTTAAAAATAAGAGGAATTACAAAGGATGAAATTAAAGATCAAAAGTTAAAGTAAAATAAAATTATATTTATTTATGGACTTAAACAAAAAATATTGATTGTTGAACAAATATATGATGATGAGAAGGAATTTATCTTCCAAAAATATTCTTATATCATCTGATGTTGGAAAGATGGAAAAGTTTTTACTAAGGGAGAAGGAACTATTGATAATTTATTTCCTATTAGAGATCCTAGTAACTTGTTTTATTTGAGTACTATGGATGAAAACCAGTTATAGAACTAGAGACTTATCCATCTTATCTATAAGAGTGTAAGTATAATTGCAAAGGAATATATAGGAAGAGATCTACCATAACTGAAGATAAAAGATTATGTTATTTTGAAAAATTTATAGAAAGGGAGGTTCGTTAGTGGAAGTCATAAGAAATTTGAAATTCAGTCCACCATAACACTTGAGCTCATAAATTTCGATCTTTGAGGGTTGATGTAACATCAATCAATAAAGGGTGATTTATACTTAATTTTTTATTAATTACTTCAATAATAAGACCAATATAATGTTCTAAAAACATAAATAAAAAGTTATAGAGATGTTAAAAATATTTAGATGTGAAGTTGAGAAGGAGTTAGGTATATTTATTTCAAATATAATAAGGAACCAAGGAAAGGAGTAAAAAAGTTTTTCTTTCAAGTCCTACCTAGAGAAACATGGAATTAAACACATGTAAAATTCTACCCACACTCCCTAATAGAATGGAGCTTCAAAAATTAAAATATAAGTCTAGTGGATATGGGAAGAACCATTCTTATTGAAGATAAAATTTTAATGTTTTTATATATAGAAACTATAAGTACAACTGTACATGTTCAAAGAAGATGCTTAATACAACTGGAATACCAAATTACCCTCTATGTGACGTGGTATAAAAATTATCCCATTTTTAAATATTATAATGTTTTTGGGATTCATTTTTCAATGAATATAAAAAATAAATATTTAGTAAAGATTGATACAAAATAAGAATATAGTGTTTTATTAGGGTATTCACCCAATAAAAGATATTAAAAATATTAGAATAAATAGATACATAGGTTTGTTGATTAATTTAATATAAAAGTAATCTAATACTAGTAAAATTTAATGAAATTTATTGAAGTTGGTGTGGATGATTTAAGGAAGATAAAATGGAAACTTCTAGAGAAGTTAATGGAAAAGAGGATGACTATAAGACTAATCTTGTACATGTATATTCCAATCAGTCACATAATAAGGGTAGTAATATCAAAAGATTTTTTTTTAATTTTTTTCTTTAAAAAAAGTTGAAAGAGTTAATATCATTCGAATTCATGAATCTCTAGTTCATACTAGACATAAATAGCAGTTTGAACATTATATGTAACATATCTCATAGGTGGAACCACAATCGCTTTTGTAAGTTTTTGAGAATATATAATGTTTAAATATGATTAATCAAGAGTTAGATAAAATTGAGAAAAATGATACATGGAATCTTATTCCTTGAATGGAATGAGAGAATTTTATAATAAAAAATGGGTGTTTAGAAATAAACACAATAAAATGGAGAAATTTCAAGGAATAAAGATAGGTTATTTTTCAAGGGACGGTCATAGGTAAAAGGGATTGATTTTTAAGAAACCTTTTCTCCTGTTGTAAAACTTGAAATAAACATAATGTTTTTGGAGGGGAGATGAATCTCTAGTTCCTTGCTTCTCTTTCCTTCCCTTTTTCCATATTTTCTTCTCCCATATTTCTTCCTTCCCTTTGCTTCTTTCTCTGTTCCACCTCCTTAATGATGCTCTGTTTCATTTATTGCGATGGGAAGATGACTACAGATGATCCTCTATTTTTTTCCAGTTAATTTAAGGTGATGTTCAAGATTGACTATTTCGTAGGGAAGTTTTGGTGGTCCTAGTGTTGGTTCCCTATTTCACAACCCTGGGCCACTCATACCCCACTCTGGAATCACATTACCCTTAACCTCTCTATGTCTAATCTAGGGAATGAGGTAACAAATAGTTTTTGGGTTTGTGTGTTGGTGGTTTAAGGATCTTATCTCATGTTTGGAGATGGAGTTTCTAGTAACACTAATGGAGTTGGATTCACTGAGGTTTGTTGTGGAGGCCCTAATACTTTTTCTCCGCTCTGGTTTCTATGGTCTTCACACCCTACTAGTTAGTTGGGTGTGTTAGGTTTTGTGGAGACTTTGGTATGTGTTCGTGCGAGCGTATGAGTGTCCATGGAGCTGAAACTGGTGATTATAGTGATATTGACGATGTCTTTTTTAAAAATCTATGTTCTTCTATGATTTTTGTAGTATGAATTCTTTGTTAATGGTGATTTTGGTGGTAATGATGATGAAATGAACATTGGTGTTGTGCGATGGGGATGGCAGCGACAGTGTTAGAAGCTCCGATGATGACAGCAGTGACGAAGACAATGATGGTTCTGAGAAGTAATGATGATGGAGGTGACTGGATGTTGGATATTCCATTGGATCAAATTGAGGAAGGTGAGAGAATAAATTTTTATTCATATCAAGGTGGACCTTGTATGAAATCAAAATGATGATTGTTTTCATGTGATTCTTAAATCGGTTTTAGGTTTTTGAATTTGAATTTGATAAGTCATGGCACAATGCTTTGGTTCTGAAAAAGGTGGGATGTAATGATTTTCTATTGAAATTGGAATTATTTTTAGTTTTTTGTAATGTGGTTCTATTTTGGAATCTTGTGATGTATGGTTACCACTTAACCTTAAATTATCTATTAGAAAATATAAAAAATGGTTTTAGAGGATAATTCCCTAATATAATTGAAATTTTCTAAAGGAAAAGTTTATAGAAAATTATATGTTAAAGTTATGAGTTTTGGTACCCTGATAAACATTATTTAAATTGATGAAATAATTTTTTATGGTGACATAAACAAAGCCTATGATAAATTTTTAGAACATATGAAGATGAAATTTGAGATTTTAATTATTAATGGGTTGTATTTATTTATGTGACTACAAGTTCAATATAAAAGAGGATACATCTTCTTTTAATATGAAAAGTATTATAATTAATTACTTAATAAATTTGGAATTGAATAGTGAAATGAAGTTATCAAACCTGTTACAGTGGTGTAAAAATTAGAAAAGTTTGAAAATAGAAAAATTTGAATCATAAGGAAATTTTTAAGTTAATTGAAATTTTTATTTTTATTACTTTATCAATATCATAAATTGTATATACTATAACCTTTTGTGTAATATATAAGATTAATAAAAAGGAATCAAAATATTTTTGAGAAAAAATAATCCCTAGGCATATTAAAAGAACATAAAATCATAGATTGATCTATAGAGGGATTAATGAGGTAAAATTACTTGTTTTCACTGATGCTAATTGGGATAGAGATTTCAATGATTTAAAATAAAAATTTGGAGGATTTTTATTCTTTGGATAATGTTTTTTGAGTTATAATAATAAACCAAAAATTTCTATGACATTATGTAAAGTGGAGAAAAAATATATTAGTACCACCCATTCAGATTCATAATCTATTTGGATGAATGTTCAACTAGATTATTTGAGAACACATGTCAAAAATACATTAAAAATAATATATGATAATCAAGGTGTGATCGGTCCATCTAAAAATATAGTGGAGCAGTTCAGATCAAAGAAAATTGATACTAGTATCATTCCATCGAGGAAAGAGTTTCTAGCAGATATTTTAAGATTGAGAATATTTCAAAAATGGTGAAATTTCTGATATTTTCACCAAAGCTATGCCAAGGTAAATATTTGAGGAATTGGGTTTGAAACATCAAGTTCTGCCTCCATTACTCACTTAATGTAGTTTTTTAGGTACCATAATCTTTATTTGGATTCTTTTTTCAAAGGGGGAAAAGAATTATAACTCTATTCTTTATCTTTTGTGAATCCAAATATAGTTCTATCATATAAAGGAGGTGTAAAAGTTATTAAAGTTACACATATGGAATATGATTAAGGGAGATTATATCAATACCATGTCCATGAAATTTATTTTCACCAATGTATGGAATTACTTCAATATATCATTATTTAATCCAGTAGTATATTTTTATGACACCACTCTATGAGAAACAATGTGGTTAGATGTAAAATTAATATAAGTGTTGTGGATTATAGTGTTACCAAAAAATACAAAGGGGGATATTAAATAAACATTGGTTTATAATTATAAAGTTATTTTATTTTTTGTAAAAAATTTATCCGTGAATGTGTTTTTATTTTAGGTAAAGATGAATTTGTTAGTCCTAATGTTCTAAGATTAGATAATTCATTGAAGACAATCTTATTATATAATTGGAAGTGAAAGGTTTATCAAATAAATAATTTTTGTTACTAAACTAAATTTATGGTTCAATATATTAACATATTAAGGATATAAAAATTATATTAAAAAGACAATAAGGGTGAAGAATATATTACTAGACATAATGATATAAGTATGGAAGGCGATTTTATAAAAAATAAAGAAAAAACATATGAGTCCTGGTACCAGAAGAAGATAAATATATAAATGAATAAGAATATTATTTTTCTGATTGAGTCTAACAAAATCATATGTAAATTCATAGTGTATAAATGAAATATTTATAGATGAGTTTGCATGAGGAAATTAAAATATGATGAAACCACACAATGAGATTTATGAATATATCAGATTAATAAAGTTGAGTATATGGCGAGTATGTGATGAGATACGTAGAACTCAAACTATATGTGATATATTTAGAAGGACAATATTAATGTCACAAAAGGAAGGGTAGAGTATAAATAATAGAATATTGAGTTTAAATGGTAGCTCCATTGATAAAAATTACAAAAGAAGATATGATTTAGTCAGCAGAAGAAGATGCTACATTTTAGGAAACTAGAAGGAGAATGTTTTATGATCCAGTAATCAAATTATACAAAAAATAGTGTAACAAATTAAAATTTATATATAAATTTAGATGATGCATGATCAGATGAAACTATCATATGATCTTATGTCTTGCAGTGTCTATGAAGTTTAGTGAAGTTTTGTACAATGTAAGGAAAATGAGAGATGAAAAATGAAGATTGAAAAATTTTAGAAGAATGAGAACTATAATCTAAAGATAAAGTCTGAACGGATAATTCTACTACTATAAGTATTACACAGTTAGAATAAAGAATTATCATAATCATTATAAGGAAAGATTCCACACATAATATTTTTTATGACTCAAACCATATTAGGAGAAGTAGAATAGATTAAAAACTTCTATAAATTAAAGTGAATATTAGACAATGCTAGTCGATCCAAAGTTATCTATACACACTGACTATTTATATATTTCTAGAAGAATATTCTAGTAAAAGATTAGATTCATAGATTATAGCATGAATTTTACATCATTGAAGTCCATGCCTACATAATGAGGTCACCAAAATTAGAAAGTGAAAGTGAAACATGCTTGTATGTGGTTGTTTCTGATTTTAAATACCGATGTCAATAATATTGTTCATCTGAAGTTGTTTTTCTAAACACTCCCACAATAGCATAACTGAGATCACAAAAATAACAATTTGGGTGATATAGAAAAATGGATAAGATATAAGGAGTACATCCATTCATGCTTGAAAATTTTCTTGATAGACTATTTTAGTTAAGGAAAAAAATATTTAGTATAATTATATAGAATAAAAATCAGGTAATAAATAATTAAATTTTGCAAAAGATTGTACAATAGAAAATGTTGAGGTTATTTTCATTCATGAAAAGTTAAAATTAATTATAATGATACTGAGATGGAATATAAATAACCCAACCCATAAATCCTAGATCAAGTGGTTAATTTATTAAATTAGTACTAAATACAAGATATTTCATCCTAAAGCACCGAATAGTATACTAGTCATGGAAAACTAGATACATTCTTGAATCTCAAATTACATTTGAAAACATAAAATACAATATATTAATTTATTGATAAAATAATTATTATATCTAGAATATCCTATGTTATCAATAATAACACAATTATTAGAATACTAGGGAAAGGAAACATAAGAAATGAGTTTTATTAGATGCCCAGTCTGGGAATGAATACAATAGAAGCTAAGTAATACATGAATAATGTGGAGGGAATAAATGACGATCAAATAATTCCATATAAATAATCACTTAATATCTTGAAACTTATCCATGGATATCAAATCTATTCAAATAATCTCATTAATAAATGATTTTATAATGATTTAATGTATAATTTCAAACATCTAAAACATACTATCAAGGACTTGTTCTAATACATCTAAAAATACTTTCCAATCCTCATGATAAGACATCTATATGAACCTGTAAGACATCGACCAAATACCCATTATATTTTGTCTCATGAGACTTACATATGCATTGAGGGGATATGTAATTTGGGCCCCAACCATCACTTAATAATTCCAATGCATTAATTACATGAATAAACAATATAACTTAATCAATATACCTTAAAAATCAATAACTATTGGTATTAGAAAAACTAGAATATATAAATTAAAAAATTCCCTAGAAAGAACTGATCATAAACTATCCTCAAATATATAGTGGATGGAGTATTTATATTATATCCTCGTTAAATCATAATATTAAACCAAGGATGTTAACATAAATGAAAATACTTTAAAAAGATCACCGTAAAATTCCCTGAGGAAACTTTATTGAGGAAAATACCCACTTAACATTAAAATCACTTATTTAAAATCAAAAAAATTCCCAAATATTAAGGGAATTTTTTTATTTTAAAATAATTTTTTAAAATTATAATGTTTTCTTTAAATCATTGAGAAATTATAACAATGATAAATTCTATTCATGATATATAAGTTAATTTTTTTTCCTTTCAAACTTCTATTAAAAAAGTAAAAAATTAACTCATATAGAAAATAAAAATAACATTCCCTTAAATTTTTTTAAAAGTAAAATATGGGTAATTTTTTTAATAAATAATTGGATAATAGTAAAAAAATTCCTTAAAAAATTTTATGGTAAATATATACATGGAATAAAGAGATTCCCGACTAAGTAGAAAAACAAAGTCAGTTTTCGTTAAAAATATTAGTTATGTATGTTGGGTACATAAAGAGATGAAAATGAAAGGAAAAATTTTAATTTATATAAATAAATAGAGGAAAATAAAATATATTGGTTTTATTATAAAATAATAAAAACTTCCCCCATGAGATAATTAAATATAAATAATCTCAAATAATGATGAGATTGTGAAATAAACCGTTACCTCACGTATAGATTTCTTCATATGTGTTAGAAAATTTTATATAATAAATATATATTTATTATAAATATAATATATAACCATAATAATATATATAATATAATATATTATTTAGTTATAACCTTTTATCATCAGTTTATTGACAATTGTTTATTGAAATAACTATTCTAGGTGATAACTGCTTTGTTTTTCAGGTTTGTTTTTGTTCGATATTTGTGGTTCTTGTTATTTGATCATGGTTAAATAATATCCATAATTTTGTCATGATAAAATAATATATATATATATATATCATTTATTTATTTATAGTCATCTATAAAATATAGAGATAGAAAAATTAATTACACCGTTTATGGAGATGGTAAGTTGTACGTACACATGAACACTATTTTTATATTTTAATGGATGGAACTAAATAAAGGTAAATAATAATACACCTTTATAGAATCATTATTTTTTTATATATATCATATATATTCATTAAATCCATCCTTATTACTATCCATTTAAAGTGGAAATGAAAAATAAACCACATCGCTATGTGGAAGTGGTAGTCCACATGTACGCAAGAGCGACGTTGTAATTTTCCAATGGATTGGAAGGTAAGATGGTAAATTTTATATTATAATTACATAATAATAATAATTTCATAAATATTTTTTATAAACCTTAAAACCATAATAATACCCAACCATGAAAGGTGGTGGTGAAAAATGAATAGTATTTCTACGTGGAGGTGGTAGTCCATATGTACACATGAGTTATTATTTTACTTCTTATTTGATGGAAAATAGAGTAGATAATTGTGGTTTTATGATAATAATAACATTTAAGTATACATAGTATAATTAATTTATTATTTTATGATTAATACCATATATTTAGATGAGGTAGAAAAAGATATAAATTAAAATAGATTGAGCAAGACGATTACCTCTTCTTTAGGAGACCTACTTTAGATCCATTCTTATATAACACAAGGTTGGTATTATGGGAAGAAAAGAACCTATATAACTTGGATGAGTATGTTTATAATATAAATGAGTATTGATTTATTGAAATATGTTTCTCAATGTGGTGTAAAGAAGAGAAGGAAGGGGGGTCATTTTATAAGGGAGGGGAATGACACACATTGAATTACTAAAAAAATTAAAGTATAATTAATTCATTATTAAGAAAAATGATTCTAAATGGATATATATTTATATAAAAATATTATAAGGTCTATATATAATCATCTAATGAAATTTTATAGGTTATGGTGTCATTTTAAATCTTATGTTTTGGTTTAACCCCTTGGTTAATAAATTTCAATGTTAACCATGGTAATGATTTTTTAATACTAGTGTGTTATAATTTTATTATAAGATAAAAAATAGCTCAAAAATGTTAAAAGGATTACATTTTAGACCATATGTTACCCCCTTCCTTATTTCATAGTTTTTATGATTTTTAAATCATTTAATAAGATATTACTTTCATAATATGTCATTATTTTCATTATGAAAACTATTAATTTATTTTTACTTTAAATACATCATGAAAAATATGGAATTATAATATAATCATTTAAAAAATATCTAATATGATATATTAATCTATAAAATTATTATAACAAAATAATTCTCATAAAATTGTAATCCTTTTAGTTTTTTTTTAAAATCATTAATTTTATTTTTCCATTAATTGAGTAAATATTGTGTCAGCGTTGTAAAATAATTTAAGATAATTATATAAAGACAAAAAAATATAAATAAATTACCATTATAAAAATAATTTCATTATTTAAAAAATAAACTTTATAGTTCATTCAGACATTATTTCTATCCCTATGTGAATAAAAAATATATGTTTAAAGTGAAGAGAGTGTCATTTTTTATTTTTCATTACTTAAATTAATATAAATATCAATATTAAAGGAAAATGAGACCAAGTAGACATATTTTCATGAATTGGATGGAAATTTCTGAACTCCACTCATCCAATATGATAAATTCATGTGTTATATATATTTTACTGCCTTATCAAAAAAGTTTAACACTATTTTACCCGTTTTAACCATGTGACAAGAATTTACAAAGGTTACTATTCATAAAAACAAAAAAAGGAAATTATATAAAAAATACAATTCTCCTAATTAAAAATACATAATCCATTTTTCAAGATTCAATTTATATAATATGTATAAATTAATTGTAAATTAAGTTTGAAAAATGTGATGAAAACCATTTTTTATAGAAATATAGTTTTTAAGCATAAAATTATGTTTATTCTTATCACATGTATAGAAAAAATATTTGATTAATGTTAAAAAATTTGATTGAAATGATAATATATACATTTTATAAAAAGTATTTACCAATAATTATCAATTTAATTTATTAAGATAAGAACGCATTATGTGCATAAAACATTTTTTTTGAAAAACATATCTTTCATCTAAGTATATTTTTTATTTTCATTTATAAATAATTGATAAATAATGAAAACATTTATAAAAAATAATTTTTTTAATTTAGTTTTTTTTAATTATACCCTCTAATTTTATTATTATCTTATAAGAATACACTATATTATGGTTTATTTAGAATTGAGTTTATGTGTATCTTAGGCTATCAAAAAAATTTATTTGAAGAGAAATATATAATAAAATATCACGGTGTTAAATTATAAACTAATTAAAATAATTTTTCTCTTGAAATTATGTCACTCTAATACAAAAAAATTGAGGATAATTCTGCCTAATCACATCCTTAGGTTCCCATATAAATTCTTCAATGTTTTGATTTCATCTCAAAACTTTTACAAAGTAAGTTGTCTTATTTTATAGAAAATTTTATCTATATTATAGAATCTTTAACAGTTATTACTCATAATATAGATCTTTCCCTATTGATATGATTTTTGAGTTTAGTACATTTGGCAAATTAGGCAAGTACTTTTGGAGGATAGATACATGGAACACATCATGGACTTGAGAAATATTTGATGAAATATCTATGTAGTAAGCAAACATCTTAACAAGATCACGTATTTTGAAGGGATTGATAAATATAGGGATAAAATTCCACTTATTTCCAAATATCATAACCTTCTTCAAAGGCTATATTCATATGAATACCTTGTTATAAACTTTTAATTATAGATCTTGTTGACAATTGTTAGCATAATTGTTTTGTCGAATCTGAGCTACCCTTATGTGATGTTGAATGGATCAAACCATTTCTACCATTTACTTAGCTTTATTTCGCTATAATAGATTTCATTATGAAACCTTATCCCAACAAGTTGGAGTTATAAATATCTTTCTATAGAGGGATTCATAAGGATCCATCTAAGTACTCAATTGAAAGATATTATTATAAGAAAATTCCACCAAAGGAAGGTATTTACACAAAAAACATTTGAAATACATAATGAGATATCTCAACATGTATTCTAGAGTTTTTATGGTCCTCTCAGAATAACCATATGTTTTAGGATGATTAGTAGTGGTGAAACTCAACTCTGTATCCAGATCTTTATAAAGACTCTTATAGAACATTAAGGTAAACCTCTGATCTTGATTAGATATTATAGAATGTTGCAAAGCCTGAAACATTGAAACTTACTTAATTAATATTAAGTAATGTTGAATAATATAGAAATAACGTGTGTCGACTTCATGATATGAACAACTACAACACAAATAGCATTATATCCTTTTGAATTTTTGGATATTTCGATAATAAAATAAATGGTGATGTTTTCCCATTTCCATTATGGTATGAGTAATGGTTATAAAATCACCTTATACCAACATGTCTAAACCTTAACTTTATTACATACCAATAACTAAGATACATACTCAGTAATATCTCTTTTTATGTTGTCCTATTATAAATACTCTTTCATATATCTATATATCTTTGTATTTCTAGGATGAATAGGGAATGATGAAATATGAGATTTATCAAAATTATCCTTCTTCATGTCTAGTATTGATGGGGCACATACCTGGTTCTTGAACCTTATTATTCTAGAACTATCATGGTTAAACTTAGGAACATTCCTCACCTTCTTTTTTTTAAATTGATATCTTCTTTATTCACCTTCTTAATCCTCACATGGATGGATGGTTAAACATTCATCTGAGAATGATAATATCTTTCCCCTTTCCTCATGATTTCTATATTCATTATTTTCAAATACAGAAATATTGGATCTTTTTTTATCCTTATCATAGAGAATATAACATTATCCTTTAAATTCATATCATTAACCACCTTGTTCACCTTCCCAAGGTGGTAATATCTTGTATAATCATAATCTTTGATCGACTCCAAACTACTTCTCTGGTGAATATTAGACTATTTTTATGTAAATATATACTTCAAGATTTTATTATTAATATATATATATATATATATATATATATATATATCACACCTTTCACTATACAGATAATCCCTCTATATTTTCAATGAAAACATTATTACTGCCAACTCCAAATCATGATTCTAGTAATTTTGATAAAAAAATATCAATTAGAGAAAGACATATGATATCACTATGTCATTATATAAAAGGGAATAACCTATTACCTTATTTTATATATCAAAATATATTAAAAACCCTTCTCCAATACATGGTAGTGTAAGAATAGGTGTGATATCCAACCTTGTCTTTAGTGATTTGAAATTATCTCCACATTCATCCTTCCATAAGAATTTAACACCCTTTAGATTCAAATGGGTAAGTAGATTAGATAATCATGAGAAATATATCACAAAGAGTCAGTAGTATCCATCCAACCCAAGGAAACTATGGATATCCATTACCATGGTCAGTCTAGGAAATTATTCAATAAATTTCTTCTTTGAAGGATTCACTAACATACCCTTACATGAGATTATATGACCCAAGAATTAATATTTTTGAAGCCAAAATTTACACTTGGTAAATTTAGCATAAAAAAAATCCTTCCTTAGGGTCCTCATAAAAATTATCAAATATAATTTACACTCTTACTTTCTCTTTAAATATGTAATAATATCAACTATAAATACTACAAAAAACTAATCAAGGTAACCTATAAAGTCTTTTTTCATTATATACATGAATATAACATGATCATTGGTATGTCCAAATAGAATTAATATAAATTCATAATAACCATACCTCATACAGAATCTTGTCTTGGGTAGATCATCCTCCCTGATCATTAGCTGAAGATATCCATATCAAAGATCAATATTATAAAAATATAGGTCTCCTTGTAATTGATCAAATAGATCATCAATATGGGGTATAATAAACATATTCTAAATAGATATCTTATTATGTTCCTGATAATCAATGAAAAATGCATTGACCCATATTTCTTATTAACATAAAAACCAGGTGCACCTCATAGAGAAGCACTAGGCCAAATTAATCCCTCATCTAGATTCTCTTGGAGTTACTTCTTCAATTACCACAAATTAATCAAGGATATTCTATATGGAATCTTTGAAATAGGTGTCATGCTAGGTATTAGTTCTACCAAAAATACTACTTCATGATTTGGGGGAGAAATGGAATTTCCTTATGAAATACATCATACTATTTAGGAAAAATAGTTATATCTTCAATCTTTAGTTTCATACCAATAATTTCAGATAAATATCCCTCATGAAAAGGTATAAAAACCCATATTATGGAAGTAATTTCCATTGGGAATTATGGCTTATCCTCACACTAATATACATTTGATGGTTGATTCATAATATTGAATATAACATCCCTTCCTCAATAGTTGGTATAGGCACTATACTGAGAGATCTAATCCAAACATAAAATTTCATCAAATTAAAATATTGAAATAATAAAAAGATTCATATAAAGAATATTCCCACAAAGTTTTATCAAATAGGAGCTATAGACTTGAGATATATTAATCCTACCATAATAATTTTTCACCACTAACTCAATATATAATCTCTGAGGTGGTGATGTAATACCCTTTGATAATTATTCAGATATTAAAGAGTGGGTAGAACAAGAATGAAATAGAATATTTTAAATAATAGAGTATATAATAAGTGTACCTTTAACAACATCATTTAGAACTTCCACTTAAACTATAGTAATTACATGAGCTTGGCATCCCCCCTTAGATTATTTTTTGGTAAGTTCCCTTAATGTTTGGGATGTTGGTTAGAATCATTAAAAATATCCTTATAGTTGAATCAATGTAATTTTATGGATTCTCCCTTCCCCTTTCATTCATGATCATGATTACCATTTTATCCACACTTTAAGTAAAATAATTTTTCTTTTAAACAAGTTCCAAGGTGTTTCCTTCTACATGTATCATATGTTGGAAAATTTAACTTTATCTTATTACCCTTATCAATTTTTATATGGAATACTCTTCTTGTATTTCTTTACTTAAAATCAATAAGACTTATATAATTATTTATCTTTATCTATTACAGATGATATTATGTCCTCATATGATGAAATTGTTTGGGAGACTAGTTACCCTAAAAGGACTTTCTTAAGCCCATAAAATAAATTTCCAATATTACTTTTTGTATTAAATACATTGTCCACAAAATGTATTACTAACCTTTTATTGTTATATTCTTATTTATAAAAATTTTCATTTTTCTTTTTTCTCTGATAAAATAATTGTCTCTCCATATACACTTATTGTTAATCAAGAAAATATTTTTCCAAAAAATGTTCCTTAAAATCGTTCCACTCCATAGTCACAATTTTTTACTCAAACTTAGTGTTTTTAATTGATGAACACCACTAATACACATCCCCTAAGAGATAATAAACTACCACAATAACATTACCCCTTTCATTAATTCTCAAAGAAAAAAATATCTTCTTTAAGAAACTTATCCATTGATCAACTAAAAACAGATTTGTAGTCCCATTTAATGATGAAGGTTTCCAATACACGATGTGGTATAACATTATTACACTAAATTATAGATCAATTGGATTCCCAATATGTGAAATAATATTAGTAATAACTTGAGTGAGATTCCCCAATATAGTTATAGTTTTTTTACTTCAGCTGCTGCTGCAGCTGCAGCTTCAATATCTTACCAAGAAGAGAAATCCCAACATGGATTATGTGTATTGATAGAGTTATCATTCTTTCTTCTAGGATTTATTCCTAAACAATGGTATACAATAGATTATATTATAACATTGTGAAAGATAATATGTAAGTTTTAAACCAATGAAATGATTAACCTAAATTGAAAATTTATGCATAACTAATATTAGAATCATAAAATTTGTTTTTTGGGAATATTTTCAAATAATAAAAATAATTTCAAATATTATATAATTTTATGTAAATAAATATTTAATTAAATCAAGTATATATTCAAATAGTGTCAAACCAGGTGTGTATTAAGGTCACACAAATCATGTACTATAATGATGGCCATGATATAGTTAACCAACTCCTTTTGGGTCTTTACCCATATATACATCTATTAAAAATCCACATCCACTTATATTATCTATAAAGGGATTTACATATTCGAAAAAAACATAATATATAAATTAAGAAAACATAAAAATGTTATCTTATACTTATAAATATCCTCAAGGTCATTTGTAGGGTCATGTTACTTAATCTACAATTTCCTAAATTCAGTTCCCATGGTTTTTAATAAACATACTCTAATACAAACTATAAAGAAACTTCAACTAAAATACTAGAAAATATGGTTACTTAATTACATCAGTAATAGATACAGAATATCACATAACAAAGGACCTAAGAGTTTATTTGTATTGGAACACTAAATACACACTTTAATCTCACATTATATTTGAAAACACCTATAAAACATTGTATTTTCATTGATAAAATCATTATTATCTCTATAATATCAATTTTTATCAATCATATTACATATATCAAAATCCTAGGAAAAGGGAACATAATAAATGGGTGAGATCAGATGATTATTAAGAGAATAAATTCAATAGAAGCTAAATAAGACATGAATAATATGGAAGGAATAAATGATGATAAAATAATGTCAAGTAAATAATCACTTGAGCATGAATCTTATACATGGATATCAGATATATTTAGATAATATAATCAATAAATAATTTCATAATGATGGAATTCATAATTATTGACATTTGGAACTTAATATCTATGCCTCATGCTAAGACATCTAAAAATACCATCAAGGACCCATGCTAAGACCTCAATATAAATTGGTAAGACCTCAATCAAATGACCAATATATTTTTACTCATGATAATTACTAGTGAATCAAGAGTATATGTAATTTTTGGCCCCACAATTCACATTATAATTCTAAACCATTCATCAAATGAATAAAATATATAACTTAATAAATATGCCTTGAAAATCAATAGTCATTTTTTATATGAAGAACTAGCATAAAGAATCTCAACAATTTCCCTAGTAAAACTGATCATAAATCATCCATATATTTTTTTATATATAATATTTGGAGTATATCCTTAATAAATCATAATATTAAATAATGGATGTTGGTATAGATGAAAATACTTTAAAAATATCACTAAAAAGTTTCTTTAGGGAAATGACCTTTTCACTTTGAAATCACATATTTAAAATCTAAAAATTTCCCAAATATTAAGGAAAATATTTTATTTTATGAGAACCTTATAAAAATGTAATGTAAGCTTCAAATTATTGTGCATTCGTGATAAAAAAAATTTATTTTTTGCCATATAAGTTAAAAAACATTCCTTTTACACTTTTGTAAAAAATATCAAAAAGAATCTCATTCAGAAAATGACAAGAAGATTACTTTTAAACAATTTTATAAAAAGTAAAAAATGGGTAAAAATATCTTTAATAAATCATTGTTTAATAGTTAAAATATTCTTCAAATCATTTTGTGGAAAATATAGACTTGGAAGAAAATGATCCCTAACCAAGTTGGAAAACAATGTTTGTTTTCCTTAAATACAATTATTTGGTATCTTGAGTACTTAAAGAGAGGAAAATGAATTGAATTTTTTAATATCTATAAATAACCATATGATAATAAAAGATATTTGGCTTAATACTGAAAAATAAAATAATTCCCGTAACACCCTTATATTTTGTGAATTTTTTTCGAATTAATTGAAGCTTTGCAATATTTTTCATTTCATGTAACTCTGAAAATATTTTATTTTATATTAAAGAACTATGTTTGGATGGTGTTATATGCAACACCAAGTTAATTTTTTCCTACATAAATCATAAAATTTATCTTTACTACATGAAACATTGAGGTTCTCTTGTGACATGGCATATGTTACACACAACACTAACTTTGCATACGCAGCACCGACTTGGTGTACGTTACACAAATCAATGAGTTTCTAAAAAACATATTTTTATTTTTATAATTATTTAAATGATATATTTATAATATATCCATTAAAATTATTAATATAAATAGTGATAAATACTTTTCAAATGTATTTTTATAATGGTATTGATGATGAAAGATATATTTCTTGGTAATGTTATTATTTGTTTAAACATACTATTTTATAAATTAAAATAATTTTAAAGTCTTTATATGAAAAAAATGAAATAAATTTTAGACAAATTTTTAAATTTAATTTGAAAAAAATTCATTTTTGAATTTATAACTTCAGAATAATCTTATGGTGATTTTTTGGGTTTTTTATGAGAAACTTCATTTTTGGATGAATAGTGAAAAATCCTGATTTTAATTCAAAAATTATTTTTCATATAATTTATTTATAAGGATAAATTATATTTTATATTGGTTTAAATTTTTAATTGGGTAATATTTGTCTTCAATTAATCCGATATAGGACACTGTAATCAATTTGATTATGAAATTGGGTATAAAAACATAGCAAAAGTTTTGATGATTTTACTTTAAAAACCTGCAGTGTTGTTCGGTCAACGAGATTAATTTTAAATCAATTTATTCCACTTGTATGATCAGAATTTAGAAAAATAGCTTTCATATTTTTAATTAGAATAATTTATAATGTATAATAAGTTCAAAATGTTTTTGTCAAAAAAATTAGTGAAAGTGATTAAAATTAATTACAATGGTTATGAGAGAAATTTGGTTAATAAAGCACTATACCATAAATTTAAGACACAAAAGATCTTATAAAGTTATTGAAAACCCATTTTATGGGAATTATTCGAACATTAACATTTATGTTTTTATTTTGGTAGTTTTTTTATGAATTATTTTAGGAAAAAATGTGGGTACACCTAACTTGTTTTTAAAATTGACAAGTGTGTCCTTTCTCTTCCCTATAAAAGGTGACCACCTATCCCTCTTATTCAAACCTCTAAACCCACTTTGGTTTGGTTAATATCTGACCAGTAAAATTCCAAAAATCCATCCCATACTCCTAGAATAATCACCTTGGAAAAAATCAACCCAAGGAATCCTTTTGGCACAAACCAAAAGGAGTTACCCGATGAAGAGCCAACATCTTTTCTCAAGATCCTTTATTTTATTTTATTTTATTTCTCCACCCCTACAATAAATTGATTACAATAATTTATATAAAAACAAATATATCAATTATAATATTATTTTTTATGTTTACGTTTTTACCTACACTTACAAACTTCTCCATTTAAGGTGTAACGAACATACTGTTTCCGTGTATGGCAAACTACCGCATCAGGAAATAATGATTATTCATTTCTTATTTACCACATCGCATGGTATAAATTATTATGGAAAATATATTTATATATGTTATTTATTATATTTATTATGTTCTTAATCTCTTGAAATCATTTTACAACACATGTCTTTGTACTTTCCATTTTGTGTTAATACGATAATTTCATTTGAGGAAGTATGGACTACCACTCCTTCAAAGCAAAGTGATTCATTCATACCCTAAATGGAATGTATTAAGGGTTGTTTTAGTGAATATATATTATATATCTATGATATAAGTAATATATATTAATAATTATATATATAAATATATTTATTTGAGTTTCTTTCTTTCAACATGAAAATTAAACGGAAATAGTGTTCATTAGTACGTACGACTTACTATATACAAGAATGGGGTATTCAATTTCATACTTATATATTCTATGGATAATTATAATAGAAATATACTGAATATAAATTATAATTCAATGATTTTTTAATTATTTGAAATCATTATATAAGTATAATGACCAAATATATAACAAATTAAGACACATGCGAAAAACAAAGTGGATAATACCCAAAGTGAAACCTTAACATAGAATTATTAACAAGAAGGAAATTTAAATCCACAATAAAAGCCTAAATGGAATAAAAATTAGTAATATGGTTCTTTTATAGATGTATAATAAGTTAATATTTATTATATGGGTGGTTTGAATGATTATTATGAGAGTCAAGACACAAGGTTAGTGGATTTCATCTAGCTTTTTATTCTATGAGGTACATGCTTTATTCACCACCCATTCATTTTGTGTGGTTTTTATACTCACCATAGATGTATTCAATGGTTATTATAGTTAAATTTATGGGTATATACATATCCATTCTATGAGCTTTATTTCATGGGGTTTAAGTTTCAAAAGTTACCCAATCGGTAAAATAGTTTTGTCTCAATTTGACTTTTTTGTGACCCATGTTTTATTATCCGCTTAAATTCATTTTGAGGTGTATATTATTCAATTTTACATGATATATCAAGAACATAATTCTTTTAATTATATTATAATCTTAATGTAATTCTATTTTCATTCATGGAGAGTATGATCCCAAGTTACCAAGTGATAAGAGTTTATGGAAACAATCTCACCGCTTTTCAAGATTATTTATGTTTATGATTCATTTGATGAAATATTATAACCCATATCTCCAAAAAGACCATTAATTATATTATAATATGACTATTCCGGATATATTCATGTATTTATACCATTTTCTACTCTTTTTTACATAAAATTGTTAATAACGTGTTTTTAAGAAAGCCCTACTTTACCCTCTCTTCGGTTGGAAATCTATGTTCCTTCAAAAACATGTTTTATAAAGAGGGTTTCCAACAATATTTTACCATTATCCTATAATAATTATAAGGGAATTTTACTATTTTTTTCTTTTACCATTATTTTCAAAGGAATCTTATCATCTCTTTCTGAACAAGGAATTTTTCTAACCTTTTTACAATATAGAAGGAATTTTCATTTTACCTCGTAAATCATGTATGAATTTACCCACCATAATTTATTTGAATATTCATTTTCATTTTTAATAGGTTTATTTTTAGGAAACTGTTTTTAAAAATAATTTTCAAGGAATTTTTTTTCAAAATGTTTTCAAGCCTTATTTATAAGTTTTTAAACAATTTTCATAGAAATGGTTTTCAAAATTTTTTCAATATTTATTTATTAGCATTAAAAGTATTTTAAAAAAAGGTTTTATAATGTTTTAAAGGTTATTTTATAAGTGTTCAAGGAAAAAGGTTTTCAAAATGATTTAAGGACTTATTTATAAGTTTTAATGGTATTTTTTAAGAAAATTATATTTAAATGGTTTTATGTATTAAAAATACTTTCACAAAGAAAAAAAGGATATTTTCATCAAAAAATGTTTTTGAAATATATTTCAAAATTATTTCCCATCTAAAATGACATTTGTTGATGTTACTCATGACCTTATAGAAAATGATCTAAAGTTTCCATTCATATTGTTTTTATAAATAGGTTATTCTTAATGTCATGGTCTTTACGAAACTCATTTATCTTTCACTTGTCATATTTTTATGAAATCCATTTATCTTTCACAGGTTATGCTTTGGAAAAAAGATTATGAAACTTGTATCTTTTTCCACATATTATGTTATGTGTATATGTTTATGAAACCCATTTAATTGCATGGGTTATTATATAGTTTTTTATGATTTTGTGGAATATTGATGTATTATTTTATTATGAGATGGGTGAGACCTATATATACCTCTATTGCACTGGGTAAGGATTTATATCTTATGAGAAATACATGGATGGAATGTGAAATGAACTCAGTTCAACATTAAAGGGCTAGAGTGAGAAATGAACTCAGTTTAGAATCACAGGGCTAGAATGGGAAATGAAATCAGTTCAGTATTACAGTGATGGAATGGGGAGTGAACTCAGTTCAATAATACTAGTCTGGAACAGGGTGTGAACCTGGTTCAGTAAAGAACATTTTACACTAAGATGATCTTGACAACAATACCTTAACTACTATGGAAATTATTATATATTCTTATGTGTCTACCACAATTTCTTATTTTATTACCATGTTATGATTTCATGGATTATGTTATTATTTCCTTACGATTCATGTCTTATAAACATCCAATCTTTATGACATGATTCCAGTTTATGATATTTGATATTCAGGGCATGATCATCTATTATTATGATCACATTCTCATACCCCTATTCTCATGTTTATGCTTACATGTCTTCCTTTTTTAATGTTAATGAGGATCTTATATCACCCATTTTTATGTTCCCTTACCCCAGGATATGAGGATATGCATTATATTTTATGTGTATAATAAGGATGATAGTCAAGAAGAACCTAGTGGGAGATAATGTGGCTCAATTATGTACCAAGGTTTATGTTTCCATGTTTCCAAAGGTACTAGACTAATAAAGTCTTTAGGTGCCTATTTGTATAATGTTTTAAGTATTCCGAATTTGTTATGTAATGTTAATTTATGAAAAGTAAGGTCTGATATAGTTGGTATCATAGAAAATGTGTAGTTAAACTTTGGAATATTTGAAGAGAAAATCTTAGTGAGAACCCTAAGGACATGTATAAGGATATGTATAAGGATAAGGAAAAGAATTAGAAGCTGTTATGGAATTTTAGTAAAGGATTGAATGATTGGTTTCCTAGAAATAAATCCCTATCTGGATACTACAAGTTGATGTGTCTCTAGATAAGATGTACCTAGGAATTAAAACTACAAAAATATGTTCTTGGTCTGACTCTAGGTAATCTGCTACATGAAAACAAGCCTTGTTATACACCTGGTTTGACACTCCTAGGGGATATGTTTTGGGAATTTAAAAATTCGCGAACCATCATGAAAAATTTAAATATATGTTGGCTGTGAATAACCTAGGATGAACATATGGTGTCATAGATTAAGGAAGGTGTCATGATTTATACATATTATAAGTAATTCATTTCATGACTTTTTGGTTTTACTCTATGATAATAAATTCTCAAAATATACTCTTAATTTTAGTCTATAGTGGGAACTATAATGAACTAGATTAACATTTAATGTGGTGGATTTTTTTTTGATGAGAAGTAAAGTGGGATAATAACTGGAGTTAGAGATGTAGTGATCGTGCCTAATTAGTTTTCACGGAACATGATTAACAATGTGTTACATAAACAGCTCTCGGACTGACCAAGGAAGAGAAAGAAAAAATACACTGAGAGTTCAGGTAATGGAGACCATGGAGGAAAGAATATTCAGTTTCCTTTGTGTTAAGAATGTGGAAAGAATCACCTAAGTGAATGTCTTATAGGAATAAGAATATGATGTGAGTGTATAAAATAAGGACACAAAAAAGGTGACTACACGGGAAAAATTCTGTGTTTAGTTAACAAAATGGATGAGAATATTAGTCTCCCTAAGACATCATTGAAGGTTAAGTGTTTTAAGTGTAAGATAAATGGTCATTATGAAATTCGATGTCACAAGAAGAAATCTCCTAAAGAGGATCAAAAAAGTTGTAAAAGTAATGGTTATATTGTTTATGATGATGAGAATATAGATGAAATGTGAAAGGAAAGAGGTATTGTATACAATGATGAGATATAATTCTTAATGGAATAAGGAAGAAGTTTAATAAAAAATGTTTTAATGTATTTAGATTTAATAAATATGTTACATTAATGGTTAAATATATAAGGATTTTTCGAATAATGTTTTTTTCTATGGATTTACAAGAACACATTGAATGGTTCCTATGGAATACAAAAGTGATATAATGGCAAGGTGATGTCCATGAAAAACACATTATTAAGGGAAAGAAAACCCTTAACATTTTCCTTATATTATGATAATGTTGTTTAGATAAATATATGTGGGATATGAATAAGTAAAGTGGATGATACTAATTACGTTGGAACTAATTAAGGACCTGATGACAAGTAGTTCATTCTATCATGGATGAAGTTTAAAACTTCTTTGATTTATGGAATACATATAGTAATTTTTGAAAAAAATAAATAATTCATGTTTCCTAAAAGTATTTATGGTTATTCATGTTGTTACCATGTTATAAGAGAATTTACCATGAGGGTATTTACATGTTTGGAATGTGACAACCAAGAGTTACTTTGTGGAATATCAGGGATCAATGTTAAGCTCATTTAATGAATTTATTTATAAATTTTTGGATTTTCATCTTTCAGATGGTTTATAAGGTTAACCATTCATGAAAATTTTAAGTTAAACTTTTTAGGACATATTTAAGTTATTGAGATTGTATTGAAAACCTTGGTTAAATGAATATTTAATGATTAACCTTATTTCAAGGATGTCCATCAAATATTTTAAATTATATTATTTTGGTTTCAAAAAAGGACATCTTGTATGTGAGGTGACAACTAATCATGTTCAGCAAGGCCGAGGGTCTTGAACCCATGACTGAATGATGATAAGTGTTTCACACCCACCATTGGCCTATGTAATGTCCTAGAAAATGTATAATTATTTTTGATGAATAATTATATTGGATTAAATAGTAGTGTTACTTTTTATGTTTATAGATTAATGTATTATCCATAATGATTTTTAAGAAAATTTATAGATAAATAGTTATAATTTTATTTCTTTTATGGGCAATAATATCTTCTAAAAGTGTATTTAATGATTTGGGCATAAAAGTTAATTTTTGGACATCCATTTCTTAAAGTAATGGATGGATTAGAAATTGTTAAAAGCACAAAAAAAGAATGAAATTTTGTTTATGGAAATATATCAAGTAATTATATTTCCTTATATTCTTGGTCAATAAAATAATTACTCAAAGATAGGATAATCATATTTTTTTGTAATAATAACCTAATTTTTGTTAAATCAATGACTTTATAAATCATCACAGATTTTTGACTTTTAGTCCTTTTATTTTTCTTGGATCATTCACTTGTTTGTGATAATGACCTCAATCACCCCTATAAATATTTACACTTTTCCTCCATGTACAATATTCACTCCCAACCTTTGTTCTCCTATGTGGAAACCTAGTTATATGTTACTTTGGGTAACCATTATAGTTCAAACTTTCCATTTTTAAGGGAAGTTTTAGTATCTATTTTTATGATATGGGTTTCGATGAATAATAATTTTAAGTATTAAACCTTTAATAACCAAGGATAATTTAGGGAGGGAAATTAATTTTAAGGGGGTGGGGGGGGGGGGGGGGGGTAGAATGTAACACCACAATATTTTCTCTCCTTTTTTTAAGAATTAATTTAACCTCTATGATATTTTTAATTTCACATAACACTTAAAATAGTTTATTTTTTATTAAACAAGTTTTTTTGGCTTGAGTTATATGAAACAACAATTTAATCATTAAAAAAACAAAAAATAAATTCAAGATTGACTACATGAAACACCGAGGTTATATTGCGACTTGGCATATATTACACACAACACAGACTTGGTGTATACAACATGGAACACCAACTTAGCGTACGTTACAAGCAACAATGAAATATATGAAACATATTTTCATTGTTTTAATTATTTAAATAATAATATTATAATATATCCATTAAACATAGTAATATGAATAGTGATGACAACTTTTAAAATATTTTTTATAATTTTATTAATGATAAAAGATATTGTTTTTTGTAAAGTCCTTATTTGCTTAAAAATACTATTTCTCAAATAAACTACTATTAATGTCCTTCTATAAAAAATAATAAAATTAATTTAATATGATTTTAGAAACTTAATTTCATAAAACAAAATTCATTTTATAATTTATAATTACTAAATTTTATTAGGACTAATTTTATGATTTTTCGGATAAACTTCATTTTAGGATGAATAATGAAAAATTATAGATTTTAATTCAATACTGCATTTTCATCTAATTTATTTATGATCTGAAATTATATTTTAAATTAGTTTAAAAGTTTAATTGGATAATATTTTTTATCAATTAATAAAATTTAGGTCATTTTAATAAATTTAACTTTGAAATTGGGTATAAAAACATATCAAACGTTTTGATGTTTGTACTTTAAAAACCCATAGTGTCGTCCTGTTAGCAAGATTGATATTAAATGAATTTCTTCCAATTATGTGATTATAATTTGGAAAAATGGATTTAATATTTGGAATCATCATAATTTATAATTTCTAATAATTTTAATTATTTTTACCAAAAAATATTATTGAAATTGATTAAAATTAATTACAATGGTTAAGATAAAAATTAGGCTAATAAAGTACTAATCTTTAAATTTAAGATCCAAAAAAACCTATAAAATTGTTCAAAACCCGTTGAATGGAAATTATTCATCCATGAACCTTCTATTATTTATTTTCTTTTGGTTTTTTATGATTTTTTGGTACAAATATGGATACACCTAACTAGTTTTCAAAAATACCTAGTATGTCATTTCCCTTCCCTATAAAAGGCTTCCACCTATCCCTATTCTCCAAAACTCTAAAAATATTAATGTTCAGAAACTCTCTATCCAATAATCTTCAAAAAAGTCCTCCCTTCCCCCTAGAAGCATTCCCTTGGGAGGAAATCAATCCAAGGAATCCTTTTTCCACAAACCAAAATGAGTTACCCGATTAAGAGGTAACATCTTCTCTCAAGATCCTTTATTTTATTTTCTTTCTCCACCCCGTCCACTATATTTATTACATGATTATATAAAAATTTTATATTAAATATACTAGTATTTTTTTATGATAATTTTTTACCTACACTTACACACACCTCCATCTAATGAGTAATGAACATACTGTTTACTTGTATGGTGAACTATAGCCTCATGAAATGATGATTGTTCCTTTTTCTTTTTCCAATCATGGTGGAAATTATGATGGATAATATGTTTATATATGTTAAATATTAAATTTATTATTTTATTTAAGATTATATAACTCTTTTATAACTAATGTGTTTATACTTTCCATTTTTTGTTAATAAGATAATTTTGTTTGAGGAAGTGTGGACTACCGGCCCCTCAAAGCGATGTGATTCGTTCATACACTACATTTAATGTATTAAGAATTCATTTAATAAATATATATGATATATATATGTTATAATAAATATAAAATAATAATTATATATATATATATTACTTTATTTCAACAGGATATTTAAATGGATATAGAGTTCATGCTTACATACGACTTACCATCTCCATGAATGCTGAATTTTTTTCATACTAATATATTCTATGGATTATTATAATAAAAATATAATAAAAATAAATTATATCTAAATCATTTTTAAAATTTTTGAAATCATGATAAATGTATAAGGACTAAATATATAACAAATGAGGACACATGTGAAAACAAAGTAGATATTACCCGATGTGAAACCATAACATTGAGTTGTTAAAATGAGGGTAATATAAACCTGTAATAAAACCCTATGTGGTATTATATGTAATAATATGGTTTTTTATATATGTATAATAAATTTATATTTATTATACCTGAAGTTTGAATGAGTACGATGAGAGTCAAGACACAAGGTAAGGGGATTTCATCTCACTTTTTATTTTATGAGATACATGCTTTATTACCCTCCCATTCCTTTTGTGTGGGGTGTATAATTTCAATGGATGTATTAAATTTATCTTGTAGTAAAATTTATTGGTATTTAATTATCCATTATGTGACACTTATTTCATTGGTTTTATGTTTTAAAAGTTACAAATTTAGTAAAATAGTTTTGTCTCAATTTTCATTCTTTGAGACTCATTTTTTGTTATGCGCCTAAATTCATATCAAGGTGCATATAATTCCATTTTACATGATATATCATGAATCATATTATTTTGTTATATTCTCTGATTCACTTAATTTCCTTTTCTTACATGTAGATTATGTCCAAAGTTACCATGTGATAAGAGTTTATGGAAACTATCTCATCACTTTTCAAGATTATTTATGTTTATGATTCCATTGACGAAATATTATAACCCAACTCTCAATAAACTTCATGAATTTTATTATTCTTTATTTTTTCATGATATATTAATGTATTGGTACCATTTTTCTACTATTTGTTACATAAAATAATTAAGAAAGTGTTTTACGAAATCCCGACTTTACCCTCTCTTCGGTCGAAAATCTATGTTCCTTCAAAACCATGTTTTCTAAAAAGGGTTTCCAAGAATATTGTACCATTATACTATAATATTTAAAATATATTTTTACCCATTTTTCATTTTACCATTATGTTAAAAGGAATATTATTTTTTATTTATGAACAAAATTTTTTTATCACATTTTTATCATGCAAACAAAATTTTCTTTTTAGATAGTGTGACATGTATGGATTTATCCACCATAATTTGTTTAAAGTTTCCTTTTCATTTATAAATGTATAATTTTTTTAAAAAAGTAAAAGTAATTTTTAATGGAAATTACTTTCAAAATTTGTCAAATCTTATTTTTATGTTTTAAAGTATTTTTTTTTCAAAAGTTTTTTAATCATGAATTATATGTTTTAAAATTATTTTCAAAGAAACAGTTTTCAAAACATTTTCAAGATTAGTTCCTATGTTTTCTAGTAAAAATGTTTTAAAAACATTTTCAATATTTTTTAATAAGTTTTTAATGTGTTTTAAAATGAAAAGTTTTTTAAAATGTATTGATTCTTATTTTAGAAGTTTTCAAAGAAAAATGTTTTCAAAATGATTTCAAGTATTATTTATAAATTTTCAAGGTATTTTTTAAGTAAATGATTTTTATATGGATTTATGTTTTTTAAATAATTCTTCAAATAAGAAAAGATACTTTATTCAAGAAAATATTTTGAAATATATTTCAAAATTATTTTCTATTTAAGATGACATCCATTAATGTTCTCATTCCATTCTAGGAAATAATCTATAGGTTTCATTCATATTATTTCTATGAATGGGTTATGAAAAATGTCATGGTATTTATGAAATATATTTATTTCTCATTTATATGTCTTTGAAATCCATTTATCTTTCTTGGGTTATAAATTTTATGAAATGATTATGAAACCTTTATCTTTTTCCACAGTTCGTGACATAGTTAAATAATTATGTTACCCATTTCATTTCATGGGTTATCATATGAGTTTTAAATTTTTTTGGCACATGTATGTATGATTTCATTATGATATGGGTAGGACCTATATCTCCCTCCAATGAATTGGGTAAATATTTATATCTCATGATATAGAAATGGTTGGAATGAGAAATGAACTTAGTTCAACATTATAGGAATGGAATGAGAAATGAACTCAGTTTAGTATTACAAGAATGGAATGAGAATTGAACCCTATTCAGAATTACAGGGATAGAATGGGAAATGAACTCAGTTCAGTATTAAAAGGCTTGAATGAGGAGTGAAATTGGTTCAGTAATATAGGGATGGAATGAGGTTTCTACCCAATCTAGTAAATGAATTTTTCTACTAAGATGGTATCGACAACAATATCTCAACTACTATAGAAATTATTTATATATTCTTGTATCAACCATAATTCCATGTTTTATTACCATATTATGTTTTCATATATTATGTTATTTACTTCCTTATAATTAATGTCTTATGAACTTCCAATATTTATTCCATGATTATAGTTTATGATCTTTGATATACAAGATATGCTCTTCTATTTTCATAATCTTGTTCTTATACCCATGTGCTCATGTTTATGCTCACTTGTATCCCTTGTTTACCCTTATTAAGAATAGAAGATCACCCATTTTTTATGTTTCATTCCCCAAGGTTATGAATATATGTATTATGATTGATGTGTCTAAGAAGGGTGCTAGTTAGTAAGAACATAGTTGGATATTAAGTAGCTCAATTATGTTCTAATGTTTATTTTTCCATGTTTCCAAATGCACTAGAATAATACGGTCTTTCGAAATATTTTTGTATAATTTTTTAATTATCCCAAAAATGTTATGTAATGTTTATGTATGAAAATATATGGTACCTATAATTCTTCTTCTAGAGGCTTAAACATAAATAATCCTGAATAATGATGAGATTGTGAAATAAGCCCTCACCTTAGGTTTGACTTCCTTCTTATTTGTTTTAACCTCTTATCTAATAAATATAGATTTATTATATATATATATATATTCAAGAATCATAATAATATATATCACACCATATATTATTTACTTGTTACCTTTTATCACCAGTTTATTGATAATTATTTATTTAAATCACTATTTCATGTGATAAATGCTTTGTTTTCATGTATGTTTTAGTTTAGTAGTCATTATCCTTGTAATTTTACCATTATTACATCATATAAATAATTTTAATAATTCTATAGATATAATATTTATTCATTATATATTTATTTATAGTCATCAATAATATATATATTAATATATATTTAAAAATTAATTACACCATGTTTAGAGATAATAAGTCGTACATACACATGAATGCTGTTTTTACTTTTTAAAGTATAGAAAAAAGAGATTTGAATAATAATTAACCTTTATAGAATTATTTTTATATCATATATATCGTATATTTTAATTAAATACATCTTTATTATTTTCTATGTAAATAATAAATGAAAAACGAATCACATCGCTTTTTGGAGGTGGTAGTCCACACATAAAGACGAGCATTGTTATCATTTTCCAAAAGATTAGAAGGTAGGATGTTAGATTTTATATTATAGTTAAAAAATAAAAATAATTTCATAAATATCATTTATAAACATTAAAACCATCATAATTACCATCCATGAATGATGGTTTTGAAAAATAAATTGTATTACTATATAAAGGTGTTAGTCCATACGTACAAAAGAGTGATACTTTCACTTCCCATTTAAAGGGAAAAAGGTTGGATATTAGTGGTTTTGTGATCGTAATAAAATTTATATATATTTAGGTTACTATATTTATTATTTTATGATGAATAAAACATTTTTATATAAGGTGTAATAAGAAATAAATTGGAAGTGATCGGGTAAGATGATTACCACTTATTCGAGATATATCCTTTATATCCTTTACTATGGAACATAGGGTTGGTATTTTAAGAAGAAAAAAACCTATAAAATTATATAAATATGTTTATAAGAGAAATGTATAAGGAGTTTTTGAGATATGTTACTCAAAGTAGTGTAAATTAGAGAGGTAAGGGATGCCCTTTTATAAACAATAGAAAAGACACACTTGGAATTACTAAAAACATTACAATATAATTAAGAAATTCTGAAGAAAAATAATTCTATATAGAGAGATTCAAATAAAAATCTTATAATTTCAAGATATAATCATAAAATTAAATTTATATATGTTTTAGTTTCATTTTAAAACTTATATTAGGGTTTAACTCCATGTTTAACCAATTTTAATCTAAACTATAGTAATAACATTTTAATATTAAAGCATTATAATTTTACTTATAAGGTTAATGTTGGATAATAAATGGAAAAGGTATGAAATTTTAGACCATATATTATCCCCCATTACCACTTTTAATATTTTATGATTTTTAAATCATTTTATAATATATTATTTTTAAACAATATCATTATAATTATTTTAGATACTATTCATTTAATTTGACTTTAAAGACATCAGTAAAATGATGGAATTTGAATATATAATACATTTGAAAATAATTAATATGATTTATTAATCTATAAAATTCATGGAAAAAAATAATTACTCCAATTTTGTTTCTTTTAATATTATTAAATTCATTTATTTTGTTTTTCCATTAATTGAATAAATATTGTGCCGATGTTATGAAAGTGTTTACGATATTTATATAATCATGAAAAATTTGAGATAAATTATGATCATGAAATTAATTTCATTATGAACAAAATAAAATTTAATATTTTTTCACAACTTATTTATATCCCTATGTTAACATGAAATATAATTTTAACCTCAAAAGAGTTATATTTTGTATTTTTCATTACTTAAAATAATATAAATATAAATATCAAGTAAAAATGGAACCAAGTGGCCATATTTTGGTGAATTTTATGGAAATGAAAAAAACAAATAAAATTGGATAAAGGTGTTATAGAAATTTTAAATCTATATCTCAATTATTTAACCCTATTTTAACTGTTATACCCTTACCGAGGTGAAAAACATTTACCAAGGTTTATATTCATAATGAAAAAAATAAAAGTGAAATATTTAAAAGCTTTGATCCTATAGATTCAAAATTTCGAATACATTTTCAAGATTCAATTTATATAAGTAGAAAAAAATGATTTTAAATTAATTACAAAAAACATGAAAAACTGCTTTTTAGGAATTTAATTTTTTTTATGCTTAAAACTATATTTATTCTTATAGAATGACTATAAAAATTTATAAATGAGTGTTAATTTTTCTATTTAATATATAATATATAAACTTAATTAAAATCATTCTCCATTAGTGATCAATTTAATTTATTAAGATAAAAACACATTGAATACATAAAAATAGTTTTTCAGAAAAATATCTCTTTTTTCCTTAAAATGTTTTTTATTTTTGATTTATAATCAATCAATAAATAATGAATTGATGTATGAACAATAAATTTTTCCTAATTCAGTTATCACTACTCATACCCACCAATTTAACTGCTAGGTTATAATGGTACACTATATTATGGTTTATTTAGACTTGGGGTTGTGTGTATCACAAGCTATTGAAAAACTTTATTTGAATAGAAATATATCATAAAATATTAGGGAGTTACATCAAAGGTAAATGTTAAATATTCATGAAAAATATTCATGAATCTAGATAGGTATTAAGGAATATTTGAAATGATGATTTAAAGCTATATTTTTTAGATATTTTTGTTAACCTTGTAGCTTCAAGAATCTTTGTAGGAATTAAACTTGATTTTTGAACATGTAAAAATTGAGGTGTTAGAATTACATGTATATTTTATTTATTTAGGTAGTGGAGAATCATATAAATAATGAAGTCCCTTTAAGATGATACATTAATATTTTGAGATTACTTAGGGGAGAAATATTGTATGTGTGGCTGAACAACTTTTCATGGAAAATTGGAAGGGTAAAAAAGTGATGATGTTCTATAAAACACATTATAAATATATTATAAAATAAAAAAAAATTAATGTTAAAAAATTACATTGGCTTATAAGTATAATTAATTCATAAAATTGGTGGGAACTGGTAATATTTCTTGATGAGATACAAAAGGAAATGGATGATATTTAGCTCATTTTTATTCATTTTCACTATTTAGTCGATATTTGTGCCTTGACGAGAGTTTACATGAAAAGGAATAGGTACCCACATTGAGACTGAACCTTGTAAAAACACATCTAAATAGAATTTTTCTACTTTATAATAGCATGTGATTCAGTTCAGGTTTTAAAGTTGAGAGGGTTGAAAATTTAAAAAGTTTCATAGATTACTTTCATGATAAATGAAATTATAAAAATATAACCATTGATTTAACCCCTATTCTCTGTGGTCTACATATTCAAGGGAAATTTAAAGTCATAAAGAAAAAATTCCTACTAACAATTCTATAGACATGGTTTATTATGATCATATTGATGATAATAATTCTATAGTTGATGAAGTTTCATAATTCTTAGATGCTAATGAGGTTTTTATTCACACCAAAAGTCTGAAATTAATAAATTTCATTAATATTGAGCATGTCTATGTTTAATAACATGAATCTTTTGAGAAATATGAAAACATATTTGTTTATAGTGAATGACACTTATATAGAAGTGTCTGATTAAGGATCACATACTTAGAATCAAAGGAAAGACCATGATTCGCGATCCAATTCCAGTCTTTGAATGTTGATTACTGTACGAGATGATGCAAAGGTAAAAGGAAATTGTATAACTATATCTATATCCAAAAAATTTCTTTAATATGCTAATACTATTTTAGATAAAGACTAGATTTCCCAATGTGAGACTAGAATATAAATTATTGAGTATATTAATTCTTAATTTCTTAGGGAAAATGTACCAATTTAGTATAAATTTCATACTAATGTCGTACCTCCTTTTATTGAACCTCCTTGATAGAAGAAGACCACTCAACCCATGGAATCAAAATCAAGCCATTTAGTAGACCCAAAACTGCATTAACTAATTAGGTAAATTATATATCTAGTTGAGTATCATGAATTTACTCCATTGAAGTACTATTATTATTATGATCAATCTAGTTATCTAAAATATACCTCAACATTGGTAATGAAATCACAAATAGAAATACTAGAGTCCATTACTACATTATTGGAGGCTATTAACACCCAACATGTGCTGATAAAGTTAGAGAAGTGACTATACCCTAAGTGAGTGGATCTCCTACTCCCCTTTAATTTAAAAGCCATAATTTCTCAATATTTAATAGTATAAGAGACCTAGAGAAGGACCTCACTCACTTTTCCACTTAGTGTTACCCAATGATGGGTTCTCTAAAATAATAAAAATATTCCAATCTCTAATACTATATGTAGAATTTGTAGGGCCTTGATGACTTTATTTTATATTTTAATTTTGTGGTCATGTTAATTTGTAGTTAAGAGGATCTTTATTGGATGTTTCTTTACCAATTTAAATACACATTTAATAAAACATGAATTCATAACCTTTAAACCTATAGAGAGTGAGAAATGAAAGATTAGAATATTTATTTTCTAAATGTAATGGTATAACATAGTATTTGAAAAAAAATCCCTATTAACAATTACTAGAGATATGTGTAGAGAATCTATAAGATGAGTTGGACACCATGCTCCTACTAGAAAAATATATTGGTGGATTCCAAAAGTTTGTAGTAAAAAAAGAATGACCAGAAGATAAAATCTAGTAAACCAAAATAGAACTTTCAAAAAAACCATCATCTCATGTATGGAAGTATAAAAAAGAAAAAATAGGTGTTATCACTCTTAATCAAATAATAGTTTAAGATTCATCCAAAAATCCAATCATGTTCAATGTGGTATCTCCCCCTATCTATTAGAAGTTACACACACACTTTAACACAAACAAATAAGTTATGAATAAGGATTAAGGTCATCGTGAATTTAAAAAAAAAGAAGAACATAGTTTATTCCTTCAATAATGATCAGGTCCTAGGGTATTTATTCACTAACCTAGAAAAAAACATTTTCTAACTACAAAAAAGAGCATATTAGTGGTAGTTTATTTGAAATGGTTATAATCCCTACTATTAATTGAACCCATTTAAAGAAAATATAATATAATAGTGGTTTTATAAAACTGATGCTATTTTTTTTAACGATTAATGATGGTTTTAATTAAACCATCACTAAATGTTTAAAAAAATGATTCATCCCCCTCCCCTTATCCCTCTATGTGACCCCAATCCCTTTCCACATCCTCCCTCTCCCGTGCTCCTCCTATTCATTACCTGTGGCGACCCCAACCCTGTGACCCCCGTTCCCCCACCCCTATGACCATATTCTCTCCATTCCCTATCATTGACCTTGAACCTATGAACCCCGTTCCACCCACCCCTTCGACCTCCTCCCATCCATCCCTTGACAGAGAACCCAACCCCATGACCCTCATTCCCACATCCCTCTTTCCTACCTCATTCCTTCTTAGTGGAGACCCCGACCCCTGTGACACCTCCCTCTGAACCTGAACCCAGAGACCCCTCAACCTTCATCTTCCCAGCTTGCTATTCCCCTCGACACTAGTGCCGCAGATCTCTCTCCAACCTTCCTCTCCCCAGATTGGTTCCTCTTATTAGAAGCGACAAATACCCCCTTATGACCTCTCTCTCCTTGAATCAGATCCCCTCATCAGAAACAACGTAGAGCCCCTATTAAGGTTGCATACTCCTCTCCAAAATTACAATAAATCTATTATTCTTTAAGGGGGATATTTTCTTGTAATTTCTCTCTACAATTCAGATTTTAAGTATACATGGTATTAGAATACACTTTATTAGTTAGTGAATAGGTAATATTAGTTGTGTATTTTTCACTTTATCCTATAAAATTCCCTCATAGGTAGATTATTTATATATAGAAAAAGGTATGAGGTTAAAGGTGTTATGGACATGTCTTTTGTTATCACACTTATTGGATATTCATTCCTTGGAATAATTTGATCAATATCATTTGATATATGCTTCCATATAATATAGAAAAGGATTATTATACTACTATAATATTAAATAACTAGGAATATATGAGGGCCAATATAATTTACCACTTTCACATTAACTATAAATCATCATTATTTCATCATAATTTTTCTGGAGTTGACTGATTTTATCATAATCAAGTTACAGGGTTTCGTTGCCTTACACCCATAGTTATTAACGGATTACACCATGGAATTCCATTTCACTTTTTGAAGAACCAGGTAGTGGTGTGTCATTCCATGGATTCTCTATAACTCATCTAAGATGGCTCACTATGGTTTGTGCCATGTCGCACTGTAGTGCAACACATTCCATTACGCCTTTTTTGTTTTTGTTTTCATTTTTATCACATACCAACCTATACACAGCGATTGAAAATACTTGTTTTGAAGTTATATGGAGACCTCCCCTTTTGACACTACACAAATCTCTACTCTTCCCATGAGTGTAGTGACCCAGCTGGTGTCGGACCACATCGACCACTATGACCTAGCCAAAATCCCTCGACTGCAGCACCACATTCAACCATGACCCAACCAAGATCCCTTGACTTTCACAACCCAAATATGAAATGTTGTCTAGGATAAGTTCACCTTATATGTGAACCAATATTTTTTTTATTTTCAATTCAATTTTATTTATGTTCCTCATCCCTTATTTTTTTCGAGTTACTCCTATTGTTAATTTTATATCCATTTTTTTCTTTCTATTTTTTTAAGTTTAATTTTTCTTGTTTACTATTTCTTTGAGATATAGTTGTTAATATTTAATTGTTTTCTTTATATATTTTATGAATTTTTATTTATTTTAAAATTTATAAGGCAATCTAAGGAAAGAACCAACTTTGTTTTTTGAGATATATGGTTTCTAATATTTAATTATTGGTGTAATTATTGAATTTATTTTTTCTTTTATGTATGAAATATTAATTATTAACATAAATATTTGACATATGTATATATATTTTATATTTTATTATTTTTTTATCATTGATATATGTATACACCTCTTTTGTGCATCTCATGTTAACATTGTCGTGGATCATGTGTTTTTCGGTGCACTTTTTCATTGGGGGATTTTGTCACTGTTGTGTGCCATGAACCATAAAAAACCATTCTCACACCTAGATATTGATATCAGTAACTTAGCATCAATGTACTGGGATGATTAGGCTAGTAAATATATCCAGTGAGGTATGGTTTTATTTTTTATTTCTGGTTGTCTCTTGATGTAGTGTTGTTTTGGTTATGTATGGCATTATACTTTTCCCCAAAGTGGGATTTCTTAAAAAATAAAATAAAAATTCATTTTGTTAAAATCCATGGAAACTTTAAAATTTGAAATTGAAACACTACAATGGAAGAATAAGTTAAATTTTTTAAAGCCTATTTATGTTATAAATATATATATAATAAATCAAATAATATAATTTTTTGTATTTATAAAACACTTGTATATAATTTTTCAAACTAATAAAATATTTCAATCAAAATAATGATTTATTTGATTAAATTGAAAAGTTAGTTTTTGTCACCTAATAGAATTACATCCGTAAAATGTAAATTATATTTTAGATCAATATTATCATATTATTTAATAATTATAGTGTATTTTTATGAATAAATGTATAATTAATATGATAAATTTTGATGACCATGATAATGATAAAAATATTATTTTCCACAAATTTTTTTATTAATTTTTTGTAACATTTGACTAATAAATTAGATTGACCTATTTAAAATAACGACACTATAAATATACTTACAAACATATATGATTATATTAAGAGATATTTTATTAGTAATGAATACATTATAATATTAAGAAAAAATAATAGTAAAAATATCAATTTTTTATAGAAAATATATTTCCAATATATAAAATTTTTTATTTTAAATATCTATTTTATTATGGTTATAAATTGCATTTTATTAAATTCATAAAAATGAAGGATGAAAATAGAAAAAATTAGTTAGAGGGGTTATTTTATATGTTTAGTAAAAATATAATTTATATATGAAAAAACATGTTACTATAATAAAAATAAAAAAAGTAAAAAGTAAATATATAAGAGAAAATTATTTTATGTTTATCGAGAAAGACACTTCATCTTATAACTATCTGTTTGGGAAGACATATTTGATATCTTTTAGAATTTTTGTGGGTTTTATTTTTTCTAAAATGCATTGTTTCATATTTATGTTTTATTTATTTATTTTTAGTATTACTCATATAATAATTGTTTTCTTATAAAGGTGGATTCTTTTGTTTTATTTGGGGTTGTTTTTTCAAAATTTATCATGCTAATGAGAGACTGGACTTTGATCCTAAAATAGATATAATGATAATAAGGAAATGTTTCAAGAAGAAATAAAACTATCCTTAAACGGTGAATTTTTACACACAATGACTTCCCATGATATAATGGGCACATGAGCTTCCTATTCTCTTCTAGATTTCAATAATGAGAAAGATTTTTAGCTAATAACATCGAGTGAATAGGAAATGTTGGTAGTTCGACAAATAAATAAATTGTAAATAGTGGAAACATTGGTTTTTATAATTATGTTTTGACTTTGGGACATGTAAGAGTCAACTACATGTCAATCCGACACACGGTGTGACTAGTATGACTCCAAGTGCTTATTTTTTATTTAAAATTGACATTAATTTTAGTAAAAATAATAAATGAATATATAAAAACTAATAAAAAATATTCTTATTGTTTTTATACTTTAATAAAATGGTATATAAGTCATTTGGGATGTATAAGAATTAGATGCACCTTAATCTGATACATGAGGTGCTCGATATGACTCAATGTGTCCATTATCAATTTAAAATTAAAATTTTAGTTCAAAAGTGTCACTCACTAAAAACTAAGAAAATTAAATCATATTTCATCAATAATTTAGGAAAACTATTCATAAGTCATTTTCTACATGTAGGAATAGGTCTCACATCAAACTGATACATGATGCGATCGCTATGAGTCAAAGTGTGTGTTTCCAGTTTAAAATGATAATTTTGTAAATAAGAAAAGTGAAATTTTCAAAACTGAGAAAATGAATTTGTATTATTTTTATATTTTTGGATAATGATCCATAAGTCTATTTATACGTGTAGGAACTAGCCACACCTCAATATGACACACGGTGTGACCGATATGACTCCAACTGTGTCTTTTTATTTAAAATTAAAATCATTTTTTATAAAAAATGACAAATAACCTACTCAAAACCAAGAAAACATATTTATATTTTTTTATACTTTAGGAAAACAATCCATATGTCATTATTACATATATAAATCATACATACTTCAATCCGATACACGATATGCCTGATATGTCTCCAAGTGTGTCTTTTTATTTAAAATTAAAATCCATTTTAGTAAAAAGGACAAATGACCTACTCAAAACTAATAAAACACATTTTCAATGTTTTTATACTTTATTAAAATTATCCATAAGTAATTTAAGACATGTAAGAAATAGTCTAAACTCAATATGATACATGATGAGTCCGATATGACTAAAAGTGTCCATTATCATTTTAAAGTCAATATTTTAGTTCAAAAAGTGTCACTCACTGATAATTGAGAAAACACAAATATATTTTATTTATAAATTTTAAATTGATTCATAATTAATTTGGGACATGTAGGAACCAGTCTCACATAAAAACAATACATAATGTGATTATTATGATTCAAAGTGTGGGTTTCTAGTTTAAGAGAAAAATTTAGTAAAAAAGATAAGCGACGCACTCAAAACCAAGAAAACATATTCGAATTGTTTTTATACTTTATTAAAATTATCCATAAGTAATTGAGACATTTAATAATCATCTACACCTCAATACTATGCACAGTGTGACCAGTATAACTCCAAGTGCATCTTTTTATTTAAAAATATTGTCAATTTTAGTAAGAAAGAAAAATGGTCTACTAAAAACTAATAAAAATAATTCATATTATTTTGGTACAGTAGAAAAATTATCCATAAGTAATTTTTGATTTGTAATAATCAAATTATCCTCAATCTGATACACAATGTGGCAGGTATAGCTCCAATTGCATCTTTTTACTAAAAATTGACATCCATTTTAGTAAAAAGGACAACTGAATTAATAAATACCAATAAAACAAATTAATATTGTTTTGATACATTAGGAAAATGATCCATAAGTCATTTATTATATGTAGGAATCATCTTAACTATAATTCGATGCATAATTTTCCCGACATGACACAAAGTGTTTGTTATCAGTTGAAAATTGACATTTTAGTTCAAAAAGTATCACTCACAAAAATCTTAAAAAACACCTAGTATTTTATTTATAATTTAGGAAATTAATTAATAAGTATTTTTTAAGGTCTATGAATTAGTATCATGTCAAATTGATTCACTATGTGATTAATATGAGTCAAAGTGTGTGTTTCTAGTTTAAAATGACAATTTCCTAAAAAAGACAAGTGGCATACTCAAAAATGAGAAAACAAATTTGGATTATTTTGATAATTTAATAAAATTATCCATAATTAATTTTAGACATGTAAGAATCATTCAAACATAAATATGATTCATGGTGTGACTGGTATGACTCTAGTAATTATTTTTATTTGACATTAATTTTTGTAAAAAGAAAAAATGACCTACTCAAAATTGAGAAAACACATTCAGATTATTTTGATACATTAAGAAATTGATCCATAAGTCATTTTTGACATGTATGAATAAAAAAAATCAATTTGACACATGGTGTTCCTAGTATGACTCCAAGTTTATCTTTTTATTTAAAATTAACATCCATTTTAGTAAAAAGGAAAATTGACCTACTCAAAACCAAGCAAATGCATTTAAATTATTTTGAAACATTATAAAAATAGTAAATAATTAATTTATGACATATATTAATGATCCTCACATTATTTAATATTAAAAATTTCCTTATATGTATTCAAACACATTTTAAGTGTTTTAAAACACTAAAACTTATATGGAATGGTAAAAAACAAAAAAATGACCTCATATTGATGTAAAATAATTCGAAAACCACATTTGATTTTTTTATGATGTGTATGCATAGAAAACACATTAATAATACATGTATTATGATTAGAAATACTTGGTAAACACTTCTTAAAGGTACACAAGTCTTTAAAAATAGTTGTCGAGGAGTCAAAAACTGACAAACGATGTCAGATTACCCTAAAATCAGAAGACATCGATTGTATATTTAATTGAGAAATGTTGGAATCAAATTCATGTCATTCCAACTTAAAATTTTCCTGGGATGGCCCTAAACATGTTTTTAGTGTTTTAAAACACTAAAATATATGTGGAATGGTCAAAACCATAACAAAAAACCATATTTTGATGTGAAATCATGGAACAGCCACCATTGAGTTATTTTTGACCTGTACCTACATACAACATTTCAATCCAACATACATTGTGTTTGGAATTAGATGGTAAACACTTCTTAAAGGTTTAAAAGCCTTAAAAAAAGTGTATAAGGGTCAAAACCAGTAAAACAATGTTAGATTACCCTGAAATACCAGGGAAATGACCATATAATTAATTGTGAAATATAGTAATTGATGACACATCATTTCAAATTATGAATTTCCCTTTGATGGTCATGAACATATTTTTAGTGTTTTAAATCACTAAAACATGTGTGGATGGTAAAAACCATAGAAAATTACCTCATATTTACGTGAAATTTATAGAAAAATATCATTGAGTTTTTTTGAAATATAGGACATACTATTATATCAATGTCTTTAAAATTTGTTTATTAATTCATGTTTAAGAACACCTCACGTCGCTTTAAAAATAAATTAGAATATTTACGTATACCACTTCTTTTTTAGGTGTTGAATATTATCTTAAATAGGTAATTTTATGTTTTAATTGTGTTTTTCATTATATATTATTTATTTTATGTTAAAATATCTTTTGTTTGATTGAAAAATAACAAATTTTATGTGCAACATTATGAATATATTTTTTTTGTCTTTTTTCGTTCACATTTATTTTCTTAAATGTTCTTGTTTTCATTATAGGCGGTAGATGACGACAATTGCCTGGAGGTTGACCATTCTGATCAATGATATTCTTATGGTTTTCTACTACAATTATAATTTTTTATGTTTAGTTTTAATTTTTTCTTTCTTTTTGTTTGTTACAGTTAATGAGATGATGTGGTCGGTTTCAGTTGATGAGATGATGTGGAGGTAGATAGATGCAGTGGAGGTCTTAATGCAGATGTATATTTGGAATCAATTGTTATTGGAAATAATATATATATATATATATATATATATATTGATGACCAAGGTATTGGTTGATAGATGTATGGGTTGACTCAGACAGAGGTTATGATGACTGTGGATGCTTGTTTATAAGATGGTGGATGTATTCAATATATATGATCAATTTTATATTAAATATTTTTCTTATAAAAAATATTATTTATTGGTAGTTTTTAGTAAACACCTCTAAATAAATTAAATAAAATATGTTTTAGTGGTGGTTACAATTAACCACTGATAAAAGAAACCACCACTTATATATTCAGTAGTGGTTAGTTTCAATTTATTTATATTTCCCTTAGATATTTTATAAAATAAAAGAATCACCGCTAAGTAAACATGAAACCAACACTAAATTTTCCAAAAACAACACCAACGAAAACCACCTTGAAATCAAAAAAACTACCACTAAATGACTAACAACCATGAAAATTCGATAGTTTTATTAACCTTCTCTATACTATTAGGCAGTGGTTTAAACCACCACTATTCTACAACAAAAACTGCCGCTAATGACCTTTTTTTAGTCTCATGATACTATAAATCATGAATTCAAATGCATTAGGCATGAATGATCACACCAATTATTGCATATATTATCAAATATTGGGTCAAAAAAATCCAACTATTATTAATATTTAAAAATATCACTAAGAAAGATTGTTGATAAAGTTAAATAAATATTTGATAATTCCAAGGAACATGAAAAATATATATCAACCACTCTCCTCTAAGTAAAAGAATGCAATAGGTATTGGATGATAATTCATAGAAATTTAATAACTAGATGACTCAAATTTGAAAAACGCATGAGCATTTCATTATTAGGGAATGAACTGAGAGGATCCCATTAGGATATACTCAACACTGAGAGGGGGGGGGGGGGAATCAATTTTGTGGAATGTTCACCAATTAATTTTTTTTATCCATTTACTTCTTATACATGTTAGGATCTATATTATCTTATTCTCTTTTATTTATCTAATGAAAGTATATGAAAGCAGATAATTATGGCACATGATATTTTTGTAAGGCTCACTACACTACATGAGAAGCTAGTGGTTACCATGAATGATGATGATTAGTATATAAATTATCTACTATAATGAGACACCAACTATAATATTTTGACTAGAAAATAATACTTAGCCTATGTGTGAGTCCCTAAAATTTATGGAGGAGGATAAGAGAGTATTCTTAAATCGTTGCACTAGTGAGGACCTAGTCCAACATGCTGCTCCTTGCTGGTTTTTTATACTATCTTTGAGTACCCTTTTCTCCTTATTTTTAAGGTTCTTTATAACACCAATAAATATTTATACCAATGATACTTTTGTTGGATGTCATATTATTACTGTGTTCTTCCACTTACTTTATCTTCTATTTTTTACTTACACAACATCATATAATCAACTCTTTTTATTCTTTTTCTTCATATATAAATAATAATGTTTTATCTATCTTCTTATTCTCTTTCCTAAACTTCAACCTAACTTAGAATTGATTTTTTAATTTGTGTATGAATCTTATATCTTTCTATAATCATAAAATTCCTATTATGATTATTAAAATAGTGAATTTTAAACTTAGAATCATCCATAGTACTTTTCTTATTATTCTATATTTATTATCTAGTTATAGTAATACGAATATTACCATTGAATAAAATCCCAGACTACTTATTTGGAATAAATGATTGTCAGCCTTTATTAATTTGATCAAAAAATATTCTTATATCTCTAATCTCTTACACAAGAAATATGAAATATTGTTTAGTATTATATTTTCAGTCAATCAATTATTCAATCAGGTTGTTTATAATTCTTCTAATGAAATATATATCTCAAATAACTAACATGAAATCAATATTTCATGTGATGATAACTTCATTAAATTGTTCTATTTAACTCTAATGCAAACCCTTATCATATACTAGGTATTCTTCTTATGATTTTATGTGCTATTATTTAAGTATGTTTAATATTTATAAAGGAATTAAGAATTTACATAAGTATTTGATTGTAAAGAACATTTTCAATGTATCCACCCTCACTATTTCACTTCTCAATATTTCATCATGAAATTTAGTTATATGCACACTACACAGTTATATAACACCCCAGTTCGCATGTATATAATTTTTTTTCTTAGTATATCATGCAACCACCACCTCCTTCGCACAACACAAAAATGTTAAATTCTTCTCATTATCCATCATTTATCAATAGGGTATATGTATGATGTTCTCTTCATGTAACATAGTGAGAGTATAATACTAAAGCACTGGTTTATAGAACAATTGAAGTTTAGTTATATAACTGAATACGTACACAGAGTATCAATGATATTCACATACCATATAATGTTTTTTGTTATTCATAAAATATATGTTTGGAACCTCTCTTCCCATAACCAAGTGTCTCATATGAGATATTCTTCATGTAAGTGGATACATGAAGTCTCAACTGATGCTCTATTATTAGAGAAAAATGAGATCCCTCAAGAATATTAACCAGTATAAACTTCTCTCAGTCAGTAGGTATTTATAGAGGGGGATACACCACATCCCCATTGTTTCTTCTACAACATATTATTATGCATTTTATTCCATGAAAATAAAATCTTTAATATCTCTTATGAGAGTTTATTCTTTCATGATGATGTGGACATGCATCTGATGAAAATTGTGTTCTCTTTTAAACTTGAACCCCCTCATGCATTATGGATGCCCGATTAGACTCTTTTATTTCCATATTTCCACCACAATTTCAATTTTATTCATATAAAATAATTTTCATGGAGATTCATTCCTATTAAATTCTCTTATACGATCAAATGAAATGATCACATAAGCTTAGTTTGATCATTGAAGATTGCTGGATGTCAGGAGTATCTTGCGGAAAGGAATAAGTGAAATTGGAGAGGTTGTAAGTGTAGTAGATGAACAAAGGTTGATTATAACTACATGTATGTTAGGGGATTATTGGATTGTGTCAGATGGGATGAATGTGACATGAAAATATCTTTTTTAAGTGAGTGAATACTACCCACATATTTCAATCCTATAATGATTTCTCATGTTTCTGAGTGATCCCATATAAACCATCATGTTATGATACCAATTTGTGTTAAGACGGCAGGGGGTAAGCACCCACAACATGCTCTTCACACATGACCTAGGTGGGATGTGCCTCACTTGTGATATCCCACCTAGGCACACTGTGTGTGCTATGCGCTCCCACCTATGATCTCCAAGAGGGAACTATACTCCCACTTCCTCCTACCACCATTTTTAGCTACCCATGTTTAATTCCTCCCACACGGTTGACCAAAGGGACCCACATGTGTGGTTGATGTGGTCCTCAATTGAATATCTAATGGTTGGACTATTTTTTGATAAACTCTTATAAAATGAGCATATATTAAATATAAAAAACAATATCCAACTATTTAAAATGCAAGTACTCATTTAAAAATACTAATGAAAATTAATATTTTCCGGGACTACTTTCTTTGAAACTCCCCTTCATCCACAAATGGATGGAACATAAATCATCCTAATTGTTTCTAACAATGTTCTTGCACCCAAAACTAATAATAGTTTTACTTAATAATTAAGACCAATTCAAAAATCATCATAGTTATAAAATTAATGTCTTTAAAATATCTTCCTTAATAAAATAAGAGTTGATTACATTATTATTCATCCATTTATCCAAAAGACATTAACTTTGTTATCAAGATTGGATACTTAAACAATTTATTTCTTTATATTTTCTTTAAAATATTGATATCATTTAAATCATGATATTTTATTTACCACTGATTAAAACTAATAACATCCATTTCCCAAAAATACAACTCATACAAAAAATTGGTCTCTTCATGGAGGAATCAACAACTCATGAACCAAATTACCTTCACACTCCAATAACACCATCCTCTTGTTATCATACATCTAAAAGACATGGTTGGTTCAAAAAAAATATAATATGTATCAATGGGTTCTTAAACTAGTAATTTTTTTTATTTAATTTATTCCCCCATTGTTGGGAGTATGAGAATTACCCCACCAAATGAATCCTTATTTTAAGTATGAACATTGGTTCAATTTTGTACATGTTATTTAACTGATAGATATATTCATCAATAAAGAAGAACCTTATAAAATTGGATCATATAAGAATTAGTACAAAAGTATTTAGGGTTATAGAAGGCATGTGCAAGGTGAAACCAGTGGATGAGGGGTTATCTTTGGATATATAATACATGTAACCAAAACATTGAGAAAGTAAATCTAGTGATCTCATCAAGAGTATCAATTTGATCTCATACCTTGTAATATTCACCCTAATCTTGTCTAGATAGTGGAATTATTGGATAACATAAAATTACATATTCATTATCATAATATACACTAATATATCTAACCTAACTAGGAAACAATAAATATACACCCAATAAAGATCCTAGGTTGTTGTCATATCTATCTGCACATTCTTCAATGCCTTAATCCCATACAAAATTAAATTGAAATAATCATAATCCCTTAACTAAAAAATATGAAATGATGAATAAAATTTTGGTTGTTTTTAATTAACCCTCATTATAAGATACCAATAGTCTCTTTAAAAAATTCACACAGTACCTTATTGGGAATGTATCAAATCCTTAAGAGTTTGAGACTAAAGTGGCAACTATAAAGACATATTTTTGATGATACTAAATTGAATGGATGTTATAAGATCATCTCCTTTATGGATAAGGATAAATAAATGGCCATATAAGGGAATATATAACCCTTATATGTTTCTAGAAATCTTAGTTATGTAAACATCCATCGAGCCTTAATGGGTAATGGTATGAAAATCAATTTCATTCCTTCATGGAACCTCTGATATTTGTGATACAAAGAAGGATATCTCGCTCCTTCTGCCTTAATGATCCTGAGCTATGATAAAAATTTTATGAAATGTTTTTGATAAATCAGGGTGAAAACCTAATTTAGAGACCTCATGTTTGAATTTGATTTCATAGTGGATCACCAATATACCACTTTTAATGCTTTTTTTGGAAGTACATGGCTTTACCTTCATGTAGTGGCACCTTTTTTACCACCAATTCTTGAAATATTCCATCAATAGGAAAATGAGTTCACTTTATAGTGATATATATTCATTTGAATCTTTAAAATTCTGATATGTTGATGAAGGGTGAAGGATAGAAACCATTGATAAAGGATACATCACTGGTTGAGGCACCTGATAAGTTAGAAGTCACATTTATTATCCCTTAGAACAAATAAAAGTAAATGAATTTTTCTTTTGATTGAACATATTAAAGAGATGTAACAAAATATAAGAAAACATGTGATCCTTATACCTGAATGATAATATCACCAAATAAACATATTCTCTTGTGATAAATATGAAAATATATTTTTGGAACCATCTCTATATATGGAAGAGAGTAATTGAGTTAAAAACATGCACTGATCTTGGATTTGATATCCTATATCAAAATATATGTTTAACATATACTTAGTTGAAACAAGTAATAAATTTTGCTAAAATAGAGATACCATCAACATAATACATAAATATTAGTAACTTCTATCAAAATTAACATGGTTTCAATTATGTTGGAGGAACTTTCTATCAATTTTGATTAATACCAATCCAAAAAAATATAGTGAAACTCTTGTGAAATCATGTAAGGCTCATGAATATGATTCATACTCTATTCTAAATGTTGAATATGAATAAGACTAAGGATATTCACAACCTTCCTATGAGGAAGGTGTGTCCACCATTGAGGGGAAGCTAAATCAAGTAAACTTGGGTGAAAATTAAGACCCATGAACAACATTAATAAATGAATTCATGAATATTGAAGATAAATAATAGTTCATTTTTTCATTAAAAGACACCAAGATGTATTCACATGAAGTTATATAGAAAATTTTAATTTAGATTCTCAAGTATATATTCTAAACGGGGATTTACTATCTAACAAAATGGTTATAAAAAAGTATCCATAAGAATTCATCCATCTCATAGTTCCATGGTAGAATATAAGGTTGATAATTTGACCAAATATAATCTCACCTAAGAGTTTAATTAACCTAAATTTATATCCAATATTTTACTTTTTAAAAATAAAAATATACAAATCAGAGTTTATATCAAATTTAGGGACATAAATTTCAATTTTATAAAAGTTTAATTCCTTATCCAAATCATTTAATCCCTTTACTGATGAAATAATTAATTTTTAATATCCATCCTTTATAGATAGATATAATGATTACACCCAAATAAAAATGGATCTGAATAATGAATAACCTATGAAATTTGGGGTACCCTTAGTAGTATACTACTATAGGGTGATACTTTTTTTAAATAATTTGGGTTCAACTTGCCAATAATAAATACACTTCATATTCACAAAACTTATTGAAAATACCATCATATGTTTTTTTAGTGATTTGTATTTTAAGTAATATAAATATCAAGATCACTTAATTGATTTAGAATTGAAATTATATATATTTTAACTACATAACTTGAAAAGGTATTGGTTAATGTATCTAGTCAGAAGGTTCAGGAAGAGTCCTTTTATTGAAAAACAAAGAAAGTACAAAAAAGAGATGGATGGGGTCATAAAAGCACCATGACCTCATGCCAATAGACACCAAAGTAGATCAAATATCATAATAAAACTCTTAAGAATCATCATAGTCACCATACCATTCAGAATTAGATTATAAGGGACCATGAGACCTCGTAACCATTGTTGGTTTTAGATAGGAATAGTCTTTCCTACATCTCGCTTTTCTAGGAGGAACAGGTTGAACACCATCATCATCCACAACAACATTTTTCCCTTTGGACAATACCGGACTATAGGATGGTTTTTTTGGGGAACCATCCTCGATATCCTCCCACCTTCCATGGATTCCATGAGTATCCCTTAATTTGGTTAAAGTATATATTCCAGCTAACATATGAAAATTTCCTTGGACTTGTGTTATGTCATATTGATATTGAAGTTTATCTAGTTATATCGAATGAAATACCCAAAATTAGTCCTCCAAAAAATATCTGAGAATCTATAAGACATTAAGGGATACTCATCTGCATTGGGAACTTTATTTCAAACTATTTAGGAAAAGTTATAAAATTTATAAATCTAATGAATAAGGGTGTAGTTGACTAATTTGTTGAGTATTTATAAAGTACCTTTGACACAAGTAGTACTTGTCACATCATCTTATCTAATTACTTCTCTTAGAAGAAAAAACACTTAATATTTATATGGCTACTCTATAGTGATCTCTCAAAACCATTATTTCCCAAAAAAATGATATAGATAAAGAAAATATCCTTTATCAAATAATTTAAAAAATATTGGTGGATATAAATAATTATATTACCATTATAAATAATTTCATTATATTGATCTTTGTGGTATAGAAGATACATTTCTATTTTTAACATTATGATTTTTACTTAGTCTCCCACATTAATCCTTTGAAGTATATCACTGGTTATCCCATATTTGATGGATTATTAGTAAGGTGGTTTTTCATTCTACAATATTTTGATACATATTTTATCTCATAGATGTCAACCAATAGATAAGAATTAATAGATATTCTAGTGGAATATCTTTTAATAGAGGAATCATATTTGATTACAGAAATCTTAGATAAGAAAGTATTCTTAATCTATGAGACATCCTGCATATGGTAAATATACTTCAATTTTTCTTCCCTAATTTTAAATATAAATAGGATAGAAGAAACGAAACTTACCTTAGATGGGTTTGGTGTTGTATTCATCCCAAAAAAGTTTATTTATATATAATATCTCATTATTTTAGAAGGGTGCACTAATATTGAGGTAGAATTCCAATACCTTATCACAATTTTAGAGTTTTACTTGAAACTAAAAACCACCTAGATAAACATTAAAGGATATTTAGAATTCATGACCAAACAAATTTATGGTGATTATTCTATTAAGAAGAAAACTAATTATTTTTATATAAAATAAGTGAGAGTTGATGGCCTATTTTCCTTAAAATATGGTTTTGTATCATATTACACAATAATATAATGCTCAAGGGATGTATTGGATAACATATCCATATTTCTATATAATCCTAATAAAGATGAAAAAATCATAAATATCATAAATAATAGGGTAATCATTCCTTTTACCACAAATAGGATTAAAAATAGATGTAATTGAAACAAAACTGATTAAATTTAGACCCTCATCCCCACCAGCTAGCCAACCAACTAAATAAATTTCTTTGATAATTTATTATATCTAAAATATAGTATTTTTATCAATAGTGATCCATGAAATAATAGTTTTTCTAATAAGAAGTGAACTTTATCCTCTATTATATCCAGAAGTCCAAAATGATCATCTAAAAACGAGGAATTTAGGGGGTCTTGATTAGGTTCATTAAGAAGAAGATACTATCACTGTTATAAAAAATTACACATTGAAACATGTAGTGCTAATCAAATAGGAACCAATAACTCTCTCAAAATTAGGAGACGAAGGTAATTTTGGCCTTATGTGATGTATGCCTATGTGGAATTCACAAGTAAGTTCCATTACTATCATGTACATAAAAACTTAATTAATCATCCCTTAGAGTTATTAAATGTTGAAAAATATTCCTGGCCATTTTCTATTTGGGGAATATATTTCATGGGTAATTACCATCTAGAAACCATCAAGTAGTTTAAATTTATCATCATTTATACTAATTTATTTCCCAAATGGGATAAATCTATACCCTTAAAGAAAATTAGATCTAAGGCCATGATAAAGTTTATAATTTCCACATCCTTGTTATTTTTATAACTTCTCACATTATCCTCATGAATAATGGTATAAAATATGACATATAAAAGTTTAATAAGTTTCATTCAAAGTGGAATATTTAGTAAAATCATTCATTATGTTACAATGTGGATGTGAGTGAACAAATAAAGTCCTTGAATAAAACATTATCAAATATTCTATAAAAAATGTTGAATATGGAAAATAATTATAATATAGAAAAACTTCTTAATAATTTATTGTATTACCAAACTACCATATGGAATCCTACAAAAGTGGCCCCATATTTTCTTGTATATGGTACCAAATCAATATTTCCTATTGAGGTTTAGTTTATTTCAATTTAAATAGTATTTTATGATCATGTAACTAAAAATTAATAATAAAAAATTTAGCTGAATGAGCTAGAAGAACTCGATGAAAAAATTTATAATACCTATAAATCCTTGAGGTTTATTAGAATCAATCATCACTATTTTTAACCAATAATTTTTTCTTCAACCATTTTTTCAAGTAGTATTGGTATTGGAATTTAATACACTAATGATATTGATAAAGAAACCTATAAAATTAGAACCCGAATGGGAAGAGACTTATATTATACATATAGTCTACTCCAATATAGCTTAATCCCTAATCAGCCTGAATGGAGTGAGAATCAAACCTCCCATAAATAAATTTTACTTAAAAAGTAAATTAAATAAAATGGTTATGTTGGATTCACTGGTCCTTATCACATGACCCAAAAATAGATGACTTAAGGTCCTTACTATATAACCTTAAACTATTTGACGTATTGTATTTAACACATTTCTTTAAACTCTATAGTGTATAATCTATCCCTAATAAGCATAAAAGGAATGAATTGGTACATTCCACTTTTATTTAAACCATATTACTATCCTTATGTAATAACCCTATTGATGTATGATTTTCATTTATTAGAATATATGATGAAAAAAATTTCCTTTTGAAATAAATATTTATGTCTTCATTTTTATTACCATTGGATATGTTGTGATGTCCGAATCTCCTATCACTGACCAAGAAAAAAAATTCTATTTTTATTATATTCCCCATTCAAAACATCATAGTGAATTATATCTTGGGTCCTCCCATATCACACCCGGATACTTCAATGTCTACTAACTCAAATTTGGTTTCTTGTTGTACAACATGTATATTAATTCCTGAAAAAATTATACCACTTCATCTGCACTATGTATTTCTCATTTTCAAAACTCTATGTGGATTTATTCTTCTTACTATAGGGTATATAGTTATTCTTGGATCTCTTATCCCAATACTTGCTATAAATTCCTTTTCTTTTTAATATGTATTACACTTCATTGTTTGGTTCTTACTAATTCATGTTTCATTTTACCTTTCATCATTAAAACAGGGTACCCACATCTCCAAATCTAAAAAATATTTTTCCTATGAGATTATAGTAGGTTTCTCATATCAGAGTGTATTACATAACTATCTATTCCTTGATTTAAGTTCTCATGGAATACATAGTGATTCTTAGATCTTATATATTGGACCCAATATGATTTTTCTCCTTTATAATATCCTTTATTCAAACCATTATAGTAATTGTGCATGTTAATCCATGTAAAGTTTTTTATCAACCCTATGATATGATAAAAAATTCATTTTATATAACTATCTATAACTTTATTATCATTATTATAAGATACATAGCGATTCCTGAATCTTATATTCAATTCTCAGTCACAATCTCTCTTTCACAACCATCCTTATCTTAGAACCTTGTGAAAAATCCATTTGATTATTCTAGAGTTAGATTTATGTTCCCCAATTTACTATGCTGGTTCACTGGGGTGGTGGTGTGAATTAGTGAATAATTATCCACGTTTATTTTTTATGGTTTTTTAGAGTAAAAAATCTAATTGCTAAAATTATCACACACCAAATAAATAAAATAATCAAAGAACACTCGATGTGAAAGAATTAATAAAAAAAATGAGAATATATGTCCTTGTAAGGATCTAGAACCACCCAATAATACTAATTAAACAATAATCACCATGTAGTTAAAATGAGTAGAGAATATCCTTGAACTCATATTATATGAAATCGACATAACCATATCCTACATAAGAAGAAAGGATTCTTCCTTGATCAATATTTTTGTTAATGTTTTCTTGTATTCATAAATGTTGGGATTATAATTTTCCCTTGAATTATTATATCCCCAAAATATATAATTCTATCACACTTCATTATAATATAATATAGGTGAAAACCTCCATTTTCCAAAAAAAAAACATACATGTGATGATCATACAGAAACCATGTTTTTAATACTATTCTTTTTATTATTATTCTCCATTTATTCTCTTTCTAACACTCTAATTAATGAAAGAACCCTTTTCAAACAATCTTGAACTATCAAAGTCTCTCATTCATTCAATTTTTTAATTTTCACATTCAAATTTAGACCACAAACTGCCTTCAACTCCATTTCAACACACCACTCATTTATTTTATCCATCGGATCATTTAAAACATATTAATCACCATTAATGAGATTTAAGGACTTTAGATATTGATTTTGAGTGGCCCAATAACCATTAAATAATACATGTCATCAAATCCACTCAAAATATAGAAATATTTACTAACCAATACATGTTTGACTTCACCAGAGTGTGTTACAAACCATTTTAATCAAACTAATATGAAATCATTTTCAATACACCTTGAACCATGACATGTCCCCAAATTTTTGTTTTTGAAATGGATTTAATTATTATGCCTTGAAATGTTCTATTATGTAAGCCTCCCAATTTTGAACCTCAGATAATAGATAAAAATAACAAAGACATTTTTCAACCTTGGGTATTAGCCCCCTCAATATACTGAATTTCTATAAAACTGACTGTTATTGATTAACCATGATGAAATAAAAGATTAATTTTAAACACTAACCATTTTATATAACCATTTCATCACCAAATATGTTTTTATCTTCTTCAAGGTTAATCATATGTAATCCACCATGATTTCAACAAAAATGTGTTTGAGCCTCTCTAGTTCTCATTAGGAATTTTTACAATTGAATCACCTTATGAAATTTTAGTTTCAAAGATGATATCTTCATTACAATTTATATGATTTGTTCTTAACTAAACCATAACATAATTCGGGCATATTAAATAGACTACAACTTACCAAAATGACCATTTTGAAGAAACCAATCCATTTCACTTCACAGACCAGCAAAATTCTAGCCTTGAATATGAGCATGACATAGTGAGGTATCTCTTCACTTAAAACATATTTAAACATCGTCATTGAACATAAAAAATACTGTTATGTTCTTTTAGTTACTCTAAAAATGTGTAAATAACTTCACCTCAAATAAAACAACATGCAACACAATATTTAAAAATGGTTCATGTGTTGATAATAAAATAAAACACATTAACCATTTCTAGTTCACCTTTTCTCCAATTATTATTATCATTGAAACACTTCACAGTGAAAGGGAATTATTCATCAGCTTCTAAATTCAAAAACTCTCCCTAGGTCTCAATAACCCCACCAAGTACATAACCACTCTTGATCTAACCACCATCCCCATAATTGGTCTAAAAAATACCCCCTTTGAATTTTGTTTTCAACTATTCAATATAAAAATCTTTCCAAACACAATGAATAATTATTCTATAATTAAAAGCTATGTGAGGGAACACAATTCTTGGAAAATGAACTTGAATAATAATTTCATTCTTTCCATTAAAGAAACTTAAATACAATTCTTTATAGCTCTTGAAACTAATTGATATCTACTTTTTAAAATTGAATACAATTCTCAAAAATGTTCTCTGATATTGTGTATAATAAATTCTTATTTGCACCCTAAACAATAAGTTATAATAGTTCACATAATTATCTAATATGAATGCTAAATCCATGGATTTTTACTTTTAAAAAACTCCCTCAAAATATATAATTCCTTAAAATAAAAGACCACCTCCATTAAGCTGAACACATATAATGGGATTCTCCCCTACATTGTTTACCCCAATTAAAAATAACCACTTTTATAGATAATGTAAATTCATTAAAGTATAAATGAAATGAAATTCAGGTTTTATTACTCCCCCTTTAATAATAAATATCCAAAGAAAAAGTGAGAGAGGGGATGGTTTTCCATACCTTTACCTTTGATGAGTAAAGGATGAGATTACTTCTTCAACCCCAAAACTTGGTGTTCAACACCCATTTTGACTGAAAACAACTTTACTATTCCAAGAACTTCTTAAACTCCCATTTTATAATATTTTAACTCATCTTATTGTTTACTAAAACAGTATAACTTGCTAAAGAATCTTTATTCTTGCGTCCGGCACATCAACTTATTTATCAAAACATTTATTTTTTTGAAATCATAGAAACATCTTCATACATTAATCTATGACCGCATTTTATTAAGATCATTGTTTTAGGATAATTATTGATCATATTTATTTGTCTTTTATTTTTATATTTAATGATATGTAATGGATTCTCGACATCTTCCGTATTCACATTATGATAAATCTTTTTCATAAAAAATATCAATATATTGTCTCGTTTATGAAATTATATTATATTTTTTTATGAATATTATATTATCTTAAGAAATGTATATACTATTTAATTATATGATTATGACGGTGACTTCCATCACATACTTCAATGAAGTATTTAAAATTTTTCTTCAACTTCACACTTTTTTGAGTAGTATCCTGCTTGAGTTTATTTTCAGGGGTTTTCATCCCCTATATGTCATCCATATTACTCTCTTCATGGAGTTAAATGTATTTTATATGAACCAAAAACATCTTAATATATGTCTAAAGACTCTAAAAAACCAACAATTACCATAAAAGGCCAATCTTTTTAAATCACCAATCGATCCAGTGATAGTAACCTAACATATTAATATATGTCTAAAGACTCTAAAAAACCAACAATTACCATAAAAGGACAGTCTTTTTAAATCACCAGTCGATCCAGTGATAGTAACCTATAAATTTTTTCATGTGGCAAGCGTGCCTAGAATATGATTTATGAAGAAAAACTATAGGATATTCTACAAAAATTCTTTTTCATTATAAAAATTTCTTATGATATCTTCTCTTTACATAGAATAATATATTTTCATTCATAGTTACACTTTAATGAATAAATTAAATTATTAATAACCTTCTCTTGTATGATTTTCTTCACTCTTATCATATTGTATTGTTATTAAACCTTTTCTCCTATGACTCCCTGATCTTTATAAATCATTTTTGAGATCTTTATTAAATATAAAAAACATTAAACCTAAATTAATCTATAGAAAAATTGTTTTCCTTTGAGAAATATCTTACTCCATACTTGGAATTTTAAAGATTATATCTATTTTTTTTGATATAGTTTTCTTTCGCCATTAAGTGCAATTTGAAAGTTTCACGATATTTATGTTGTATAAGAAAATTATCCATAGATACTTGAGATTTATTCTTTTACTTGATAATAAATTCTCTTATAACCAAAATTCTCAGAAGTTACTCAAATTACTTCTTTCTATATGCAACTTTTTTAAATTCAACCATATTGGATGAATTATTCATTTTATATTATCTTTCTCTAATTAAAAAACTTTTGATATATTGTTTATCAATTCATTATTTAACATGAACGAAATTTTATATTCATGAAACTTTTCATCATTACTTGATGAGACCGCTTCTTCTTTTTTAATGTCATCTTCACTGCAAGACTCCTTAACAAATATTATTTCAATTAATGTATTATAACCTCTACCAATTAAGGAATAACCACTCCCTCTAAAATCACTTGATGGAGTGTCATCTTTGAATAAAAAATTATTTTTTTTCTGTGACTTATGAATTCTAAAAAAAGTTTTTTAATGAAAAAATACTTATTTTATAGTTATTTTAATTATTTTTTAAGACCATGAGAAGCCTCCACTTAATTTTAACTTTCATACTCTTCTAGATTTGGAATATTTATAAAAAAATTCTAATTCCAACATAGATGAGATACATCAATGGAAACTCGCTACAAATTTAAATTTTCCTCTTCAAATATATTTTGAGATAAGAGGAATAATCTTGTTGTACTTCACATAAATATCCTATATGAACATCCAACTTCAAATTAATATTCATCCTCAAATTTTATTAAGTTATTTTTCATGTTAATGGATTTAAATGATATTTTCTTCTTATATAAATTAATTTTATTCTTTAGAGTGCATTAATTTTTCATATAATATGTAAATAAGATGATATGTAAGTAATATAAATATTGAGTACCAATATCACAATCCTCTATAGTTGAAACGTTGGAATAAAAAACATCTAGTAATATATGAATCAACTTCTTAACCACTGTTAAATCTTTAAGAGTTTCTCTGTATCCTCTAAATGTTCCCACCACTTTAGTAACCCTAGAAAAAAATTTTATCAATATATTCACCTTCAATTATACATATATATTCATAATTTAAGCTCAAATTTACAATTTAACCATTTAAACATTGATGTTTCCTTCATATATTTTTTTGTATCTTTTCCCAAGTTCCCTTTTCAGTCTTGGTCCCTATAACCTTTAAAAAATGCTCTGAAAGTTATGATAAGATAAAATTTATTTCATGCCCAACAATCTACAAAATTGTTGTAGTATACCTAGTGAAATTAGATCCTTGTAAAAATATAAAAAACCATAAATAAAAAATTATAGAACATACACACCTAATGAAATTAAGTAGGGTATCATTTTATCCTTCCAAAATTTTACATTATTTCCATTAAATGTGAGAACTTATTTTCGGTTCATATAATTGATGATATCCATAACAAACATAAAATTATAGATCATAAAACCAACTTAAATGAACACATTCATAAAAACACTTAGTTACATGATTCTAGAAGAATTAGAAAACTCGAATATCGATTCAGTTCAATAATATTTATTAAAAATAGTTTTAAATTATTAATATGAGGAGGAAAACTAAAATTATAAGATGTCACTTGATGTTCCTTAGTGTATGGTGTTAGTTCATGGGGGGGGGGGTGGGAATTAGTGAAAGATATTATATTTTTAAATTTTTTATGATTTTTTTAGAAATTAATCATCATAATGTTTTAGTGCTAACAATGTCATTGGAATGTTATCACACATCAAGGAAACCAAACAAATAAAGAGAAACCAATGTACAAGGTCCACTACTCAAAATAAGGATATATATCATTAGAATGATATGAAGTCACTATAGAATATAAAATCTAAAATAATCACTACATGGATAAATTTTTTAATAAATACCCATGAATTCATATTATAAAATATATATACAGATATCTATTGTCACAAGAGGAAAGGATTCCACATTATTCAATGTTGTTTTTTTATGTTTTCTTGTCTTCAATGAGGGAGGGATTATCCTTATCCTCTAAATGATCATCTCCCAAAAATATATAGTTCTACCACACTTCCTTTAAATTTATATCATGAGTTAATATTATTCCTCCTCCACACTCTAAATAGGTGTGGTGATCACAAATAAAACAAGTGTGAACTATTCTTCTTCTACTTCTTAATATCTTTTTCTTATCTTCCTCACACTCTAATTCATATAATAACCATATTCACACAGTCTTATAAATTAATATTCTCTTAGTTATTGAAATAATTAATTTTCAAAATACAATTTAAAATGAAAAATTCATTAAAATAATTTTCAACAACTATTGATTCTATTTGAGATTTTGGATCATTCAAGAAATTTTAGTCACCATTGATGAAATTTAGAGACTTTAAAGGTCAATTTTGAGTGGATCAATAATCATTAAATTATTAAAATAACAAATTAAACTTAATATAAAAAAATATTCAATAACCATTGAATGTTTGACTTCACCACAATATGTTGCAAGATGTTTTGGAAAAAATCATTTAAACTATACTGAAACAATTTTCAGTATTCTTTCTTCCATGATCTGTTATCCTTTTACTATATTAGGTTGGTATTTTCTTCAAAACCCCCTCATATTATGTGGATCCTACCTCAAAATCTTGAACCTTAGACAATTACCACAAAAAACTGATCCCATTTTCTTAATTGGGTATAAAATCCTAAGAGTATTTATTTTATTTAAAAACAACCTCCATTAATTGAACATTGTGAGGAAAGTGAGGCTTTAATCACCAGAAAACCACTCAGAGTTTTCTATCACTATTTCAACATTCCAAAAAATTTTCTATTTCTCTAGGTTATTCATATACAAAACACCATGACATTGACCATTAAGTGTACAAGACTCACTAGTTATCATGGGAAAATATCACAAATAAAAAACCCTATGAAATTTCCATTTTCAAGACGATAACCCTATTTTTCTTGCTAAAATGTGTGATTCTATGCACCATGAAAAAATCGGGTATATTTACACAAAAAAACTGGAAAAAAAAAATATTTTCAAATAAACCGAGATGTTTCACTTCATAGACCAACACCACACACATTTTGAATCAGGAAAAAACATAGCGATGCCTCTCCTCACCTCAACCATTTTAAAACATCACTCTTCCACCTTAAAACATGTTTATGTTATTTTAATCACTCTGAAACCATATAAATAACTTCACCTCATATGAAAAAACCTAGAATAATTGATTTTTAACATGATTTATAGGTGTAAAAAAAAGATATCACAACAACTATATCCAATTCATCTCTTTCATAATTATTTCTCCCTTCATAAAAAGTTACAGTGATAGGGAATTCTTATATAACTATTCACCTAGAAAACCCCCTAGGTTTCAATAACTCCCCATGTCTGTAACTACTCTTTATCACACCATTATATCTATACTTAGTCTCAACATATATAATTTTAAATATCTTTGAATACATTAGCCCCATAAACTATACTTCATATAAAAAATATCTAAATTATCAAAAACCTGTGATGGATATTTGTAATAAGTTAATATGATCTAAAGGGACACCATTTTGGTATGGGGATAATACATGAATCATATATATAACTCTCCTATTCCCATTGAAGCTTATATATTTATCTCACGGAAATGATTCTCTAGTCCTATACATCTTTGATATCCTTTTTTAATGTATTTATTTTATTTTGACAGAATCCACTTTTTGGTTAGTATAATATACAACTTATATAGTGTCATAAAGGAACACATCATTAAAATGTGTTCAGTATTCATCATAAGGATATATTTCTAACAGTATTGAAATGGACCCATCATTTTAACATGGTTAGTGGTTTTTATATCTTATCTAATATCATTTATCCATATCAAATTTGGATGTCTCAAGTTGTTAATTACATAATCCAATATAATTATATTAAAATAATTAAAAATTATATATTTTTTATTATTTATTTTTTTAACTTTAATTATTTAAATAGAAAAAAGTTTCTTTTATCAAATTTTAATTCTTCATTCACATTTGGTTAATTAATATCATTAATGTGAAGAACCCAATCCCTCACCATCATTGTCCGATATCCATGAACTTTAAACTACATGAAACTCTTCAATATAAATATTACAATATAAAAACTAAATACATGATATGATCGAATATGTATGACTCTAAAATATATAAAAACATCCCCATTAGAGGTTTATTATACTAAAATTATGTACATATTTCTTGTCGTATTATTTTTACCCTCTTGTTTGATAAGTTACTATATATTTGGTTTAGTCTATATAGACATAAAATTGAGACCCCAAATTTTGGTCTAAATTATGATACCATAATCTGTAAATTAAGAGGATACACAGTTAGGTCTATTTTAAAACTAGAAAAGGGTAACCTAAGTAAAATTTCTGACTTTACTTTCTAAGAGGAATGATTTCAATGATTGGGAAAAAATCAAAGCACTAAATAAAAAGGCATAAAATTCATTGAACTAATATTTTTATTTAAGTAAAGTAGATTAATTCTATCTAAGTATGTATATATAATAAAAATTTAGATTAATTTCAACAAAAGGTTCTTCCTTTTGGGTTATTAACCTTTTTTGTTATAATATAGTTGCTTGAACTACTGTTCAATTTTCAAATGGATTCATTTTAGTTAAGATTAAACTATAAATAAAACCCCATTATGGTCTAAAATCAAAGAACTTAATCCAGGATCTACTATTTTGGTTAATAATGTATGATCTTAAATATCATTCAATTTATTTAAAAGCTATGTTACCTTAAACATTATCCAATTTGGTCAATGTTTTGTAACCATAAACTTTAAAATTTCAATTTTGGTCTAATTTTCATGAATTTAAACTATAACAGAAAAATATATACATTTATCTTGTTAAGAACCTATTAAGAATGTCCTAACAAAAATTTTAATCCTTGATTGATAATACAAATCATTTCACGGATTATAAAAATATAAAGGGTTAAAAAGAGAGACAAAATTCTTATAGGTATTAACACTTGTTCTTAGAAAATGTCAAAGCTATTCTCACTCGATTTAAGAATATTGGAAAAAATAGGGAACTTTCTTATTCTTCACAAATATTGGTTCAGGTGGGTTTTATAAGAAATATGAATATTTAATTTTAGGGTACTTGAACCTTTTTAAACATCATATCACTCATATAAAATATACTTTATGTTTCCATATATTTTGAGCCCCCCCATATTTTAATATCCTAATGAACCATACATAGCTTATAGTGAAGAAAAATTCTATATATATATATTTATATATAATCCACCTGTACCCATTTATTAGTACATATACAAGAGGAAGTCAAATCCCCTTTAATATTTTATCTAACTGACTATCCTTGGCTCACAATGATGACACATGCAGTACATATATAATCCACTCAGACCAACCTAAGATCACACATTTCATGAGATAATTGATCAATCATATTTATTAATTATTTCCTCAAGGATTTTAAATCATAAAATATATAATTCATCACCCTTTCATATTCAAAATATTACTTTTCAAAAGGATTCAAGTAACTGATGCATCATTTCAACCACACTCTTATATTCTTGAGCGTTGTACAAGTGGTTATAGTGAATGATGAATATCATATTTTCAAAAAATTTATTATATATTTAAATGTTTTAATCCACAAATTTATCATTTTATGTGTAATTGTTATATTTTTATTTTTAATAAAAAATTAGACTTAATTGAGAAAATGGATTAATTTTGTTTTCATATCATCTTAATATTGTGGCTATAGAATTTTATAATTGGATCTAAATTAAGAAATTATTTTTTAGGATTTTATATTAATTAGTATATATTTATTTCAATTTTATAAAATTCTGAAACCTAATATATGATTCCCAAATAAATATTACTAGTGGGGCCTTGAAATCTATGCACATTTTTGATTAATTTTGATGATGGGACCATATCACACAAAGTACTAATCTAAATGATCTGAAATTTTACATAAATATAGATAAAATTATGGGGAAAATTTTAATTAACTATGGAACATTGATATTAATAATTATTCAAGGATATAATTCATTGGAAACAAGAGAATGTGGATTTAAAGACTATTCCATTCCTAAAATGTTTTCTCCCCTGATTCAGTTATAAAATTTGATACATATGTCCAAAGAAGATTAAATATTTTTTGAGAACACATAATACAAAGAAAAATTCTACATTATATGATTCATCGATTAGATGGTAAAAATATGCACCATTTTTAGGAAGATATAATTGGAGATAAATCTTACTCACCACTCCCTTATAACTTTGTATAGCAACTTCTATTTAGAGGTGTTAGCATTTTTTATTAGGAAGGGAGAGTTTTTCTATTTTAATATTCTTATATATTTTTATATATTAATTTTATCTATTTCACTTGTTCTTATTTATTTTTTTCTCTTTTGTTTTTTCTAATGATACAAGATTTTAGAGTGTATTTTCTTTAAATAATATTTGTTTGATAGTGTATGTTATAAGAAACCCCAAAACATAAGTGAATGTAAATTTATTAAAATTAGAGGTGAACATAAATACATTAGGAATATAGGATGCGAAGAAAAATATATTACATACTCATTTGTAATTGATATGAAATAAATTTTTGAACACTTATAGTTTAATAGGTTTATTTTTCTATAAAATGAGTTTTTAATATTTTTTAATTTTAGTTTAATTTTTTTTTCAAAAAATTTAAAATTTTAATTTGATAAATTTTAATTATTTTTTGGCATAATATTGTAAAAATTACCATATATATATTTTTTATTTTTATGAAATAGTTGATTTCTTGGGGAATAATTAAAATATCGTTTATTAAAATACCATATATTTTTTAACACCATCATGATGTAAGACTGATTTAAAAATTTATAATACCCTTATCTTGATAAAATTTGTGTTAACGGTGTAAAATAAATCATTTAAATCTATTATTTTGAATTTGGGGACACATAATGATTTTTTTGAAACATATGTTATATATTTTTTATAATAATAACTACATTTGGATCTCTATATTTAATAGTGTTGTTTGAATGGGACATTTAATTTTGGAATGATACAAATGTCATATAACTATTATTTTTAATTATAGTCTAATAAAATTCTTAATAATTAATAATATGCAAAATTTTAATGTAAAATAATTTTATTCCTAAAACATGTATTTTTCTAAAAATCGATCTTCATATGTTTTGAATACATTTATTACAAATAATTTATGCCAAACATATAAATTAAATATTATAAAATGGATTCCATATTTTTAATTATCACTTCCAAATTTTGTAACAAGGTCCCTTTTATTCTGGGTTATAAAAATAAGTTACCTTGGTTAAAATTTATCTCCTTGGTTAAGGGTAAAATGAGTTAAAAGGGTTAAAATAAAGAGATATGGATTCCAGATAACACTAAGAACATATATTTATATTATTTTATGATTTTTATACTATAATCATAATATATTTTAAAAAATTTATATTTTTCATATTGCATCGATTATGACCATTATATTATTTTAAGTGAAGAATAATTAAAAAGTATCACTCTATTTATTTTAACATCTCTAATATGTTTCCATTAGAATAGAAAGAATTTATTAATGAATAAAAATTGTTATATTTTATATGAATAAAATATTTTTATAATAGTGATTTTTTTAATTTTTAGTGATGGTATAATTAACTATAATTCCGACACAATGTCACCACAATGCTTGTATATGGATTAGAAAAGTCAACTAAATGACTGTAAAAATAAAAAAAGTTATATTTATTGGATGTGTTATGGGTTTACATGCATTTAATGGATAATTATAAATTATTTTTTACGTATGAAGTATTTATATTCTAATTACATTTTTATATTTAAGATTTTAAATTCAAAATATGTGAATAGTTATGAAAATGACTTTAAATGATATTTTAATGTTTAATAATTATTTTTTGAATAATTATAAAATAAAAAATATAATATATTTACCAAATTTTATGGTATATTTTAGATAATATAATTAATGTTTCAGGTATGTTCCACTTGGAATTTTTAAATTTATATTTTTTATCCCTTAAAGATGACATGTTTGTGAAAACACCATTGATTTTTTCCTATAGAAGGGTGTTAATATAACCACTTCTTAGACATGTATGAGTTTATTTTTTCAAAAAAATATAAAAAAATATATCTTAAAACTTCAAATTATAGGTCTGTAAGACCATATATTGATAGAAGTTCTCTTATACAAAATACATAAGTTCAATTGAAAGGTGGAGTCTCAAAGATCGAGGTAATGGTTTTCAAGCCTATTTCACCTTTCTTAATTACGCTTCATTATCTAGAAATCATATTGAAACCTCACATACATTTAATCCATGATAAAATTACTATTTTAATATAATCTTTTTGATCAATTGATGATGGGATATAAAATTTTTCATCTCAACTATCTCTTCTTCATAAGACGCTATTATAACAAAAGACAGGGTTTTCAAAGACAAATTTTTTCATTACAAATTATCCTCTTATTTTTTAAATAATGAAATTAATAACTATAAATTTATCCTAAAATATTTTTTTAGTTATTATAAAATTTACCTTAAAAGACTTACATATTTACCTTGTTTACCTTTCTATTAAGAATTTTTTTTAAAACATCATTCACCATGCTAGTTTTACACAATGTATGTGAACAATGTTGTTTTAATGAATTTAAGTTTCACAAGGGTATTATTAAAAATTAATTTTATTATTTAATATAATATTAATATTCAATTAATTTTAATATTATGATTTTTAATGGTAAATTTTCCATTATAACCGTTAAAGTAAATGTAAACATACATGGTTATTTTTAACCAGAAAATAATCTTATTAAGGAAGGTTTTTTGGATGATAATATTTTGATGAATAATTGAACTTTATTAATTATAGAATCATATGTAACCTATAAATATAATCTTCTATCATTTATGAAACCAGTCACCTAATACCTTTGACCGTTATTAATATAATATTTTTTTAGAGATCATGAATTAGATGACCCCAAAATGATTGATGTGAACTATAAAGATTTAAAAAATGAATAGACCCTTATAATAAGTGATAATAAGTAGGTAATAAATATTAAATATTTTCATAATAATTTATATAATTAATATAATTTTATTATTCATTAAATTAGTGGATGTATGAGGGGAGTGAAGACTCGAGGTAAGGGGTTTCTTAACTAAATTTCTTTTTCATTCGGTTATATCACTTCTTCATTAACTATGTAATTATAATATTATATATGTAATTAAATATTATTATTGTATGTTTTATTTACACTTTTTTACATGGATTTAATTTTTTTTACACATAATCACTTCATTGATTATTTTTTCAATTCAATGTTATGATCTCTGTAATGGTTTCTCATCCCAAATTTCATTTTTCAAGACATGTTTCATATTATACACTTATTTTAATTTATATAGGGTAAATGGTTCCTATAAAATTATTATATCATGAATAACTAATTTATAATTATATTTAATTTTCATTTCAAATGTATTTCTTACATGAAATATTGATTCACATGTTATAAAAGTTGAAAGGGATTTCTCTGCCAAAATTTCAAAATCTAGAGACATGATTCATATAATGCACCATGATTTATTTAATATGGTGTAATTAATACCCCATGAATTAATTTTCATATATTATTTCATAAAATAAATGTAATTTATATTGAAATGTATGGTTATATATTTGAAGTTATTTTGATTATGGAAGTTACTAAAGTCGAAAGGGTTTTTTTAATATGAATTTTCTTCTCATTAAGATATGTTTTATATCCACCAATTTTTGTGTGTGTGTTTTATATATTTATAATGAATTTAATTTATTATAATTTTCATAAAAATAAACAGGGGTTTGAAATAAATCTATGATTTTTTTGTTTTAGTTCTATATTTAAATGGATAAAAGTGGTTTTATTTAAATTAATTGATTTAAAATTTTAAAAGACTTTTACCCAAAATATTTTCCTTTTGGTTCTTTATCTAATTGATAGAATTTTATTTTCCTAAGAAAATTATTTACTATATTTATTTTTTATGGTTTTACAAAGAATATATTTTATACATTGTTTTATGAATTTTTAGTTTTAAATTGTTTTGTGAGAAAATGATATTTCTTCTCATTTTTATGAGATAACTGAAAGTTATTATTATTATAGGTTAAAATGAATTTTTAAATTCATTTTTTATGAAAAGTGAAAGATTACATTTTTTCATGAAACAGTACATGGGAATTACCGATTATGGTAGTTTAACCTGATATAGATCATGATGATGGGTGATCTGGATATTTCTCTCCAATGTATTGGGTTATGATTTAATATTCAGAAGGAAAAATGGGGGAGGAAAACATTAAGTTTAGTAATATAGAATTATCTACGAATAAGTTATTCTAAAATGGGTTAAAATGAGTGAACATAGGTTATAAAAATAATATACCAAGATACTAACATTATTTTTCTATGCTTTTTATGAGTTAAAATGGTTTCTTTAAATAAAGATCTTTTTTTATATTGATTATAAATATTGTCTCATATAAATATGGTCTTATATTAATTATTTATATAATTAATCATGATTTATGATCCATTTTTTGATGGTTATGAATTATATATTTTTTATTCTCATGCAATTTGATAATGTAATCATACCCTTATGCTCATATTATGCTCACCGATGACATTTGATTGTTGATTCTTATGTTCACCCTTACTGTAAATTTGAGCTCACCCTTCATAAGTTTCCATTTTCCATAAGTTATGATGTAATGTAGGTTACTTATATAAGGATTTCATGTGTGTAGAATTTTATACACTACTAGAAATTTGGGCTATAGCCACTGTTTTAAACCGTGGCTATAGGCCCTCAAACTGTGGCTATAGGTAATAGCCACGGTTCCCCGAACCGTGGATAAGTTTGGTGTGGCTATAGGCCTAGACCTATAGCCACGGTTCCAAACCGTGTCTTTAAATCTATAGCCACGGTTGAAACCGTGGCTATACTAAAGGCCGGACAGAATATATTGCCACGGTTTAGAACCGTGGCATTATGTCTATAGCCACGGTTAAAAACCGTGGAAATAAACCAATAGCCACAGTTTAGAACCGTGGCTATAGGGTGTCCAAATCCATAAAAAAGCCCCTTGGACACCCCTTGGACACGCTCCTGGACACCCCCAGACACCCCCCTGACACCCCCGGGACACACCCGGGACACCCCCTGGACACACCCTGGACAGACCCTGGACACCCCCTGGACACCTCCTGGACACACCCTGGACACCCCCCAGACACCCCCTAGACACCTCCTGCAGACCACCCCCCTGCCCTCCTTCCAACTGCCTTGTAGACCCCCCCCCCCCGCAGCAGCCCCCCTGCCCCACCACACCCCCTACCCCTTGCTGGACAGCCCCTCCCCCTACCTGGACACCCCTCCCCCCTGCTGGACGGCCCTCCCCCCTGCCTAGACACCCCTCCCCCCTGATGGACACCCCTCCCCCCTGCTGGACAGCCCTCCCCCTGCTGGACAGTCCTCCCCCCATGCTGGACAACCCCTCCCCCTGATGGACAACCCCTCCCCATGCCTGGACACCCCTCCCCCCTGCTGGACAACCCCTCCCCCTGCCTGGACACCCCTCCCCCCTGCCTGGACACCCCTCCCCCTGCTTTTCCCCCTGTCTTTCCCCCTACCACATGCTAGTCCCCCCTGCCACCCCCTGCCAGCCCCCCTGCCCCCTGCTAGTCCCCCCTGCCACCTCCTGCTTGCCACCCTGCCAGCCAGCCCCCCCTGCCCCCTGCCAGTCCCCCCATGCCACCCCCTGCCAGTCCCCCCTGCCAGTCCCCCTGCCAGCCCCCTGCCCCTGCCAGCCCCCCTGCCAGCCCCCTGCCCCATGCTAGTCCCCCTGCCCCCTGCTAGGCACCCTGCCTCTGTTAGGCCCCCTGCTAGGCCCCCTGTCAGTCCCCTGCTAGTCCCTCTGCCCCCTGATCTGTTAACCAAGTTTATCTGATCTGATAACCACAACATCTTCAGCACTGCCAGATTCAGGTTTAACAGGTACCAATTCACCAATTTTGACATGTTTAGCAGCATGAGATAAGACAGGAACAGACTGAACTACATTAGATTTACAGACCATGTTTAACACCCCTCCCCCTGCTAGACACCCCCCTGGACATGCCCCTGGACACACCCCTGGAAATGCCCCTGGACACCCCCCGGACACCCCCCAGACACACCCAGGACACCCCTGGACACCCCCTGGACAGACCCTGGACACCCCTAGACACCCCCTGGACACCTCCTGGACACACCCTAGACACCCCGCAGACACCCCCTAGAAACCTCCTACAGACCACCCCCCTGCCCTCCTCCCAACTTCCTTGCAGACCCCCCCCCCCCCCCCCGCACAAGCCCCCCTGCCCCAGCACACCCCCTACCCCCTGCTGGACAGCCCCTCCCCCTGCCTGGACACCCCTCCCCCCTGCAGGACACCCCTCCCCCTGCCTGGACACCCCTCCTCCTACTGGAAAGCCCTCCCCCCTGCTGGACAGCCCTCCCCCCTGCTGGAAAGCCCTCCCCCCATGCTGGACGGCCCCTCCCCCCTGCTAGACATCCCCTCCCCCTGCCTGGACACCCATCCCCCCTGCTGGAAAGCCCCTCCCCCTACCTAGACACCCCTCCCCCATGCCTGGACACCCCTCCCCCTGCTTGTCCCCCTTCCTTTCCCCCCCTGCCCCATGCTAGTCCCCCTGCCACCCCCTGCCAGCCCCCCTACCCCCTGCCCCTGCTAGTTCCCCCTTGCCACCCCCTTCTTGACCCCTGCCAGCTAGCCCCCCTGCCCCCAGCCAGTCCCCCCGGCCACCCCCTGCCAGTCCCCCCTGCCAGTCCCCCTGCCAGCCCCCCTTCCCCCTGCCAGCCCCCCTTCCAGCCCCCCTGGAACCTGAAAGTCCCCCTGCCCACTCCTAGGCCCCCTGCCCCCTACTAGGCCCCCTTCTAGGCCCCCTTTCAGTCCCCTGCTAGTCCCCCTGCCCCCTGATCTGATAACCAAGTTTATTTGATCTGATAACCACAACATCTTCAGCACTGCCAGATTCAGGTTTAACAGGTACCAATTCACCAATTCTGACATGTTTAGCAGCATGAGATAAGACAGGAACAGACTGAACTACATCAGATTTACAGACCATGTTTAGCACCCCTCCCCCCTGCTGGACACCCCCCCTGCCTGGACAGCACCCCCCTCCCTGGACAGCACCCCCTCCCTCCCCCCGGGACACTGGACTCCCCCTACATATTTACCCCTGTTGGACACTGGACCCTGGCTGGACACTGGACCCATACTCCCCCCAGCCCTACCAGCCCCCTTGTACCCCTGCTGGACACAGGACTCCCCCCTGGAAACTAGTTCTTGGGATGCCCAAATCATATTTACCTCTATTGGACACTGGACTCCCCCTGCATATTTACCCCTGCTGGACACTGGACACTGGCCCCATACTATAGGTTCTTACTATGACCACCCCATACTATAGGTTCTTAGTAGGACTTGGGAAACACTTGAAACAAAATTCAGAAGTAGCTATATATGAGTAATCAAGGAAAACATACATATAATACGTCTGGAAAATAAAACAGAATAAACTATAAAATGTTTATGGAAATAAAATAAAACATATTTGAAATTGGAAAACATTACCAGAAAAACTGTTTATCAACTAAATAAACTGCTTGGTGAAATCATGGTCACACATGCTCATCCTCAGATAAAATCTGCTTTCATTTCATGTAGTATTGCATTAAAAAAACATTGGAATTATGATTTGAAATAGAGTTACCAGATTTTATAGTACCGTGCTCACTATCAATAGGCGGTGAAATAGTTATGCCTGGTGCCTGTGAAGTATCTGTGGGATATTTTATGATATTTTCCAGATCTGGACAGCATTGTATTTTCTCTATAGAGACATTCATAACCTACATGGGCTTAGGTTCTTGTATAGCCCTCTTGCACCCCCTTGAAACCCCCTGGAGAACCCCCTTGAACACCCCCCTACACCCCCCTACACCCACATGCCCCCCTTAGTCCCCCATGACCCCCTACACCCCACTGGACAACCCCCATGCCCCAACTGGACAACCCCACTGGACAACCCCACTGGACACCCCCTGCACCCCCTGGACAGCCCTCCCCCCTGCCGGACACCCCTCCCCCCTGCTTGGACAGCCCCTTCCCCTGATGGACACCCCTCCCCCTTCTGGACACCCCTGCCCCTGCCCCCTGCCCCCTGCACCCCACTGGACAGCCCCCATGCCCCAACTAGACAACCCCACTGGACACACATCCACCCCTGAAGAACTACCCCTGAATGTTGATTTCCCAAATGAGGCTACCCTCTTAGTGGATCATGTCAAAGAGTATTAGAAAACATATTTTGATGGTGATTTTCAAAGATCGACTGAAATAATGCTTAATAATTCCAATCTTAATTGAGTAGGCCAGGTGGTTGTCTTTATCACACCAACACAAGCCGTCCAATCATAATTTTTCCTATTTTTATAAGGTTTCACTGATGATGAGGCAAATTATTAGGCTCTCATTACTGGTCATCTATTATCAGATGATATTTATTTCCCCCAAATGGATATGAAGGGAGAATCCATGTTAGCCCTCAAATATATTAATAGTGACCAGAGGAGGGGAGTCCGTCGGGAGGAGGGGAGTCCGTCGGGGGAGGCGCGGTCGTCCGGGGAGGAGAGGTCGTCGGGGGGAGGGGAGTGCGTCGGGGGAGAAGGGGATTCCTTCGGCGTCGGGTGAGGCGCTATCGTCCAGGGAAGGGGGAGGAGCGGTCGTCCGGGGAGGGGAGTGAGTCAGGGGAGGGGAGTGAGTCGGGGAGGGTTCCGTAGGAAGAGCCCGAGAGAATATTGGCCAAATCGCACATATAGCCACGAATGAATTTTCATCTGTTGGTATAACCATGCTATATCCACTGATAACAACACAGAACATACATTTTTGGCACATATTATTTGCGAAATAGGTGGAAGGAATACAAGTTGAAGATGTATAGAAGGTGTGCTGAAGGTTGATAGAAACAGATGACACACATTTTGTTAGGAATAAAATTGAGAGAAGATAAAAACAAGAAGGTACAATGGTAAATTTCTGTATTGAGAGCAAGCAGTACAGAGAGAGAGAGAGTTACAGTTTGGGGGAGAAGAGGAAGAAGTGTAAAAACCATTCGCTAAGTCCTTGCATAATCTGTTGAAGGACCATTCGCCGAGTCCTTGCATAATCTGTTGAAGTACAAAAAAGAATACCTGCAATAGACACTACTGCTGGACACCCCTCCCCCTAGACCACCACCCCTGGACACCCCTGGACCACCCCCCCTGGACACCCCCCCATGCTAGACACCCCTCCCCCCTACCTGGACAGCCCCTCCCTTGCTGGACACCCCTCCCCCTGCTGGACACCCCTGCCCCCTGCCCCCTGCCCCCATGCCCCCTGACCCTGGACACCCCAGGACAGACCCCACCCCAGGACAGACCCCACCCCAGCATGAAATAGGCCCTCAAAATAGAATAGCCTCTTTGGAATTGCATCAAACAGATTGTGTGCAGCCTTTAAAACTCAACTTGGCAGTGATCATCCTCCTCCAAAGAGTGCTACATGAGATGAGGGAATTATGGAAGGAATTCCATCTAAAACACCCAAAAGTAGACATTGAATTTCCATCACAATAGGCTGATCTGGTTCAGAAGACATGTGCAGAGGATGAGGATGATCTGGTTCAGACAACATGTGAAGAGGATGGGGAAAAAGAATAATTACCGAACAAATATTATGTGATACATGTACAATAAAATATGCCAGAAAATTCCAAACTAATGTTTTCAGTTGAATTGAGCCTTTGTACCACCTGCTATGCACGTTTTGTGGAAAGATGGATGAGAGGCAGCACTAAGAGGAGATATAGTTTAGGAATGAGGAAATACAAAAAATTATAGATCTAACCATTCAATTTTTTCTCTAAGGAGGAGTAACCGCCGCAGGGTGTCGTCCTAAAGCAGGGCCAAATCACGGAGTGACCGTGTCATGACCGCGGCGTGACCGTGGCGTGACCGTGGCATGACCGCAGCATGACCAAGGCGTGACCGCGGCGTGACCACCGCAGGGTGTCGTCCTAGAGGAGTAACCGCCGCACGGTGTCGTCCTGAAGCAAGACCAAATCACGACGTGACCGCGGCGTGACCGCGGTGTGACCACGACGTGACCACGGCGTGACCGCGATGTGACTGCGGCGTGACCGCGGCGTGACAGCGGCATGACCGCGGCGTGACCGCCACTGGGTGTCATCCTGGAGGAGTAACCGCCGCAGGGTGTCATCCTGGAGCAGGGCCAAATCATGGCGTGACCGCGGCGTGACTGCGGCATGACCGCGGCGTGACCGCCGCAGGGTGTCGTCCTGGAGGAGTAACCGCCGCAGGGTGTCGTCCTGAAGCAGGGCCAAATCACGGCGTGACCACGGTGTGACCGCGGCGTGACCGCGGCGTGACAGCGGTGTGACCGCGTCGTGACCGCCGCAGGGTGTCGTCCTGGAGGAGTAACCACCGCAGGGTGTCGTCCTGGAGCATGGCCAAATCACAGCATGACCGCAGCGTGACCGCGGCGTGACCGCCGTAGGGTGTCATCCTGGAGGAGTAACCGCCACAGGGTGTCGTCCTAGAGCAGGGCCAAATCACGGCGTGACCGCGGCGTGACCGTGGCATGACTGCGGCGTGACCGCGACGTGACCGCGGCGTGACCGCAACGTGTTGGCCCGGTCCAGCGACATTCGCAGGGCAACATCTTCCACTTAGTTTCAAATAGGATGATATGGATGGCATGAGAGGATGTTTTCTCATAAGATTTAAAGAAATGAATGCTAATCTGTGATGACTAGAGGATTGGATGACCCCTGATATACCTAATTCGGTGAGGTTTGGAGTTCTAGAAATGTGTAGGAATACCTAGAGGAATACCCCATGGGATCAGGAAAATCACAGGTTACATAACATGTAATCTGACATTACTGGTACTGTGGGACCCCTGGGTTATGGAACTGGGATTTTGGTTGGATTTAAATATCACATGCCGTGTGACATGGTCACACAACATGGGGCCCATCTTAAAAGTCTAACGGCACTTAAAGATTGTCTTGGTTCAAACAAATGTTTTAATAAAAAGAGGGAAACCCCCTACAGGGATATAAAAAGGGTCAAGTACGATGTGTGCTTTATGATTAACAATGACATCAAGTATATGGAAAACATCAATGCAATAATGTTATGCAAGGTATACCACTGTGAGTTTTCGCAGACAGTGCACCTCCATTGGAGGGGTTTTATTAAAAAACCAGGACTTATTTATCAAACAAAACAATTATCTGAACTAACACTTATTCAAGAATTTCAATTTAATATAAACATGAAATATTAAGAAGGAAACTAAATGCAATTTAAAACATTCTCTATTTAAATGGGCTAGGAGAGGGACTCTACCTCAACCTCAAGGCGCGTTTTCTTTTGATGACGAAAACTCGAATCTTCCTTTTTTCGGCTTGCACGCATATGCTACTTAACATATATGTAAGGTCACCTAGCCCCTATGTACATATTTTCATGGCCAAATATGCACAAGGGGGGCCTTAGATATATGTTTATACTTGAATGTACCCCTTTATACTTACACGCATATGTATTTTTCATATCTATATATAAGCACACCTAGCCCCAATATATATATTCATACTTCCATGAGTGAATATATATAAAGGGGGAACTTATAAGAGTATATAATCTGCATATAATAAATGTGATGCGACATGCTCATTTCTCCCTACATTGATTTGTTTATATAATCTCAATTGAGCAAGATCATTAATACACCTACTAAGATAATCTTCAGCAAGGGATAAAAGAATTCATGAGAGTGGATCTCCTTGCCTCACTCCTCTTGTGCCCTGAAAATACCCTCTTGGAGTCCCATTAATTAAAATGGAAAGCCTTGCCAATGAGAGGATAGAATTAATTAACCTTGTAAAAGTGTATGAAAAAACATCTCTTGAGAATGTTGAGAAGAAAGCTCCATTTAAGAGTGTCAAAATCCTTAAAGATATCAATCTTCAGATCAAAGTTCCCTTCCTTCGCCTTCCTCTTCATGATATTTACACTTTCTGTGGCTGTTAATAGACTGTTCTGGTTACATCTTCCATGAATGAACCCATATTGACTTGGAGTGATAAGATCTTTGATGATTTCCCCCATCCTAGAAACCTTGATTTTATTGATGACCTTAGGGATAGTATTATCAAGTGAAACAGGCTTGAAGTTCTTAATTTCAACTTCATTTTCTATTTTAGGAATCAAGACGGTGAAATTTGAGTTCATTCCATAGGGTAAATAAGCATGAGTGAATAAGTCCCTTACTGCACTTACAAGGTCTTCTTGTATGATATCCCAATAGGCCATGAATAAGTGATTTATAAAACCATCTGGTCTGGGAGCACTTTCCATGTTTAAGGAAAACCGGGACTTTTTGATTTCATCTTTTTCTTGTTCTTTGACACGGTTACAATTCTGATGATCATCAATACAGGGGAGGATGTTTCCAACCATCATTGAAGTGGTTTCCTTCCAATCATCCATATAAATGTTACAAAAATAATAAACCACTTCCTTAGATACATCATTTGTTGAGGTATAAAGATGGCCATTGATGCTAATAACATTGTTTCCAGCCTTTATTCTCTTCTCCCTATGGAGCTTGTGAAAAAATTTGAGTTCTTGTCCCCTTATTTCAACCATTTTACATTCAACCGATTCCTGTTCAATCTTTATTTCACAGTCATAAGATCATCCAATTTTGTATGGTCCTGGATTTCCTCTATGAGGGGAAATTATGATCCTAATATTGGTTCTAGGTGCCGGAAAGGTGAGCCTCAGCATTTTGAATCTCAATTTCGAGCTTTGAAAAGGAGTTCTTTCTCCACTCTCTAAGGAGCCTCTGAGTGTGTTTTAATTTTCCAGTAATCCTCTGTAATGGGCTGCCAATGGGAGTTGAATTCCAAGCTTCTAAGATGATTTCCCTGCATCCCAGAATGGTGACCCATCCATTATTGAACTGAAAAGGGAGCGGAGTGACTCTTTCCACAGTCAAAAGTTCCATAATAATAAGGTTATGATCAGAGTGATGCTTGGGAAGAGTGTAGCCTAAGAGGCCCCTGGAAACACTCATGTCATCCATTTGAGTAAAGCATTTGTCAATCTTGATGGCTTGAATTCCATTTCAAGTGTACCTACTCCAGGTGAACTCTACTCCGACAATTATGACTTCAACTAGGTTACATTGTTCAATGTAGGCTGAGAATTACGTTGCTGCTATTCTGTTGAAGCTTGACCTGGTTTTTTCTCTAGGTGTGAGGACTGTATTGAAATCACCCATAATCACCCACTTGTGAGTTTCATTCCCAGTAATTTTTACAAGATCCTTCTATAAATCTCTTCTCCTGACATAAGATTTTTAAGCATACACAAGATAGAATTTGACCGTATGGCCTAGGCTGTCAAAAGTAACGGTTATACTTTGGTTTCCCTGATTACATGCATAAATCTGAATGCATTCATTTTTGAACACCCATAAGTGATCCATATTTTCATTATGAGAGTTTTGAGAGATAATGTGGTACCCCAGAGTTCCCCATTTGAATGTCTTCCATTTCTCAAATGTCATTTTGGGTTCTGCAATCCTAATATTTTTTGGTTTATTGGCCAATATAAAATGACAAAGGCCCTTGGCCATAAGGGGATTCCCTGTCCCTTGAAAATTCTAATAGAAGAGCTTCATCATTTTAGGGCATTGCCCCTTGTTGTAGGTCCTTCATCTTGTGCCATGCTAACATGGCCTTTCCCCTTTTTCTTTCTGCCTTTTTTCTTCTCTTATTTTAGGTCCTCCTTTGCTTCTGGTTGATCACTACCCTGTTCAGTGGGTTGGGGTTCCTCATATTCATCATTCCAGAGCTCTCCACGTATGGGAGTGAACCTGTTTTGAGAATGCAGAGGCGCAAATACTTGAGTGTTGATGATCTGATACCTAGATGACTTGGATGAGGGAACCTATAAAAAGGATTCCTCCCTGTCACAACCACTAGCATGCTAAAAGGCATGATTTTTAGGTTTACCAGAACTATATGAACTCTCCATGAGGCATTGCTGATGATCCCCCTTGTGACCTGCTACAGACAAATCTGCAGTTTCCATCTGCTGCTTAGAATCAGTAGGTCTCCTTGGGCTATTCATAGGCTGAGTTTTCTCTACAAAGCCCTTTGTAATTTCCTTTTACTACTTATTTGTATGATTAAGATTGCAGGGGACATGTTTATCCTTCTTATTTATGGAGACTGGGCATTAATGAATGAAATTGTCCCTATCTTGTGAGTCCCTGATAGGCATCTCCTATTCCTGGGTCTCCTTGGCTAACGAATCTCCCACAGAGCCATCAGTGTGTGATCCCACAATATGATCTCCATCTGCCCAATATGGTTTCGATCCACCCTTTTTGATTTCATCAGGGACATCATTAATGGAGGGAGGGTAGGAAGGTCTATCATTCCTAGAATCTCCCAGAAGGATAGTCTCCAAAATACCTGTTCTTTCCACCAACTGAGCAGATTTCCCATCATTGATATACACAGATTGGATAGTATGAGAATCCTGCACATTCTTGGGATGCTCAGAGTGCACATCCTTATTATGCTCAGGGTGGAAGTCACCAGAGAGAGAGGCAGTCCTATCTGAAGTCTCCCCCATGCCATGCACAATTATATCTGTCACAGTTCCATTTTCTGGCTTTTCCACATTAGAAGGTCCAACAGCATTGTTACCAGTTTTATTAGATGTGAGATCCATTCCTTTCTTCCTTCTACACTGGTTAGCTTCATGCGCCTTCATATTTTAGAGGGAGCACTCTCTGTCTCTGTTTCATTCAGATGTCATGTGGCCAAAAAACATGCATTTCACACAAAACGTTGGCCTCCACTCATATTGTGTTGATAAATTGATAGTGTCATCTCTAGTTGTTAATACCACTTCCTCCACGAGAGTGTTAAAAATATCAATTTCCACCAATACCCTCACATAATGTCCATAACTTGGATTATCGGTCTGTTTGTCCATCCGAATTGGACAAGCACAAACCCCAAGAGGACCAAAAACCCCAACACACCACAAGTCTCAAGGTCACCAGGGATAGTGAATAACTCGGGTGCTATCACAGCCCCAACCACCCATTAATAGGTTCAACCACATACCCATTAGGCCTATATCGTTCATATATAATTCTTAATTTTTCTCTATCCCATTTTAAATTAACCATAATTTTCGATAATAAGAGATTAGTTAACTGAAATTTCAAGTACAATTTAAAGAGGAAATTGTTTTATAATTTTTACATGGAATTTTATTTTGTTTATTCCACATTATAATAAATACAAACAATCATGTAATTCACTTTTAACCATTCACTTCATCCAAAAGTTTTCCATAACTGAGAATCAGTTAAATGAAATGTCAATTAAAAGTTATTGAGGAAAACACCCTATAAGTTGTATTGGAATTTTATTTAGTTGAGACGTCATAGTAATCAAGGTAATTAATCACATAAAATGATTTTATCCTTTTAGATGAATGGTTATGTAAGATTCCACAAAACACTTATACATGAAAACACAATATAAATGGTTGTAGACACTTTAAATAACCGACTTATGTCACAATTTAGGTAATCAATCATAGGCATCATGAAAATTACATTTGACTCCTATATTCCTTATATGATGCATGGACACAGGCGACATGAGTTCCAAATCCCATAAATCATAACCTCATAACCATGTGTGTTACTTGAGGTGAAATCAGATCAACAGTAATAGAAATCAACATGAACATCAATCCTATCCCTAGAAACATGAACTTTCCTCATATATGGGTTGTCCAGTCCCTAGAAAAGTTCTCCTACCATGTCTTGAAAATATATTATCTCTTTTATACCTTCACCAAAAAGTAAAAAAACAATTCTTTGATACCATTTTGTAATGCCCTGACCTGGAAGCCATTATACCGGTGCTCCAGGCTAGTGCGCCACATGGCCTCAGGTGCACCTCCCCATACACTAGAGGCTTTTGACTAGTAGTTCATGTCTATGTTGATACAGTGGGGAGATTATACCCACACATTAGATAAAGATAATAAAAAAAATAATGTCAATTATATACAGTATCCATATAAATAAACAGTGTAATGACAACAGGTCACTGCTGATAAATAATCCAAATAACCCATTCTATAAAAAATAAATTTTATTAAACATGTATGGAAAGTTATACATCAATAATAAACCCTATACATTAGGACTCAAGGGACAAAATAAAAAACTAAGGAAAACCCCATACACAGTCTCGAGTCTTGGTTCGGTCCCAAACTCCCATGCCCTATCCTAGTAACCAAGCAATCAACAACATTGGGCACTTGCCCAAACCTATACATGCAATGAAATAGTGGTAGCTTCTCGAGTACCCAAGTTCCATAGAGGCCTAAGCAGGGTGTGAGTACGAATTAGTAGGTCACCACAAACATTGTCTCTAAAATAACCAGTTTATATAGAGGTGAATGTAAGAGTACTATAATTAACAGTTTAAATTATTTCCAAATAAATGAACCATACAAAACTCTAATCTCGGGATCCACAATGACACCTGATGTCATAACAACCTTTCTTAACCAGTTTTTGTGGTTCTCTAATCATGGTATACAATATGGATCAATTGTTTCCAAGGTACACTACCAATGAAACCATAGTAATGATAATATGAGTGAATCCATATGTCTCAAGAAGGAATTACCTCCCAAAAAATGTCATGGGGAATCCAAGGGGTGACCCTTGGAATTTCACTGATCCTATCTATCGGTCTAAACTCACGGAATTGTCCTTGACATTTATAAGTGTGACTTGATTGGAATCCATGGATCATGACCAAGGTATTCTACCCAAAAAGATCAAGTCTAATATAGGAAGCTTGTCCTGCGACATTTAATAAGGGTTCTCTCTGCAAGAATCCATGGCATGAATCTGTGGTATTCAATAAGTAAAGATGTTACCTAATACTAAGGGGGTCCCACCCTAAAGCATTAATTGTAACAAATCTAAGTGGAATCCAATGGCTTGATCAAGTCATTCTATATCATTGACTCTCAATGAATCAAAGGGTGTTATCACACCCCTGGCATTCATTTGAGTCCCCTATTGGAATCTAGGGCTCACTCATGACATTCCACACCAATCAAGTCCATATGAAATCTATGGGATTTCTCTAAGGGAATTCCAATAAAATCACCAATAAAAAAAAAGAATAACATATAACTCATTCATTTAATTACTTCTTTACTTTTCAAGTAATCTCCTCTTGATTCAAAACATTCAATTCATTATTTAACAGAGTTCCATTGTTACCATTCAATAATTTAATACCATGGTCATCTCATTATCTCTTTACTCATTTACATGGACTAAATCAAGACCATATAAAACACCTTGAATAATTAGGTTACCAAGTAGTCACCTATTTCAAATTAAATAATTATTATTTTCAATCACAACATCTAGGGTCCTATTCATGGACCATTCTACCAATTATTTAAATTAGTCCAGTATCAACTTATAAATTCCAAATTTCATTTCAAGAACCAAGACAAGATTAAATTCCAATCCATGGTTTTCGATGATTTTGAAATTACATTTCATTATCATCGATATAAAACATGGTTTCATTTTCAACCATTTAAATAAGACATACACATTTTACATTAACAAGACAAGGCATCCAATATTCTTGCATTTCTATTCTTATAAGCTACGGCATTCCAACAAGACAAACTAAGGGGATGTTCCAAGTATAAAACCCCATTGGAACCTTCCAATACAATAGGTCTATAGCACATTTAAAAAATGTATTTAATAGAGGAAAAAACATAACAAAAACATCTAAATAATTTCAAGGTCATCACTCAGCAACCAGTAAAACCACACAATTGATGCACTTTAAAAATTTAGAAAGATTGTGGGTTAAAATTTAGATATCACCTACCTTAGCTTTATAAGAGTTCACTTTCCCAATACCAAACTTCGGTTCCAACTAAAAAGGTAAAAATTGAGAAACCAAACAATATCCCTGGAAATATGGAATATTAGAAAAAATCAGAGAGTGTTCACTTGATAGCGATACAAAAGAAGGAAGTAAGAGGATTCATAGTCTTACCTCTATCTCTCTAATGCTTTAGGCAGAATAAGAAATGGATGTCGGATGAAGGCGATCCACCATGGTGGATGAAAAAAAGGAAATCCCCTTTGGGGTGCTGCTACCGGTTGTGAGAGTGGTTCCAATTTGGAATAAGGGTTTAAAGGGATTCCCCCATGTAAAATTATGGGGCTTCCCCCATTAAAATTCTTCTAAGGAGGCCACTGACTAGATAGTGGTGTTGTAGCGACATGTTGCAGCCCCAGCTTCTCTCAGACTCCTCCTGGGACACCTCCACCATGCCTCTTACAACCAAAAAAACTTCGTTAAGATAAGTTACACAAGGCTCCACAAAATTTTAACCGGTGTGTACCTTCATAAAGGTGGGAGGTCGCGGTGCGGAGGGCGCGACGAGGAGGGCGCGACAAGGAGGGTGTGGCGAGGAGGGCACAGTGCGGAGGAGGCATCGACGAGGAGGCGTCGGGGAGGAGGGCGCGACGAAGAGGCGTCGAGGAGGAGGGCGCGGCGAGGAGGAGGGCGCGGCAAGAAGGAGGGCGCAGCGAGGAGGGCGCGGCAAGGAGGGCGCGGCGAGGAGGGTGCGAAGAGGAGGGCGCGGTGTGGAGGAGGCGTCGGCGTGGAGGCGTCGAGGAGGGGGAGGGCGCGGTGAGGAGGAGGAATCGCGAGGGGGAGGAGAAGGAGCCCAATGGGTTTGAAAAAAAAACGGGGCTGCTGGATATATCCACGGATGACATAATTAACCATGGCAGTATAAAAGATATAGCCACGAACCTATAAAACCGTGGATATAGGTCCGTGGCTATAACTCAGATTTGTAGTAGTGATAGGATATGTTTAAGAATTATTATAAGAAAATCTAATTATAGTGGGAAATAATGCTCACTTGAGGATAAAAGGTTTATTATGTAAATATTTTTTTTTCATAATTCACTAAAACTATAAACATAAATTTCTATTGGGTATGTAAATGACTCAATTTTTCCATATAACATAGAAATTATGGATCAATAAAATTGAGTCATAATTGTAGGTATCAAAACCAGAATTGTAAAGAATATGATTTTAACACTAGATTTAGGTGTATGGGTCTGGGGAATTATAGTTGGTATCATATCAAGGGTTTAAATTACTTTATTGGTTAGGATTTTATTGGTTGAGTAAAATTTAATAGTTAATGATATCATCATGGGTTAAATCGTATATGTTCAATAATATGATTAAAGTCATATATTTCCTTTTGTGGTTTCAGATGATAAAAATTTAAAGATATTAATGATATTTTATGAGACATTTTATTAGATTTTAATAGATTATTGAGGTATATGTAACCATTAGGTTTATCATGTGTTTTAAGATGAAGGTTATTGGGGAATAATTTTATTAATTTTTTATATAATATAAAATGAATAAATAAAACATTGAGGTTAATAAATTCTTTAACATTGAGGTAATTATACTAAATTGGGAAGATTAATGTACTATTTATCTATATGAAGGTTTATTCATTTTGGGAAATACATTATATTGTTATAAGAATTTTCATCTTATTAAATAAAAGGGGAATATATTTAATAATTTTATAGATCTAATAATCTATTTGAATATGATTTTTTGGATTTAGTCATAATAAATATTTGTCTTGGATATTCATCATTTAGAATATGGGATGAGAAAGAGGTGGAAGGTTTTTGAAACACACTACCAAATGATGAAATTGAGTTTATAGATTTTAATAAATTAGATAATTATATCTTCTCAAGTTCTCTATATTGATGGTATAATAATTGTTAAAACTTTAGAAAAATGATATTGAAATGAAAATGTTATCCATTTATCGTAATTTCTGATGAGTTGATGGTCTCTTATCTCTTTGGGGAAAATAAAAATTTAATTTAAAGATTATTCCTTGATGAACATATTATTATTAAAAGTATAATATTGTTGAATATAATTCCCATAATATTTAGTGAAAATTTCTCTTCCATTTCCATATTTTTACTACATGCCAATGTTCTCCTTATTTGGGATCTTGATTATGGGTTTTTTTGGGTGACCTTCATATTTCACTTTTCCTCATTTCAAAATTATGTTTTACAATCACTTTTTATGATATAGTTTTTCATAAAAAGGTATTTTTAAATATTAAAAAGTTTTTACTTTTAAGATTGTATGTCTCATATTTTACTCCACATTTCGCTACATAACCATTTTGAATTTTATATGGTTTCATATTTGGGATTTCATTTAAAAAATATGATGTTTAAAGACCTATTTCACCTATTAAAATGGATTTGTAAAATGGTTTTTTCCACTTCACAACCCTTTCTTACTAAACTCAATATATAATTTCAAGGATAAAATTTATTTAGTAGGGGATGTAACATCCTGAGATACTAGAATGAATTTTTTTAAATAATAATATGTTTGATATCGTATGTTATAAGACACAAAAATATTAAGAAAATAATAATTTATTAAAAATTAAGGTAAAAATATATTCATTATGAATATAAAATATGTAAATAAATACATTCAACACTCAGTGGTAATTAATATTAAATAAGGTTAAGAACACATAAAGTTTAAAAGATTTATTTTTATATAAAATGAGTTTTTCATTATGTCTTTTGATTTCATTTAAATGAAAAATTTCAAAAGTTTAAAATTTAAATTTGATAAATTGGAATTAATTTTTGAAATCATCATGTCAAAATTATCTTAGGGTGAATTTCTGGAATTTTTGTAAAATTGTTGATTTTTAGGTGAATATTGAAAAATACCACTTTTTCAAATATGGTAAATTTTACGACATCATCATGATGTAAGACTTGATTAAAAATTTATAAAACCTTTATATATATAAATCATTTTTAAGGAGTAAAATCAATATTTTAAAATCATTACTTTGAATTTGGACACCCCTTCTTGACTTTTTGAAATTTAAGTTATATTTTATTATAATTTGAAAATATTTTTTGGATATTTTTATTCTATAGTGTGATTGTAATATGAAATTAGGTTTTAGAATGATAAAAATTTAATATAATATTTTTTAATTATAATATAATTCAATTCATGAGAATCAATATTGTACATAATTTTCATGTAAAATCATTTTTATGCTTAAAATAGTTATTTTTCTAATTTTTCTTATGAATCTCACATATTTCTATGAAATGTATTTTAAGAAACCAATATAAATTGGATATGATGAAATTGATTAAATATTTTTCATCATCATTTACAATTTTTTTAATAAGTACTATTTTATTTTAAGTTATAATGTAACACCCTAAGTCTTTCCAAAGTTTTCGTTTTAGAATAAATTTATTTTTTTTCACAGATTTATTTATAAAAAACCTTAAGTTATCCTTACATTAAATGAAAAATAATTATTATATTTATATACATGTAACACCAAGTTTATGTTACATTACATGCAATGATTAATTTCCTCGATGGATTGTGAAACATGGATGATCGAGTTTTACAACACAATAATATATTATAAAAAATAAAATTATTCATTATAATAATACATAATCTAGATGTTAAATTGAATGTTATGAATAGTGTTAACTAAATTATAAAAATATATAGTTGAATTCCATACTTACCTATTAATTATAAATAAATATAGAAACCAAATGAATATAAAGGAAATATTTTTATAAAAGAATATTTTTATTTGAAAAATGAAATTTATATTAATAAGTTAAATTAATTACAATTAATGGATGATTTTAATGATATTAATATATTATATATTCAATAAAATATTTTTTACATTTATATAATAGATTAGATATACATAATATAATATCAACCCTAATATTACATATAAAAACCTATATTTTTATAAAAGTAGGTTTACCACCTTTTAATGTCTTACCCACTTTAAATCTAAATTTTGAAACTTTTATAAATTTACTATAAAAAAATAAACTTAATTTTCTATATAGAAACATCAAAATTATGTTAGGGTGATTTGTTTGGTAATTTTATGTGAAGTTCCATTTTTTTATCAAAATTTAAAAATACTGAATTTTAATTCAAAAATGTTTTTTAATATAATTTTATTATAAGTTTAAATGATATATAAAATTTATTTTAATAAAACATTATATTAATTATATATCTATTAATAAAATTTAGTTAATTATAATGAATTTTACTTTAAAATTAGATATAAAAACTTATAAAAACTTTGAATGATTTTTACTTTAAAAACAAGCATTGTCGTCCTATCTACGAGATTAATTATAAATTCATTTATAGAACTTATGTGATTAGAATTTATAAAAAATGGTTCTATTTTTGTAATTATAATAATTTATAATTTATAATAATGTTAAATTCATTTTTTACAAAAATACTAGTGAAAATGATTAAAATTAATTACAATGATTAAGAGAAAAATTAGATTAAAAAGAGACTAAACCTTGACCATAAGGCCAGAAATGAACTATAAAATCATATAAAAGAGATTTGATGTCCATATTTGTACCCTATACTAAATTTTATCTAATTTATACAATTATTTGATCCAATTTTCATAGAAAAAATGTGGGTGGAATTCCCTTTTCAAAAATCAACATGAATGCCACTCCTCCTCCACTATAAAAAGGAACTCAATATTAACACTTATTCACATATATATTGTCCTTTTTATCACCCAAATTCTGATAAAATAATATCTTACATACATACCCTAATCCTTGAAGCCTTGACTTAGGAATAAATCCATTCACGGAATCCCTTTAGTGCAAACCAAAAGAAGTAACACAAAGAAGAGGTAACATCATTTCCCAAGTCCATTGTTTTTTTATTTCTCCACCCACTCAAATATTATTTTTACATTATTATTTTATAAATTAACTATTATAAATATAATTATATTTTTTTATTATATGTTTTATAACTATAATTATACACACTTCCATCTTATAGGTAATGAACTTACCATTTATGTGTACAACGAACTGCCGCCTTGCAAAATGATGATATTCATTTTTCCTATACCACCTCTCATGGTTAGAGATTATGATGTAAACATTATTTATATGTGATACATGTTATATTTATAATATATTTATTATTCTAGAATTATTAATTAACACATACCTTTATGCACTACATTTTTTGGGAATACAATACCATTGTTTGTGGAAGTGTAGACTATCACCTCTTCAAAATGGTGTGATTCATTCACACAATACATGGAACACATAAATGATGGTTTTAATTAACCTCATATAACATAAATTGAATATTTTATTATATTAATTAAATAATTATTTTTCTGGAAATATAATAAAACATCTTCTTTATTATCCTCTTCATATACTAAAAAGTGATAATGTTGGTTGTGGATGTGTGGACTACTGCCTCCCCAACACGATGTTATTCTTTTTAATTCACAATAATTATATATATAAGTATATATGATTAATTAAAATTTTATTTATTATATAATTATCATTCTATAAAGATCTAATTTTACAAACCTTATTTCCTTATTGATCACTAAAACATGGGAATGTTACTCATACGTGCGTACGACCTACCACCTCCATGATTGTAACGTTGGTTCATTTTTCATAACCACATTTAATGATTAGTTTTAAAAGAATAATTTTGGTATAAATATGATAATTATTTCATTATTATTATTTTAGAGATATTTATATAAATACCCCATTTGACAATAAGTTGACCTACCAAAGTCTTTTTTGATACATAATTCAAATATGGTCAAAACATCCAATGTAAACTTAATTAACTAAGTAGTTTTTTAAAACATTATAACAAGTTAAATAAAAGTAATGATAAAAATGAAAAAGTTTCTTATTCAATTAAATAATTAACATAATTTTATTATTCAAGAATATAAAGACACATTTGACAAGTCATAGTCAAAGTAAGGTATTCTTGTCTCACTTCTATTTCCATGATGCATATGTCACTTTCACCACTTAATTATTTTTTTTGTGGTGTATCTACTAAAACTTTTGATATATCATATCATGAATTATTTTATCTTTATGGTATTTTAAACTTTCATTTAATTTTATTCTTTGAGGAGGCTTATGATTTAAGTGTTTCAATGTGGTATGAGACATTTTGTATTGTTTAAATATTATTTTCCTCCAGTATAATTTTAATGTTATTTCATTGGCATTCCCACTATTCAATGTCAAAAACCTTGTTATTACTTATCCTCCTCTATGGAATTATTGAAAAATCCATATTATTTATTAAATATAGATATTTGATGATAAGGAACAATTTATTATTAATTAAATAGATTATTCGATATATGAGGAATGATTTTGACATGCAATACATGGGTTGAGAACCATTTAAAGTAATCTCCTCAATAAATCAGTAGTCTCCTGAGATTAATTCAGTTTGAAAAACCTTCATGTTTGTAACCAGTATGTTTCAAACTATCTTGTGACAGGTCTTCAAAGTAGAGTTAATGTTGGAAAAACCAAATCGGTTTGTAAATAGTATGTTTGAAACCATATTAAGAATGTTCACGATGGTATTGGTTCCATGCACCTTGGAAACATGGAATCCAATAATTAATAATTTATTTTTATTAAGAATTTAGTTGTTATTATTATTGTTATCCATGAGATTATTTCTCTGAAAGTATCTATGGATTCATTTTATTCTCATTTTATTGATTAAATGGAATGTGTTTCAGATATTTACCTTTCAATCTTGATTATTATCAATGATTAATTAATAAGTATATTGTACTTACTCTTACGGAGCATTGGAAATCACCCTTATTTTTTTTTCATTCCCCAAGATATGAAGATGAATTCTTGAAATGAGTTTCAAGGATACAGTTTAGTAGTCATTGTGATGTATTATATTTTATTTTTATTTCAAAATTTAATATTTGTATCATGTATATAATCTTGTTTTCCAAAACTACTAAACTGATCGGTCCTTTGGGTTTGGATTCCCTTTAATCATGAAAACTTAATAAAGTACTACATGGGTTCTAGAATTTCTAGTGTCAAGTCATTATAGTTGGTATTAGAGGAAGTTTAGAAGAAACCTTGGAATGTAAATTGAAAAAACATAGATTTGGGAAAATAACCCTAAGGTAGAAATTGAGGATAAGTATATAAAAACATCCTAATGTTTTTAAGGTATATATTATAGGGGTATTCTATGAAATAAATCCATGTATGGATAATACAAGTGGATTTAGTTATATCACAGATGTATCTAGGGATAACAACTCCAATAAGGTGTGTCAGGCCAGACTGATGTGGAACCTGGTATATGAAAATGGGTCATACTACACATCTAGTTTGAAACTACCATATGATATTATGATAATTAAAATTTTCTTTAAAAATCATTATAAAGGATTTAAATGTAAATATATCCCTAAATAAACCATGTTCAAGATTATGTTATTATCTATGCATAAAATTTTCAATTTATTTTATGTGTTATTACGTTCATAGAATTATAAAAAGTTAATAATTTTATGAGCTAATATAGTATATTAAATTGTTTATAAATAAAACATGGAAGTAAGAAGTGTATCAATACTCTTGGAAAATGTAGAGGTTTCCCTTCCAAGAAATTCAATGTAGCTAGTATTGGAAGTGAGAAAGTTATAGGTATATTTAGGTATCTTAATCAGATTATGATACATAAACTTGTTGAGATAGAGAAAACTTTTCAACATTGAGACTCTCTAATGTTGTATATATTTATTCTATAAAATTTCCCATCATTTAGTGGGACTACGGATCCAATGACTGATGCATTAAGTCTTTGGAGAATATATTTATGGCTTTGGGATGCAGAAAAAAAGGATAAGGTTATACTTGCGGCATATTATATCAAAGGTTATGATGATCAATGGTGGTCTCTTATCCATAATACTTGGGAGGATGAAGAAATAGAACTCATGGAATATATATATTTTAAAGAGAAATTATTTGAAAAATATTTCCCCCATAAGCAACAAACTGATACAAATTTGACGTTCCTTAGCTTAAAGAAAAATAATGAAGAAATAGGTGTGGATTATAAATATACCTTTACAAGGTTAGACAAGTATACTATGGATTAAATACATAATAAATATTACAATATTGATTTTTTTTCTAATGTTATTAAGCAAAGTATCCGAAGGGCACTAGTCTCCAATTTTTTTGATCATATAATGAATTAATATTATGTGCTACAAAGACAGAGAAATAATTATAAAATTATTATGAATTAAAAGGTAATATATAGAATAATATAAAGGTAGACAAAAAATAGACAAGGGAATAAATATAATTAAGGATCTTCCTACATGTGATAATTGTACAAAGAAATACCCCGATACATTCTTGAATGGAATGAGAGTTTCTTATAAGTGTGGATAACAGTACACTAAGTTATTTATTGCAAGGGAATTAAATAAAATTCTAATGTACAATTCTTAAACTATATAGATATTGAGAACTATGAAAATTAATTCCAAAAACATCAAGAGAATATACCTTAGAAGAAGCCAATGGATCATTGTCCAGATTATGTTATTGATACTTCAAAAGTGGATTGATTAATATGCCTTTGTAATTGGATCCTTGAGTAATGTTGTAAAATTATTTTATCCATGATGTAATGGTTATAAGAATTCTAAAATATATAAGGATTATACTATAGTACTATTTTAATAAGGATTTGAGATTATACATTGAATGGTACCAAGAAAAGTGATTCACTAGATAGTGAAACATTTTAAAAAAATACACCATTGAGGAAAAGATAACCCTTAATATGTTCCATATTTTGATACAATGATTATCGGGTAAAGTGAAAATTGATATGGATAAAGTAAATTATATACTATTAACTACCTTGGAACTATTTATAATGTTTTAGATCATAATACTTGGAAGGGTTATAATTTAAACCATTTATGTAATGGTTTAAGTTGATATTTGGAAGAGGTTTTAGATATTATTATATAACATCACTATATAAATAAAATTTTTCTAAGATAGGGATTATAAATATTTCAAGGTGTAATCAATGTAAAATATTATGTTTATATAAATTAATTTTTACTTATATTCTTATAGGGTGAAAGAATTATGTAAATCTATAAAATTGGTCTTGAAATAATTTTTTTTTCCAATTACATTCATATTAGATGAATCAAATTATTCTTTATATCATCATAGATTTATGTTTTTGAGGCCCTTAACTTTCCATTTATCACATAATTTGTTATGACGAGTGACTATAATTATTTATTCTTTTCTTATAAGTTTATGTTTTCATTTCCCACATATGTTCTCCTACATGGTACCTGAGTTATGTGACCATTATATATCCCTATCACACTTATTAAGAAGATGTGTTATTTATAATATTTATTATGTGTGCTTTTCCAAGAATATCATTTTAAAATATCTAATCCTTAATTATTTATATCAAGTTTAAATTGTGAGGACACAATTTAACTAAGGTGGAGAGAATGTAACACCCCAAGGCTTTACAAAATTTTCCTTTTAGAATAAATTTAATTTTTTTCAAATAATTATCTATATAAAACACCAATATTAGATTATGTCAAAAATGAAAAAAGTTTAAATTTCTCTACACACAACATCAAGGTTGTCATTCATTACAAGAAAATGACATTTCTCAATGGCTAGTGAAACCTGGAAGATTGAGTTTTACCGCATGATAATAAATTATAAAAAATATTATTATATAATGTAATAAGATATAACCAAGATGTTAAATTAATTTTTATGAATATTATTAACTAAATTATGAAAATATACAGTATAATTCATTGGTTACCTATTAATTATAAATTAATATAGAAACCAAATTTATATAAAGATAATGATTTTATAAAAGACTATTTTTTAAGTGAAAAAGAAGATTTATATTAATAAGTTCTATTAATTAATATTAGTGTATTATTTTAATTAAATTTATTTATTATATATTCAATAAAATGTTTTTATATTTATCTAATAGATTCTATAGACAGAAGATAAGAACAAACCCAATATTATACATAAAACCTATATTTTTATAAAAGTAGTTTTACCGCCTTTAAATGACATAACTAATTTTAATATTAATTTCAACACCTTTATAATTTTAATATGATAAAATAAAATTCATTTTCCAATTATAAACATTAAAATTATTATTTTTTTAATTTTTTTAGGTAATTTTCTATGAAGCTCCATTTTTTGATGAATAGTTAAAAATACTAAATTTTAATTCCAGCCTTCTTTTTCATTTAATTTTTTATTAAGGATAAAAAATATATTAATTTTTTAATTGTAAAATTATATAATGAATATATAAATTAATATAATTAAGTTTATTAGAATATATTTTATTTTGAAACTAGATATAAAAACTTACCAAAATTTTAATATTTTTTTAAAAAAAACCCGCATTATCGTCTCATCTGTGGGATTAATTATAAATTAATATTTTCCAACTCTATGATTGGTATTTGGAAAAATAGATTTCATATTTTTAATCATAATTATTTATAATTTCTAATAATTATAACTTAGTTTTTGGCCAAAAATATTAGTGAAAGTGGTTGAAATTAATTATAAGGATTAAGAGAAAAATTATATTAACAAGGGACTGAACCTTAAACTTAAGACCCAAAATGACCTTATACTTTTTAAAAATAAATTTTATGTCCATATTTTTACCCTATACTATCTTAGATAAAATTTTTACCATTATTGGAGCCACATTTCATTGGAAAAACGTGGGTGGAATTCCGTTTTAAAAAATTTACAAGAATGCCACTCCTCCTCCACAATAAAAAAGCACTCTCCCCTACCGCTTATTCAAATATTTCATTCCATTTTAAAAACCAAAAATCTTATAAAATAATCTACAAAAATCCCTACCGAAAACATATAAACCTCACCTTGGAAAAAAACCCATCCAAGTAAGCCCTTTATTGCTAAACAAGAAGAGTTACTCGAAGAAGAGGTAATATCCTCCTCAATATCTTTTGTATAATTTTCATTATCCACCCATAAACTATTCTTTTACCATACTTAAATAATAGTATAATTATCATAAATATACTGATATATTTTTATTATAAGGGTTATACCTAAAATTAGGCACACTTCTATCTAATGGGTAATGAAATTAACATTTAAGTGTATGACGAACTACTGCCTCCCAAAACGATGTCATTCATTTTTTCCTTTTCTAGCTATCATGGTTGGGAATTATGATTAAAAAATTATTTATATATAATATATATGATATTTATAATGTATTTATGCTTCTTTAATTACATAATAACAAATACCTTTATGCACTGTATTTTGTTGGATAATGATAACATCATTTGTGGAAGTGTGGACTACCGCCTCCACAAAGTGATGTGATTCATTGAAAATATACATGGAACATATAAAAGATGGATTAAATTTAAAAAAGTAACATAAATTAAATATATATGATATTCATGACATAATTAACTTTATTTTAATATAATATATCATTTTATTTATTACCCTTTTTACACACTAAAAAGTGATAACGTCGGTATTGGACGTGTGGACTATCGCATCCCAAACACGATGTGATTAATTTTAAATCACAATAATTATATATATAAGAATATTTGAATAAATAAAATTTTATTTATGATATAATGAAAATTATATAAAGATATAATGTTACTTACTTTCTTTCTATAACGATCACTGAGAAATAGGAACGTCATGCGTACATACAACCAACCGTCTCTATGATTGAAATGTTGCTTTATTTTTCATAACCATATTCATGATTGGTTTAAAAAGTATAATTTATATATAAATATGATAATTATGTCATTATTATTATTCTGGAAAAGTTTATATAATGACCCTTTTAACTATATGTTGACCTACCAAATTCATTTTTGACACATGATCAGAATATGGTCAAAACACCCAACTTTAACATAATTGTTTAAGCAGTTGTTTAAAATATTATAGAAATTAAAATAAAAGTAATTATAATCATGAAAAATGTTGTAAAGAAATTAAATAATTAACATAAGATTATTTTTCAGGAATATTAAGACACACATGACAAGTTGGACTCATGGAAATGGATCCTTGTCTCACTTTTATTTCCATGAGGTATATGCCATTTTCACCACTTACTTATTTTGTGTGGTGTATCTACTGACCATTTTCATATATTATATCATGCAATATTTTATATTTATATTATTTAAAACATTTGTTTAATTATATTCCTTCAAGATACTTATGTTCAAATTTTCCAATGTGGTATGGGACACTTTGGAATATTTAAATATTATTTTCATGAATAATAATTTTAATGATCTTTCAATGAAATTTCTATTCATCAACATCAAAAAACCTTGTTTTTACCTAATATACACTTATGATTTTTTATAAATCCATATTATTCTTTTAATATGGATATTTTAAGACAAGTAAAATTTGTTTATTAATTAAATTTATTATTATATATATATATATGGAATGATTTGGACATGATCGAAACAGGTTGGGGATGTTTAAAGTAAGCCCCTCGATGTATCAGTAGTCTCATGGGACAAATTAAGTTAAAAAAATGTTTTAATTTGTATCCAAAATATTTTAATATTTATTTTTAAAGGTCTTGATAGTAGAGTTAAGTTAGGACAAACCAAATTTTTTTGTAAGATGTAAGTTTTAAACCATTGTGTGAAAGGTACTGATGGGAGGGTTCCATGTACCATAGAAACATGAAATACAATAATTATGAATTTACTTTATTTAGAATTTAGTTTTTATTATTATTAATATCCATGAGTTTTTTATTTGAAATTATCTATAGATTTATTTCATTTTCATTTTATTAGTTAAATGACATGTGTTTCAGCTATTTAGATTTCCATGTTGATTATGAGAATTGATTCATTACTTCTTCTGTTGTACATAACCTTACTAATAATTTGATATAACCCTTGTTTTTTCTTTTTCCAAGGATATAAATATAGATTTTAGGAATGAATTTTAAGAATGCATTTTATTAGTCCTCATTATGTATTATGTATTATTTTATATTTCCAAATGTAATATGGGCATCATTTATGTTATTTCGTTTTCCCAAATAGTTAAACTCATCAGTCCTTTTGGATTTTATTCCGGTTAGTCATGTTAATTTAATAAATTAAAGCACCATATCCTGGATTTATAGGATCAGGTCATTACATAAAAAAATAATTTACCAGGATAAAAAGTTATCTCATCAGTTATGTGTGAAAAAAGTTAAAAGGGTTAAAACAAAGGGATAAGGATTCATAATAACACTATGCACTTAACTTAATCTTATTTTATGGTATTATTTATTCCATAATACTCCGAAAATTTGAAATATGGAAATTTAGTGTTATTTTTATTTTATTATAACATGTATACTATTTTACGAAAACAATAATTGTAAAATGTCACTCTCTTTCATTTAACATCTCTAATATGATTCAATAAAGATAAAAAGAAGTTATAAATGATTAAATAAATATATTGAATATTAATAAACTATATTTATGAATGTATTTTATTTTTAATTTTTATTAATGGTGTAATTATCTAGAATTATTATGTAATGCCGACACAACACTTGTGAAATCATCTAAAAAGTCAAGAAAAGGATTTTAAGAATATTAAAAGTAGTATGTTTTAGATTAATTATGGTGTTAAAATAATTTTATGTATAATTAAGATTTATTAGTGACAGATAAAGTATTTATTTTTAATTAAATTTTTATCTCGTTACATTTAAAGTTAAAATATTTAAATAGTCATAAAAATGACTTTAAATGACAATTAATATTTAATTTTTAAAATAATTTTAAAATAATAAAAATTCTATATTTAATAATGTGGATGGTAAATTATATATTCTATCTTTCATGGTTGATGTATATGAAACTTTTAATTTTTGAAATTACATTTTAAACACTTAAATACGAAATATTTATGAAAACACCATTGATTTTTTCCTATATAAGAGGCTTAATCTAATGTTTTCTAAGAATTATATGAGTTCTATTTTTTCTCAACCAACGACTCAAATAATTCTTAAAAATTCTAATAACAAGTCCTTTAATCCCATATAGTGATCAAATTTATCTTCTCCCAGGGCCTTAAGTTCACTCCAATGGTGGCATCTCAAAGATGAAGGGAAGGGTTTCCAAGACTCTCTCACCTTTTTTAATTTTGATCCTTTATATTTAAATCACATTAAACCATCACATAAATTTATTCCATGGTGAAATTACTATGGTAATGAAATCTATTTATCAATTTATGAGTGGGGATCACTTGTTACCTCTCAACAAAATATCCTCCATAAGCTGTTAGTATGTTATAATGTAGGTGTTTCAAATATGATCTTTTCATTTCAAATTATCCTCTTATTGTATTAATAATGAATGTGATATCTAAAAATTTATCCTAAATAAGTGTTTTTATTATTATAAAATTAATTTTATTAAACTTACTTATTTACTATGTTTACTATTCTTTTAATCATTTTTTAAAAATATCATTCACTGTGGAAGTTTTACACAATGTATGTGAACGATTTTTCTTTCTTGAATTTACGTCACTCATTAGTATTGTTATAAATTTATTTTTTGACTGAATATAATATTATTATTCAATTAATTTTCATATTATGATTATCTATTTATAAATTATCTAATATAACAATGAAAGTAAATGTAAGAAAATGTGGTTATTTTTAAACATAAAAAATAGGCTTATTAAATAGGGATTTCAAGATGGTATTGATTTGATGACCTAATACATTTACTAATTATAGAATGATATGGATATTATACCTTTACTATTCTATATTTCATAAAACCTTTGACATAATATCCATTAATGTTATGAATACAATGAATCTATTCAGAGTCTATGAATCAAAAAACCCCAAAACAACTAAGGTGAACTCTACTAATTTAGTAAATGAATGAAACGTGATAATAAGGGATAATAATATGTGAATAAACAAAAAATATATTTTATATCCATTATATAATTAATATAATTTTTTTTTATTTTGGAAGGTAGTATATGTATGATGGAATTTAGGACTTAAGGCAAGGGGTTTCTTAACTTAATTTCTTTTCCTTGGGTTACATTACTTATTCATTAACTATGTTATGACATGAATATGTGTGTCATGAACAATTAATGTTTTATGTTTTATTAATTTTTTTTGTGTGGATTAATATTTTATATATATAACCATTTCATTGATTAATTCTCAAATATATGTTATGATCATTGTAAGGGTTTCTTATCTCAAATATCCTTTTTTCAAGATATGTTTCATATTATACAACTATTTCCATTTATAAGGTTTATATGCATCTTATTTAAATATTATATCCCAAATAAGCCTTTAATCATGATATTTAATGTTCCAAATGAAATTATTTATTTCATATTGTATTGATTTAAATTTTATAAATGTTGTAAGGGTTTTCTTTATCTGAATATCAATTTATTGAGACAAGTTTAATGTCATGCACTATGATTTATTTTATATAGTTTTCTTACTAACTTATAATTTAATTTTAAAATATTATTTCATTAAATTAATGGAATTTATTGATCCATTTAATTTTATATATTTCAATGGAATTTTATTTTGAATTTTATTAAAGTTGAAAGGGTTTTTTCATATCAATATTCCCTTGTTGAGATATTTATTATATTCAATAATTTATTTTCTTTTCATACTGTATATAATGGTAATAAATTTAATTTATTAAATTTTTAATGAAAATAAAGTTGGTTTTAAAATACACATTTGGTTTTATTTATGATGGAGTTTTGAATTTTAGAGTCCAAAAGAGGGTTTTTATTTAAACACATTGATTCAAAAGTTTTAAATAATTTTACCCAAAATATTTTCCTCCTTGTTATTTATCTTGTTTTAAGAATATTGTTTTTAAAAAAAATTATTTCCAAAATTTTTTATCCAGGGTTTTTTAAAGAAACTAATTTACCCATTTTTTTTATTTTTTTATTTTTAATTTTTTTCTAAAGAAAATTATATTTCTTATCATTTTTATAATATAACTAAAAGTACTTGTGATCATTTTTTCAAGATATTTAGGATTGAAATTTCATTATTATAAATTTTTTGTTCAGGAAAATATACTTTGGAATTATATATGATGATGAGTGATCCTGATATAGATCATGATGATAGGTGAGCCTGAGATAGCTCCTTGATGGATTGGGTAATGATTTAGTCTTTGAAGGTAAAAAAAGAGAGAAAACTAGCTATGTTACTCCAATATAATAAATCCACAATTTTTTATTTTAACACAAATTAAATTATAATGAACATATGTTAGTAAATAAATATCCTTAGATACCATCCTGGTTTCTCTATGATTTCTATGTGTTCTATGGTTCCTCTGAAAAAAGTTTGACTTTTACAAGCCTCATGATTAGTGATTCATATGAATATTATCTTATGATAAATACTTATTATATGAATCATGATTTATGATCCATGTTTTTATGGGTATTAATTCTTTTACGTTATTCTCATACACTTTTATTATGCAATCATACTCTAATTTGCATCTTATTCACATTGATGATATTTGATTATTAATTCCTAGATTTACCCTTACTAATATTTTTATGTCACCATTATCATGTTTCCATTTTCCCCAATTTATGGAAAATTTTGTTATGTATGTTATTTGTAGAAGGGTTACTTTTATGGATAATTTTATGGCAGATGTTCAATAATTATTATAATAAAAGATGAATATAGTAGGGAAAATGCTCACCTGAAGGCATGGTTATTATTACATAAAGGTTATTTCCTAATTACCTAAATCTATAATCCTAAAATGGTCTTGGGAATGTATGTGAGTCAGTTTTACCTTTTGATAATGAAGTTTTGGATGACTAAAATTAAGTCACATCTATAGGCATCAAATCCAAAATTGTAAAGTGTTTGACTTTAGGATTGGATTCAAGTGTATGAGTCTAGAGAATTATATTTTCTCTCTAATTTAATCTCATATCCATTAAAATATAGAACTGACTTTGTATTTTTTTTATGGAAAGTATTGATGATTTTATTTTAGTTCTTACACTAAAATAATTTTCTTTATTTTTTACAATGATTTCGGTTGTCTTTAAAATGATTAGGGTATGTGGTCCTTCCATTTTCCCTACTATTAACTTCATCTTTCTATTTTTAAAATTATGTGGGGGTAAAGAGGTATTATACCCATATTTAGATAGATTACTGTCAAAAATGAAATGGTCTTGATGTGAATTATTAAAAAATTTAACAAGGAGGGTTTTGTGTGATAGTTATTGAACTCAACATTGAATAAAATATTTATAATATTTTAAATAAAAATGATAGATTAACTATGAACTTCCAATGAAATAAAAACTTCTTTTTTATTCACTAACTTCTATGTGTTTTAATTTCTTTTTATTTTCCATTTATATATTTTTACACACACACATATATATTATTTAAACTTCCTCTATTTTAATAAATCATTTAATAGTATATTTTATGACTATAATAATGAAAATATAAAATAAGTTTTCATTAGAAACGCCCTTTTGAGATTGACCCCAGAGGATGCACTATGATTCATTAATAAGAACTAATAAAATAAGAAGTTGAGATTTATTAAAAATCCATCCTGTAAATTTGGAATAGTTTATGGGGAGTCCAATATCATACATATACTATTTAAAAAAATAGTAATAAAAAATAAAAAAATTCAAAAAAAATATAAGTTCACTATATATCTTTTATTTATTAGTTCAAGATGGCTATTTTTGTTAGTTTTAATTTTATTTTCTAGATATTAAGTCCAAAAAAAAAAGAATTATTAAATATTCAAGTGTAATAAAATTTCATAATGATATAGGAATTGATCAACTAAATATATATCCTTTCAACTACCTCAAAACAAATCAAATATTAATGGTGAAAAAAATAACAAAAGAAAGTTGAATAGGAAGTAAAGCTTATTACCCTGATATTTCTGTTTGAATGAACCATGGAGGCCAATAGCTAATTACTTAAAGATATACCATCTATCCTATCTCAGTCATTTCTTGAAGATGTTTTCAAAGATAACAATTTTGATGATAAACATATGAGTGATAAACATGTTTTGGAAGAATATTTGTTTGATTTTGTATTTACTAAAATCTAATGTGATTATATAATATTTGATTAATAATAAACAAAAATTTCTACTTATATCATTCCTTGGAATAATACATCACAAAAGTGGTGTAATTTGAAGAAAATTTCACGGAGACTAACTACCTAATTACAACTCCAACAACTCAACTACCAGAGGTACTTATCAAATAAGAATAAATTCAAGATAATCCAGTACAATGAGATAATATTTTATTGAAATCATTTAATTTTTATTTTATTGAAAAAAATTGATTATTACTTCCCACTAATATTATTTTTTAGATTCAGAAAACAAATGGATTTACATAGGTAGAAAAGAAGAAGTATAACAATGTACACTTGCTAAGATAACATTCTTACTATCCTGGCTCAAGGAAATAATGTTTTTAGATGATCTAAATGAAGGGTGAAATTTTTATATTGATTCATTTTGCTTTAATTCTATTCAAATGAATGTTTTCATTGAATTTACCATTGTTGTAATTTTTTAAATAATATACATGGAGAATTCCCTAGATATTGAAGACGAGGATAAATAATATATGGTTGATGGAAAAGTTGAGGAGCCATAAGTTTTCCTTTTCCCACCTTGAAAATTATACTACATTTTTATAGAGAAGGAAAAAATTTCTCTATCCATAAGATTATCTATAACTTTTGAAATCTAAATAACACTAGAATGAAAAAATGTGATGTTTTAAATCACAAATCCATATCCACCTTCAATTTGAGGAAAACCCACTAAAACATCAAAATTGGGAGAAGTTAAAAACTATAACCCACTTAGGGGTTATACTAAGTTATGCCATTTTTCTTCCTTCAATTTATCTTTATTTTCCCCTAACAATGATTTCAATATTCTTTATGTTTATTTATTAATTAATTTTAGATTTAAAGTGGTTGTATCAAATAGATTAACCTAAGGAATACACTATTACGAATAAAAAAAGTTTTATATTTCTTTACCTTTAGTATTATGAACATATATTTTTAATTATATTTGAGATTAAATAATGGTTAGTTATATATTATGTGTTTGTGGGGTGGGGGTGTCAACCTATTTTTAGTCATTTTGGTGTGTTTATTTTTCTCTATGTTTTCAAATCTATATATATTTTGATTTTATGTTTTGTTTTCTGTTTTAATATTTGGAATGTTTTTAGAATTTATAATTTTAATGGAATAATTTATAAAATATAAACCATCTTGTTATTTTTTGAAAAACAAAATTTTAATGTAAATGGGTTTTATGATTACTGGATGGATTTTTCCTTCCCAATTACCAATAATTTCATTAAATGAAGATTGATTGAATGTGAATCTCAATTTCACTAGTACTATATGAAATTAGTATCTTTCCTAAACATTGATGTTTTTAAACATTTTCAAAAATATTTTTTAAATTTCTATTTTTCTTGAGAGTCTTGAGTCATGTTTTGAGAACTAGATTTTGTGATTAGTTCTCTTTCAAAGTATTCATGTTAATAGAATTCTTTTTTATTATGATTAAAACATTTTTTTGATATCCAAAATCTTATGTTGAGACCTAAAATTTATATCTACACCTCTTCATCCTTTATAATCCATGAATTTTTTTATAGGTTTATTCCATATTATAAGATTATTTTACTTACCTTACTTTACTCATAATATTATTTAATGGATATTTAATGTTTGGGTGTGGGGTAACGGTATTTCATGAGTGTGCATTAGGAAGAATCTTATTAGAGGACGGTCTTAGGGTTGTGACACTATTATAGGTTGTTGATATAGAAAATTGGGGATGAGTCATTATCATCATTTGTACTTTATTCATATCACCATTTTCTCCAAAAAAAGAAAATAAAGAAAGAATAGATATGAAATTGAATTATCCATTTTACTTACTTCTAGACCCATTTCCCTCCCAAAAAACAAGGACATGAATTTATATTTATTCATTGAATTCAATTTTTATCTAATAAATCATTAAAAATTATTAAAAGGGGGGAAATTAGGATGAATTCTATCATTATATTACCTATTTTACTTATGGATAATGCCATTAAAAAAGGTTGTTCATTATTTTAAATCATATAAAAGTAATTGAGTGAGCATGTTCATAGGTTTTCACATATATATAAATTAGTTAGATTTAATAGTTTAATATAATTATTTGAATTTTTAAATACTTTTACCCACCAACCAATCACTAGAAAATCAACATGAAAAGTCCTCATGACAATGTTTTTTATTTCTCATGGTGTGGATAGATCTTAATTTTTATAATCTTTTATTGATCTTGAATGTGAATGTGAATGATAAATGCTCAATTTTAAATCCTTGAGTGAGAAAGAAATTATTTTATGGGGAGTTAGGAATGACTTGCACATGGTGATTTTCATAAAATGGTGTGAAATTTTCTCATCATTTTTGGGTGTTATAGATTTGAGATCCATATAGAAGCATTATTCCAAGGAAAACACTTTTTTATGGGTTGTATTTGTTGTAAATGGTTGGTATTTTTTAAATTTAGGGTTAATTAAATAGTAATATTTAATTTATATTAATATGTTAAAAAATTTAGTAATAAATTAGTTTTTGGATGTGAATAATCCAAGATATCCAAGAATGATATCAAAATGAATATAGCATGGATGAATACATGAAGATGAAAGTACTCACGTTTTATTATATGAAATAAGTTATTTTTATTACTTTGAGTTTATAAGTTTGTTTATTGTTGAACTAATATTAATGTCAATGACTTATGTCAATGGTGACACATATTTACAATAATGAAGAAGATGAGAACAAAGGTAGTTAGATTAAGAAGCTCTATTGGGAGTTTTTATCCAAAGATATTAGAAGAAGTTAAGACCATGGAGATATTGATTCACTTGAATAATTAAATAAGATTATGAAAAGAATTATTTTTCATGATGATGAATAATAAGTCCAAGAAATATAGATGTTAATTTCATGAGAAATGGATAAGGATAATTTATAAGTTAATTTTGAACTAATATTGCAAATTTGGAATATGTATTTCCATGGGAGTTTACCAAAAAAATATTGCCAATGATAAGACACCCAAGGACCACCTAAGAAACATATATGGGACTCTAGGGGTCGACTATACAGGAGACAACCTACCTAACTTTCCCATGGCAGTAGGAGGATATATAACACCCATAAAAATCACATTAGTGAAGAGATTTTGAGTAGTAAAAAGGTTGAGCTTAAAGCAACTGTTGAGAATTCATGGTGTTGAAGGAGGTTCCAGAGCCACAATGAGGGGTGACATGGTGACATTAGGGTGTGTGTGGTGTGTTGCAGGTATCTACCCTTGTATCTAGCTTGAGATTAACATGCAATGGATTGATTTATATATTTAAGATTGACGAAATCCAGGTTTGACATGGGATGTGGAAAGATGGACACTATTACTCTATATTTAAAGCTACATGCATTTAATCCTTCTTTTAATGCAAGTGATCCAAGCCATCCAATCACTATGAGATTTTATCTTCTACCTCCATCATCAACTAAATGTTCTTGTACATTAGAGTTCATGGATGAATTTCTAATAATTAATCCTGAGGCTACCATGATCATTTTGAATGAAATATAATAAAGTAATAAGGCATAAAAAACTCTATGAATGAAATCTACATCTTGAATAAATATCATAACCCAAATAAAATTATTTAGCCAAATGAAAATGAAGTTATTGAAGGCTATTTGAGAATAAATCTTCATGGATGAGTTCATTCTTATAAAATAGGATGGTGCATGTAGATATTACCCCATTCATGTGAATAGTTCCTATGAAAATACACCATGTTATTTGGAATATTTTCTTTAAGAAACCCTCATTGAATATTTTATTAATTAAACATTCAGTAATATTGTTATCAAACTGTTACATGACATAAAAAGTTGATGAAGAATTGGTAAATCATGAGGGCTAAGGTGGTGGAGGCTTTACTATAAAGTGATAGAATGCACACTAAGAGAAGTTACTACTACTTTTGATTTATATTAGAATGATTGTTTTCTAACAAATATTTCCTTTACACTTATTCTATTATGTGAAAAAGTTGAGTTACACTAGTCTCCCAACCACACAAAGAAGTATAATTTAATAATCATCCATAATTTGATGAAGAAACACATAGAACTATGATTACATAAAGTATAATAACTTCAATGATACTCTTATGTGAAGTAAAAGAGGAAACACCAGGACTTCAACTTGTGTTTACCACACTCAAAGAGCTTCAAAAATTGTTGGTTCTATGAATCCCTTAAAATTAGAATAATATATTTGAAATAATATGATATATTATATACCCACAAACTATATTTTACCAAGAATAATATTGTCTGGAAGAAGGAAGATCTCAAAAAAATAATATTCATGAAAAACTTTCAGAAGATAATAAGAACTTATACTAATCTTCATGTAGGAAAGCGAAAGAAGAAGAGAGAAGATAGTGTGAATGCATCAACTGACAATCTGCAACTTGATGTCTGCAGAAGATACCCTAATATTTTTCAATTCTAGTGCTAGATAATTTGGGGATTTTATTAAAATACTGGACGAGTATAGTTACTAGAGTGGGAAAACGATCCCCAAAGACAAAAGTAATATGTATTTTTAAAAAAATTTGGTGATAGGAATGTTTCATCCTTACCCAGAATGCTAAATATACAGAGAGGTAATTTTACCTTTAATTATCTTGGGTCTCTGATATCCCCTGGCCATACTAGAATATAATATTTTTATTTCATTGTGAACAAAATTATGAGCCATGTGTTTAACTTAAAAAAATTTGTATCCATCATTTGGTTGAAGGATTGCTTTATTCAATTGTGTTTTATTGTTTATTCCTATACATGTTCTTTAGGCTAACAAAGTGACTTAGTGGGTTCTGAATAATATTGATAGAATTTTGGATAATTTCTTATGAGATGCCCTTTTTGAGGGGAAACTCCATTGGACTTCATGGGATAGATTGGAAATACCTATTCACGAGCATCACATTAATGTCCTAAATATAACAGATACTGTGCATTGTATGCATGAAAACTTGCATGGGAATTAGTGGATGGGCGTACCCTATGGGGTAAAATTATGTCATTTCATGGAAGGAGTTATTTGGAAGATATAAGTTCTTATTCTCCATTCTAGTCATTGATCCATAATATTATTCCTACCATTTAGTAGCACTCAACGTGGATTATTGGGAGAGGGGATATTTATTTTTGGCATCATTATTGGGAAGCCTTAAGTATTGGTTTTATGAACTATCCAGAAATATAGGACCATCAATCTTCTTTGGAGAGGAAAGTATGTATCCTTGTTAAAATAATTTTATTTTGAAAAAATATCAAAAGGAGGTGTTTGATAGTATTTACATAAATTCGGATCTAGACAGATGTGTTTTCACAGCTTCTAATTCATGTTTGTTTTCTACAAATGACTTTTGTCAGATCATCCATTCACAAGATCAACAAGACACATGGAATAATGTGTTATGGTGTAGAAAAGTCCTTTGGAATTCAGCTTCCTAATATGAAGTATTAGAAACCAAGATATACCTATAGATGATAATTTGAGAAGGGCGGGTATTAATCTATTCTATAAATTTCATTGCTACACAATTCACAAGGATGAGGATTCAAATCATCTATTTTTTTAATTTGAATGGGATATGAATATCTGGGGCTATTTTTGAGAGTTTACTAGGATTTTTTCCATAGACCTCCTAGGTGCATCATTCTTGGAAAGATGGTTCTCTGGGATGAATGGTGAAATCCCAAAAAATGGCTAGGTCTCCGATTCTTAATGTGGGTTGTTGGTGTATCTAGAAAGATAGAAATAAGGCTAGATTTGAAGGCCTTATTTATACAGGAAGATATGTTTTCACAAGAACCAAGTCCCACTTGATTGAATTGGTTAGTGGTTTCAAGGAATGGATTCTTTCCTTCTCTTTGAGAATCATACAGGTTAATATGCCTTTAATCCATTATCCTAGTTCTGTTTTAAGATGAAAATGGGTTTGTTGGTCTCCTCTAACTATGGGTTAAAAATTTAATTTTGATGGTTCTTATATATTGGGTATTATGTGTGGTTGAGGGGTGGTTTATGATTATAAAGGGAGTTTTCTTATTTCTTTCACTACCTATTATGGAAAGGGGAACTCCATTCAAGAATAAGGAAAATGTGATGATCATAGGTCATAAATTGTGTTCCCAAAAACGTTTTGATATTGAGTGAGTTGAAACTAATTCCATGGTTATTCATGAATCTATTCATGGAAAAATATAAACTCCTTTCTAGGTTTCTTATATAATAATAAAATGTAATTCCATCATCAACAAAAACAGTCATGTAGTTCATACGTGCCATAAAGGCAATAAAGTGGTAGATCATCTTGCTTCCATGGTGGTGGTAGACCAAGGGAGAAACGTTACATATTTTTTGAGAAATATTTAACTAAAATCGGAGGGGATAGAATAGATTAGAGTATATAAACTTGGTCTTAATTATTTTCAACCTCCATAGGCTTGTAATCCTTGGCGTTTCCCATGGCCTTGTTTTTATGGGATTTGTTTTCAGTTAATAAAAAAATACAACATTAAATGAGTGGTAGTGTGCATGCATACATGCATATATGATTTCATGATCATTTGAGATACCCAAAATAGACTTAAAAGATAACTCATATAATAAAAAAAATTAATGAATGTACCAGGGCTTCACTTTTAATGAGCCATGTATCATATATATGATGTACATGTGATCTAATCGGGTTGATAATTCAAGAATAGAATAGTTTCAGGTTTGTAACATCCTGGATCTGGGTTCCTCCCAAAGGTTCCCCCAATCTAGTTGGTAACATGAGCTCAAGAACATTTCCCCAAACGCCAGAGGCTACCGACTAGTAGTGAGGTCCAAGGTGTGATATTGGGGAAACTATGCCCTCATTAGAAGAGTATACACATTGGAAAATAAATAATAAGAAATATCAGAAAATTAATACCATAAAATAGAAGTAAACAGCGGAAGACTGATAGTAATAAAACTAATGTAATATATATATATATATATATATAAATTATGTGTGTCATATGTCTAGGAAATAATCCAAAATAGAACATAAAGCTAGAAATAAAATACAATCCAATACAAGGAAATAGAAAGTAAACTCCAATAACATCACAAGCCTCGGCTTGGTCCCATGTTCTCCAGCTCCTACAATAATCAAGTACCTAATGAAGAAGGGAACTTTACCTTATCTATTCCTGTAATAATATAATCTGTTTGGGTCTAAAAGCATGAACTAAGTAGGATGTGAGATGAATCCCTATAGGCAACCCCCAAATGATCTGTGTCTAATTGTTAGTAAATATATATAGCAGGTAATATCAAAGAATGAAGAAAAAAACTAGGAAGTAATCAAAATTAAACTATCCTACATTTTTCAATTACATTTATTTAACATTTATTACTCAACCATTGAATCATGTAACCCTGGGATCTATGCTAAGCTCTATATCACCCATGTAAAGTAAAAAAAAAAATGTTTTAGAAGTCTATATAAACAATCTTGTAAGACCAAATCCAAGCTAGTGCAATGGATTGGAAGATGCATTACAATCATTAAACTATTCACAACTTACCCTCTAGGGAATCTCTCATAGTCTAACCCCTTGGTACCACATAACATCAACTCAATAAATAACAACCTTATAGGGAATCTCTCATGGTCTAAACACTTTGGACCCACTTAGCATCAATTCAATTAATAAAAACCCTCCGGGAAATCTCTCACAGTCTATTCCCATATGGTCAATCATCAACACCAAGTCTCTCATAGTCCTGTGTAAATAATCTTGAAGTCCCTTTAGTCTTACTATTCTAGGTCTCTCACAGTCCATTGAAAAAAATAACTCACATATCATAAAAATTAAATTAATATGGAAGTCCCCTCAGTCTTCCTAGTCCAAGGCTCTCATAGTTCATTTGAAAAATAATGTGTATATCATAACAACAAATCTATTGTAATATATAACTAATATATGGAAAAACATTTGTAATTCATATCATAGGCATTTCATATAATCAAACATAATCCATCTTAATCAAACAAGGAATGGAAAACAAGGTACTAATCATAGGAAACATATACCAAATGGTCATAAACAATCAACAAGGGAAACTCACTGATGGGGTTTCCCTTAGACAAGGTATACAACCTTACACATAAGCAATAAACCTTTATCAATCAACCAAATCATAATAGGCAATAACAGGGTTTAATTCCAAAATCAGACAATACCCAAACATGGTTATGTGTCACTTTTAGCATATATAATCCAAATACAAACAATTAAAGGCACAAAACCACCTACCTTAATGTCGTACGATTGATATACTTGAACATCGACCCTTGAATATTCCTAGATCAACATAGATCTAAAAAATGATGAAAAATACCCAACCTCGAATAACATACTAGAGGGGAAGAATCAAGAAGAAAAGATCGAGGCAGTTTGAGAACTCACCAGTGGGATTCCAATGCACCTGACGGTGTCTCAATCAAAGCTCGAATAGATAATCGGGAGTTCGAACTTCATCCATCATTCCAGAGAACTCTTATACAAAACATTGAAAGAATAAGTTGTTTATGGACATTATAAGCAACCCCAATCCGATATATAAAATAAAAAGAAAAATACATGGTGTGTTAATTAACACTACACGCTATGCAGTAGCGTCAACCAGTCCCCGACTTAAGCAGTCTTCTACGTCACCACACGACCATGTAATCAGTTGTTAAATGTTAAAAACGTGGATGTACGTGGAAAGCTAGGTACATGGTGTGTAATCAAAATTATATTCTGTGCACTTATAAAATCTTATTTTATTCTTTTTTCCTCAAAAGAACATGAAAACTAGGTCCATACCAGAAAAAATATCTTGGTTATTACAAACTAAACCTATTAAAGAAATTCGTCCCTAAATTTCCCTTCCAAGGGTGGTGAAGAAGAATCTGTGAACAAATCTGGCCACTACGATCACATATATGCTTCCTACTCCCATGTCTTGGCCAACACTCATTCATGCTGCCATAACACCCATATCAGAGGAACATATCGGCCATAGAGAACATTAATTCTAGGATTTACAATCCGAAAGGGTTCTCCCTCGAAGGATGCATCCACCTCTAACATGACCTCATCAGGTTGAAAAACATGAGATGAGTCTGAACAGTAATGTCATAGATGAGAAACATGAAATATATCGTGCATAGACCAATACCTATGAGTTAACTACAACCAATAGGCAATCGACTTGACTCTCTCAAAAACCTAAAATGACTTGACGTATCTCAGTGAAAGATTCCCCTGTCTCCTAACCCTTCTACGTCCCAACCTTGGTGTGACACACAGGAAAACCTGATCTCTAACATCGAACTCCAGATGACATCTCCATAGATCAACATAAGATTTCTTTGGAGACTGTGTAATAGCCATCCTCTTTTGAAATAACTCCACCTGCTCTATGGTTTCCTGAATAAGACGAGGTCTTTGAACTACTTCCTCTCCTATCACTAGCCAACAAAGGGGCGATCAGAATGGACTAACTTACAAAGCCTCATATGGTTACATCTGAATTGTTTCCTAAAAACTAATATTATAGGAAATCTCAAATAGGGGTATGTGTCTCTCTCAAGAGCCCTTGTAATCAAGGAAGCATGATTGAAGAATGTCCTCCAAAATCTGAATCGTGCACCCAGAATAACCATCTTTCTGTTGATGGTATGTTGTATTTAGAAGTACCTGTGTACCTAAAGACCAATGTAGTCCCTTCCAAATACAAGAAGTAAACCGGACATCCCTATCTAAAATGATTAAGTGCAGAACCTTGTGAAAACATACTATCTATTGGATGTATAATTTTCCAATATCATTAACACTAAAGGTTTCCTTGATTGGAATGAAATGTGCAACCTTCATGAGCACGTCGTTAACAAACCACATTGAATCATTACCTCGTGGTGATCTCAATAAACCTATCAATAAATCCATCATGATGTCATTCCACATCCACTCAGGAATGGGTAATTGCTGTAAAATCCCTTCCGGTGACTGATTCTTTGCCTTCACCTGCTGACAGATAGAACATCTCATAACAAAACCAGCTACATCCCTCTTCATAACTAGCCACCAATATTGATGATGTAAATCTTGATACATCTTGGCGACACCAGGATGAACTGCCCATGCTGAGGCAAAAAAATCTCACAGAAACTCCTCATGTATGTCTATTGACTCCCATATGCACCCATGAATCATCACTTATGGTCCACCCATGAGTAGGGTCCTCACCTAACACACTCTCCTGTAGAATTAAGCGTTTGGAATCTGATAGCTTCCTTATTCACACTTGATCTAGTAGATTAGAGGTAACAACTATAGAAAAAATAAATATCTTCCCTTGTTTGTCATGCACCTCCAAATGCATCTCAAAGAATAGATCCATAAGCTGTCACTCACTACTGGCCTTCTGAAAAACCTATATCTGAGTCCTCCGGTTCAAAGCATCAACAATCGTGTATCCTTTTCCAGGCATGTAGGAAAGATCAAAGTATAAAGGCTGAAGGTACTCAACCAACCTTTGTTGCCTCAAATTCAGATCACACTAAGTAAAGATATACTTGAGGATTTTGTGGTCAGTCTATAACAAAAAATATTCACCCAAAATATAATGTCTCTAACAATGAAATTCATGAACAACTAGATCCAACTCGAGATCATGCATCAGGTAATTCCTTTCATGTCGCCTAAACTATCAAGACATGTACACAAAAACTCCATCCCCCTACATAAGCACTACTCCCAGTCCTATACCTGATGTGTGATAGTAAACAATGTAACTATTTCCCGACTCTGGAAAAATCAGGATTGGTGCTCAAGTCAATCTTCCTTTTAACTACTAAAAGGTAGAATCGTTGGAATCTTTCCACAATTACTTCACACCCTTATTAGTCAGGCCTATCAACGATGATGATATGAATGAAATGTCCTGAATAAAGCATCTGTAGTAACCAGAAAACCTCAGAAAACTCTTTACCTCCAAGAATTTCTTTAGCTACTCCCAGGAAACTATCGCTATCACTTTGTCTAGGTTTACTGATACTTCTGTCTTTGAGATGACATGAGCCAATAAGTGAATATGGTCCATCCAAAAGTGGAATTTTATGAGAGTTGCATATACAATATTCTCTCTTAGTGTACTCAAAATTATATCAATATGGGTGGCATGGTAATGTCGAGTGTGAGAGTAAACCAAGATATCATCCACAATGACTAACATAAAATAATCCAAGGTTGAAACAATCGGTTCATCAGTTCCATGAAAACTGTCGGCGCGTTCATGAGACCAAATGACATAACCAAATACTCGTATAGACCATACCTACACTAAAATGATATAATAGGTATATATGATGGTCTAACGTGAAAATGATGATAACCATATCTCAATTCAATCTTTAAGAACACCCGGGCTCCTCAAAGCTGATCCAATAGATCATCAATCCTTAGTAAGGGATACTAGTTCTTGACCTTCAGTTGGTTCAACTTATGATAATGCACACAAAATCTAAGTGTACCATCAACCTTTTTCACAAAAAGGACAAGAGAACCCTAAGGAGAGGTACTGGGTCATATGAAACCCTTTTCCTGTAACTCCTCCAACTACTTCTTGAGCTCCCGTAACTCTGGTGTAGCCATCCTATAAGGAGGAATAGACACCGGTGCCGCTCCTAGAACAAGATAAATAGAGAAATAAACCTCTCACTCTAAAGTTAAAACTAAAATTATATCTATAAATACATCCATGAAATGATCCACCACTAGAGGAAAGGCCATCAGTGAAGTCCCCTGGTCATCCAGATATAAACTATAAATCTGGGATGTGATTCCTCTTAACCCATGATGCTCGGGTCCAGATCATCTTTCCTAGACATCCCATTCTCTGTTGTGTAGAAAATATCTTCCCTCTAGTGACGTGAAACTCACCCTATGATGGTATCAGTCAAGAAAGGCCTTAAATGAGACCAACTAGTTCATTCCGAGAATAAACTCAAAGCCTTCCATCTCTAAGACATAGAGGAACCAAAAGAAGTGACACCCACCAACCTCAAGAGGGAACTCTTTGCATTGATGTACACTAGCTATCCTAATCCCCAATAGAGTTTCCAGCATCATAATATCATCAGAAGTAAGGATATAAAGCCCAAGGATCTTTACACATACAACATATAGAAAACCATGGGAAATTCCTATATCAAAATGAGTAGAAGCTAAAACCAAGACAACTAGAATCATACCTCTAACCGCAGAGGGTCTAGGATCATGCTCTTACTGGTTCTGCTCCATCACAAAAGTATGACCTGTATTGCAGTCTCGTGACCCTTCCTAGATACCTTGAACTGATCCACCCTACTATCACTGAAAACTTGTCTTCTAGCTACCACAGTCATGACCAACTCCTCATTCTGAATGGACTGATAAATTACAGTTCCATAACTGATGAGGAAATGGTGGCCCTACTTCTATATGTGGAGTCATTATAGATACCCTCTCAATAGATGTTGGTGAGAAAATCCAGAAAAAATGCTGAAGATGTCCCATATTTCCATGAGATCAACACTCAAATGCGCCTCTCGGGCATTGCGGTCTTGTGTACCCACTCTTCCCGCACTAATATCACCTCACCTACTACTTGAAGATACATCCCTACTACTAGAGTTACTCTGAGAAGGCTCCCTATGGTTATTCCTGCTATCAGTTAAAGGAGTGCTATCCATAGATGTTGAACCACTATGGACCACTACTCCAAACTCCCTCAGAATACACTCGATAATCAGTTTCTGGTTTACAATAACTGTCACCGAAGTCAACTTGAAAACATTCACATACGATTAGTTGTCTTACCCGAGAGCATCCTCAAATCCTCTAGCCAGTGATAAATCATCACCCACCAAAATAGGTGTGAAGTACTGATGCTCTATAATTCGAGAAGAGTAATCCATCTTTGAAAGAGTGCCCAACTCCAAATGCATGAACTCCCGGGCTCAGTTGACCCAACACATCTCGGGGTAGAAGTAATCATATAAAGTCCTCTGAAACTCTTCCCAAGTCATATACTGATGATGTCCCACCTATGAAACAACATACCACCCTCTCTTGGCAGAATCACATAGCATATAAGTCACGAGATTCACCCTCCTCTCAAGAGACGTCTCCATACACTTGAAGATAGAAATCATGACCTCCAATCATGACTCTACAAACTATAGTCCCCAATTCCCCGAAAAAGTGGGAGGATACTACTTCTAGAACACCTATGTCAAATCTTCTGTAGTCGTGGAAGGATGTGGTGCTCCATTAAAGGTCTGCATCATCCTCATAAATCCTTCACAGAACTATGCATCAGCACCTGTGTTCAGTATAACAGCTGGTTCCAAGATGGGTATAATGGGAGGATCTCCTTGTAGTCCTTGATCTATAATTTCTGGTGTTAGATAATCACCTTGTACCTAGAATAGAACTAGAGGACGTCTCTATGGAATGACTCTGCATGTTCAAGTTCACACCTCAGTATGAAATTAAAAAAACCTACAACTCAGGAAGTGCAAGAATGGTACATGTGAAAAAAATCATTCATGTTCTTAGAAATAGGATTACATGGTGTATAGAACCACTACACGATGTGTTTCCTTCAGTCTTAACCAAGGTGTGTACCTATTCTAACATGAGAGTGTAACACCCCATACACACGATGTGTTCCTCTTGAGACACGACATGAAATTGAATATTTCATCTTTCCCAAGTACTTCTACACAACTAGAACTACACGGTTCTGCTGGTGTAACACTAAACAACATGTACACTCTAGAAATGGTGTGTATAATAAAAATTCCTACCACCTGTGTCATTTTTCCCATAGTTGGAAACATGGTCAATTACAGCATGGCCTATACTCCCAGTACATGGTGTGTTCTACCAAAAGTTTACCAACCCCATTTCTTCTCACATAGTTAGTCACAAGGTCAACAACTACACTACATGTACATACAGTACACGAAATACACTTAAGAAAAGTCATTTCTTCCAGAATATAAGGACACATGACGTGTGTTCATAACATCACACACCGTGTTTTCTATGTTTCCCAGACAATAAGCCTCTGAAACTTCTTTGAAACCCCAAAATAATAAAATTTGGCCAAGTCATGCCAAGTTCCGATCCATTAGATCCCATACTCCCTATGAATCAAAGTTTTTCATCTTCATTCATATCATATATTAATATATTTCAATTAAAGTTTGAACATGATTCCCAAAATACCAATCTAAGAGGGCCCATAAAACCTCAAGGACCAAATCTTGGAATCCATCAAAATAAAACTTTACATATACCAATACCCTATCAAAATAGAAAGTATTTATATCATGACATATATCACAACAACATGCATCTCTATAAAAACATCTATTACACATCATACAATCTGTAATGCTCTCTAAATTTCATGAGAAGAATGCGTGACTTGTGACTTCTACAAGTGACTATATGATGCATGAGATGTAATACCCTCATTTCATCAGGTTTGGAAAAAATAGAACCACAATGATATCAGTACTAACAACACAAAAAAAGTGTTCCACCCAATGGTGAATTCAGATCAACTATAATAGTTCAAAATCCAAAACATACAATTCAATTTGAGGAATTTGGATTTTCCCTATACATGGGGTATCTACTCCCAACTACAACTAATTAACAAACTATATTTCCTTACTATACATTTATAATGTCATTAAATAGTAAGACAAACCAAAAAAAGAACATGCCCTGTAATACCACCCTGTAACATCCTAAATCCAGGTGCCACCCAAAGGTGCCTCGAACCGTGTTGGTCACATGATCTCAATCATGTTTACCCAAACACTAGAGGTTGCTGATTAGAAGCGAGGGCCAAGGTGTGATATTGGGGAAATTGTGCCCTCATTGGATGAGTATACATAATAGAAATTATGTAGTAAGAAATAGCACAATAGTAATTCCAACAATGGAAGACTGATAGTAATAAAACAAATAGATTATATATATATATATAAATGATGAATTTTATATATCTAGGAATGTATCCAAAAGAGTTCACAAAGATGTAAATACAATACAATCCAATACAAGGAAATAACATGTAAACACCAATAGTATCTCAAACCCCAGCTTGGTCCCATGCTCTCCAACTCTAACAACAATGAAGTACCTAATGAAGAATGGTTCTTTCCCTTATCTATGAAAACAATCATACAATATGTTTGCATCTAAAATCATGACCAAAATAGGGTGTGGGATTAATCCCAATAGGAAACCACGAAAATATCAGTTCCTAACTATCAATGAATATATATAGCAGGTAATATACAAGAATGAATCAATAATCTAGGAAGTACTTAAAAGTAAACAATCTTATAGTTTTAAATTACATTTATTTAATATTTATTATTCAACTGTTGAATCAGGTAATCTCAAGATCTAGCCTAATATCTATATCCCTCGTGTAAAATAACAAAATAGTTGTGTCATAAGACCTTCTAAACAATCATGTAAGACTGAATCCAAGCTTGTGCTTTGTCATGGAGGACACATTCAAATCATTAAACTATTCAAAAACAACCCTCTAGGAAAGCTCTCACAGTCTAACCCCTTGGTCCCATGTAGAATCAACTCAATAAATAACAAACCTCTAGAAAATCACTCATATTCTAACCCCTTTGGTCCCACCTAGAATCAATTCATTAAATAATGACCCTATGAGAAAGCTCTCACAATCTATTCCCTTCTAGTCAATCATCTACCCCAAGGCTCTCATGGTCATATGTAAATAATCTGGAAGTCCCCTCAGTCTTACTGGTCCAAGGCTCTCATGTTCCATTGGAAAAAATAATGCACATATAATAACAAAGTAATTAATATGGAATTACCCTCAGTCTTCTGGGTCCAAGGCTCTCATGGTCCATTGAAAAAAAACATGCATATCACATCAAAACAACTCATGTAATCTATAACTACTACATGACTAAAAATTCATAATGCATTTCATTGGAATTTAATATAATCAAAAAAAATCTATCATAATCAAACAAGGCTTGGTAAACAAGGAAAGGCTCATAGGAAACCTAACCCAAAGATTCATAAACAATAAACAAGGGAAACATACCCATGGGGTGTCCCTTAGAAAAGGTATCAAAACTTATACATAAGAAACAACCCTTTATCAATCGACCAAATCATAACAGGTAATAACATTGTCAAATTCCAATATCACGCAATACCCAAACAGGTTTATGTGAAACTTTTAGCATATAAAATACAAATACAAACAACTAAAGGCACAAAACCAACTACCTCAATGTTGTATGATTGATATACTTGACCATCGACACTTGAATCATCCTATATTGTCATAGATCTACAAAATGGTGAAAATATACCAACCTTGAATAAATTATAAGAGAATATGAATCTGGGATAAAGGCTCTAGAGGGTTTGAGAACTCACCAGTGGGATTCCAACGCACATGATAGTGTCTCAATCAGAGATCAGATGGAGAATCGAGAGGTAGAACTTCATCCTTTGATCCTGGGCGCTCCTGTATGAAAGAAAAAGAAGAAGGTGTTTTTGGACATGAGACGTGACCCTACTATGATATATAAAATAAAAAGAGAACTACACGGTGTGTTCATTAACACTATATGACATGTATTAGCCTCAAACAACACCTGACTTAAGTGGTATTCTAGGTCACCACACAACCATGTACTCAGTCATTACACGGCCAAAACACAACTGTACACAGATATCTAGGTACATGTTGTGTACTCAGACGTACACAAAGTGTACTTAGAAAATCCTATTTTCTTCCTTTTTAATCCAAAAAAACCAAAAACAATATGCATACTAGAAAATAAGATCTAGGTTCTTATAAGGTTGTTCAAGTTCATTCATGCATAAAATAATATTAAAAGTTTAGTGTGATTCAGTTTTATTAATATTTTATACACCAGGAAGAAAAAAGGAGAATGGTTGCTGCATTCATTCTTGATATTATATCGAAGAAGAAGTAATTATGATAATGGTGAGAAAATATTTCATAATTTAGATTATCAGAAAGTAATTTTTTTCATTCAATCAATATAAGAAAGTATTATTCATATCTTTTTCCAATGGAAGAATAATAAGTAAGTTCCTATTTTAGTTTTATTTTTTTGATGAAGAAGGGTTTCATGTATTCTTCTATTCAAGTAACAAGTAAAGATGTTTTTGGAATAAAAATGTAGCACTATGAAATCCAAGAAAAGTATCATCTGGTGTAAGTTTTTGTTGGTGTAAAAAATTATCTTAAAAATAAGGCGAATACTACCTTCATACATAGTAGAAAGAACCATCAAGGAGCTATAAAACTAGTACTGTTAATTGAATATAGTGTGACGTGAATGACTTGTTATTCCTTGATTTCTGTAACCATTTATAAAGGATTATTTTATAGTTATTGATTAGTATTAAATTATTTCTAGACCATTCCATGAAATAGAAAATCTCATCGAGTAGTTAACCTTGTGAAAACATTATAGGCCATTTTATCTACTTTCATATAATTGTTTATGATATGTAAAACAGAGTAAAATAATTAATATCCTAATAATAATAAGAGGTAAAAGGGAAAAAATATTTAATTGGTCAAAAAATATCTAACACTTATTCACCCCCACTTCATGTTGAGTATATAATGAAGTTTTCCCTCCAATTATTATCATAGTATAGGTTCACCATTATTGGATTCTTTATATTAAAGTTTTTAACTATTTATGATTTTATTTTCATTCATGTAGTAAAAATGAAGTATAGTTTTGAATAAGATTTAGTTATCTCTATGTAGAATTATATAACTACCATGACCATGATGATTATGAGAAATATTGAGAAAAAAGTTGAAGAAGAGATCCATATTATTTAAAGAAGAAGAATTATCAATATCTCTATGATTTGACAACCATAAAGACAAATCAGGCTTGAAAAGAAAAGTGATGGTGGTTCAACTTTACACTAAGGATTTGTAAAATCTTTATAACTCAATGGGATAAAAACATTCAATAGACTAGGAGGTACATGTTAATTATTATAAAACAATCCTAAATAAGATCCATGTAGTAATTGGTGGGATAAAATTGTAGTTTATTTTTCAATTTATGAATTAAAGGATATGATTCATGGTGATCCAAAAAAATTTGTCTCTATTATATGTGGGATATTTGAAATCATATAAGAAGATATAACTCAACTTGGGGAGAATTCACAAGTAATATAGATGGATTTAAAATAAAAAATTATAGAGTTTATGAAGATCTCTAAGAAACATGAATCCATAGAATCCAAAAATGTGATCCTTTAATAAATATTATATATGTTTAAATAATATTTGATTAACACTATCTGATAGAAGGATGTATCCACTTAATATATAGAATTGAAGATCTATTATCTTGAATAAAATTTGAAAAAATCATTAATGTAAAGTAGTTACAATTAGAATAAAAATCCTAGAAAATCAAGGAACATGAATCTTTATTATTAAATAATGTTAATTTGCATGAAGATGACCTCGAATGTTTGAAGAAGGTTTATGGAGACAAGGTGATTATGAGTTTATATAAAAAACATCCTCAATATAAAATTTCCAGATTTAGAATATTTTATGGATAATATTGAGAAGACACATATTGATAATTAACAAATTAAAAAGTATTTTCTACTACTACTCAATTCCCATTGAAGGATTATGAGTTTTAAAGACCTCCATTATATATAAAGAGAATAATTACTTCATTATGATGTCTTCTTTGTACTTTGAGGATTCTATGTAGCATCATGTCTCTGAGAGGACATGTGAATCGGATCCATGAGGAAGATACTGATGAACCACAACGATAAAATCAACCAGTGGACTAGAATATATTTGAGGGTATCTTGTAGGTTATCTAGGCTATGGTACAAGAACCTACACTCATTCTCATTCAGGACCTATCTATGTAACCAAATATATATGAGTATAGAAATAATGATCATGAGTTACTTCACTAGAATCTACCAATGTTCTAGGGATCAAATGATCCTCTAGAGGCTGAGAATTAGTTGATAAGGATTGAATTTTTATTTGCGTTTTTGGAAAAACATGATTTAATCAAGGTGTAATGTGCCACCATCAAGCTATAAGAAGATAGAAAGAGGTGGTGGGACATGAAAGTGGTGGAAAAGAAACACATGATCTTATATTGGAAGTAATTAAATGTTTTCTTCACCCACCAGTTCTATCCATAGTCTATGGTGTTGGATAAGGCTATAGTGTTTTTCAGATACGAGAAGGATGACAGGACCATGAATATAATGAACCATACTTTACATTTAGATTTTACTTCAAAATTGAATAATATTTATTACAGAACATAACAAATATAATGCTAATAATATATAGGTTTAGTGTCTATAGAAACTCGGAAACACAAAAAACTGGTTCATAAAATATCCACATTATCTCCTACTTATTTCTTCATATGTAGACTCATTTTTGACCTATATTACTCAATACCCTTCTTCAAGACCTGAGGAAAATAAAAACATGAAATTATGAGCTCAAAATATCTGTAAGGGTAAACAAAAGAAAAATCAATCATATCATAATTGTAAGAACATATCATTTGAAAATCTAATCATGCATATAAAAGATAATAATAGCATGTCATGGGATAATTCATCAAAGTGAAATGTAATACCAATATTCATAGCATAAGACATGAAATTTCATTGAATACACACATAAGTATAGAGAATCATTTCATATTAGTCAAGGTTCATTTCTGAGAACATCATAGTGGACAAAGTCCATTACTAAATCGAGTTCACTCTTTATTCCCACCCTGTATTACTGAACCAGATTTACATTCCTTTCTAGTCATGTCTATATCATGAGATATAAATCTTTAATCAATGCATTTTAGGGAGATATAGGTCCCAACCATATCATAATGAAACCTGTAGAGACCCAAAGATTGATATACATGAACATTACATTACTTTTGCGGAATTCATAGTATATAACAAAAACACACACACAAGGACCGTAATAGTTTGGTGTCTTTGGAAACTCAGAATAAAATCTTCTTATCATGGTGAAAGATCTTCAACATCTCCCATAAAGATCTTCCCCCTTTTTTTTTCTTACCTAAAAATTTTCTTTATATCCTGGGGAAAAGAAAAAATAAAAAGGGTGATCTCAAATGCTCAGTAAGGGTAAGCATGGATAAAATAAAACATACTATATACATTTGAACTTAAAAACATGAACATAATTTTTAAACATAAAAAGCTTGAGAAATGACATAAAACATGGAAGTACGTAAGGCATAGATCATAAAGAAACATTAATAATGATAAAATAGCATGGTAATAAAACATATAATTATGGCAACCATTAAGCACATGATATGATTTCCATAGTAGCCAAGGCATTGCTGCCAAGACCATCTTAGTCGACAAAGTCCCTTAATGAATCGAGTTCACTCCTAGTTCCAGTCCTGTATTACTGAACCGGTTTAACTTGTCGTTCCAGCCATGTCTATCTCTTGAGATATAAATCTTTACCCAATGCATTGGAGGGAGATACAAGTCCCACCCATCTCATAATGAAATCATTCTTTCGTGTGCCACAAAATCATAAATAATACATCATAGCATAACTCAAGAAATAAAATGGGATTCTTAAACATCATTCCATCATAACATAACCCATAAACAATTGATATCATTTCATCATAAGAAAATTGAAACCATTTAAATAATAGAGAAGTTTTACTTGAAACATACACATATGAAATAATGTCATCTTATATAGAAAATGGTTTTGACAAAACACTTGAAATGAATTCTTGAGGAAAATACCCTTTCTTCTTTAAAATCATTTTCTTTTCACAAAATTCCATGCAATTTTAAATGATAAGGGTTTTGTTGAAAATAATAATGCAATATTGTAGAGGAAGCTTCTTGAAAATGAGGCATTATGAAACCGTAAAAATATGTTCACACCGTATAAGTTAAAAATAACATTCTCCTCATACTTTTGTTGGAAAAGTCCAAAAGTACCTTATATGGTAACCAAAGGAAAGATTCCATTCATACAATGTGGTAAAAAGTCAATAAAGGGTAAAAATGACTTTAAATATCCATGGAAGAATGTTAAACATTTTATGAAGGCATTTTTAGAAAACATGGTCATGGATGATAAACGTAACCCCAGTAAATACTTACGTATAAGAAATCTCGAATAAAAATGAGATTGAAAATTTATCCCTTACCTTAGGTCTGATATGCTTTGTACGTATCAGAACCTCCTGTATAATGATTTAAATAATGTCATTGAATTATTACAGAATCATATTCATTGTTATGATATCATATATGTTTCACTTATGACTTTATATTAACTGTTCTTTTGTAAATTCCATGTGAAAGCAGCGTTTTAGGTAAAATCATTTCATTTATCGTATGTGTTTCGACTTGTAGTTCTTGATATTATTACTTATATCCTGATTTACATAATTTCAGAATGTAAAACATTATTTACATATATTCATCATATACATATATATATTATAGGTCGATAAAAGGATTGAAATACACCGTTCATGGAGACGGTAGGCCGTACATACGCATGAACGCTGTTTTCGTTTCCTTATTGAGTTGAATGGAATTAAGTAGATGACATACATATATATACACATAATTACAGTATCATTATTATGTCATATATTTCATTATTACTTATTATATATACTTTATAATCATTCATGAATGGTTAACATTGAGAATTAGTCTCATCACGTCGTGGAGACGGTAGTTCGTACGTACGCACGAGCGATGATATTGTTCTCATGATCGTGGAATTGTATTGGAGTGTATGTATACTATTTAAGAATCAATATCACTTTAAAATAATCATATAGAGTTATTATGTACACCATTATACCCATCCAAGTATGGTGGTGGTGGAAAATAGATTACACCATGGCGTGGAGACGGTATTCCGTACGTACGCACGTGCGGTGATTTTGTTTTTCGTAGGATGGATAGATGGTGAAATAGGATTGTTTCATACTTATAATAACATATCAGTATATGATTGATACTGATGTTATTAATTCATAATGAAACAACCTAATAAGATGAAGTATAATAAGAAATAATGTTGAAAGAATCGGTAACAGACATTACCTCTTCTTTGAAGCGCCTCTTTGAGATCTGCTTTTAGGGCACTAAAATTGGTCTTTGAGGAAGACCAGAACCTCTAGGATTTTTCTAGGGAATTGGATAAGAGAATTTGGCAGGGGTTGGATGAGCTTGAAAGCTCAATGTTGTGTGAGGAAGAGAGGGAGGATGTGCCCTTTTATAAGGGAGGAGAGGGGCACCTTTGGAATAACTAAAAATATTATTTTATTAGAAAGCCAAATTCGGTTTTAAATAGCTCCAAATCGATTTATTTAGAAGCTAAGGTGGGGATGGGTCTAAATCCTCTCATCCAACAGAATTTGGACAATTTTAGTTTACTATTTTAACCTTATCATTTAGTTTTAACTTTAAGTTAGATAATTTTACTTTTACCGTGTCTTTTTGTGTTCTTACACAATAAGGTTAATAAACTTACTATAACAAGCCAAACAAACCCCAAGTTGTTTATTATTAATATATATAACCTTATCTAAGTCATTTGGCCGAACCATAGATTTTTAGGAATAAAATAATAATTAATAATATAATATTTGTTTTAAAAAACTATTTTATGATAATTTAGACACTATTTAGTAATTGATTTTTGTGAAAATCATAACAGAATGATTAGTTCGAATGAAGTTACTTAAATCAATACTAACATGTCATATTAACCTATAAAATTAGTGGAATTCATAAAAAATCAAATTACATTTATTTGCGTATTTATAACATCAATTATTTCAATATTTCATTAATAAGATAATTAATGCATCATCATTGTGTCACAAATAAATTAACTTATTTAAAGTCTAAAAATTACAAATAAAATATCATTATATATGAAATCGTTTTATCTTTCTAATGAATATTTATAGTCGAATTCATATTATGTATAACCCTATATTAAGAATGATATACTTATTAAACTTTGATTTTAACTACTTTAACCCTTCTTTAAATAAATTAATAATAAATGTCCTAATCTAATCCAAGTGGGCCTAAATGGTCATATGTTATTCCTAAGGTTGTTTTTGGTCTAACTACACTTATCCAATAGAATTAGGACATGTGTTAGGGTAATAATAATATCATTTTTACCCTTAATTACCCTATTTACTTTTAACCGTGGTAAAAAAAGAGTAAAAAGTTACTATTCACCAAAAATTATTTTCATCTCATTGAACCACATTTTACTTACTGACATCAACCGTGTCTCTTGTATTTTTGAAATTCCACTCACAGAAGCAGTAAAATTAAATTTTATGAAAAATTCATTTTTTAACTACCACTTAGTGGTTTCACTATTAATCAAAAAATGAAAGTTTCCAGAAAAATACCAAAAATTAGGCCTAAGCTATATCTTATATTATGAAATCCAAAATGATGTCTATTTAACCAAATTCAAAACATATCAGTTGCATTAATTAATTTAAAAATTAATTCCCGTCGTCAAAATAAATATCGTGTTCTTAAGAGATAATAACTATCAAAAGATTGACACTTGTTTATGTCTTCTTTAAATGTGAAATTACATCCAATGACCAACATTGTATTAAATTGTAAAAATATATTCTAAATATACTTTAAAACCACTGAAATTAATAATTTATCACTATGAATTATTTCGATTAAAAAGGTTGTTTTTAAATAAAATTTAGTAATTTTCACTATTCATCAGAAAATGAAAGTTATTCGAAAAGTACCAAAATTTCACCCTAAGCTAATTTCGATATTCCGAATTAAAAAATGAAGTCCATTTTGAAAAATAAAATTTACAAAATTTCAAAAATAGGTTATTACTATTCATAACGACTAATTTTAATAATATTTTAATAGCATATTGTTGTTTAGTGAAACTCGTTATTTCTACTACACACGCTATAGAGGAAGGTCGTGATTGCGTGTAATGCAAGGAAAGTCAAGGATGCGTGTTGTGAAAACTCGTTTTGGTGTAGCGTACAACACAAGACATTAATGAAATTAAAAAGAATAGTTTTCATAAAATCTCGGGGTGTTACATTCTACCCCCTTAAAATGAATTTTGCCCTCAAAATTCGTCGGGGTTATAAATTGTTTACTACTCGAAAGTTTCTTTAATAGAAACCCACATCGTAAAAATGAATACCAAAACCATTATTAAAAAAAACAAAAGTATAAAACCTAACAGTTACCCAAATAAACTAATCACTGTGTTTCCACATTAATGAAAATATGGATATGGAAGAGAAATATAACCATCATGTTCTGATGGAGAGTGGTAGAGAAAATGGATATGGAAAAGCCAGAAATCAAAAAGCCATAAATTTGTGACGATCTAAGGTACCATCTGATTCATCAGATATAAGAGCATAAGGACAACATTTTTGGTTTTCAAGATCATTTCTCTAAAGATGAAGAATTAAAAGAAATACTTACATGATTTTGGTACAATCTCATTGTTGTTCGTTAATTGAACAATTTCCACTTCATCCATTAATCAAATGAAGTTGAATTTGTTATTCGTGATGTGTTAGCAGATCATGTGATAGAATGATGGGTCATTCCATCTGTCTCAAACAAAAGGTTATAAAAGTTATCAAAAATATATAAGTCCATCTATAGTGAGATTAATCATATATGGTTCCTAAAATGGACTTATACTTCATATATCATACTGCTTAATATAATAAAACTAGTTTCCTACTAAAAAGGGACTTCCTTTAGGCCAGTGGTAGGCGATAAAGGCTAGTCGCACTTCGGTTGTGGGTTCGATTCCCACAGCCTTGTCCGACGCAATGGGTTGCCACCAGTCCTGCAGGTTGTCCTTTTTCTAAAGCTATATTACTATAACATCCCATCAATAATATCGAAAAAACTTCTATCCTTAAACAATACTAACTTATGTCCAACATAATCCATTCCAATCTTTAGGCTCATCCATAATACTGCAGTCCACTCTCATAATATAGTGAAAACGATTACGAGAGATTTCATATAACAAGCATGTGAATACCATCGTTGATCCCCATATATCATAAGATATGTCTTGTTGGTCACATTCCAAATATTCTAAGGCCTTAATCAAGTATTCTCTTAAAAAATAAATACCCATTGAATCTTAGTAAAAACATGAGTGCTGTCAAAATTTAACTCATTCCACATACAAAAAACCCAAAATTCTATATACTCAAACCATGATATAACTATTTCCTTATATCAGACATGAGCTCATGAATACTATCAATCATTTAATTTTCTCCTTATCCCTTCATTATGCGCATATCATCTACATTCTAGAAATATCTGAATAACCTTTCATGGATACTGGTACCATTAATCATACACCTTCTAAACTCAAGGAAAGACAATAGTGTAACAATCCTTAGATGTATCTTTATTTCATAGTACCATGAGATTACTTATACAACATTACACATGATAAACATGTAATCATTCCACTACATTATTAAACCATTGAACGAGCTTCAAAAATTCTTTCATCTCACATATCATTTGTATTCTCTTCATCATCATCAACATAAATACTACCCATATGACCATACTGATTCTCTTCATGAGACTTTCCCTTAGGGCATTGGTTTGCATAATGCCTGTACATTCCACATTTAAAACATTTAACCATTGTTGAAGTCGTAGCAATACCATTATCCTCATCCCTGGTGTTAACTAAACCTTTTCCTTTGCACTTACTAGCTTTGTGTCCTTATTTTCCACACCCAAAGCATCTTCCAGTTCCTTTGAAGCATTCTCCTTGATGCCTCTTCCCACATGATTTACATAGGGGAAATTTAACTTTCTTTCCTCTATGATCATCATGAAACTCCACCTTTCTCTTATTAGCCAAGTCAGGAAACTTACCAAATTTTACTTTATTGATCATATTATGAGATTGCTGATTCAGCATAATAATGATGTTTGGACTTCTAAATCCCATTTCATTTAGTTTCTCATGAAGAATATCATTCCATTGTCCATCATATCCTCCATTATCGTGAATCATCTTGTTTCCAGCCATTTTCTAAAACCCAAAAAGAATAGTGTGAGAGGCAAAAATCATAATAAAAGGGGAGTAACATCAATATCTAACATCTTTGTTTTAATCTAATATCGTTACCATAGTTCTAGGACTATATCCTATACGTACACTTATCCTTAGGAACATCCCTAGACATACCTTAGAAATATCTCTAGGGATCTCACTAACGTTTTCGCATCCTAGTTTCCAAAGGTTGACTAAAATTCTCCTCTTATACCAACTGTAGAGACCCAAATAATTACGTACATGAACATTACATTAGTTTTGCGGAATACTTAGTACGTAACAAAAACACACACACAAGGACCGTAATAGTTTAGTGTCTTTGGAAACTCGGAATAAAATCTTCTCATCGTGGTGAAAGATCTTCAACATCTCCCATAAAGATCTTCCCCCTTTTTTTCTTACCTAAAACCTTTCTTTATATCCTGGGGAAAAGAAAACATAAAAAGGGTGAGCTCAAATGCTCAGTAAGGGTAGGAATGGATAAAATAAAACATACTATATACATTTGAACTTAAAAACATGAACATAATATTTAAAAATCAAAAGCTTGAGCAATGACATAAAACATGGAAGTACGTAAGGAATTGATCATAAAGAAACATTAAGAATGATAAAATAGCATGGGAATAAAACATGAAATTGTGGAAACCCTTAAGCACATGATATGATTTTTATAGTAGCCAAGGCATTGCTGCCAAGACCATCTTAGTGGACAAAGTCCCTTTCTGAATCGAGTTCACTCCCTGTTCCAGTCCTGTATTACTGAACCGGTTTAACATGCCGTTCGAGCCATGCCTATATCATGAGATATAAATCTTTACCCAATGCATTGGAGGGAGATATAGGTCCCACCCATCCCATAATGAAATCATTCTTTCGTGTTCCACAAAATCATAAAACATACATCATAGCATAACCCATGAAATAAAATGAGATTCTTAAACATCATGCCATCATAACATAATCCATAAACAATTGATATCATTTCATCATACGGAAATTGAAACCATTTAAATCATATAGTCGTTTTACTTGAAACATACACATATTAAATAATGTCATCTTAGATGGAAAATAGTTTTGACAAAACACTTGAAATGAATTCTTGAGGAAAATATCCTTTCTTCTTTAAAATCATTTTCTTTTCACAAAATTCCATGCAATTTTAAAAGAGAAGGGTTTTTTTGAAAATAATCATGCAATATTGTAGAGTAAGCTTTTTGAAAATGATGTGTTATGAAACCGTAAAAATCTATTCATGCTGTATAAGTTAAAAATAACATTCTCCTCATACTTTTGTCGGAAAAGTCAAAAAGTACCTTATATGGTAACCGAAGGAAAGATTCCATTCATACAATGTGGTAAAAAGTAAATAAAGGGTAAAAATGACTTTAAACATCCATGGAAGAATGGTAAACATTTTATGAAATCATTTTTAGAAAACATGGTCATGGATGATAAACGTAACCTGAGTAAATACTTACGTATAAACAATCTCGGATAAAAATGAGATTGAAAATTTATCCCTTACCTTAGGTCCGATACGCTTCATATGTATCTGAACCTCCTGTATAATGATTTAAATAATGTCATTGAATTATTACAGAATCATATTAATTGTTATGATATCATATATGTTTCACTTATGAATTTATATTACCCGTTCTTTTGTAAATTCCATGTTAAAGCAGCGTTTTAGGTAAAATAATTTCATTTATCGTATGTGTTTCGACTATGTTGTTCTTGATATTATTAATTATATCATTATTTAAATAATTTCAGAATGTAAAACATGATTTATATATATTCATCATATACATATATATATTATAGGTTGATAAAATGAATGAAATACACCGTTCATGGAGACGGTAGGCCGTACGTACGCATGAACGCTGTTTTCGTTTCCTTATTGAGTTGAATGGAATTAATTAGATTACATACATATATATACACATAAATACAGTATCATTATTATTTCATATATTTCAGTATTACTTATTATATATACTTTATAATCATTCATGAATGGTTAACATGGAGAATGAATCTCATCGCGTCGTGGAGACGGTAGTCCGTACGTACGCACGAGCGATGATATCATTCTCATGATCGTGGAATTGTATTGGAGTGTATGTATAATATTTCAGAATCAATATCACTTTACAATAATCATATATAGTTATTATGTACACCATTATACCCATCCAAGTAAGGTGGTGGTGGAAAATAGATTACACCACGACGTGGAGACGGTATTCTGTACGTACGCACACGCAGTGATTTCGTTTTCCGTAGGATGGATAGATGGTGAAATAGGGTTTTTTCATAATTATAATAACATATTAGTATATTATTGATACTGATTTTATTACTTCATAATGAAACAACCTACGAAGAAGACGTGGAAGAAGAAATAAAGTTGAAAGAATTGGTATCAGACATTACCTCTTCTTTGAAGCACCTCTTTGAGATCTCCTTTTAGGGCACTAAAATTGGTCTTTGAGGAAGAGCAGAACCTCTAGGATGTTTCTAGGGAAGTGTAGAACAGAATTTGTAAGGGTTTGGCCGAGCTTTAAGGCTCAATGTGGTGTGAGGAAGAGAGGGAGGAGATGCCCTTTTATAAGGGAGGAGAGGGGCACCTTTGGAATAACTAAAAATATTATTTTATTATAAAGACAAATTCGGTTTCAAATAGCTCCAAATTGATTTATTTAGAATCTAAAGTGGGGATGGGTCGAAATAATCTCATCCAATAGAATTTTGAAAAGTTTAGTTTACTATTTTAACCTTATCATTTAGTTTTAACTTTAAGTTAGATAATTTTACTTTTACCATGTCTTTTTGTGTTCATACACTATAAGGTTAATAAACATACTATAACAAGTCAAACGAATCCCAAATTGTTTATTATTAATATATATAACCTTATCTAAGTCATTTTTCCAAACCATATATTTTTAGGAATAAAATAATAATTAATAATATAATATTTAAAAAAAACTATTTTATGTCAATTTTGACACTATTTAGTAATTGATTTTTGTGAAAATCATAAAAGAATTATTAATTCGGAAAGAGTTAATTAAATCAAAACTAACATGTCATATTTACTAAGAAAATTAGTGTAATTCATAAAAAGTCTGAAATTACATTTATTTGGGTATTTATAACATCAATTATGTCAATATTTCATTAATAAGATAATTACTACATCATCTTTGTGTCATAAATAAATTAACTTATTTAAAGTCTAAAAATTACAAATAAAATACAATTATGTAGGAAAGCATTTTATCTTTATAATTAATATTTATAGTCTAATTTATCTTATGTATAACCCTATATTAAAAATGATATACTTATTAAACTTTGATTTTAACTATTTTAACCCTTCTTTAAATAAATTAATAATAAATGTCCTAATCTAATCCAAATGGGCCTAAATGGTCATATTTTATTCCTAAGGTTGTTTTTGGTCGAATTAAACTTATAAAATAGAATTAGGACATGTTTTAGGGTAATAATAATATCATTTTTACCCTTAATTACCTTATTTACTTTTAACTGTGGTAAAAAAATAAAAAGTTACTATTCACCAAAAATTATTTTCATCTCATTGAACCAAATTTTACTTACTGACATGAACCGTGTCTCTCGGATTTTTGAAATTCCACTCACAAAAGTGGTAAAAATAAGTTTTATGAAAAATTCATTTTTTTTAACTACCACTTAGTGGTTTCACTATTCATCAAAAAATGAAAGTTTCCAAAAAAATACCAAAAATTAGGCCTAAGCTATATTTGATATTATGAACTCAAAAATGATGCCTATTTTACCAAATTCAAAACATATTAGTTGCATTAATTAATTTAAAAATTAATTTCCGTCGTCAAAACAAATAGCGTGTTCTTAAGAGATAATAACTATCAAAAGATTGACACTTGTTTATGTTTGGTTTAAATGTGAAATTACATCCAATGACCAAAATTGTATTAAAATGTAAAAATATATTCTAAATATACTTTAAAACCACTCAAATTAATAATTTATCACTGTTAATTATTTCGATTAAAAAGGTTGTTTTTAATTAAAATTTAGTAATTTTCACTATTCATCAGAAAATGAAATTTATCCGAAAAGTACCAAAATTTCACCATAAGCTAAATTCGATATTCCGAATCCAAAAATGAAGTCCATTTTGAAAAATAAAATTTTAAAAATTTCAAAAAGTTGTTATTACTATTCATAACGGCTAGTTTTAATAATAATTTAATAGCATATTGTTGTTTAGTGAAACTCGTTATTGCTACTACACACGCTATTGAGGAAGGTTGTGATTGCGTGTAATGCAAGGAAAGTCAAGGATGCGTGTTGTGTAAGCTTCTTTTGGTGTAGCGTACAACACTAGACATTAATGAAATTAAAAAGAATAGTTTTCATAAAATCTCGGGGTGTTACAAAACATTTCATACGTGTTCCACAAAAACATAAATCATTTATTATAGCATAACCCGTGAAAAAAATGGGTTACTTAACCATAATTCAATCATAATACATATAAAATAAATAGATTTAATAAAAATAATTACATCATAAAAACAATAAAATCAATTTAATAAGAGGGATATAAAAATAACCTTTTTTCATCTTAGATAGAATTTTTTTTATATAACACTTGAACTTAATTCCTGAGGAAAATGTCCTTTCATTTTCAAATATATTTTCTTTTCTCAAAATTCCATGAAATTTTAAAAGAAAAAATTTTATTTGAAAATAATATTGAAATATTGTAGAGGAATATTCATGGGAATAAGGTGTCATGAAACCATAAAAATCCATTCATGCTATATAAGTTAAAAAAACATTCTCCTCGTACTTTTTCCGAAAAAGTCCAAAAGTACCTCAAATCGAATAATGACAAAATATTCCTTTCATACCAATTAACAAAAATTCACCCAAGAGTAAAATTAAATTAAATTGTTTTATAAGAATAGAAATAATTTATCGTAATTTTAAAACATGGATATAGATGATAATTATACCCTAGTAAATACTAACCTATAAACAATCTCAGATAAAAATGAGATTGAAGAATTATACCTTACCTTAGGACTGATATGATTCGTATATATCCAAACCTCATGTATAACGATTTAAAATTTTTTGTAGACTTATTATAGAATCATAGTAATTTTTATGATGTCAAATATGATCACATCATCATCTATTAGTTAGTAACATTTCATTGTCACCCATTATTTGGATATTTACTAGTTTATGTTCTTATGCAAATTTTGTCGGATAAGTTCATATTCCACTTCTTAGGTTATAGTTATATCATTTAGATAATGATATAAGTATAATATATATCATATTTATTCATTAAATTCAAGTATATAATTATTTTTAATGATTATTATGTATAATGAATCGCATCACATCGTGGAGACGACATGTCGTACATACGCACGAGCGAAAATATCATTCACTTAATGGTTAAACGGTATAGAATTGGATGGAATATTAATTATAAATAATAATTATCATGTCATATTAATTATTTAAATACATTACACTCATCATTATACCCATCCAAATTAAGTATTATTGAATAACAAATTACACCATGGCGTGAAGACGATAAGCTGTACGTACACACACATGGTGATATTGTTATTCGTAGGATGGATAAAAGGATGTATAAGGTTGTAACATAATTATATATAATATCATAATGTCTAAAATAATTTATTTATTACATTATTCTTTAAAAAACATAAGAATAAGAAGTAGAAGAAGAAAAGTGTTTTGAAAGAGGTGATGAAACAATTATCTCTTTTTCGAGTATCTTCCTTTGATTTGCACAAAAGGTCTCCCTAGGATGTCTTTGTGCCCAATTTTTGGCCTCTAGGATGATGAGAGAAAATTTATAAGAATAAATGAGTAGGTTTTTTCAGATAAAAATGGGTTTATAGGTGTCATTAAAAGTGAAGGAGAGGTTCCCTTTTATAATTGTGGTGAGGGGCACTTTTGGAAACCTCAAAAATACTAATTTATAATAAAATAAATCCCCACTTAAAAAACAAAAAAATGTACCAATTTATAAGATGAGATGATATAGGGTTTTAATATAATTAAAAAAATAAATTTTTCACAAGTTTCTAGGTCAATTTAAGCATTATCAGTTTAATTATGATTTAATTATTCGATTTAATTTTAATTGTGGTAATAACATTCTAAATATTTAATGGTCATAAATATTTACTTATATGGTGTTAATTGAACATAAATGAATATTTTATGACATTTTAGACCTTATAATTATCACTTTTTAAATTTTTAAATTTTTTTAGGATTTTTAAATATTTTAATAAAATTTTATTTTTATAAAATATCAATATTGTCAATTATGACACTATTCATTTATTTGACTTTAAATAAAATACAAACAGAAGATAAATTCAAAATAAATATTTAATACACTCCTAGAATGTTATAGTAACCCATAAAATTCATGGAGAACATTAATTAGTTCATATGATATTTCTTTTAATATTTTTCAAACCCTTTATTTGATATTTCTATTAACAAAATAATTTTGATGTCACTATTGTGTCATCATTAATGATAACAATTTAAAATCTAAAAATTATAAATAAATTTATATGATTTAGGTAATTTTATTTATATTTATAGTGACTATGTATAGTCAATATTATCTCCTATTTATTCATATATTAAAATTAATACACTTATATAAAATGAGATTGTGACATTTTGTCACATTTATTAGTTTTTATTATATTCATGTCATATTCAAGTGTAAGTGTCCATTAAGTGGTTTCATTTTGAAAAATAGATGATACGGGTTGAATTTAGTCATAATATAGTATTTTTATATATTTTATGATAATTTTATAATATTATTTCTACATTTAATTACCCGATTTACCATCAACGATGGTAATAAAAATAATTATCAAAGTTAGGATTCATAATGCCCAAAAAAAGTATCCTATTAACATAACATGGACCTACTGTTTGAAAATATGGAGTTAATTTTTTAAAAATTCAAAACACCATAGTTTTAATAATTTATTTAAAATTAATCTAGTTGAGAAAACGGGTTTTAAAAGATAAAATATTACAAAAGATTGAAATGTTTTTATATCTGAAACTAATGTCAAATTAACTATAACGACCAAAATTATATTAAATGGTAAAAATATCTTCTATTTATTCTTTGAAACCATTAAATAATATAATTTAACCATATAAATTATTTCAATTAAAAATAGTTATTTTCAATTAAAATTAAGCGTATTTTTACTATTCATCAAAACATTAAAGTTATCAGAAAAATATAACAAATTCATCCAAAGTAAATTCATATATCCCACTTCAAAATAACATGTTTATTTTTTTATATAGAAAATAATAATGTGTAAAAATATTTATTTAAAAGGCATTTTGTGTTCAAAGGTATAAAAGTAACCATTTAAAAAAATTGGTTTATATAGATCAAATAGGTTTTTATTCATACTGTATGACTAAAATATCCATTCTATAAATATAAAAAATATTTTATTAAGTATATAACACATATATATCTCATTAAATTCATTTCCAAAAGTAATTCACTCAAAAATATAAATATCTAGTTGATTTATATTTTTCATAAATAATTGATAGCCAATGAATTCACAATACATTTACATAAGTTTTTTATAATTATTATGGTTAAACTAAAGTCAAGTCTATAAGAATAATTTTATAATAAGGGGTTTTTTAGTTCGTTTAAACTTAAAATTGTATATAAATAAATCTACTAAAGAATAAAAATTATTTAAAGAAAATAATTCATAAAAACATCTGGGTGTTACATTATACCCCCCTTAAATTAAATTTCACCCTTGAAATTCATCAAATAGAAACAAACAGATGAGGATATGTCTCCCTCATAATATCCTCAAGTTACCATGTAGATTCTTCAAATTTTTGGTTCCTCCATAAAACTTTGACCAAGTGAGTGGTCTTGTTTTGTATAACTTTTTCACTACGATCTGGAATCTCTATCAATTTTTCTTCATAAAAATGATCTTGATCCAACAATATGACTTATTAGCATAGTGCATGTGAATGATTGGGTATTTAATTTATCCGGATAGATATATAGAGAACATCATGTACACAAGAGAGATTTTGTGGAAGTTCTAATTGGAAAGACACCGTCCCAACATTATCCATAATCTCAAAATGACCGATACACCTAGAGATCAACTTTACCTTCTTTCCAATTCCCATTACTCTCTTCTTGGGAGATATTCATAGGAACACCTTATCACCCACTTCAAACTCTAGGTCATTTTTTTGGTTTTCATCATAACATTTTTGTGGACTTTGAGTTGCTCTTATGTGTTGTTGAATAGATCTAAAATTTTCTGCCACTTCATCAACAAGATCAAGTCCTAACTACCTTATTTCCCCAACTTCATCCCAACAAGTTGGAGTTTTTGACTTCTTTCTATAGGGGGATTCATAAAGAGACATATGAATACTAGATTGAAATCTATTTTTGTAATAAAATTCTATCAAAGGTAGGTATTGATACCAACCACCTTTGAAATCCAAAGAGAAATCTCTCAATATGTCTTCAAGATTTTAATTTTACTCTCAGTCTGACTATCTATTTGAGGATGATAAATAGTGCTAAAACATAACTCTGTATCCAGAGCATGATTAAGACCTTTCCAAAACATTTAGGTATATCTATGATCCCAATCAGATATAATGGAATGTGGTACTCTAGAAAATATTACCACTTCCTTTACTTATATCCTAGCAAGCTGATCAAGAGAGAAATCCTCTCTAATAAAAATGAAGTGTGTCAAATTATTAACGTGATCAACTATAACCCAAATAAAATTATGGTATTTAGATGTTTTGGGAAGTCCAAAAATAATGTCTATAATGATGTTTTCATATTTACATTCTGGTATGGGTAATGGCTATAACATCCCCTTAAAATTCTTTATATCAGTCGTAACTTTCTGAAAAACCAAGCATCGAGAGACATATTCAGCAACATCTCTTTTCATGCCCTCCCACCAGAAATACACTTTTAGGCCCCTATACATATTTTTTATTCTATGATGAATAGATAATGAAAAACTATGCACCTCATCCATCATATCCTTCGTTAATTCTAGTATTGGAGGAATACAAAACCTTTTCTTGATTCTTATTATTTCATCACAATCAAGATTTAATTCTGGAACGTTTCTCACCTTATTTTTTAGATCTACATCTTTGTTATGTGCCTCCTTAATCTTCACTTATATAGATGGTTGAAAATTCATTTGAGTAAGATAATATTTCCCCCTTTCTTTAAAATTTCAAGATACATCCTTTTGAAATCCATAAATATTGTATCTTTTGTGATCCTCATCATGGATAGGCTCATATGGTCTTGTCGAATCAAAGAATCTACCACCTTTTTGGCTTTCCCAGGGTGGTAATGTATTTAGAAGTTATAATATTTAATCAACTCCAACCATCTTCTTTGGTGCATATTCATCTCCTTTTGTGTCAAAATATACATTAAACTATTATATTCAGTATAAAAATCACACCTTTCACCATAAATATAATGCCTCCATATCTTTAATGGAAATATTACTGTAGTTAACTCCAAATCATGATTTGGGTAATTTTTCTCACGGATTTTCAACTACCATGAGGCATAAGCTATCACAATATCATTTTGCATGAGAATACATCCCAACCCCTTCTTGGATGCATCACTGTAGATCACAAGCCTTTCTCCACTACAAGGTAGTGTGAGCACTCGTGCACTGACAAACCTTATTTTTAGCTCTTTGAAATTATCTTCACATTCCTCTATCAAAACCAACTTAATTCCTTTCCAAGTCAACTTGGTGAGCGGATTAGATAATTGTGATATTTTTTTCACAAAATTTTGATAATATGCTACTAAACCAAGAAAACTTTGGATCTTAGTTTCTATTTTTGGTATCAATGATCTTTCAGTAACCTCTGTTTTTGCGGGATACACAAATATCCCCTCTCTAACCTCTATTTTTTCTGGATCCACATATATCCCCTCTCTTGAGATTATGTGACCAAAAAATGAAACTTTCTAAAACAAAAATACACACTTGGTAAATTTGGAATAAATCTTCTCCTTTCTCAGGGTCTTCAATACAATTCTCAAATGATCTTCTTGTTATTCCTTGCTATTTAAATAAAAAAGAATATTGCCTATAAAGAATACCACAAACTGATAAAAATAGTATCTAAAGGCTCTATTCATTAGATGTAGGAATATAGTAGGAACATTAGTAATACCAAAAGACATCCCTATAAATTCACTGTATCCATACCTTGTACGGAATGTCGTCTCTATTATATCCTTCGATTTGACCCTTAATTGATGATATCCTGAATTAAGATCAATCTTTGGAAAGTTTTGAGCTCCATATAGTTGTTCAAGTAAGTAATCAATGGAGGGAAGATGATATTTATTCTTGATAGTGATCTTGTTATGTTCTCGATAACCAATATAGAGTCACGTTGATCCAAATTTATTCTTAATAAATAGGAAACTTTATCCCCAAGGTGATGAACTAGGGAATATGAATCCATTATCAAGATTCACTTAGACTTGCTTCTTCAATTCCTATAACTTAATTAAGGCCATTCAATATGGTGTCATTGAAATAGACAAAGCTCCTGGTATGAGTTCTATTGAAAACTCAACTTCATGATTTGGTGGAAGACTTATAAATTCCTATGTAAAAACATCAACAAACTCCCATTTAATGGGTGTATTATTAATTATGAGTTTCCCCCATCCATTTGAGATAAATAACCTTCATTTATAAGAATCAATACCCATAATATGAAATAAATTTCATCTGTAATGTTATATTCAACCTTGCATCGATAGACGATCATAGATTGATCTAGAATATGAAATCTGAATTCAGTTCCTTAGAAATTTCTATGATATATAGATAAAGCCAATCCAGGCTAAGAATCACATCAAACTACTTTGTAGTAAGGATCACAAGATTTGCAGGAAGTACATTCCCACAAATGTCAACCAGAGAAGAATTATAAACTTTTGAAATGACTATTGTTCCATTAAGAGTTGTCACACCTAAATCAATATCTAATTTTTGAGGTAATACAACGATACAATTAGAAAATTATTTAGAAATAACAAAGTGTGTGGGTCCAGAATCGAAGAAATCATTTGTCACTTTAGAGTGGATGATAGGTGTACCTTTCACCACATAATTTTCATACTCCATGTCATCGATAGAGATTTCATGTGACTTTCCTTTGTATTTATCATTAATAGTTTGTTGACGTCGATCATCATCAATAACCCATGGATCATGGAATTGATTAAAATAATTTCCAATTTCCTTTTACTTATAGCATTGAAGTGTAGGAGGTTCATTATATGTACAATTTTATTTTTTCACATCATTAGACATATTTTTTCCATTACTTTGGCACTCAACTACTCGATGACCATCTTTTCTACACTTAAAACATTTACTAGTCCATTTAAGACAATTCCCTTTATGTTTTTTCCACACTTTGAGCATAAGGGAAAACTCATCTTCTTTTCAGTGTGGTCTTTATACTTTCCTTTGAATTCCATTTTTATCTTCTTATAAATGAATGATGGGTTACTCCAATATTCATCTCATCCTTGGGAGAAAATTGAACAATTTATTCATAGCTATTGATGTCCCTTATGGATAATACTCCTCAAAGACATAGTTTTAAGCCACTAAAGAATCGATCAATTTTACTATCAGGTTAGATAATAATTCCAGAAGAGTTCCTTGAAAGTCTTGTAAAATTTTCTCCATATGTATCAACAGATTCATCATCCTTTTTCATAAGTACAAGGAAATCCTTCTCCATATTTGTTAAAATAATACATGGAAAGTAATTATTTTAAAATAAGTTCTTGAACTTGTCCCATTACATGGACTCAATTTCAACTCTTTTCCTCACAATCTTGATGAGATTCCACCATTTATATGCTTCACCTTCCAAAATATATACTTATAAGATGAATTTATTTTTTTCAGAACATTGTAGAACTGAAAATATCTTTTCAACGGTACTTATCAATTGTTTAGACACTAATGGATCTGAAGACCCACTGAATGAGGGTGGACACAACCTCATGAAGGATTCAATAGAATTTTTCTCCCTACTTTTTCATATAGAAGTATTAAATGATTCATATATTGAGAAAATTTTGTGAGAGTGGCTAAAAGATTTTTCATTCCATCTCCCCTGACATTTATTTTCTCAGTGGGACAATCATTGCATTGCCCGTCACATTTAGCATTAACGTGGTTCCTTCAGTTTCTGGCCATTGACTAAAATCAATAAGCATAGTGTGACCAACACTAATCATAATTGGAAAACTGCATAATTCAATAAGAAAATTACAATTTAAGACACTTTATGTTTTATCCTAGGTTATTCATGAACATCTTTAAAACACTAGGATACGATTGTAACCTATACTTAGACATATCCTTTAGATTTTTACTATGGTGGTCTCATCCCTATTTCCAAAAGGTTAAATATACCATTACTATGATACCAACTATAATGGACTATACTTTAAATATAGATTTTATTTCAACAATGAAAAATATTTATTACATAAAATAAAAAAACCATGCCAGGAATATATAGGGTTAGTGTCTTTAGAAATTAGGAAATATAAAAAACTAGTTCATAAAACATCCACATTATCTCTTACTTATTTATTCATAAATAGAATCCTTTTTGATATATATTACTTAATACGATTATTCATGACTTGGGGAAAAGAAACATTTGAAAGGGTGAGATCAAATTCTTAGTAAGGGTAAATAAGGGAAATTTCAATCATATCATAATCATAAGAACATAACATTTTAAAATCTTATCCTGCATATAGAAGATCATAATATCATCTAAGGGATAATTCATATAAGTGAAATGTAATCCCAATATTCGTAACAAAATAAATGAAATTTCATGGCATACAAACATAGGTATAGAAAATCATTTCATATTAGTCAAGGCTCTTTGCTAAGACCATCATACTAGACAAAGTCTATTACAGAACTGAGTTCACTCCTCGTTCAAGCCTTCTATTACTGAGCTATATTTACTTGTCATTCCAGTCATGTATATCTCATGAGATATAATTCTTAACCCAATGTATAATAGGGATATATATGTCCCACCCATCTCATAAGTAAATCATTCTGAATGTGTCACAAAAACATAAATCATTTATCATAACATAACCCATGAAATAAAATGGGTTTCTTAAACATCATTCCATCATAATCCATATAAAATAAATGAATTTCATAAAAATAATTCCATAATAAAAAAAATCAAATAAATTTAATAATATGGATAAAATCATAACCCTATGTCATATTAGATGAAAACAAATTTTGATAAAACACTTGAACTTAATTCCTGAGGAAAATATCAATTTTTTTCAAAAAAAGTTTTCTTTATCAAAATGCCACACAATTTTAAAAAAAATAGTTAAAAATAATATTGAAATAGTTTAGAGTAATATTCCTGGAAGTAAGGTGTCATGAAACCCTAAAAATCCATTCATGCCATATAAGTTAAAAAAAATATTCCCCTTTTACATTTTCTAGAAAAGTCAAAAAGTACCTCAAATCAAATAACCACAAAAGATTCCTTTCATGATGTTTAATAAAAATTCAAAAAAGAGTAAAATTAACTTTATTTTTTTTATAAGAATAGAAATAATAATACATAATTCGGAAAAATGGATGTGGATGATAAATATAAACTAGTAAATACTTATGAATAAACAATCTCAGATAAAAATGAGATTGAAAAATTATCCCATAATTTAGTTCTGATATGCATCATATGTATCCAATCCTCTTATATAATGATTTAATAAATGTTACTGAGTTCTTCCAGAATCATATTCATTATTATGATATCATACATGATCATATTATAATCTGTTTGTTAGTAACATTTCATTGTCACCCATTATTTGGATATTAACTACTTTATGTTCTTATGTATGTTTTGTTAGTTAAGTTCATTTTACACTTCTTAGGATATAGTTATATCATTTAAATAATAATATTAGTATAATATATATGATATTTATTCATTAAATTAATTTATATAATCATGGTTTAATGAAGATCATATAGAATGAATCACATCGCATCACGGAGAGGGTATGCCATATGTACGCACACGTGACGATATCATTCACTTAATGGTTAAATGGTATAGAATTTTATGGTAAATTAATTATACAGAATAATTATCATGTTATATTAATAATTTAAATCCATTATACTCATCATTATACCCATTCAAATTATGTATTTTTGAATAAAAAATTACACCACGACGTGGAGGCGGTAAACCAAACACACACACACACAAACTGTGATACTATTATTAATTGGATGGATAAAAGGAGGTATAAGATTGTTCCATAATTATAATAACATCTAATCTTGTATAAGATACAAGATTTATTACTTTTTTATTGAAACAACATAAGAAGAAGAAGAATAAGAAGAAGAAAAGAGTTTTGAAAGAGGTGAAAAAACAATTACCTCTTTTTCGACTATCTCCTTTTGATTTCCATAAAAGGTCTCCCTAGGATGAATTTATGCCCACTGTGTGGCCTCTTTGATGAAGTGAGTAAAGTTTTTAGACAAAATTAGAAGGTATTAGCCGAGAAAATGGATTCATAGGTTTGATTTAAAGAGAAGGAGAGTTACCCTTTTATAATTGATGTGGGGGGTACTTTTGGAAACCACAAAAATATTAATTTATAATAAAATAAAACACCACATAAAAAACTCCAAAATGTACCAATTTATTAGATGATATGAAATAGGTTTGTAATATGATAAACCAATAAATTTTATACAAGTGTTTATATCAATTTAACATTATCATTTTAATCAAAACATAGTTATTATATTTAATTTTAATTATGGTAATATAATTATATATATTTAATGGTTATAAATATTTACTTATATGGTGTTAATTGACAATAAATGAATATTTTATGAAATTTTAGACCTTATAATTATCACTCTATTAATTTTAAATATTTTTATTATTTTTAAATAATTTAATAAGTTGTTATTTTTATAAAATATCAATAGTTTCAATTTTGACTCTATTAATTTATTTGACTTTAAATAAAATCCACATAGAAGATAAGTTTGAAAAAAATATTTAGTAAACTAATAACATGACATATTCACCTATAAAATTCTTGGAAAATTTTCATTAAGTCATATGATATTTCATGTAATATTTTTAAAACCATTAATTTAAAATTTCTATTAATAAAATAATTACTACATCACTATTACATTGACGATGTTCCCTTTGTAGAAAATATGGAGGTATTCATACTGGTCCCTCCCCTATCAGTAGAGGAGAGACCTATGGCATCATTCAAGGGAGCCGGTCATTCATTTCACCCATTTTCTAACCATGATTTTCTTCCTTCTTTCCCAAAATCCTCCTTATTCCCTAAACTCCCAAATCTAGTTGATGGGTTCCCGAATATTTAGTTGTCGAAATAAAAGTAAATAGAAACCTCAGATCTTCTTAAAATCACCTTGGTGGCTCAGTTTAATTAGAGGAGTCCTTCGGTAGATTCATTCAACTAGTTCATCTTCGACTCATGGAACTTGCAGGAGAGGGAGATGGTGGGTTTACTGGAAAACACCACATTATGATTTGGTTCTATTCAGAGAAAGATCTCATCAATACATGGTTTAGTACCCCCCCACCTTCAATGTATATCAATTCTTCTTATTTGTTTGGTCATTTGACTTCCATATGAAGTGTGATTCTCCTACTACTATAGTCTATGTGAGTTTTCCAAATTTACCTTTTCCATTTCAAAATCCTTCTTTCATTAGGATGATTGGAAATATCATGGGTAGATTTCTCTGTTCTGATAGTCAAACGAAATCAACATGTCATCCCATCAACCTATGGGTTTGTGATTAAATGAACATTTCAAGGATTCCTTTTGAGTATATTTGGGCTACAGTTGTTGAGGAATATCGGTGGAAAGAGTAGTTTGTTTATGAGTCTTTGTTGGACATCTATTATATCAGCATTTTTTTGGGTCATTCTATAGATAACTGTCGACGAGGAGATCTTGTTCCTGTTAGGAAAGTGGGTAGAGTCATTGGTATTGCTTCAGAGGCCCGTGATGTTGCTGGCTCGCATAAACAGATGGCTAGGGTTTCAGAAGGCAGTGGCAGGGGTGTCAACACCAACAACTTGAATCGGGTGGATGTGCCTCAGTCATCATTGCCTTTGGTGGTGAAGTGTTCTAACTATCCCCCGGTGATGCCCAATTGGTTTTTGGAGGCTAATCATGGTACAAGTTTGGGGGAATAATTTATTGAAAACAATGGTTAATCTGAAGGGCTCGAAGATATTTACTAGGCTGAAGTAGGTTCTTTCATGTCCTTCTTGTGGTATGGAGCGAAATCCTTTTGAGGGTTTAAGAGTGGGGGCTAGTTTGGTTTAGTATGAGGCTGTTTGTGAGGCAAGGACTTCGGGTGGGGTTTCAGCTACTATGGAACAGAAGGAAATTGGAGAGGTGGAGGTGGCAGTTGATTCTTTTTTGTAGGTGTTGAGGTTGGGTAAGGATGTCTCAGGTAAGGCAAGGAATGATCCAGACAGTCACGTTAGAGGTGGGAAGCCTGGGGGTGGTATTTCAATAACCCCCAATCCAATTAAGTTGAGAAATAGTTTTGAAGGTCTTGTAGATAGTGGTTCATGTTTTAAGATTAGTTTTTCGATCGATGTAGATGGGGAACACAAGTTGGAAAAAAATGGAACTGATCCTACTCTCTTGTTTGTTGAATATGCAAGTCCGAGGAGTAATAAAAGTAATAGGAAGAGGAAAAGTATGAAATATTACTCCTTGTTACCGCCTATTTTGGATACTCGATCCATAAAAAACCTACATTACATGAAAACAGAATTAAAGGTAATGGATAATTAAACTCTGGAATTATTGAAATTCTCTAAAGAAGAGGTGGTTGACTAGGTGTTGTTGTTGAATGTGTCTGATGAGGATGCAACCAAAATGATGGGGAGGTCTTTAAAGGTGTCACACAATGAGGAAAAATACTCATGGGTTGATAAACATGACCTAATTCTTTTTGAGGATTCAATAAAGGAAAGATTTTCCTTGATAAGTACATAGAGACCAGGGACTAACTATATTCTGAACTGGAAAATCTTATGTCAACTATCCCAAGCATCTAGGTAACCTCTATCTCTTGGAAATTGTTTAGTAAATTGGTATCCGATAATCTAAAATTATATTTCAATGATTCCACTTAAATGGGTGGAATTTGTTGAGTGATTGGGAAGCATGTTTGTTCGGGTTGTGTCAGCTTTTGGATAGGATTTTGTTTGTTTTTTAAGGTAGTTGGTGGTGTTCCACCAGCATTCTAGAGGGGCCTGCACCAGATGGGGACCACAACTTTAACCTTCACCAGTTCAAGACATCTGGAATTGTTTTATTTAGAGGGTATAGATATGCCATTAGTACTGGGCCCGTCAATTCATGCACAAGATATCTTGTTGAGTTTTCATAATATGGTGAGTGTTTTCATATTTTTTTATTGGTTGGGGAGGGGCAGTCCCATTAGTTTGGTTCAGGTTTTATGGGTCCAAGAGTTTGTAATTCGGATCTGAGTTTTCTCACTTTAACTTAAAAGTGTTTTGATTATAATAAATAAATTAATTTTAAATTATTTACTATATATATTAAATATTATCTCATATTTATCCATATATTAAAATTAATATACTTATATAAAATGATATTGTAACATTTTGTCACATTCATTAGTTTTTATTATATTCATGTCATATTCATAGGTAAGTGGCCCTTATGTGATTCTATTTCGAAAAATAGATTATATGAGTCGAATTTAGTCATCCAATATTATTTTTATAGATGTTAAAGTAATTTTATATAATTTTTCTTACCTTTAATTTCCAGATTTACCTTCACCCATGGTAATAAAAATAATTACCAAAGTTACTATTAATAATATCTAAAAATGAAAGTAGCGTATTAAAATAATTTGGACCTGATTTTTTGAAATATTATGTCCATTTTTGAACATTCAAAACAAAAAAGTTCTATTTATTAATTTAAAATTAATCTTGTTAAGAAAACATGTTTTAAAAGTTAAAATTTTGCAAAAGATTGCAATGTTTTTATATCTGAATTTAAGGTCAAATTATTTACAATGACCTTAATTATATTAAATGGTAAAAATATATTTTTTTATACTTTGAAACCATTCAATAATATAATTTAACAATATAAATAATTTCAATGAAAATTTTATTTTCAATTAAAATTTAGCGTATTTTTACTATTCATCAAAACATGAAAGCTAATAGAAAAAGATCATAAATTCATCCAAAGTAAATTTTTATATCCCAATTCAAAATAAAATGTTTATGTTGTTATATAAAATTATTAATGTGTAAAAATATTAATTTAAATGGGGTTATCCATTCAAAGGTTTAAAAACAACTATAAAAAATTGGTTTGTATACATCAAATAGGGTTTTATTCACACCGAATGACAAAAATATCCATTAGATGAATATAAAAAATATTTTATTAAGTATATAAAACATATATATCTCATTATTTTCATTACCAAAAGTAATTCAATCAAAAAAAAAATCTAATTGATTTTTATTTTTCATAAAATATTTATTGCTAATGAATTCACAATGCATTTTCATAAGTTAGTTATAATTATTCCCACTAACCCAACAAGTAGGATATAACATAGATTTTTAACAAGGGCATCTCAATGTTTGTTTAAACCCACTATTGTGTGAAAATAAATCTACTAAATAATAAAAAATATTTAAAGAAAACATTTCATAAAACATTCGGGTGTTATAATGATTGAATATTAAATTCACTTTTACTAAGCTTGTGTAGTTTTCACCTGAGATTATATTGAATGGGAAGATAATTAATCAAAGGTTTGAGATGGGAATTTTATCTTATATTCATTATCAATTTTTCTTTCTAAGGATCTCATATTATGATGATGAGCTGGATAGATCATTGATGTTTAATCTTGACCTGTCTGGTAAGTCATGGTTGCTAGGAGTTCCCTTTTCTCCCTGTGGCAGTTCTGTGAGTTCCTTTAATGGAAAGAGGAAGCGTGATGATTCTTATGGTGGGTATCAATGGTAAGTTTATTCTATACCTCTTGTAATTCCGGTAATAGGTCCTTTGATTTTATACCAATGTGCTAATATTGGGCACTTGAAATGAGTTTTCACTAAGGAATCCATGTTGTGTGGTTCCAAAAAACACTTAGGTAACTTGCATAAGTTTTTTCATGTCTATTATACTCCACATAGTGGAATGAGATAATATTCACCAAAATTTACTATGTTTTAATTATATTCTTCATGAACTAAGGGGCTCAAACCATAGGATTCTGGAATGAAGATTCAATATGTAGTGGAAGAGTCTATGGAGGAATCATATACGAGTCCAGTGATTGTGAGAGGTACAATCACTATTACTTCATCTTTTGTGAATTATTTATTTGATACTTTTTCATCACTTTTTTTTATATAAATGCATATTGTGAATATGAAAAATCAACCTATGGATCTTTTGTCTTATGTGATGGATATTACTACACCCCACTGAATGAAGAGAGAGTAGGGTCTCAGTTGTCCTGGTTGTGTTTTCTCTTTATGATATGTTGATATTACATGGGATTTTATAGTTCTCAACATGAAACCAATTGAAATAACTTTTTTTATAGATTGGACCATTTTTAATATATCCCAAATTGATTATTGTCTTTAATAGGTCTCCTTTACCACACTCCATGGGGTGTGCCATATCATTCGGATCCATCTTATGTCCTAAGTTGGAGTGATCTTGGCATTGAGCCTAGTTTATCGGTGATTGGGAATTCGGTCAGGATAGTTGATTATGAAACCAAGGAACTTCATGGGAAAATTATACCTTTGGTTTGTATGATATGTAAGTTTGGTTCTAATAATCATGATACCTGGGGGAAAGAGGCACTCATGAGAGAGCAGTGACCTCATCTTTTTGACATGGATACTTTTGGATAAGCCTTATAGGGATAGAGAGTTTCCATGGTGGGGAGGTTATGAAATCATGTTATTTTCTTAGGTACTCTTCAACCCTATTTTTGATCATTCTTGGGTTGGGACTCAATTAAGGGTTCTTTGGGTCAATATTTGTAAATTTTCATAGGTTTTTGGGCAGTGCATGGTTGGCATAAAAGTTTTCTAATCCATGAACCCACCCAAGGAAAACTGTGCCAACCCAAATAGTGATGTTTTGCATAGATTACACATGGTTTGAAAAACCGTGCACCCACCTAGAAAAAACCACACTCCTCATTATAGGGGAACATCATTAGGGAAGACAGTTTGAAAAACTGTGCACACATACCTAGCTAACTGTGTGAGTAGTGACTTTAATTTCATAAAATTCAATTAAGAATTACCTAACCCCCATATGAACACCTGATCAACCCCAACTCATTATTGAATGAATTCCTAGATCCTTATAGCTCCTAAAGAACCCATTTTTTCTCCTCTAAACCCATTATGAGGTGGATCAAATCATGGAGAACATCACCCAATTATTCTATGGTAAGATATCACCTCCCATTGTTTCTATGAATCTATATTTATCTCCCCACCATAGGGTTTGGAATATTATCTAGTTTTTGATGGGTCTAAACTCATTTTTTTGGATCTTTAATCAAGGTTTGATTTCATGATCTTCTTTGTTGATGTTCTTTATAAGCAATTCTCATTGTGGGCATTATGATACATGATCTGCGTGTTAAGGTAGTTGGTTCCATCTAAGATTTGACAATTTGATAACACTTGCATTGATTGATAATTTAAATTTATATTAATTAAATTATAAAAATCAAATTTTATAAATATTTGAATATAATTTATTCGGTATGAAAAATTTGGTTAACCCCCAATTAAAATGGAAATTGGAAATTGGGGTGTGATTTGATTTACATGGAATCTTGGAAAATTGATTTGTGAATTAATTTTGAAATAAATGGATTAATATATTTGATAGGATCCTACAAATAGTTTTATCTTGAAAATGAATTAATTTATTAAAAACCCATGTTTTTTTTTAAATGGAATTTAAATTTTTGAAACTGTAAATGGGATAATTATAGTTTAAACTATATTGAAAAGATTTTCCCATGATTTATTAATTTACTATGAACATGTGGGAATAGGTAGTTAGTGAGTTATTTGGGACAAAACAAATTGGATGGTAATTTCCTAGAAATATATTTACACATTATAACTCTAAAACAAATCTAGTTTGGTATATCCTATCACAAGTGGGTTGATGATGAGTCCTCTTTATAAAGTTCGAAGGGTCATGTGTGCACATTATCGTGATCACATATTTGAATGTGTGAGGATCCTATAACATGGAACTATCAAACCTTAGGGTAAATTTCTATGTTTCTTGATACCTTTATTATGATATATATGTGCTAATGTTTATCGAACTATTTTATTCATTCCTTGTGAATTATATAAACTACTTAATATAAAATATTTGTTGATCCATTATTTGAAATATTTCCACCAATTTAAATGAAAAGAATGTTTTGTTTCAAATATTAAATTTTACTTCCATGATAATTTTATTGGAAATTTTTAAATCATTATTTAGTTTAATTCTAATAAAATATAATTGTAGATCACATGGGGATACCCTACTTTGATTTTATCTCACACCCTATATTTTAATTAGAGTGTTTCTAGATTTACTCCTACCAGGTTTGAGTAAGGGGATGGGGACACTTGGAGGTGGTAGTTTTTGTTGATATTCTGATATTGGAATGCTATGTCTTTTTGGGACTTGGGTTTTTCATATTATCTTTTTGGTACTCTTATGATATACTATTTGGGTTTTTTATATCTATTTTACTTTTTTTATTGTTCTACCAATGAAGTTTTCTTTTGACCATATTAACTTATATCTATGTCTCTTATTGTTTATTTGAAAAAACAATTACCAATTTTATCTTGTGTGATGCTAGGTTCTAGTCGCTAACCCACGGGGATCAGGAACTCCCTTTGTGATATTTTAGTTTTGACTCAGGAATGAAAAAACCAAATTCTCTAAGTTAGTTTGTGACACATACCAACATGACTAGGGTGCATAAGAAAAAGAGTGGGGAAGTTGGTTCCCCATTATGGGCCCAACAAAGTATGAATAATACCCAAAACATTCCATATATAATAAATAAAAATATCAAGGCTTATGGTTAAATTCCTATTCAACAAAAAATTTGGTTATTATGCACTATTTTATTAGGATAATACTTCAAATGAAACATTATAAAGAGATCCCCTCTTAATGGTTGAAAACTAGAGATGGAGAAGTTGAATCCACACATTAATAAAAATATATATGAAAATGGATTTTAAAAACATTAAAATATATTTGATACAATAAATGTTAATGGTGACATGAATGGTACTTTCTCATATCATAATGTATCCAAAGTTGTTTAGAAAAGAATACAACAAAAGTTGGCTAAGAAATAAAAAGCAGTCATGGGAAGAATGTAGAATAATGTTGTAAAAAAATGTTATTCTAGGAAGAAAATTGAGAAGATCATGGATTCTAAATCCAAGAATTCTAAGTAAAGTATATCATTAAAAAAGACTAATAAGAAGGGTGACACTGATAATAATCCATGTGGAAAAATAAATCTTACCACCAATATTCTTAATGATATATTAATAATGTAAGAAAATGATTTGGAGAGAATGAAGAAAGTGGATGATTCACAAGACAAGTCTAGTGCAATAAGAAAATAAAATTTTCTACGTGATGAAATAAATATATGATAGGTTGGTAAAGAAAGACAACTCTTGTTAAATAAGCTATATGTGAGAGATTTTATAAAGATAGACATTATGTAAATGGTTGTTTAAATATTCTTATAGAATAAGAAGCAATTCTTTATAGGAGTAAGAATATACCATCCATGAATCTTGTGAAGAATAAATATTATCCAAACAAAGTAAAATAGAATGTGAAGAGATCCATACTCAACGTAAATTTAGATATACAAGCATGAATAATGGATGAAATGAAGTAAATTGGTTGGGAAAACTATCTCAAACTTTCTATTCACATTGAGAATCATGTAAGGATCCAACTTATCTACATAATATTTTCATATTTTATTTGTTCTTATAGTATAATGAATTGAAGGTGAAGCAAGTTATCAAGGGTAGAACTTGAGAAACAGTGAGTGTTGTCAATTCTTACCAGCAAATATGAAGATTTCATAATCCTTGAATGACTCTTAAATTGGTATTTAAATAAAAATATGATAGAGGATCATATTTTATGAATTTCAAGAATGTGATGTCATATAATAAATATCAAGGACAAATAAGATACCATTTTTTGTTTGATCTTATATTTGGTATCATGATGAACATGTATCAATAAAGACCATACATGGTGAATTTATGAATGTTTTCAAATCTTGACAGTCACATGTTAAAGATCCATTTTATTATATTATCTAAATTAAAACTTCTTAAAATCCATTATTAAAGATATTCACCATTATAAATATGTTTTAATGTTTTTACCTTTAGAGGGATAAAAATAATGAACCAAAAGTTTCTTTTATAATTGTTATTGCTATTGGTATGAAATGTTCCTAATGATCATTTTAATGGAAAATGTATTTTTTTATATCTCATACTTTGATAATAAAAAATAACAAAAATTGGGGGTAATTGAATTAAATAATGAAATAAGAAAAATTTATGTAAGTTCTCTAAGGCTACTTATCCTTCTTACTACACATAAATGTTTGGATTAGTTAGTTGAAGTGAGTGCATGAGTTTCAAGTTGGCTATTCTTACAAAACTTTCAAATCCACTTTAGTATCTTCATCTGTAGTGACCCCAACCCCAGAATCCATAAGCTAGTGCCTACTACCATTACATTAACATAAGATACAAGGAAATTAATCCTGAAGGACCGATAAATTTAGTAATCTTGATAAAGTAGATACATACACGAGTCTTACATTACGTTTGAATACTTAAATTTTAACATATTTTTTTATTTTGATAATAAATTTATTCTATATAGTGTATCCTTGTATATTATTCATAGTAAAATTAATCGAATCATTGGGAAAAGAAACAGAATAATGGCAATCACAAATGCATAGTAATGGTTATTTATAATAAAAACATTAATTAATTAATGAGAATAGTCAATATAAAAAGGTAAATAACAGAACACACATTCCGTGTAATCAATAAACTATGAAAGAAGTGCATAAATACTATGTAATGGTAAATAACATAAACACATTCCATTAAAATAACCTGTATAACATGAAAAGATAAGGAAAAATCAATATAATAAGGTAAATAACTAAAAACACATTCCATTTAATCAATAAATTTTGAATGAAATGCATCCATATATTTTGTCGTAGTGAAGCTATAATGGATAATAATAACTAAATTTTAAATATAATAAATTTTTAAATATTAGACATCATATTTTCTTGGTCTATGAAGCCTTTACCATTAACACATCACATTAGATGGTTTAAGACATACTATTATCCAGACCTTTCACAAGAAAGTTTAGAACATGCTTTTCTACAAATGTGAATGGTTTATTTCCAATTTATTTTATATAATGAGACTACTGATGCATCAAGTGGATTATATTAAATAGTACCCATACCATGCCAGACCTATGAAAAGCATTCCTAATATATCAAATAATCAATTTAATTCATAAATAATGTTCCTCATCAAACATCTGTATAGAATAAAGGATACAAATTTATCAATATTTCCATAGTTAATCAAATATATTTCCAAGTAAAAACCATATATAAAAATAATATATTGACCACTAATAAGAATATTTGAGAAAACTAATATTGGTATTTAGGGTAAATTTAATTTCTGATGATTATAAGAAACAGAATATCTCAAGGAAATGTTGTTGACTACAAAAATAAAACAAGGAAGTAAATGATAATATTTTACTTTTTTAAAATGGTCAAAAACCATTCAATGGATTATTAACGATTGTGTTAAGAAAATATATACCCATTAAATTAATAATAATTAATTTTATCATTTATTAATAAAAATACTATAAAAATATATTTGAAAAAATTCTTTTGGAAAATATATTTCCATTTTAAAAAACATTTTGAAAATATTTTAATTTGAAAATGAATTTTAAAAACATAAATTTAATAAATATTTTTGAAAATAATTTTATTTGAAAATAAAATTTGAAACTTAAAAAAGAATCATGGAAACATTTGAGTTTTTGCAATAGTTATATTTTTTTATAATTTAGTACAAGTTATGAAATTTTTTTCCTTTCACTTTTTAGGTAAAATCCAAACGATTATTGTTTTGAAAAATTCATTAAGATTCATTTGAAATCATTTTATAATGTGTAAAAATTGTTGAAAACTCATTTAATAAATAAATTTTCAATTATTAAAACAATTTTGAAAATAGATTCAAAAAACATTTTTTTTGGAATAAAACATATTTCCTACCTAAGAGATAAATGAAGTCCGATTTTCTTGAAAAATATATCTAAAACATTTTACATATCAAAGAGTAAAAAAATTATACTATTACATAAAGGAGTTCACTAATAAATCGATTATAATAAAATGTAATGGTTTATTAGAAATTTTTCATGTAATTTCATTCAAATTATATTCAAGAATAATAAATATCAATTTGTATGAGATTGTGAAATAAAACCTTTAAATGATCATAACATTGATTTGAGAATGAAGTAATGAATTGATTATGTGTATCCACTATAAATCCATACAAAACAAGTGGAATTAAAAATAATATAATAAAAATTAATGAAACATATAATCTTTTCATGATGTAATAAACAAAACATAAGTTTAACCCAATGAGTAGAAATTGATTTAAAAAATCCCTTACAATACACTTCCTTTTGGTTGAAAATTATTTACCTTCCTATCTAGTGGTTTTAATCATATTAATAACTTAATAAAACCCATATTAATAATTATTATATCATATATAATCCTTTTATAATATCGTATCAACCTTTATTTGATAATCATTTATTATTTTTATTGTTTCGGGTAGTAATTTTCTTTGTTTTTTGAGTTTGTTTTGACTTGTTATTTTTTCCTATTACTTAATTAAGTATTTAATAATATTAAGAATTTAAAACATGATTTAAATATCATATATATTCCCCATATATTTATTTAGAGTAATATTTAATATTGGTGATAGGAAATTAAATACACCATTCATGGAGACAGTAGGCCGTACGGACGCTTGAACATAGTTTCCATTTTCTTATCATATTGGAAGAAAGAAAATTAAATTATATATGAGTATATTATAATTATGGTATCATTATTATTTCATATATATCACATATTTTCATTAAACCAATATTTAATACATTACATGTAAAGCGTGAATGAATCACATCACTGCAAGAGATGGTTGCCCGCCAAACACACGAACGACGTTATCATATTCCCTTAAAAGAGAAAGAATGAATATATGAGTTATAAAAAAATTAAATAAGAATAATTAAATAATAAATATAATAAATATAATATATAAATAGTTTTTATAGCATTATTACCACCCTTGATAAGTGGTAATGGAAAAGAGAATGACATCGGTTTGTGAGGCGATAGTCCACCGTACACATGAATGATGATTCCATAACACATTTTATAAGAGTGTGTGAGTTTTTAGGTAAAAAACTTAACATAAAAATTATTATTAAATTTAAGATACTGAATTTATTATATAAGTATCATATACAAATAATTTGTGGAGGTGTAGAAAGAAATAATATAAAAACGCTTTTAGAAAAACATTAACCCTTCTTTTGGTATCCTCCTTAGGTTTACACTAATACATTCATAAGTTGGATTTATAAAAAACATATATACTATAGGATTAGTTTAGGGAATTTTGGATGTTATTTTTTCAGGTCTTGTGAAAACCGAAGTGCTTTGAGATGTGTGGAGAATGGGGAGATTGGGAGGCCTTTTATAAGTTGGGTGAGTAGAAAAATTGTAAATTGTTGAAAGAGTGAATTCTACCCACATTTTTTTCATCTAAAGTGGATCCAATAATTCCCCTAAATAGATAATAGAAGGTATAAGGACTATATATTGACATACAATGGATGTTTTACTTGTTTATAGGTCACTTGGATCCTTAATTTTATAGTTTAGTCCCATAGTAAACTTGTTTTTCACATAATCACTACAATTTATTTTAACTACTTCAACTAATCATTTTGGTAAAAAATTATTTTTATCTTATTAGAACTTATAAATCAATCCAATTACATATATAGAATATATTTTTCAAAATTAAAACCATATAAGTCTCAAAAATTAATATAAAATTAATCTTGCAGATGGGATGAGAAAGCAGAGTTTTAAAGTTAAAATGTTCAAAAGTTTACTAAGTTTATAAATATATAAACTCGAAGTAAAAATGATTAAAATGAAATAAATTAAATTAATATTTGTAAAATTTTTATAATTTTAATTTAACATTAATTTAAAATATAATTTAAAATTATAAATTATTTAGATGAAAACTCATTTTTGAATTAAAATTCACTATTTTTCACCACTCATGAAAAAATAAAATTTATCATAAAAATAGTAAAAAAATCACCATAAGATATTTTTGGAATTCAACTCTAAATAATTGATTACATTTTTTTTAAAAAAAGTTATAAACCTTTCAAAATCTATTTTTAAACCATACGAGCCATTAAAAGGCAGAAGAACTACCTTAAAAAAATACAGTTTTTAATGTGTAAAATTAGATTTGTTCTTATATTATTCCTATCAAATATATTGGAATAAAGAAATACAATTTTATTGAATATATAATATATAAATTCAATAAATATCATTAAAAATATTAATTAATTTAATTTATTAGCATAAAATTTATTTTTCACACAAAAATAGATTTTTATGCAAACATTTCATTTATATTTAATTATTTTCATATTAATTTCCTATTAATTGGTAACCAATTAATTTGACCAAATATTTCCATAATTTAATTAATAATATTTATAACCTTAAATTTAATGACTATGAGATAAATATAAAGTTAAATAAAAATATTAATAGTTTACTGGGATTCTGTAAAACTTAGTCTTGTGTGTAACACAAGCTATCGAAGAAACATGTTGCTGTGTGTAATGAAAGCCAACTCAGTAATGTAGGAATTGAAATATATATATAAAATTGAATTTATTTGTAATAGTAAATATATTGTAAATTATTTGGATTTTATATTCCATTCTATACTTGGTGTTTCATGTCATACATGCTACCAAATATGATGTTTATATTTTAAAATTTTGGGGTTTACATTCTTCCCACATTAAATAAATTGAATCCCCACAATTTAAACATAATTTTGGTAATTAAGAGTTTTGAAAATTTTAAATACCATTTCTTAAAAACCATCTTCATAAAATATTTAATAAAATATTCACTTAATAAGAGAGAATTAGAAGTACAAAAGTCTCATGGAATAACAAATAACTACATTTTTACATAGAAAAAAATTGGTGGAAAGTAATGATATGGAAATAGAGAAAAAACATAAATATTTATAGAGATTGATTGAGGTCATTGATAAAAAAACAAGATAATGATCAATGGAATTTTTAGGACATCAAATCCACAAATTTGTGATGATTTAAATGACCACCGATATAAAAAATGAAGGTATGAGGATAAATTTTTTGTTTAAAACCCTTTTTACTTGAGTTGGGAAATTATTTCACTCTCTAATAAAATAAGAAAATTTAATTAGTTGATATGTTTCTATTTTATACGAACAATTTCATATTTTGGTTTTAATTTGATCAATTTACAATTCAACCCATATTCCAAGAAATGGATATCCAAAAATTGACATTTATTCATGATTACCCTTTAACAAATCATATTTCCCACAAAAGAGTAATAAGATAATTCCCTTGTCTTTTCTAAAAAAAGATTATAAAAAGTTTTCCAATAACCCCTGAAGTTAAACTTAATCCCTTCTATAAATAGTTAAACTATAGCTTATCCAAAATATGTTTGACCAAATTTTGAAGGAAGGTTATGAAATATGCATTATATTCTCCAGAAAAAGTAAATTATCCCATAATCATAACATACTAATCATGTGAATCCCTTCACCAGGTATTCTATTAAAGCATGGTAATAATATAAATTACCATAAAACCTTATTGAAAATATGAATTATTCTTTATTAATTAAGTAAAAAATAAGTTTTTACATATATTAATAAAAAAAAATGTTGTAATCCCAATCAATGATCACATAAAGCCCTTTTTCAACAAATCATTAATCAATTCCAAGGTAGAGTGTAATACCCAATTTACTTTTTGTATATAAATCATCTATTTAAAAAATTAACATTATATTGACCTTTGGAATATATTAAGGGCTGTATCTCCCTTAATCATATGTTTTATAAGAAGTTAAAATTGCCATCAAATCATTTTTCTTGGTTATCTGTATGATTGAACATGTTCTCTCAAATAATTAATTAAATAGTACCACATTACAATCTTTATATTTTTCATAATTCTCATAACTAGTACATCATTTATATACTACTCAAATTACATATTTATTGGTTCCAAATATGATCACATTAATCATTACCAGTAGGTTATATCAATAATATTTTCTTGACCTTGTTCCCTGATATTCTTCTGAGGTATTTTCCCTTGATATTTCGGATATTCATTTGTGTAGTGACATATATCTCTACAGTTGAATAATTTTACATCATATTTTTATTTTATTTCCCTTGAAATCAGAATCAAGGTGGTATTTTACATAAACTTATAGAAAACTCCAATACTTTTAATCATGTACTAGTGTGTGTCTTTCCACAATTATCACATGTGGGAAGATAATTCTTTCCCTTGTTCTATTATTCTATATTTTTATTGAATATTATTTCACATGATTTAATCTGAAGCCTTAGTACCTATATAACTCTTTCCCTATCTTAGTATCACCTGATACAATGTCCTTATATGACGATAATGTTTTAGAGACTACTTACATTCAAAATATTGGATTAAAACCATCAGTGAAATGATCATTCCAACCCTTTGTATAATGTTAATAGATGTAGTTCCCATCCCTTCTTCTAGGTTCCATTTATATATAAGTGTATACACTAGATTAGGTTATATCATTTTAAAACATACTTCATAACCCCAAAATTAGTTAAATACTTAACATAAATTGAAAATTTTATTTGTATATAATATCATTGTCATAAAAATGATTTCTTTGGATTGTTCTTATTTACATACCCTTAAATTCTATAATTGTGTTATGTTCGCTAATCAATGTTTTTAAGGGTAGTTGCCAATGATTCTATTAAACTTCCTCTGATACCAACTATAGAAACCCATACCCCAGAAGCCTAGAGATAGTTACTATTAGCATTAAATTATCCTAAGATACAAGTAAAAAAATCCTAAAGGACTGACCAATTTAGTAGTCTTGGTAAACTGGATAGATACATGATTCTTAAAGTATATTTGAATTCTCAAATTACAACACAATTATTTTTCATTTGAGAGTATATTTATTCCATCTAGTGTATCCTTTCATATAATTCAAGGTAAAATTAATATAATACTTACGAAAAGAAAGAAATATGGATGAACTAAAATTCTTAGTAATGTTTAAGTGGAGTTAATAATGAATCAATGATAATAATCAATCTAGAAAGGTAAAAAACATAACACAGATTCGATGTAATCAATAAACTGAGAAGGAAGTGCATAAATAATACGAAAAGCTAAATAACTAAATTAAATTTCATTTAAATATCAGGAATAACATGATAAGATAAGGAAGAATGAATACAGAAAGGTAAAAAATTAAAAACACATGCAATTTAATCAATAAAATGAGAATTAAATGCATCCATACATTTTTTAATAGTGAAAATACCATGGATAAAGAAATTTGAATTATAAATAAAATAAATTCATTAATATTGGATGTTTTTTTTAATAGGTACATGAAACCTTTTTCTTCAAGAAATTTTAGAATATGGTTTAAAACATACAATAATCAAGACCTTTCAAAAGATAGTTTTGAACATGCTTAGTTATAAATACGAAGGGAATATTTTAAACTGATTTCATCTCATGAGACTACCGATATATAAGGGGATTAACATAAATGGTCCCAAACCTTGTCATACCTATCCAAATAATTCTTTATATATCAAATAATATATTTAATTAATAAAAAATGTGTCTCATCAAATATCCATATTGAGTAAAGGATATACATTTTTCAATATTACCCTAGTTAATAAAATAACTTTCAAATTAAAAACCATATATAAAAATGAGATATGGTTTAATCAATAAGAATATCCATGATAAAGTATATGTACATTAAGTATAAATTTAATTTCAAATTATCATAGGTTAGTGAATATCTCAATGAAAGGTTATAGTGTATAAAAATGAATAAAGGAAGTGAATATAAATAATTTCATGAGTTAAAATTATCATACACCATCCATAGAAAAATTAATAATGGAATAAATACAATATATAAAAATTATAGTAACAATAAATGGGGTTTCATTGATGAATAGAAATACCATAAAAAGGTCTTTAAAAACATTCTTGAAGAAGAAATCCTTTTTATTTTGAAAAATATTTCTAAAATACTTTTATTTGAAAATCACTTTTAAAAACTAAAATTTCATTAACTTTTTGGAATATAATTTTCATTAAAAATAACCCTTGAAACTTATAGAATAATATTGAAAATATTTTAGTGGTCATGATAGCTATAAATTCATTTCATTCCCTAAAAGCTAAATCAATGTATTCCTTTCACTTTTTCAATAAAATGAAAATGATAATTTTTTGGAAAACATCATAAATATTCCTTTAATTTATTTATAAAGAGTAAAAATGGTTTAAAATTACATTGATAAATCATTTTGAAATTGTTAAAAAAAATTGATTTTTTTATAAACATTGTTTTGGAAGAAAACTTATGTCTTATTAAAGATAGAAATGTAGTTTAATTTTCGTGAAAAAATTTTCTAAAACATATTAAGTGCCAGAGATGAAAAATTTTTATTATTAATTTAAATAATTAATTAAAAGATAGAGGAAAAAAATTTAAGGTATTATTAGTAAATAATTAAGTAATTTTATTCAAATTATATTCAAGAATAATCAATCTCAATTATAATAAGGTTGTTAAATAAACCCTTAAAATGATCATAACGTTGAGGTGAAAATTAGTAAATGAATCGATAATGTGTATCCAACATAAATACAAATATTTTGTTAAATACAAAATAATATAATAAAATATTATTAAAAACATAATATTAGCATGACATAATCAACAAAGTAGAAGTTTTACCCAATGAGTGGAAATTGAGTTACAAAATCACTTATGTTACAATTTGTTTTGCTTATGCATTCCTTAAACTAATGTATAATGGTAGTAAATATGTTACTAACATATTAAAAAAATATATTAATATTTATGGTATCATATATGATCCTTTTATAACCTCTTATCAACTGTTCATTAAAAATCATTGATTATTTTCTTTGTTTTGGGTAATAATTTTATTTGTTTTTTATGTATGTTTTGAATTTTCAGTTTTTGTTACTATTACCTAGATCACGAATTAATAATACCAATAAGTTTAACCATGATTTAAATATCATATATATTTAGTATATATATATTTATATTAATCCATAATATTTGGTGATATGAAATGAAATAAACCATTCATGGAGGTGGTATGCCATACGTATACATAAAGATCGTTTACATTTTTTTGTTATATTGAAAGAAATAAAACTAAATGATATATATTTATATTTTCATTATAGTATCATGTTTATGTCATATATATCACAGATTACTGTTAAACCCATCATTAATACATTCCATGTAAAGCGTGAACGAATCACATCTCTTTGTGAGGCGGTAGTCTACCGTACACATGAACGATGTTATCGTATTCCCAAAAATTGGAAACCATGGAGGTCAGTGTTATATAATAATTATATAAGAATAAATGAATACTAAATATAATATAGAAATATTATTTCAACTATTATTCCAAACCGTGATATGTGGTAATGGAAAAAGGAACGACATCGGTTCGTAAGGCGGTAGTCTATCGTATACAAGAATGTTGATTTCATAACCCATTTGATGGAGGTGTGTGTGTTTTTAGGTCATAAACTTAAAATAACAAACTAAAAATATATTTAATATAATTATATTATTCTATAATCATAATATAATAATAATTTAATGAGGTGGATAGGGAAATTAAGTAAAAACACTTTTAGAAAAAACATTACCTCTTCTAATGGTATCCTCCTTAGGTTTGCACTAATTACTTAGTATATTAGATTAATGCCCAAGATAAGTCTTATAAGGTTAACATATGTAATTTAAAAAGTTATTTTTCCAGGTATTAACTAAAAATACTGGTTTTATAGATGTTAATAATTGGTAGAGGTGGAGGCCTTTTATAAGTGGGGTGAGTGGCAATCCTGTAATTTTTTGAAAGAGTGAATTCAACACACATTTTTCCATGTAAAGTGGATAAAATAATGAAAAAAACTAGATTTTATAAGGTATAAGGTCTAAATATTACTATAAAAACTATTTTTAAAAAATTTCTAGGACAATTTTCCCCTTATGTTTAAATTTTATTCCCTTGGTATATTTGTTTTTCTCTTAATCACTGTAATTAATTTTATCTTCTTTCACTAAATATTTTGATAAAAAAATTTAGTTTATATAATCCAAAATTATAAATTTTTCTGATTCTAAATATGGAATAGAATTTTCTATTTTCAAACAATATATGTGGAAAAAGTTATTTAAAATTAAACATGTAGACAGAATGAGAAAGTGGGGTTTTGAAGTTAAAATGTTGAAAAGTTTACTAAGATTATATATCTAAATTCAAAGTAAAAATGATTCTAATGAAATAAATTAGATTGATATATTTAATATAGATCTAATTTTACTTAATAAATAATTTAAAATATAATTTATCAATATAAATTATTTAGACGAAAAGTCAGTTTTCAATTAACATTCTGTATTTTCAATATTCATCAAAAAATGAATCTTCTTAAAAAAATACAAAAAATTCACCCTAAGATAATTTTTAAATTAATATATCAAAAATTAAGTTTATTTTTTCAAATAAAATTTACAAAAGTATCAAAATCCTGTTTTAAAACTTGTGCATTATTAAAAGGTAGTATAACTACATTTTGAAAAATATAGGTTTTTTTCTGCGTAAAATTGTATTTTTTCTTATATTATTTATATAAAATATATTGGATGAATGTAAAAATATTTAATTGAATATATAATATATAAATTTTATTAATATTAATCAATAATATCAGTTAATTAAATTTATTATTATTAAATTACCTTAGTGAATAAAAATAGTTTTTAATAAAAACATTTCCTTATATTTAATGTTTTAATATTAATTTATAAATAATTGGTAACCAATTAATTTAGTGATATATTTTAATAAGTTATTTAATAATATTTATAACATACAATTTAAATCCAAGGATATAACTATCATATTAAAAAATAATAATAATAGTATATTATTGTTCTGTAAAACCGATCTTGCATGTAGTGAAAGCTGTGAAAGAAACTCACGATTGTGTGTAATTCAAGAAAACTCAGTATTGCACGAATTAAAATATATATAATAGATTTAATTTATTTAAAATATTAAATATATCATAATGTTTTGGTATGTTATATTCATTTATATTCTAGGCATTGTGTGTCATACATGCTATTGAATATGATTTTCATATTTTAAATCTTAGTGTGTTACATCAACCTGGAATAAATATGAATAAACCCTATAAGAAAAGTTTATGAGTTATCATTTCTTGAGATATAATTATTATTTGGAAAATGATTTTTTTCTCTAAATCTAATCCTCTTGTTTTCTACACCGAGTGTGGATCATGTAGACTTTGAGTGAAATGATGGATAAAAAAGTTCTTAAGTATGAATTGATACCGTTTTTCCATAAATGTTTTATTTTTTCCAATAAAGAGGACTGAAATTGAAATTAATGTTTATAAAATTAAATGGGATAGATTCACATATATTCATATTCATTTGAAAATAACTTTGAAGGTATCGCTAAATAATAAAAATTTATAGATTAAAGAGCCCACTTTGTTCATGTTATGTATGCTTTTAAATGGTTGATATTAGTTTCAATATTGGCCAATGAAATATAATGATTTCATTGATTTTAATATATTTAATATGTTAGAAAAAAATAAGTTGTTTTTAGTGAACTATCCAAGATTAATATAAATGTTAATATTTCTTAGATGAATGGATGTAGAAGAAAGTACCCATGTATTATTATCTTAAGGTAGTTCTTTCATAGTCTTTGAGTTTATAAGCCTTAATATTCTTGAATTGATATTTATGTTAAATACTCATGTCAAAAGTGAAATACTATTTACAATAATGAATAATATGATAGAAAGATTATTGGATGATGAAGTGCACTTTGGATTTTATATTCTATAGAGATGAGAAGAAGTGAAGTCCCTAAAAATATTGATTTGCATGAATAATTAAATAAGTTCATGATTTTTTTATTTATATTGTAATATAAGGCCATGAAATAGAGATTTTAATTTAACAAAAAATGGATTAGGAAAAATTGTAATTTTGTATAACACTTATGTTGAATATTTGGATTAAATATTTTGAATATAGTTTGCTAAAATATATATGGCCAAACATAAGGCAACAAATGACCATATCAACCATATATGTGGGACCCTAGGGGTCATTCATGTGAGAGGAAGTCTACCTAGATATCCTATAAAGGAATGAGGGTGTATCACACCCATAGGGAGCACATGGGTGAAGAACATTCATGTTGGAAGTAGAGTGAGTGCATAATACCAGATGAATGCACATGGTTCACAAGAAAGTACCAAATATATAGTGTGGGGAGGAATGATGGTGTGAGGGAATGTGTTGTGTGTTGAGGGTGCTAATACCTACTTACATCTGGAGATAAATACAAAATAAATTGATTTATTAAGTGGTGTGATACTAATCAGTCTCTGATGTGGTATTTTTGAAGTGTGTATAATTTTAGTATGAAATTAAAACATATAGATATAACCATGTCCATCAGATGAAATTAATCTAGGTCTTTCAATCTCCGATTCCACGTGTGTTTAAACTAGCATTGTCACCATCACATTCCTAATTCTTAATGAGCTTATATTCACAGAAGCTCTACATATTGAGAGATTCCATGACCAGAGTCGAGATTCAGATTATTTTTTGGTCTAAATCTTATTAAGATAAAAAGATGATTTACCATTAATTTAATATTATTCTTGCATGCATGATATTATTTTAAGAACATGACCCTACAAAATTAAAACTGAGTTAGAGAAGGATTCCCATGCATATGGTTCTCATGGATGATTTAATGATTGTAAAAGAGGAGCACATGATCATTATCACATGAATGTGATATAATCACCATAAATATTTATGGATGAATTATAAAGAAACCACCTTTATCAGAATCATGTAACCCATATTCAGATAATTAAAAATATGATATATTCATAAATAAAAGACATTGTTTAACATGAAATTATTTTTGTGGTTTTAAAGTCGGTGAATAAAAAAACCTAAGGTGGTGGGAATATCCTATAATATCACAACATCCATGGTCGAGATAAGATACTGATTCTCACAATTTATATTAGAGATATTGTTTTCTAAAAAATATAGCTTCTTCGTTTATAATATTATGTGAGAGAGTAGAGTTCCATGACTATCTAGGTAAGAAAAAAAGGGTATTTTCATTCTCATCCATAGCATGAATAAGAACCACATAACACTATTCATATACAAAGAATAAAAAATTTTGTAATACTCTTACATGAAAGATAAAAGGAAACTATGGGCCTTCAACTTATATTTATCACACTAAAAGAGTTTAATGAAGAACTGGTTCAACGAATCCCTACAGATTAGTTCATACTCTTTGAGACACCATGAGATAGTGTATATAACCATACCATCTTTTGTAAACCACACTATTTAATGCAAGAAGGACGAGCATGAAATAATATGAATCATGATGAACATGAACAATATAGTACACACCTATATTAGTTTGAATATAGAAAAGTGAAAGAATAAGAGAGAAGGTATGGTTCATGAGTACATTTATATATGAATGAATGAGTATTTGAGATACTATAAATACAATTGAAGATATTACAGAAAATAAAAAAGACAAATTAATGAATACAATAGGGTTTCACATGTCATCCACCATGCATTACATGCTTGAAATACATATAATCTAATCATATTTATAATTAAAGAAGATAATATTATGATACTTTTCAAGTTAATTATTGAATAAAATAATATTGAAACTGTGGTGAGATTAAATTATATAAATATTTTCTTCAGTAGGAATAATAAAGGAGAACTTGCACTTTATTTACTATTGATATTGTATTTAATAAGAAGAAGTAGTTTTGATGATGCTGAGATGAGATTTTATCATTTATATAACCATCAAGCAAGAAATAGAATAAAGTAATATTCATATCTACTTTCATAAGAAGAAGAACATGAATAAGAAGAAAGATAATATTCTAGATTGCTGAGGTGAAGAAATGAATAGTTTCTTTCCCACTGATATGTAAGTAATAAGTGGAGAATTTAGTCAAAGAATAAAATAAAACTATGATATCCAACTTAAGTCTCACTTGGTGGAAGAATTTATTGGTATTATAAAAAAAATTATAGATAAAGAAAAGAAATTATTCCGAGGAAGTATAACGGACCACTTAGGAGCTGTAAAATATGAATTTTCAATTGACCATAATGTGACATAAGTAAAAAGTTATTATTTTTCTTAATTTAACCATGTTTAAAGGATTATATTTTCATGGTTGTGTTGTATTTGATTATTGTCAACCCATTCTATGTACTAGATACTCTTATTGAGTCTTTAACCTTATAGAAACATCATTTTCCATTTTACATTCCTTTATATACTTGTATATGATAGAGAAAATAGAATAATGGAATCAAGATCCTAACTGGTCTAAGAAGTAATGAAGATAAAATTTCTAATTGATGAAAAATCTACCAACACTGATTCACCCCTCTATCGGTGTTGAGTATATCCAAAAGTGGTTCTCTCAGATATTTCCTTTAGATGTGAGAATTGTATGATCATTCCTATTATACCATGAGAAGTTTTTTCTAACCTTAGGATGAATTATTTCTTGGGAGTGAACTGGTTAATTGTGTGAAATTGAGTAAGATCATAATTTTATAAATTTTTTTGTATAATTCAATTATCAATTCCACTAATTTATCATTTTAAGGGTAAATTTATAATTTTTAGGTTTTAATAATAACATTGACTTAATTATGAAAATGTATTTATTTTTTATTTTTTTATTATATTCTTATTTCAGATATAAAAAATTATACACTAATCCAAATTGAATATTTTTAGGATTTCATATTGAATAGAATTTATTTTATTCAACATAATCAAATATTGATTCTAAACATATGAGTCCCAAATTGAGGTCATAAGTGTATCCATGAAATTTGTAAATATTTTTTATAAATATTGATGATAATCCAATATATCACAATGTAATGGTAAAAGTGAGCTAAAATTTTAAATGAAGTTAGAGAAGAGGCCGAGGAAAATTTTCCTTAATGATGAATACTCTAGATTCATCCATTATAAAGGCCATAAATTCCTAGAAAACCAGATCATGGGTTTTACCCCCCATATTACCATTATATGGACTTATGTAAATTTTTGTTTATTTTAATTTTTTTAGGTGTTCAGTTATTATTAGGTGTTTCTACATGTTTTTGGAGCTTATAAAAACTTCATGAAGCATATTATATTGTGATACTTATGGATACACCATACAGAACCTACACTGCATAAGTTTGACTACTGTTATCCTTACACATGTGTCAGTTGTACAAGGGAAATTCCACAGAACCCCCTAGAGCCCATGAAGGCCACAACGTAGTGGCTAGACCTAATTCCCTTAGTTATGCCTAACAAGGGTTATCCACAATATAATCATTGGGACACACCATGGATAGAGTTGTTTAAGGGTGGTAATGTTACCATGTATGGGTAGTGTGTAATGGTATGCGAGAGTTGTGTAAGTTTATGGTGGTTATGAAATGATATAGAGGGGACTATGATCACGTTGTCGAGCACGTCAAATTAGATGTTTATTTTTAACTAGAATTTCTGCAGTATTGCAGCTACCCTAGGTCGTATCTCAAAGGATCCTTAGATCATTAATTAAAAAATAAGGTTATGATTGAGAAACTAAAAGGGGAATGGGGTTTTATAAAACTTGGGTTTTTTTTCTTTAAGAACAAAAATTGAAAGTATACTACTACTGAGAGAAAATGATTGGAGAAATCATGATCATCTTGGGTAAGTGTCCCTTGATTCTTAACATGTCATCACTCCCAAGGGAAAGAGAAGGATCATTGATTTCTTGATTTAATACATACTAAAACTAGTAATGGTATGTTAGTTCTTTACAAGGTTACCACCTAGGTTTTGAATGATAAATGATATTGATTATCGGCAACCGCTCAAAATCAAAAAAATGATTCGATATAAAAACGAAACTCAATCCAGGAATCACATCAAAAACATGATGAGATGACCAGATTTGTGTCAATGAAAAAAATATTTCCCAAGACAAAAATATGCATATTCATAGGTTCAAGCTCTTGGATTTTATCAATGAACGCAATCCATTTGCACACTCATGAAAGTGAGGGGTGAAAAAAGACGCAACCACACTCAAATCATCAAAAGATCTGGGTTATGCATGGAAGCATGCAGATTGTTGTTCCTTTGATTTTTATTTGATCATACCAGAATAAACAAAAATCTAGAAGGTAGAAATGAAGAAAAATTGACAACTAAACTAGAAATCAATTACCATGTGAATATTACCAGTGTGGAGCTCAGGATTATAACAAAGGACACTCCCCAAATTGTTCACTAAGAGGATTAAAAGTACATGAGGGAGAAGAGAAATAAAATGGGTTAAGAGAGCTCTCCAATTAAACTCACCTTCAACCTAGTCGTGAAAAATATATAATTAGGGGGAGGAGTGATTTTATGGTAAATTATCCATATTTACACATAAAGTGGTCAAGTATCAAAAGGCCAGGTGACTATTCAAGGCATATTTTTTAATCCATTTTTATCCTTCTATTTTACTGAACAAAACATGTGAAAATTACTTGAAATTTGATGGCGAGTCAGGGATTCGATTTATATGTCCAAGGGAGGTAGAATCAGCCCAATTGGATCTTCTATACCCATGTTATGTCCCAAATACAGAAGGGTGGTTCAATCTAGACCACCCAGAATTGTTCACATTGTTTGCCTATTTTGGGCCTCCAAGTAGATGAATTGGGCTCAATGATCATATAGATAAATGTATCCCACATTTTTTTGAACTCATAAACCCATTTTTAACCCAATTTGATGCACAGATAATCCAAATTTCAAATAATTTCCTAAATGCATGCTTGGGCTCTAATGAAGTTTGGCCCATGTTGCTTGAATTCCATCACGGTCTCTCCAAATCATCTCCTCCTACAACGTAAACACAAAAAAAGTTAAATTTCACAATTAAAAAGTGGTAAAAATTAATTCATTGATTCAGTAATAATGTGAAATTTATAATTATATTTGTAATATTCATTACAAAAACATTTTAAAACAACAGTGTAAGGGTGGATTTGAATAGTTAATTCCTATGCGATCACACCCCCACACCTAAACATTTTCACTCCTAGGAATAGTCACAAACCTAAAAAACGATGCATGTATATATTCCTAACATCATAAAGTTTTAACATTTGTGTAAATTTAAATTTATTAAAGTAATGTGATCAATGCACAAACCAGACCAAGGAGTTCTTCCTAGTGAAAATGGAAAAAGATGTATCATTAATCAAATCATAATGAAGTTCAAAGAGGTTCATGATACCAAATTGAGTGAGAATTTAAAAATTCAATCATTACACTAACTCTCCATGTGAGTGTGTGAACCAATCCAATCTATTATTTTCACTTTATATCCAATAAATATAGTTTATTTTTACATTATTCAGCTTAAATGATTTTTTCCACCGAACCTTCCCTATAGCCTTTTCAATCATATTTCACGACCCACTAAATTAAGAAATCCTAGAAGTAAAATCATAATCTTTGGACCTAGATATCCTCATATGTTTCACATTTCATCACTCCCCTCATTTTTTTTCAGAAGTTACATTAAGAACAAATCTCACAATCATCTCTCAAAACTTGTTCGATCTCCTCATGACAATAATTGTAATAGTTATAACAAGATCAAAGGTTTAGGAGGAATGGATTTTGACCTACCCAAGACAAAACCCAATTTTTATGAGGGTTTAAAATATTCAGATATCAGGTACACACGCATATATCAATCTAGTACAGTAATGAAATAGATCAGATAAGGAATGAACATATGGAAATATCATATTAAGTTGAAAAATATTAACCAAACACATATTTAACTTCTATTAAGTAAGAAATATTCACAAATTATGGTTTGGTGTAGAAATGGGTGGAGATTTTAGTGACAAATTTTTTCCAAAAAATACTCACACAAGGGGTATAAATCATCTCAACGGTTTCACAGAGATACAACCATTTATATCATTGATAGAAAACCAATTCACTAAAAATCACTCCCTAATGTTAAATTCATTCAAATATTCATTCCATATTAGATACATGTTTTCATAAAATGTTAAATCAACATGGAATCAGAAATTTCAACATTCATTTTTAGTAAGCTCTATGATTTTGGTGACTATAAGAGGGAAATGTAAAAATACCACAAAGAAGGAAAAAAATAGATGAAAGAAGAAAGACAATTGTAACACCCCGAGATTTTATGAAAAATATTCTTTTTAATTTCATTAATGTCTTGTGTTGTACGCTACACCAAAAGGAGCCTACACAACACGAATCTTTGACTTGCCTTGCATTATACGCAATCACGACCTTCCTCGATAGCGTGTGTAGTACGCAATACCGAGTTTCACTAAACGAGATATTATTATAATATTATTATGAACTAGCCGTTATTAATAGTAATACCCACTTTTTGAAATTTTATAAAATTTATCTTCTAAAATGGACTGCATTTTTGGATTCAAGAATATCGAAATTATCTTAGGGTGAAATTTTTGTACTTTTTGGATAACTTTCATTTTCTGATGAATAGTGAAAATTACTAAATTTTAATTAAAAAAAACCTTTTTAATCAAAATAATTAATAGTGATAAATTATTAATTTTAGTGGTTTTAAAGTATATATAGAATATATTTTTACAACTTAATACAATGTTGGTCATTGGATGTAATTTTACATTTAAACCAGACATAAACAAGTGTCAATCTTTTGATAGCTATTATCTCTTAAGAACACGCTATTTGTTTTGACGACGAGAATTAATTTTTAAATTAATTAATGCAACTGATATGTTTTGAATTTGGTAAAATAGACATCATTTTTAATTCATAATATCAAATATAGCTTAGGCCTAATTTTTGGTATTTTTCTGGAAACTTTCATTTTTTGATGAATAGTGAAACCACTTAGTGGTAGTTAAAAAACTGAATTTTTCATAAAACTTAATTTTACCGCTTCTGTGAGTGGAATTTCAAAAATCCGAGAGACAATGTTAATATCGAGGACTAAAATGTGGTTCAATGAGATGGAAATAATTTTTGGTGAATAGTAACTTTTTACTTTTTTTACCACGGTTAAAAGTAAATAGGGTAATTAGGGGTAAATATGATATTATTATTACCCTAACACATGTCCTATTTCTATTAGATAAGAGTAATCCGGACAAAAAAACCTTAGGTATAAAATATGACCATTTAGTCCCACTTGGATTAGATTAGGACATTTATTATTAATTTATTTAAAGAAGGGTTAAAATAGTTAAAATCAATGTTTAATAACTAAATCATTTTTAATATTAGGATATACATAAGATAAATTCGACTTTAAATATTCATTATAAAGCTAAAACGATTTCCTACATAATGGTATTTTATTTATAATTTTTAGACTTAAAATAATTTAATTTATTTATGAAACAATTATGCTGCAGTAATTATCTTATTAATGAAATATTGACATAATTGATGTTATAAATACCCAAATAAATGTAATTTGAGACGTTTTTTTGAATTAAAATAATTTTCTATGTTAATATGACATGTTAGTATTGATTTAATGTACTTGTTTCTAACTAACCATTCTATTATGATTTTCACAAAAATCAATTACCAAATAGTGTCAAAATTGACATAAAATAGTTTTTAAAACAAATATTATATTAAAAATTGTTATTATATTCCTAAAAATCTAAGGATCTTCCAAGATACTTATATCATGATAGGTGTATAATTAAAGAACCACTTGGGGGTCGATTGGATGTATATGGTATGTTTATTAACTATATAATATAAAAATAAAAATTGACATGGTAAATGTCAATCTAATTAACTAAGAGTTAAAACTAAACGATAAGGTTGATATAATGACCTAAACTTGTCTAAACTCTATTGTATGAGAGGATTTATACCCATCCCAACCTTAGCTTCTAAATATATCAATTTGGAGCTGTTATATGACTTTATAATAAAATAATATTTTTAGTTAATCCAAAGGTGCCCCTCTCCTCCCTTATAAAAGAGAACCTCCTCCCTCTCTTCCTCACACCACATTGAGCCTTCAAGCTCGACCAACCCCTGACAAATTATCTTCTCCACTTCCATAAAAACATCCTAGAGGTTCTGGTCTTCTTAAAAGTCAAATTTTAGTTCCCTAAGAGGAGGTCTCAAAGAGGCGCTTCAAAGAAGAGGTAATGTCCGTTACCGATTCTTTCAACTTTATTTATTCTTCCACTTCTTCTTCTTAGGTTGTTTCATTATGAAGTAATAACATAAGTATCACTCATATACTGATATGTTATAATAAGTATGAAACAACCCTATTTCACCATCTATCCATCCTATGGAAAATGAAATCACCACGCATGTGTACGTACGGAATACCGTCTCCACGCTGTGGTGTAATCTATTTTCCACCACCACCTAACATGGATGGGTATAATTGTGTAAATAATAAATATATAAGATTATTGTAAAGTGATATTGATTCTGTAATAGTATACATACCCTCCAATAAAATTCCACGATCATGGGAACGATATCATCGCTCGTGCATACATACGGAATACTGTCTCCACGACGCGATGAGATTCATTCTCAATGATTAACCATTCATGAATGATTATAAAATTTATATAATAATTAATCATGAAATATATGAGATAATAATGATACTGTATTTATGTATATATATATGTATGTCATCCAATTAATTCCATTCAATTCAATGAGGAAACGAAAACAACGTTCAAGCGTACGTACGACCTACCGTCTCCATGAATGGTGTATTTCATTCCATTTATCGATATATTATATATATGTATATTCTGAATATATATTATATATAAATCATGTTTTATATTCTGGAATTAATTAATCATGATCTAAGTAATCATATGGATAATTACAAGTCAAAACACTGACGACAAATGAAATGATTTTACCCAAAACGCTCTTTAACATGGAATTTACAAAAGAACAGGTAATATAAAGTCATAAGTGAACCATATATGATATCATAACAATGAGTATGATTCTGTAATAAGTCAATGACATTATTTAAATAATTATACAAGGGGTTTGGATACATACAAAGCATATCAGACCTAAGGTAAGGGAAATACCACAATCTCATTTTTATCCAAGATTGTTTATACTTTGGAATTTACTGGGGTGTATTTTATCATCCACATCCATGTTTCCTCAATATGTAATATTTATATCCTTATACAATAGTTTATATCCAATTTCACCCTTCGGTGAGTTTTTTGTAAAAGATTTGAAATGAATCTTTTGTCGTTTTTCATACGAGGTACTTTTTGACTTTTCCGACAAAAGTACGAGAAGAATGTTTTATTTTAACTTATACGGCATGAATGGATTTTTAAAACATTATTTCCAAGAAGCTTACCTTAAAAGTTTTCAAGTTTATTTTTAATAAACTTCTTTTAGTTTAGAATTGTATGACATGTTAAGAAAGGAAAAGTGTTCTTGAAGTAGAAAGGATATTTTCCTCAAGAATGGAGTTAAAGTGTTTTATCAAAATTATTTTCCATCTAAGATAATAAAGGGTTCTGTTTCTATCACTATTATTACATTGATTTGATTATGTTTTGATGGAATTATTTTTACGAATTCCTTTATCTTATATGAATTGTTTTATGATGTCACGATGTTTAGGATTCAAATTTTTATTACATGGGTTATGCTATGATGTATGGTTTATGATTTTGTGGCACACATAATAATGGTATAATTATGAGATGGGTGGGACATATATATCCCTATAATGAATTGGTTAAAGATTTTATATCTCATGAGATAGACATGGCTGGAACGGTAAGTTAATCCGGTTCACTGTTATAGGACTGAAATGAGGAGTGAACTCGATTCAGAATGGGACTTTGTCCACTAAGATGGTCTTGGCAGCAATGCCTTGGCTACTATGGAAATAATTACATGTGCTTAATGGATGCCACAATTACATATTTAATTCCCATGCTATTTTATCATGATTTATGTTCCCTTATGATCTATGCCTTATGTACTTCCATGTTTTTTGTCATTGCTCATGATTTTGATGTTTAAACATTATGTTCATGTTTTTAAGTTAAAATGTATATGGTAAGTTTTATTTTATCCATGCTTACCCTTACTGAGCATTTTATCTCACCCTTTTTATGTTTTATTTTCCCCCAGGATTAAAAGAAAGGTTTTTGGTAAGGAAACAAAAAGTGGAAGATCTTTATGGGAGATGTTGAAGATCTTTCACCACGATTAGAAGATTACATTCCATGTTTCCAAAGACACTAAACTATTATGTTCCTTGGGTGTCTGATTTTGTTATGTATTAAGTATTTCCGCAAAAGTAATGTAATATCTATGTACATCAAGCTTCGGGTCTCTACAGTTGGTATCATAGGAAAGCTTTAGTCAACCTTTGGAAACTAGGATGCGAAAATGTTAGTGAGATCCCTAGTGATATTTATAAGGTATGTCTAGGGATGTCCCTAAGGATAAGTATACGTATAGGATATAGTCCTAGAACTACGGTAATGATCTTATAACTTAACCTAAGATGTTAGATATTGAGGGAACTCCCCCTTTACTATGTTGTTTTCCCTAGAATGATTATTTCCTCTCACACTATTCCTTTTGGGTTTTAGAAAATGGCTTGAAACAAGAAGATTCACAATAATGGAGGATATGACAGACAATGGAATGATATTCTTCATGAGAAACCAAATGAAACGGTATCTAGAAGTCCAAACATCGTTATTATGACTAATCAGCAATCTCATAATATGATCAATAATCTCAACTTTGGTAAGTTTCCCGACTCAGATAATAAGAGAAAGATGGAGTTTCATGATGATCATAAAGGAAAGAAAGTTCAATTTCCCTCATGTAAATCATGTGGGAAGAGGCATCAGGGAGATTGTTTCAAAGGAACTGGAAGATGCTTTGGGTGTGGAAAAGAAGGACACAAATCCAGTAAGTGTAAATGAAAAGGTTCAGTTAACTCCATGGACAAGGATAATGGTATTGCTACGACATCAACAATGATTAGATGTTTCAAATGTGGAATGTACGGGCATTATGCAAACCAATTCCTTAATGGAAAATCTCATGAAGAGAATCAGCATGGTCATATAGGTAGTATTTTTGTGGATGATGATGAGGTGACTACAAATAATATATGAGCTGAAAGAAGTGTTGAATCTCATTCAGTTGTTTTAAAAGGTAGTGGAATGATTGTATGTTTATCGAGAGTTATGTTGTATAGTTAATGGTACTATGGAATAGAGATTCATCTAAGTATTGTTACACTATTGTTTTTCCTAAAAGTATTTGAAAGTATATGTTGAATGGTACCAGTAACCATGGAAGGTTATTAAGATATTTTTGTAAAGTAGATGATATGCGCATAATGAATGAATAAGAAGATAATGTGATGTTTTATTGTATTCATGAGCTCATGATTGATATAAGGATTAAGTGATATCATGGTTTGAGTATATAGAATTTTGAGGATTTTGGTATGTGGAAAGTGTTAACTTTTAACTACATTCATTTTTTCACTAAGGTTCAATGGGTATTCATTTTTTAAGAGAATACATGATTAAGGCCTTTGAATGTTTGGAATGTGACCAACAAGACATATCTTATGATATATGGGGATCAACAATGGTATTAAATCTATGGTAATCATTTTCACTATATTATGAGAGTGGAATGCAGTATTATGGATAAGCCTAAATATTGGAATGGATTATGTTGGACATAAGTTACTATTGTTTAAGGATAGAAGTTTTTTTGATATTATTGATGAGATGTTATAGTAATATAGTTTTAGAAAAAGGAAAACCTGTAGGACGAGCGACAACCCATCACGTCGGACAAGGTTGTGGGAATCGAACCCACAACTGAAGTGCGACTGGCCTTTATCGCCTACCACTGGCCTACAAGAATTCCCTGTGTAACACCCCAAGATTTCATAGTGTGTTATTTCTTCAAAATAATTCAATAACTTGCACTACACGCAACACCGAGTTCTAACACACCATAACCAATCAAACTAGCCGTTATGAATAGTAATACCTACTTTTTGAAATTATATATATTTTATATTTCAAAATGGACTTCATTTTTGGATTCGGAATATCGAATTTAGCCTAAGGTGAAATTTTGGTATATTTCGGATAACTTTCATATTTTGATGAATAGTGAAAATTAATAAATTTTAATTAAAAACAACTTTTTTAATCAAAATAATTAATAGTGATAAATTATGAATTTGAGTGGTTTTAAAGTATATTTAGAATATATTTTTACCATTTAAAATAACGTTGGTCATTGGACATAATTTTACAATTAAACCGAACATAAACATGTGTCAATCTTTTGATAGTTATTATCTCTTAAAAACACGCTTTTTGTTTTGACAGCGGGAATTAATTTTAAATTAATTTCTGCCACTTCTGTGTTTTTAATTTAGGAAAATGGATTCCATATTTGTAATCAGGATGTTCAAATTGTGCAAATAGGTAACTTTTATTTTTAGACATTTTGAATAATTACTGCGGTAAATATTTTATTTACCATGGTTAAGGGTAAATCCGGTAAATAAGGGTTAAAAAATAATATTATAATAATACTAAATTACAAAAAATGTGTCCTAGACTTATTGGTTGATACATGTTCGACCATAGGCATCTTTGGGTCGATTTTGGGACCCCATGGTGCCACTTGTAGGTGATAATGACACTTTATTTCAATTAAGTTTAAATGAATACAAAAATGACAGAAGAATATATCTTTTAGAAAAACAATTGTTACATAGGATTATATATGTTTGATTTTAGATTATAAATATTAATTAGAAAGATAAAACGATTTCCTACATAATGATATTTTATTTATAATTTTTAGACATTAAATGATTTAATTTATTTATGACACAATGATGATGTAGTAATTAATATAATAGTGAAAAATTAAACTAATTGATATTATAAATACCCAAATAAATATAATATGATACTTTTAATGAATTAAACTAATTTTATAGGATAATATGATATATTATGATTGATTTAATTGACTTTTTTCGAAGTAATCAATCTGTTATGAGTTTCACAAAAATCAACTATTGAATAGTGTCAAAATTGACATAAAAGAGTTCTTAAAACAAATATTATATTATTAATTGATATTAAATTCCTAAAAATCTAAGGTTCGGCCAAGAGACTTATATCATGATAGGTTCATCATTAATGGACCACTTGGGGGTCTCTTGGATGTATATAGTAGGTTTATTAACCATATTATATAAAAATACAAAGAGACATTGTAAAAGTGAAACTAATTAACTTAGAGTTAATACTTAAAGATAACGTTAATATAAGTACCCAAACCTGTCTAAATTCTATTGGTTGAGTTGTTTTCGACCCATCCCCACCTTAAACTTCGAATAATCAACTTTGGATCTATTAGAAACCGAATAAGAATTTATTATAAATTAATATTTCTAGCTTTTCCAAAGGTGCCCCTAACCCCTCTTATAAAAGGGCACTCCTCCTTCTCATTTCTTCACACCTTCAAAGCCTTTTGGTTCGAAAAAACTCTGCCCAAATACTCTCCCAACATCCCTCACTACAACCTAGAGGCCTTATTTTTATCAGAAAGCCATCCTAAGGAGCCCTTTTCATCAAATCAAAAGGAAGAACCCGAACAAGAGGTAATGTTTCCACCACCCCTTTTCAAGTTCCTTTCTTCTTCCACTTCTTCTTTCTTTGTTATTACCATTCTAAAATAATAACTACAGTATCTCACATATACTGTGATGTTATTATAAATATGGTACAACCATATTCAGTATTCTATCCACCCTTTGAATAACATGTCACCATACGTACGTACGTACGGCTTACCGTCTCCACGTCGTGGTGTAATTGTTATTCAATATAATATTAGTTGGATGGGTATAATAATGATGTTTAACTCAGGTAAATAATAAATATAACATGTTAATGATTCTGTATATATGATATACCATCCATTTATATATTATTTTAATATCAAAAGAATGATATTGTCGCTCGTGCGTACGTACGGACTACCGTCTCCACGAACGCGATGAGATTCATTCTCCATAGTATCCATTCAAGTATAATTATCATTTGATGATTTAAAAATGATTTTTAAGGACTTGATATCATTCTAGATATGAATAAGATACAACAAACATGGCTTATGTAACAAAACATATAAAAGAAAATGAGAAAGTTAACACCCGAAACGACGATAATTCTAAGATATTATTAACAAATCAATGTTAAAAGATCATATATGATATCATATTAATATATATGATTATTGTATAATTTAATAACAATTATTTCACCATTATACAGTAGGTTAACCTACCCCAACCAAGGAAAAGTACAAGGTAAGGGTTATTTCACAATCTCTTCATTATCCGAGGTTGTTTGTATGTAATAATCTACTGGGATCTCTTTATCATCCACATCCATGTTTCTTAAAAATGTATTTCAAAACCTTTTTACTATTTACTAGAATATGAGTTAAAGTCATTTATACCCTTTTTGACTTTTATAAGTGGTTTATAAAGGAATCTTTCGGTCGTTTTTAAAACAAGGTCCTTTTTAACCTTTTCAACAGAATTAAGGTAAGAATGTTTTTTTAACTTATACGGCGGGTGCGGCTATTTTCTGCCGTTATAAAATATCCAAAGCTTCCCTTACAAGATTATAAGAATATTTTCAAAGAAAATGTTTTATTTTATATGTATCTTAAATGATTTCAAATTAAAAGGAGATATTTCTTTAAAAAGAATATTGATTTCATCTATGTCAACATCCTTTGATGGATTTTAAGATTATTTGAAGTTGATTTATTATGATACAAAACTTCTATATTGTATTGATGGTTTTGTGATATGTTTGACTGTGGATGTGCTATTTTTATACCATTCATAGTTTATGGTGAAATTATTTACATTTCGTATGCTAGTTTTAATACGAATGTTTATGTTATGTTTAAACCTTTTCATATGGGAATGCATTGGACTTAGTAAGTGACGGGTGGAGCCCGCTATAGCTCCTAGATGTATCGGTAGGTCTCATGAGACAAACTAGTGTCTTGGCACAGGGCCTTGACAAAATCTTATTTGTAGTCTTGGCACGAGGCCTTGACAATGTGGTTATGATAGTCTGGCATTATGCATTCCAACATTATGAAAGTGGTTATTGATTTTTGCATGTGATTATTCGATTAGTAGAATATCCATGTGAATAAATAAATGGAATTATTTCATTTTATTTATGCCGTACCATGTTTAAAGTTCATGTTTGAAAGGTTTTGTTTTAGTTATACATTGCCTTAAATGTTTATTCTTATTTATGAAAGTTTCCGCTATATTGTTATCCTTACTGGGCATTTGAGCTCACCCCTTTTCTATGTTTTATTTTTCCCAGGAAGTGAAGAAGTAAATTATGAATGACCTGCAGGGATATTATGTGGGGATATGAGTGTGGATTATGGAGACATTATGTTGTTGTAGTAGTTTTTCATTTTATGATGTAATGTAAAACTTATGAATATATCTAGTGTTTCCAAGGCTACTAAACCAATCGGTCTTTCGAGATTTGATCTTTCTTGTGATCATGCCAATGTTATGTAATAATGCACTGACTCTGGGTAACTAGGGTCGGGGCGTTATAGTTGGTATCAGAGGAAGTTTGGTACAAACCTTGGAAGCTAGATTTAGATAAACGCTGATTAGAGAACGTAGACCTAAGATGAACTTTGAGGATTAGTGTAGAAGAAATTCCTAGAATTTTGGTATTGTAGGGATTTTGTGAGTTTTCTGAGCAATAAATCCCTGTCTGGATATGAGCAGGTAGAGGCGGCTCTGGCACAGATGTACCTAGGGGTAAAACCCGAAAACACCGCTTTGAGCTAGACTCAAACGGGAACTGGTGCACGACAACGGGCCTTGCTGCACTCTTGGTTACGACACTCCCAGGGGATATGCTTAGGATAATTCTCATTTTCTTTACAAACCATTATGAAGGGTTTATGAGTATATACATCCTCAAAGGAGACATTTTTATGATTATGGATTATATCCATAAATAGTTCAATTTATGTTAAGTGTTTTATAAGTATGGGATTATGTATTTTGATTCATAAACTGATCTAGTGTATTCCATTGTTTAGAAATGGCGCCCAGTAGAAGGAATGCGAACTCCAGAAATGCACATGATCCAAATAGAAAGAAGGATCATATCTTTCATGGTCTTAAGCTAGAATTTATAAGAGAAATAGTCTCCCATGTATTATCATCATATGAAGAAATAATATCATGTGTTGATAAGATAAGTAAAGAGTTTACTAAGTCCTATGGCTTTGAAGGGAGGCAAGAGAAGAAAAGTATGGAAGATAGAAAGATGGATAAAGGGAAGAGGGAAAAGAAGAATTTTCCCATATGTGGTAACTGTGGGAAGAAACACCCTGGAACTTGCCTGAAAGGAATGGGAGTTTGTTATAAGTGTGGAGGAAAAGGGCACAAAGTACGTGACTGCAAGGTTATTAAAATGGGTTCAAATGTACAATGCTTCATTTGTAAGGAGTTTGGACACTACGCGAACCTATGTCCCAGTCATCAGACTATGCTGCAAATGATGTTATTGGATAATAATCAAGTTATGATACTACCACAGATGAAGAGGAATGATTAGAGTTCTTATGTTGATTATGTCAATTGAGTGTTGTATCGACAATGTACTTGTTATAATAATTATGTAGTATATAAGGATTGTACTGTAGTACTATTTCATTAAGGACTTGAGATTGTGTGGAACAAAGAAAAGTGACTCAATAGCAGGATAAATTTTTGGAAAATATATGGTTGAGAGAATGATAAATCATAATATAGTTCTGATACTGAGGTTGTGATTTTGGAATAATATGTGATTGTTTTGGATAAAATATATTAGATATTCTTGACTACCTTGGAACTGATTAATGATTTGTATATTCCATCATTGTTGGGGTTTAAAACATTTTTGGATTGATGAAGTATATCCAGCATTCTATATGGAATAAGGGAGCATGAATGTAATCAATAAGGAATATGGTAATTCAGGATGTTTCAGTGTATTAAAAGAATACATGATGAAGGTCTTCATATGCTATTACGGGGTAAAAAGGATCTACATTATGTTTACCTTCCTTATAAATGTTGGACTGTGAGTTTGGACAGAAGTATTTTGGATAGTTCTAGTTTGGATTATTTTGGATTGCCATAAAAGGACAACCCGGAGGTCGGGCGGCAACCCGTCGCGTCCGGCAAGGCTGTGAGACTTGAAACCGCAACCGAAGGGCGACAAGGGTGTATCACCTACCACTGGCCCACGAGATATCCTGGATTAAATAATGTAGTTTTTTTAAAATATCTGGTAGATGAATTATAAATTCATTTATTTTGGAACCCTGTACGAATAGTATAAATAGAATTTTTTTTTACGTTCTATTATCTTTTAGAGTGAAAGATGAGTTTGTGGTAGAAATTTATTAATGGATAAAACACTAATTATAAAGTATGTATATCTCCTTATGATCTTAGCCAATCTCATAAATAAATTCCTCAACATTAATAAAAGGAACTTAGAACAAAAAATTTATCCTAGATGGTACCTTAAATCATCACTAATTCATGGCTTTGGGATTGTTGGCCTTTTCATAGCCATGTTCTCTACCACTCTCCATCAGATAATTGATGGTTAGATTTCTCTTCTATATCCATATTTTCTTACATGGAACCCTAGTGTGTGTTATTTTCGGTAATCTTCATACTTTCCACTCTTTATTTTAAATAAAGGCCTCGTTAATTCATTTTTCGATGTGGGATTTCAACTAAGATATTTTGTGTTATCCTAATACCCTATGTTTTGTTGAACCGATGGTATTTCAAATCATCATAGATTGATGAATTTAAGGACCTCAATTTTATACTTGTTTGTGATTGATGACCTCAATCACTACCTATAAATATTTACGTTTTTCCTCCAATTATATGTCTCTAATTTCCACCAATGTTCTCCTAATCGAGATCATAATTTGGTGGTGACCCTTTCATTTCTCTTTTCCTCATATTAAGACTAAATTTTAGTAACCTAATTTTCGATGTGGGTTTTCCCACAAAGATATTTTCTATTTTCAACCTTCTATTTTCGAATAACAATTTCAAATTGCGAGGATGCAATTTATTGAAGGAGGGGAGAATGTAACACCCCAAGATTTCATAGTGTGTTATTTCTTCAAAATAATTCAATAACTTGCACTACACGCAACACCGAGTTCTAACACACCATAACCAATCAAACTAGCCGTTATGAATAGTAATACCTAATTTTTGAAATTATATATATTTTATATTTTAAAATGGACATCATTTTTGGATTCGGAATATCGAATTTAGCCTAAGGTGAAATTTTGGTACATTTCGGATAACTTTCATATTTTGATGAATAGTGAAAATTACTAAATTTTAATTAAAAACAACTTTTTTAATCAAAATAATTAATAGTGATAAATTATGAATTTGAGTAGTTTTAAAGTATATTTAGAATATATTTTTACCATTTAATATAATATTTGTCATTGGACATAATTTTACAATTAAACCGAACATAAACAAGTGTCAATCTTTTGATAGTTATTATCTCTTAAAAACACGCTTTTTGTTTTGACAGCGGGAATTAATTTTAAATTAATTTCTTCCACTTTTGTGTTTTTAATTTAGGAAAATAGATTCCATATTTGGAATCAGGATGTTCAAATTGTGTAAATAGGTAAATTTTATTTTCATACATTTTGAATAATTACTGCGGTAAATATTTTATTTACCATGGTTAAGGGTAAATCCGGTAAATAAGGGTTAAGAAATAATATTATAATAATACTAAATTACCCTAAAACGTGTCCGAGCCTTATTGGTTGATACATGTTCGACCATAGGAATCTTTGGGTCGATTTTGGGACCCCATGGTGCCACTTGTAGGTGATAATGTCACTTTATTTTAATTAAGTTTAAATGAATACAAAAATGACACAAGCATATATCTTTTAGAAAAACAATTGTTACATAGGGTTATATATGTTGTATTTTAGATTATAAATATTCATTAGAAATATAAAAAGATTTCCTACATAATTATAGTTTATTTATAATTTTTAGACATTAAATGATTTAATTTATTTATGACACAATGATGATGTAGTAATTACTATAATAGTGAAAAATTAAACTAATTGATATTATAAATACCCAAATAAATATAATATGATACTTTTAATGAATTAAACTAATTTTCCAGGATAATATGATATATTAGGATTGATGTAATTGACTTTGTTAGAAGTAATCAATCTGTTATGAGTTTCAAAAAAATCAACTATTGAATAGTGTCAAAATTGGCATAAAAGAGTTCTTAAAACAAATATTATATTATTAATTGATATTAAATTTCTAAAAATCTAAGTATCGTCCAAGAGACTTATATCATGATAGGTTAATCATTAATGGACCACTTGGGGGTCGCTTGGATGTATATAGTAAGTTTATAAGCCATATTATATAAAAATACAAAGAGACATTGTAAAAGTGAAACTAATTAACTTAGAGTTAATACTTAAAGATAAGGTTAATATAAGTACCCAAACCTGTCTAAATTCTATTGGTTGAGTTGTTTGCGACCCATACCCACCTTAACCTTTGAATAATAAACTTTGGATCCATTAGAAACTGAATAAGAATTTATTATAAATTAATATTTCTAGCTTTTCCAAAGGTGCCCCTCACCCCTCTTATAAAAGGGAACTCCTCCTTATCATTTCTTCACACCTTCAAAGCCTTTTGGTTCGAAATAACTCTGCCCAAATACTCTCACAACATCCCTCAATACAACCTAGAGGCCTTAGTTTGATCAGAAAGCCAACCTATGGAGCCCTTTTGATCAAATCAAAAGGAAGAACCCGAAGAAGAGGTAATGTTTTCACCACCCCTTTTCCAGTTCCTTTCTTCTTCCACTTCTTCTTTCATTGTTCTTACCATTCTAAAATAATAACTCCAGTATCTCACATATACTGTGATGTTATTATAAATATGGTACAACCATATTCAGTATTCTATCCACCCTTTGAATAACATGTCACCATTCGTGCGTACGTACGGCTTACCGTCTCCACGTCGTGGTGTAATTGTTATTCAATATAATATTATTTGGATTGGTATAATAATGATGTTTAACTCAGGTAAATAATAAATATAACATGTTAAGGATTCTGTATATATGATATACCATCCATTTATATATTATTTTAATATCAAAAGAATGATATTGTCGCTCGTGCGTACGTACGGACTACCGTCTCCACGAACGCGATGAGATTCATTCTCCATCGTATCCATTCAAGTATAATTATCATTTGATGATTTAAAAATGATTTTTAAGGACTTGATATCATTCTGGATATGAATAAGATACAACAAACATGGCTTATGTAACAAAACATATAAAATAAAATGAGTAAGTTAACACCCGAAACGACGATAATTCTAAGATATTATTAACAAATCAATGTTAAAAGATCATATATGATATCATATTAATATATATGATTATTGTATAATTTAATAACAATTATTTCACCATTATACAGGAGGTTAACCTACCCCAACCAAGGAAAAGTACAAGGTAAGGGTTAATTAACAATCTCTTCATTATCCGAGGTTGTTTATATGTAATAATCTACTGGGATCTCTTTATCATCCATATCCATGTTTCTTAAAAATGTATTTCAAAACATTTTTACTATTTACTAGAATATGAGTTAAAGTCATTTATACCCTTTTTGACTTATATAAGTGGTTTATAAAGGAATCTTTCGGTCGTTTTCAAAACAAGGTCCTTTTTAACCTTTTCAACAGAATTAAGGTAAGAATGTTTTTTTAACTTATACGGCCGGTGCGGCTATTTTCTGCCGTTATAAAATCTCTAAATCTTCCCTTACAATCTTATAAGAATATTTTCAAAGAAAATGTTTTATTTTATATGGATCTTAAATGATTTCAAATTAAAAGGAGATATTTCTTTAAAAAGAATATTGATTTCATCTATGTCAACATCCTTTGATGGATTTTAAGATTATTTGAAGTTGATTTATTATGATACAAAACATCTATAATGTATTGATGGTTTTGTGATATGTTTGACTGTGGATGTGCTATTTTTATACCATTCATAGTTTATGGTGAAATTATTTACATTTCGTATGCTAGTTTTAATACGAATGTTTATGTTATGTTTAAACCTTTTCATATGGGAATGCATTGGACTTAGTAAGTGACGGGTGGAGCCCGCTATAGCTCCTCGATGCATCGGTAGGTCTCATGAGACAAACTAGTGTCTTGGCACAAGGCCTTGACAAAATATTATTTGTAGTCTTGGCACGAGGCCTTGACTATGTGGTTATGGGCATTATGCATTCCAACATTATGAAAGTGGTTATTGATTTTTGCATGTGATTATTCGATTAGTAGAATATCCATGTGAATAAGTAAATGGAATTATTTCATTTTATTTATGCCATACCATGTTGAAAGTTCATGTTTGAAAGGCTTTTGTTTTAGTTATACATTGACTTAAATGTTTATTCTTATTTATGAATGTTTCCGCTATATTGTTATCCTTACTGGGCATTTGAGCTCACCCCTTTTCTATGTTTTATTTTTCCCAGGAAGTGAAGAAGTAAATTATGAATGACCTGCAGGGATAGTATGTGGGGATATGAGTGTGGATTATGGAGACATTATGTTGTTGTAGTAGTTTTTCATTTTATGTTGTAATGTAAAACTTATGAATATATCTAGTGTTTCCAAGGCTACTAAACCAATCGGTCTTTCGAGATTTGATCTTTCTTGTGATCATGAAAATGTTATGTAATAATGCACCGAATTTGGGTAACTAGGGTCGGGGCGTTACACCCTGGTTAATAGAAACTAGTTTTATTTTATTAAGCGGTATGATACATGAAGTATGAGTTCATTTTTTTGAACCACATCCGATTAATATAACAATAAGATGGACTTATAACTTTTGCTAACATTTTGTTTGAAACAGATGGAATCACCCATAATTCTATCACATGATCGGCTAACACATCACGAATAACAAATTCAACTTCATTTATTTAAGGGATGAAGTGGAAATTATTCAATTCATGAACTACAGTGAGATTGTACCAAAATCATGTAAGTATTTCTTTAATTCATCAACTTTAGGGAATGATCTTGAAAACCAAAAATGTTGTCCTAGTTCCCTTATATCTGATGAATCAGATGGTACCTTAGATAATCACAAATCTATAGATTTGGGATTGTTGGCTTTTTCATAGCCATGTTCTCTACCACTCTCCATCAGAACATGATGGTTAGGTTTCTCTTCCATATCCATATTTTCACCTATGTTCTCCTATGTGGAAACCCAGAGATTAGTTAATTTGGGAAACCATTATGTTTCATACATTAGTTTTTAAATCCATGTTTTGGTATTCCTTTTTACGATGTGGGTTTCTATTAAATAAACTTTTGAGTAGTAAACCATTTATAACCCCGACGAATTTCGAGGGCGAAATTCATTTTAAGGGGGGTAGAATGTAACACCCCGAGATTTTATGAAAAATATTCTTTTTAATTTCATTAATGTCTTGTGTTGTATGCTACACCAAAAGGAGCTTGAACAACATGCATCCCTGACTTGCCTTGAATTATACGCAATCACGACCTTCCTCGATACCGTGTGTAGTACGCAATACCGAGTTTCACTAAATGAGATAATATTATAATATTATTATGAACTAGCCATTATGAATAGCCATACCCACTTTTTTAAATTTTATAAATTTTATCTTCTAAAATGGACTTCATTTTAGGATTCAGAATATCGAAATTAGCTTAGGGTGAAATTTTGGTACTTTTCGGATAACTTTCATTTTCTGATGAATAGTGAAAATTATTAAATTTTAATTAAAAACAACCTTTTTAATCGAAATAATTAATAGTGACAAATTATTAATTTTAGTGGTTTTAAATTATATTTAGAATATATTTTTACAATTTAATACAATATTGGTCATTGGATGTAATTTCACATTTAAACTAGACATAAACAAGTGTCAATCTTTTGATAGTTATTATCTCTTAAGAACACGCTATTCGTTTTGAAGACGGGAATTAATTTTTAAATTAATTAATGCAACTGATATGTTTTGAATTTGGTAAAATATACATCATTTTTGAATTCATAATATCAAATATAGCTTAGGCCTAATTTTTGGTATTTTTCTGGAAACTTTCATTTTTAGATGAATAGTGAAACCACTAAGTGGTAGTTAAAAAAACTGAATTTTTCATAAAACATAATTTTACCACTTTTGTGAGTGGAATATTGAAAATAAGAGAGATACGGTTAATATCAAGGACTAAAATGTGGTTCAATGAGATAAAAATAATTTTTGGTGAATAAAAACTTTTTACTTTTTTTACCACAGTTAAAAGTAAATAGGGTAATTAAGGGTAAATATGATATTATTTTTACCCTAACACATGTCCTAATTCTATTGGATAAGTGTAATTCTCACAAAAACAACCTTAGGTATAAAATATGACCATTTAGGTCCACTTGATTTAGATTAGGACATTTATTATTAATTTATTTAAAGAAGGGTTAAAATAGTTAAAATCAATGTTTAATAACTAACTAATTTTTAATATAAGGTTATAAATAAGCTAAATTAGATTATAAATATTCATTAGAAAGCTAAAAAGATTTAATACATAATGTTATTTTATTTATAATTTTTAGACTTAAAATAATTTAATTTATTTATGAAACAATTATGATGCAGTAATTATCTTATTAATGAAATATTGACATAATTGATGTTATAAATACCAAAATAAATGTAATTTGAGACTTTTTTTAAATATTAAATACTTTTTATGTTAATATGACATGTTATTATTGATTCAATTAACTTGTTTTGAACTAATCATTCGGTTATGACTTTCAAAAAAATCAATTACCAAATAGTGTCAAAATTGACATAAAATAGTTTTTAAAACAAATATTATATTAAATTTTTTTTATTATATTCCTAAAAATCTAAGGTTTAGCCAAGATACTTATATCTTGATAGGTGTATCATTAAAGAACCATTTGGGGGTCTCTTGGATGTATATGGTATGTTTATTAACTATATAATATAAAAATACAAATTGACATGGTAAATGTCAATCTAATTAACTAAGAGTTTAAACTAAAAGATAAGGTTGATATAATGACCCAAACTTGTCTAAATTCTATTGGATGAGAGTATTTCGACCCATCCCAACCTTAGATTCGAAATATATAAATTTGGAGCTATTAATAACCGAATATGACTTTATAATAAAATAATATTTTTTGTTATTCCAAAGGTGCCCCTCTCCTCCCTTATAAAAGGGAACATCCTCCCTATCTTCCTCACACCACATTGAGCCTTCATGCTCAGAAAAACCCTGCCAAATTATCTTCTCAACTTCCATAGAAACAACCAAGAGGTTCTGGTCTCTTTAAAAGTCCAATTTTAGTTCCCTAAGAGGAGGTCTCAAAGAGGCGCTTCAAAGAAGAGGTAATGTCCATTACCGATTCTTTCAACTTTATTTCTTCTTCCACTTCTTCTTCATAGGTTGTTTCATTATTAAGTAATAACATAAGTATCAATAATATACTGATATGTTATTATAATTATGAAACAACCCTATTTCACCATCTATCCATCCTATGGAAAACGAAATCACCACGCGTGCGTACGTACGGAATATCATCTCCACACCGTGGTGTAATCTATTTTATACCCTCACCTTACTTGGATGGGTATAATGGTGTAAATAATAACTATATATGATTATTTTAAAGTGATATTGATTCGGTAATAGTATACATACAATCCAAAAAAATTCCACGATCATGGGAACGATATCATCGCTCGTGCGTACGTACGGAATACCGTCTCCACGACGCGATGAGATTCATTCTCAATGATTAACCATTCATGAATGATTATAAAATATATATAATAATTAATCATGAAATATATGACATAATAATGATAATGGATTTATGTATATATATATGTATGTCATCCAATTAATTCCATTCAATTCAATGAGGAAACGAAAACAACGTTCATGCGTACGTACGACCTACCATCTCCATAAACGGCGTATTTCATTCCATTTATCGATATATTATATATATGTATATTATGAATATATATTATATATAAATCATGTTTTATATTCTGGAATTAATTAATCATGATTTAAGTAATCATATTTATAATTACAAGTCAAAACACGGACGACAAATGAAACGATTTTACCCAAAACGCTCTTTAACATGGAATTTACAAAAGAACGAGTAATATAAAGTCATAAGTGAAGCATATATGATATCATAAAAATGAATATGATTATGTAATAAGTCAATGACATTATTTAAATCATTATACAAGAGGTTCTGATATGTACGAAGCATATCAGACCTAAGGTAAGGGAAATATCACAATCTCATTTTTATCCGAGATTGTTTAAACTTTGGAATTTACTGGGGTGTATTTTATCATCCACATCCATGTTTACTCAATATGTAATATTTATATCCTTCTACAATAGTTTATATCCAATTTCACCCTTTGGTGAGTTTTTTGTAAAAGATATGAAAGGAATCTTTTGTCATTTTTCGTACGAGGTACTTTTTGACTTTTCCGACAAAAGTACGAGAAGAATGTTTTCTTTTAACTCATACGGCATGAATATATTTTTAAAACATTATTTCCAAGAAGCTTCTCTTACAAGTTTTCAAGTTTATTTTTAATCAACGTCTTTTAGTTTAGAATTTTATGACATGTTAAGAAAGAAAAAGTGTTTTTGATGCAGAAAGGATATTTTCCTCAAGAATGGAGTTCAAGTGTTTTATCAAAATTATTTTCCATCTAAGATAATAAAGGGTTCGGTTTATATCCCTATTATTACATTTATTTGATTATGTTATGATGGAATTATTTTTATGAATTCCTTTATCTTATATGAATTGTTTTTTGAGGTCACGATGTTTAAGATTCCCATTTTTATTACATGGGTTATGCTATGAGGTATGGTTTATGATTTTGTTGAACACATAAGAATGGTATCATTATGAGATGGGTGAGACCTATATCTCCCTCAAATGCATTGGGTAAAGATTTTATATCTCATGAGATAGTCATGGATGGAATGGTAAGTTAATCCAGTTCAGTGTTACAGGACTGAAACGAGGAGTGAACTCAATTTAGAATGGGACTTTGTCTACTAAGATGGTCTTGGCAGCAATGCCTTGGCTACTATGGAAATCATTACATGTGCTTAATGGATGCCACAATTACATATTTAATTCCCATGCTATTTTATCATGATTTATGTTCCATTATGATCTATGCCTTATGTACTTCCATGTTTTATGTCGTTGCTCAATATTTTGATGTTTAAACATTATGTTCATGTTTTTAAGTTCAAATTTATATGGTATGTTTTATTTTATCCATGCTTACCCTCACTGAGCATTTTAGCTCACCCTTTTTATGTTTTATTTTCCCATAGGATTAAAATAAAGGTTTTAGGTAAGGAAATAAAAAGTGGAAGATCTTTATGAGAGATGTTGAAGATCTTTCACCACGATTAGAAGATTACGTTCCAAGTTTCCAAAGACACTAAAATATTACGGTCCTAGTGTGTCTGATTTTGTTATATATTAAGTATTTCCGCAAAAGTAATGTAATATCTATGTACATCAAGGTTCGGGTCGCTACAACAATGAAAACCCTAATAAACCCAGAAAAATGGGGAAAAGTGAAAATACCATAAAGAAGTAAAAAAAGATAAGAAAGAAGAAAGACAATGAAAATCCTAATGAACCCAAGAATGTATCCACCCCCCACACCTTGAATGTGCATTGTCCTCACTATAATAATTGAGAATATGAGAATGAAGGATAAAACATGGTGGGTTTCTCAAGTAAGTTGATTCTAGAAGGTGTATTTCCTCCACCAGATGCTTTGTAAAATTCTCATAGAAGTGTTTAAGTCGCTACCCATTAATGGTAAGAATTTATCCATTCTTATCATGTAAAATATTTATTTCACCAAAAGGGAAAACATTAGTAACAATATAAGGACCGAGCCATCAGGAACAAAGCTTACCTGTGTGGATCTTTAGTCTAGAATTTTACTTGAGGACCTTATGACCAATATGGAACTTTCTCTTATGAATAATTCTATCATGGATAGCCTTTGTATTCTATTTATAGATTATAGAGTTCTCATATGTATCATATCGAATTTCTTCCAACTCTTGAATCTATAGCTTTCTATTCTCACCTGCATCTGAAAGATTCATATTACATTGTTTAACAACCCAATATGCATGGAGTTCTACATACACTAGGAGGTGACGAGATTTTCAAAACACAATTGTGTATGGTGACATTCCTATTGGGGTTTAAAGAGCTGTACGGTATGCCCGAAGTGAATCATCCAAGCACAAACTCCAATCTATCTTGTTGGGTTGCACCATTTTTTCCAAGATTATCTTAATGTCCCAATTAGATATTTCTCCTTGTCCATTAGTTTGGGGTTGATATGTAGTGGAGACATTATTATCAACCCCATACATACGAAACAAATTTTTTATGTTGTGGTTGAAAAAAATGGGAACCCTGATCACTAATGTTGAATATCAGCAAACCAAACTGAATAAAAATCTGGGACCTCACAAAATCAACAACAACTCGAGAGCCATCGGTCCTAGTATCCTTTTCTTCAACCCATTTAGACACATTGTACACAGCTTACAAGATGTACATGAAGCCTAATGAATATGGAAAAGTCCCCATGAAGTCAATGCACCATGCATCAAATATTTCATAGAATAACATTGGTTATTAGTACATTTCATTCCTTTTAGAGATATTCCTTGTGAATTGACAATGACTACATGACATGAAAAATCGATGGCCATCCCTATACAATGTTGTCCAATAAAGTCCTGAGTCGAGGAACTTTTGATCTGTTCACTGGGAGCCAAAGTGTCCCCCACAAGTGAAAGTATGACAGAAGGTCAAAACAGAGGTTAACTCATCATCAGGGACACACCGGCGAACTACTTGGTCACTATAAATTCTCCACAAATATGGGTCATCCCAATTGTACCATTGATAATCATGTTTAAGTATCTAGGATTGGGAAGTGTAGAATTCAGTGGGGACCCTAGAGGTTTCTATAAAATTTCACAATGTTTTCATACCAGGTAAGGTCAACAACATCATAAAGGTTCTCATGAATAGTGAATTCTCCAATGGGGAGGGATGAGTCAGCATGGTGGTATAGTAGTTGATAAATCCTACTAATGTGGTCAGATACAACATTTTCTACTCCCCTCTTATCTCTAATATCAAGGTCAAACTCTTGCAGGTAGAGCATCGACCGTATGAGGTGGGGATTAAATTTAGGTTTCTTTTAGATTTATCAAATTGAATTCCCATATTTGAAATGATATTCCCAAGAACTATCCCCCTCTCAACGATAAAATGGCATTTCTCATAATTTAAAACAAGATATTTTTCAATGCAGCGGTGGAGGATAGAACCAAGGTGTTCCAAACAATCATAAAAATAAGAACCATATACCGTGAAATAATCCATAAAAACATTCATAAAACTCTCAAAGTACTCAGAAAAAATACACAATATACATCGCTAAAAATTTATAGGATCATTACATAGACCGAATGACATCCTTCTGTATGAAAATGTGCCGAATGGACATGTAATTTTTGTCTTTTTCTTGATCATCAGGGGCATTATGGATTTGAAAATAACCCAAATATCCACCAAGGAAACCATAATGATACTTACCAACCAATCATTCTTTAATTTAGTCAATGAAAGGTATAGGAAAGTGGTCCTTTCGCATGGCTGGATTAAGTCGATGATAGTCAATAGAGACTCGCCAACTGTTTTGCACACGTGTTGGGACCAATTCATTCCTTTAATTTGACACAAATGTTATTCCTATTTTTAGGCACAATTTTCACTGGGCTAACCCATTTAATATTAGATATAGGATAAATTATCCCCTCAACAAGTAATTTACTGACTTCCAATTTTACTAATTCAAGGAGAGTGGGATTCAAATGGCATTGAGATTTTCGTACAGTCATAGCCTCATCATCCTAAAGTATATGGTGCATAAAAATAGATGGGATAATCCTAGGAATATCAGCCAATGTCCATAATATTTCCTTTTTACACTCTCTCAAATGGTTGAGAAGTTTTGATTCCAATTGCGGAGAGAGGTTTTTTGAAATAATGATGGGAAATTGGTCAATACACTCAAGATATGCATATTTTAAATTAGAAGGAAGTTGTTTATGTTCGAACACCGGTGGTTTCTAGATCGAGGGAGGGGATGTAAGGGGATTGAGATTCATTAAACCATCTATCTGCTCTCTCTTTTTCTCCAAAGATAGAGAATATTTTGAAATGATATTTTCACAATCATTGATGGTCTGGGGTACCTCCAAATGAATAAAATCATCAATTAAATGACAAAATTTAAACTTTTCATAACCCAAAGAAAACTCAAAAAATGAATCAAAACAAAAATCATCCAATGTTTAAGATGAGGAAAATGAATCAGAGTATGGGTTCAGGAGAGAATTATATGTGTGTGAATCATTTGAGAGCACTTTGATTGAATAGGTAGGAAGAGTGGAGTGCTCTTCAATGGGGTGTTTCATAGCCTCAAGGATGTTAAAACATACCTTTTCTCTTTCTAACTCCATGGATAGTGTACCATTGTGAATGTTGATGACCATCTTTTCTATTTTGTGGAATGACCTCCAAAGTATGAGAGGAGCAAGTACCTGGGTCAGGGAATCTTCCATCTCAAGAATGTAGAAATCGGTAGCGAAGATTAGATTCTTCACTCATACAAGGACATACTCAATCACTCATGTGGGATGCATAGTACTTCAGTTGGAAAGATGGACGAAAATTCCCATTGGTTGAACCTCTCCAACCTATAGTGAAGTGTACACAGAGTGAGGTATTACATTAATGGAAGCACCTAAATCTAGAATAGCATTAGAAAATAATGTCTCCCTTATGGTAGAAGGTATTGTGAATGTGCCCTGATCATTACACTTAGTTGGAATTTCTAGTTAAATAAAGGATGAGACATTTCTTCTAGGTTTGACTCTTTCATTCCCCTCAGCCTTTGTTTATGGGTGCAAAGTTCTTTGAGCAATTAGGCATAATGAAGAATTTTCCTAACTGCATCCAATAATAGAATATTAACTTGAACATTTTCAAATGTATCCATTATTTATTTGTCAATATCATTATCATTGTTTTTCTTAGATTTAATGACTCTTTTTGGGAAGGGAAGATAAATGGAGTGTTCATGGGAATCCTTAATCGTAATTTGATTACTCATTTTTGCTTGTTTTTTCTTTTATTGAAAAATTTGTGCGTTAGAGAAGATAGTTTTCAAGAGGGGGACATACCTGTTTTGTAGAATTAGTAAAAAGAGAAACTTCTTTACCACTACGAAGTGTAACTGCACATACACTACCTTTTCCTTCGGATTACCAATGGTCTAGGATGGTTGTTTTCAATAATCTTTCATCTTAAGGTCACCGATGGTGTTTTCCAATTTCCCTACTTGAGTTTGTAGGTCTTGAATAGGTGATTGTGTGGTTTTTTAGAACTGGAGGTTTTGGGATGCCATTTGATTCACCATGTCCTCGAGGCTTGGTTCACAAATAGGAGGAGGAGGATGATTATTTTGAGAAGTTGAAGGATAATAAGGTTTCATACAGTTTCCTTGTTGATACCAATTCTACTAGGGGTATCATGAGTTTCCTCCTTATATGTACTGAGGTTGTGCTTGCCACCTAGGATTTGGATTTGGCCCTAATTTTTCTTACGTGAAGGGGGGTGCTTTTTTGAATGGACTCCCTACGAAAATTAATGAACAAGACTCGGGTGAATCTTGGTGTTTTGGGCACTGGTCAGAAAAATTAGTATTGTTAGAACAAATACCACAATATAACGGAACAGGAGGATATTGTGAGTTACCTTGGGCTTAAGCTAATTTCCTTAGAAGGGTATGCATCTCATAAAGCTTGTTATATACATTTTTTTCTAGATATGAATGACTTACCAGATGAACTCCTCGAGTTGGTGTAATAGTTCATGTACCAAATTGATGTGAATTTTGAGCCATGTTGGCTATTAAGTCACGAGCGGAAGAGGGAGTTTTTTCAACCAAGGAACCACCAGCTACTACATCAATCATTCCACGATCCATGGTGATAATTCCATCATATAAGTATTGGATTAATAGCTGTTCAGTAATCTAGTGGCGGGGGCATCTTGAGTAGAGTCATTTGAATCTCTCCCAATATTCATGAAGGGTCTCTCTTTGTAATTTCCTAATGCCACAAATTTCTATCATAATTGATTCTGTTCGCAAGGTAGGGAATAAATTCTCTAAAAATAGTCTTTTTAGGTCATTCTAGCCCCCAATTTTTGTAGGAAAATAGTATAACCAATCTTTGGCAACACAATCAAGGGAAAAAGAGAAGGCCCTAAAATTAATTAGGTCCTCAAAAATAGTTTGGGGTTTCATAGTGGAGCACACTATGTGAAACCCCTTAAAGTGTTTAAGAGGGTCCTCACTAGGTAGACCATGGAATTTGGGAAGTAGGGAGATGAAACCTGATCTCATCTCAATGATGGCTTCTTCCTCGAGATATTGGATGTACACAGGTTGGTACTCCACATTCAGGGTGGTCAGTTCTTTTAAGCTTCGATTATTTGTAGCCATGTTTTTTTGGATTTGATTGGGTTCAATTTTTTATTGGTTTATGAACACTTTAGGTTCCACAAGATTTTCATTATTGTTACTTTATTAACCATATCTAGATGCCTTGATTTGTGTATGACGTGTCTTTTCAATTTCAGGGTCAAATTCATGCAGTTTTTCTTTTTCTGATCGGGTCATGAAAATAAGTTGTGATGTTGGTTATTTTATGATTTAATATGGATATAATAACTTAAGAAGGTTTAAAGGACAATATAATGTTATAATACATAATTATAGAGAGAGAGATGAAGAAGAAAAAGAAGAGAGAGTGGGATAGAGAAAGTAAGAACACACAAAAAACCAAAAGAAGAAACAAAAAACCAAAACCAAACCAATAAAATGGGGGTGGGGTATTTAATGGATTACTAATTAAGAAGTAAAATAAATAAATTCAAGCAAATAATGAGAAAAAATTATCTTTTCTCTCTGAAAATGGTGCCAAAGTTTGATGGAATTGTCGAGTGCATCAAATTAGATGTTTATTTTTAACTAGAATTTATGCAGTATAACCGAAACGCTTGGTCATATCTTGAAGGAGGATTATATCATTAATTTTGAAATAAGGTTTTGATTAAGAAAATAAAAGGTTAATGGGGTTTTATAAATCTTTGGTTTTGTTTCTTTATGAACAAAAATAGAATGTATATTACAACTGAGAGAAACTGGTTGGAGAAATCGTGATCAACACGGGTAAGTGTCCCTTGATCCTCAATCCGCCATCTCCCTCAAGGGAAAGAGAATGATTATTGATTTCTTGATTTTTTTTCATACTGAAAATAGTAATGGTATGTGTGTTCTTACTAGTTTACCACCTTGGATTTGATTGATCAATGATATTGATTATCGACAACCTCTCAAAATCAACAAAATGAATTGATGTAAAAATGGAACTCAATCAAGGCATCACATCAACAATGTGATGAGTTGACCAGATTTGTGTCAATGATAAAAATATTCCACAAGAGTAAAACATTCATATTCATAGGTTCAATCTCTTTGATTTTATCAACCGACGCAATCCATTCACACACTCATGAAAGGGAATGGTGAGAAAAGAGGCAACCACACTCAAATCATCAGAAGATCCAGGTTATGCATGGAAGCATGTAGATTCTTGTTCCTTTTATTTGTATTTGATCATACAAAAATAAACAAAAATTTAGAATGTAGAAATGAAGAATAATTGAAAAGAAATATGGAAATCAATTACCTTATGAAGATTACAAGTGTGGCGCTCTAGATTACAACAAAGGACCCTCCATAAATTTATTACTAAGAGGTTTAGAAGTACATGAGGGGGAAGAGAAATAAAATGGGTAAAGAGAGCTCTCCAATTCGACTCACCTTCACCCCTGGTCGTGAAACATAGATAATGAGGGTGAGGAGTGATTTTATTGGCAATTAAATCCATATTTATACATAAAGTGGTCATATATCTAAAAGGCAAGGTGACTATTCATGGCAATTTTTTACTCCATATTTATATGAATAGTAGACTGACCAAAACTTGTGAAAATGACTTGAAATTTGGTGGAGTGTCATGGATTCGAGTTATCTATCCATGGAAGGTGTTATCAGTCCAATTGGATCTTTGAGGCTTGAGTAATGGCCCAAATATAGAAGGGTGGTCCAATCTGGCCCACCCAGAATTTTTTCACATTGTTGGACTATTTTGGGCCTCCAAGTGGATGAATTGGGCTCAATGATATTCTATATAAATTCATACCACATTTTTTTCACTCATAAACAAATTTTTATCCCAATTGGATGCAAATATTGTCAGCATTACAAATAATGGTTTTAATGCATGCTTGGGCTCTCGCGTAGTTTGGCCCATTTTGCTGGAATTCCATCACGGGCTCTCCAAATCAGCTCCTCCTACAACGTAAACACCAAAACAAGTAAAATTTCACTACTAAAAAGTGATATACATTAATTAATTAGTTCATATATGAAGTGATATTTATTATTATATTTGTAATATTCATTACAGAACCAGTTTAAAATAACAGTGTAAGCGTGGATTTGAATAGTGAACCGATATGCGATCGCACCGCCACACCTAAACATTTTCACTCCTGGGAGAAGTCACATATCCAGAAAATGAATCATGCATATATTCCCAACACCATTTAGTTTTAAAATTTGAGGAAATTTAAATTTATTAAAGAAATGTGATCAATGCACAAACCACACCAAGGAGTTCTTCCTAGTGAAAATGAAAAAATATGTCTCATAAATCACATCACAATGAAATTCAAAGAGAGTCATGATACGGAATTGAGTGAGGAATTAAAAATTCAACAACGCCACTAAATTTCCATGTGTGTGTTTGAAAACCATTCCATGCTATTCTTTCCACTTTCTATGCAATAAATGTTGGTTATTTTAACATTATTCAAATTAAATGATTTTGTCCAACGAACCTGCCCTGCATCCTTTGTAATCATATTTCAAGACCCACTCACTTAAAAATTCCCAAAATTCAAACCATAAGCTCCTGACATAGATATCCCCATATGTTTCACATTTAATCACTCCCCTCATTTTTTTATTCAGAAGTTCCATTCAGAATAAATCTCACAATCATCACTCAACCCTTGTTTGATCTACTAACGACACTAATTGTAATAGTTATAATAAGATCAAAGGTTGAGGAGGTGCGGTATTTTACCTACCCAAGACACAACCCAATTTTGTTTGAGGGAATACAATAGTCGGATATCAGGTATACACAAATAAGCCAATCTGGTACAGAAATGGAACAGATTGGATAAGGAACGAATGTATGGAAATATCATTCTAAGCTGAAAAATATTAACCTAACATATATTTACCTTCTATTATGTAATAAATATTCACACATAATGGTTTGGTGCATAAATGTGTGGAGATATTAGTGACATAGTTTTCCCAAAAACTACCCATAGAAGGGGCATCAATCATCTCAAAGGATTCATAAAGATACAACCATTTATATCATTAACAAAAAACCAATTCACTAAAAATCACTCCCTGATTTTAAATTAATACAAATATTCATTCCATAATATAGATATGTTTTAATCAAATTTTAAATCAACATGGAATCAAAAATTTCAACATTAATTTTCAGTAAGTTCAATGATTTTTGTGTTCATAAGGGGGGAAAGTAAAACGACTAAAAAGAAGGAGAAAAATAGAAGAATGAAGAAAGACAATGAAAATCCTAATGAACCCAGAAATATTGGGACAAGTGAAAATACCATAAAGAAAGAAAAAATATAATAGATAAGAAATATTATGAAAATTATAATGAACCCAAGAATGTATCCACCCGCACTTGTAATGTGCAGTTTCGTCACTGTAATAATTGAGAATGTGAGAATGAAGGATAAAACATGGTGGGTTTTTCTATTATGTTGCTTCTAGAAGGTGGATTTCCTCCACCAGATTATTTGGAAAATACTCATATAAGTGTTTAAGTCTCTTCCCATTGACGGTAATAATTCTTCCACTATGCTTATGAAAAATATGTATTGCACCAAAATGGTAAACATTAGTGACAATATAAGGACCGATCCATCAGGAACGAAGTTTACCTAGGTAGAGATTTTTCCTGGAATTGTATATGAGGAACTTCTCACCAATATGGAACTTCTGCTGATGAATCATGATATTTTGGATAGAATTTGTCTTCTCTTTATAGATTCAAGAGTTCTCATATGCATCACATATAATTTCTTCCAACTCTTGAATCTATAGCTTCTTATACTCACCTGCATCTCAAAGATTCACACTACATTGTTAAACAACCCAATATGCACATAATTCCACCTCCACTGAGTGGTGAAAATCTTTTCCAAACACAATTATATATGGTGACATTATGATTGAGGATTTAAAAGATCTACAGTGAACCCAAAGAGAATCATCCAAGAACAAACCCCAATATTTCATGTTGGGCTGTACCAGTTTTTCCAAGACTCTCTTAACTTTCCGAATTTATATTTCTGATTTTCCATTAGTTTTTCAGTGATATGAAGTGAAGATATTATGATAAAATCCATACTTATGAATCAGATTTTTCATGTTGCGATTGCAAAATTGGAACCCTAATAAAAAATGATGAATCTCAGCAAACCAAACCGACTAAAAGTCCAGGACCACACAAAATAAACAACAACATAGGAGTCATTGATCCTAGTAGCCTTCACATCCACCCATTTATAAATGTAGTCCAAAACTAACAAGATGTACATTAAGACAAATGAATTTGAAAAAGGCACCCAGAAGGCAATTCCCCATGCATTACAGATTTCATTGAATAACATGGGATGTTGGGGAATTTAGTTTTTCTTGGAGATATTCCCTGTGAATTGACAAAACTACGTGACTTGAATAATTAATGGGAATCCTTACACAATGTTGGCCAATAATTCCCTGTGTGAAGGACCTTTCGAACTATTCGTTGAGAGCCAAAGTGGCCCCCACAAGCCAAAGTGTGATAGAATGTCAAAACAGAGGTGAACTCATGGTTAGGGGAACACCGATGAACTAATTTCTCACCACAAATTTTCCACAAATATGGGTCATCCCAAATGTACCATTGAGAATCTTGTTTAAGACTTTGGGATCAGGAAGTGATGAAATATGTGGGGACCCTATATGTTGCTATAAAATTCACAATGTCCGCATTCTATGGGGTAAAGTCTACAACTTCACAAAGGTTATAATGATGAAAGAATTCTCCAATGGGGAGGGATGAGTCAGCATGGTGGTCTGGTGGTGGAGAAATCCTACTAATGTGGTTAGCTACAACATTTTATACTCCCCTATTATCTGTAATCTCAAGGTCAAACTCTTGGAGGAGGATCATCCACCATATGAGGTGGGGCTTAGCATCAGGTTTCTTTATGAAGAATTGAAGGGCATAATGGTCACAAAGAACAATCACTTTTGAACTAATAAGATATGAATGAATGTTTTCCTAGTAAAACACAAAATAAAGGATTTCTTTTTCTGTGGTTGTGTAGTTTACTTGGGTAGGGGAAAAGGTACGTGAGGTATACACAATTCCATAAGGAGCCTTCTCAACCCTCTATGATAAAACTTCCCCAACTAAAAAGTTAGATGAATCACACATAAGCTCGAAAAGGAGATCCCAACATAGTGGTTGGATGATGGGAGGTGATTTGAGACTCCTTTTTAGTGATTTTAATACATCCTCATAGTTTTTATCGAACATAAACTCATAATCTTTTTACAATAATTGGAATAATGGAAGTGCAATCTTACTAAAGTCTTTAATGAATCGACGATAAAAATCAGCATGATCTAAGAAAATCGCACCTCAAAAACACATTTTGGATATGGAAGGGATGAAATTAATTCAATTTTAGATTTATCAACTTGAATTCCCTTATTTGAAAGGACATGCCCAAGAACTATCCCCCTCTATACCATAAAATGACATTTCTCATAATTTTAAACAAGATCTTTTTCTATGTATCAGCGGAGGATAGAACCTAGGTGTTCTAAAAAATCATCAAAAGAAGAACCATATACTAGGAATTCATCCATAAAGACTTCCATACAACTCTCAATGTACTCAGAATAAATACTCAACATACATCGCTAAAAAGTACCGGGAGCATTACATAGACCGAATGGCATCCTTCCGTATGAAAATGTGCCGAAGGGACAAGTAAATGGTGTCTTTTCTTGATCCTCATGGGATATAAGGATATATAAATAACCCGAATATCCATCAAGGAAATAATAATGGGACTTACCAGCCAATCATTCTAACAGTTGGTCAATGAAAGGAAGAGGAAAGTGGTCCTTCCGCGTGTCTTAATTCAGTCGATAGTAGTGAATAAAGACTCGCCAACTGTTTTAAACACGTGTTGGAACCAATTCATTCCTTTTATTTGACACAACTGTTATTCCTGTTTTTTTAGGAACAATTTTCACTCAGCAAACCCATTTACTATAAAATATAGGATAAATGATCCCCACAATAAGTAATTTTCTGACTTCAAATTTTACCACTACAAAGAGAGCGGGATTCAACTCGTGTTGATATTGTCTTACAGGATTAGCCTCTTCATCAAAAAGTATAATGTTCATACAAATAGATGGCCCAATCCTAGGAATATCAACCAATATTCATCCTACTGACATTTTACAATCTCTTAAAAGTTTGAGCAGTTTTGATTCCTATTTTGTAGGGAGGTTATAGGCAATAATGATGGTAAATTGGTAAATACCCTAAATATATGTATATTTTAAATTAGAGGGAAGTTGTTTATGTTCCAACAATAGTGATTTCTAGACTGAGGGAGGGGATTTAGGGGGAGTGAGGTCTATTAAAATTTTTATCTACCCATGTTTATTTTCCAGAGATAGAGAATCTATTAAAATGAGATTTGAAGAATCATTGACGGTCATGGGTACCACATAATGAACACACACATTAATTAAATTACAAAATTTACACTTTTTAGAACCCACACAACACTCAAAACATGAATCAAAACTCAAATCATCTAAGGGTGAAGAAGAGGAAAATGAATCAGAGTATGGGCCGAGGAGAGAATTTTGTGTGTGTTCATTTTTTAATAGAACTTCCATTGAATAGGTAGGAAGAGTTGAGTGTGATTCAATGGGGTGTTTCGTAGCCTCGTGGATGTTAAAAATTACCTTTTCTCTTCCGAACTCCATGGACTGTGTACCATTGTGAACATTTATGATCATCTTTTATATTATGAGGAAAGGAATCCCAAGTATGAGAGGAGTGTGTCCTCGGGTTCTGGTATCTTCCATATCAAGAATGTAGAAATAATAAAGGAATTTGAGATTATTTACTCATAAAAGGACACCCTCAATCACTCTAGTTGGATGAATAGTACTTCAGTTGGAAAGTTGTACGACAATGCCCATTGGTTGAAGCCCTCCAAAAAGTTGAAAGGTTTACATGGAGTGAGGCATTACATTAATGAAAGAACCAAAATCCAGCATAGCATCCTAAAATAAGGTCTCCTCTATGGTACAAGGTATCGTGAATGTGCCTAGATCCTTGCACTTAGTTGGAATTACAGGTTGAATCAAAGATGAAACATTTATTCCTAAGTTGACTCTTTTATTCCCCTTCAACCTTCATCTATTGGTGTAGATTTCATTGATAAATTTGGAATAATGAGGAATTTTCTTAACTACATACAACAATGGAATATTAACTTGAACATTTTTAAATTTACCCATTATTTCATTGTCAATATCAATATAAAAGTTTATCTTAGATTTAGTGAGTCTTTGAGGGAATGGAAGAAGAATGGATTGTTCATGGGAATCCTTAATGATAATTTGATTACTCTTTTTTTCTTGTTTTTCATTACTCAAAACATTTTATGGTTGGAGAAGAGAGTTTTCAAGAGGGGGACATACCTGTTGTGCAGAATCAATAGAAAAAGAAACTTCTTTATCACTATTATGTGTAATTTCACATACATTACATTTGTCCTTTGTATTGGCAATGGGTTGGGATGGTAGTTGTCCAGAACCTTGCATCTTAGTCTCACTGATGGTGTTTTCCAATTTCCCTACTTGAGTTTGCAATTTTTGAACAGCTGATTGTGTGGTTTGTTGGAAGTGGAGGTTTTGGGATTCCATTTTCTTCACCATTTCTTCGAGGTTTAGTTTACGTTTGGGAGGAGGTGGAGGATTATTTTGAGAAGTTAAAGTATAAAAAGGTTTCATACCTTGTCCTTGTAGATTCCAATTCTTCTTGGGGTAGCTTGAGTTTCCTTATTGTTGGTACTGGGGTTGTGCTTGCCACCCAGGATTTGGATTTGTCCTGAATTTTTCTTGCTTGAAGGGAGGTGCATGTTGGAATGGATGCCCTAGGAATGTAGCTGCACAATAATTGGGTGAATCTTAATGTTGTGAGCACTCGTCAAAAAAATGATTATTGTCAGAAAAAATACCACAATGTAATGGAACTAGAAGAGATTTTGAGTTACCTTGTGCTTCAGCTAATTTTCCTTGAAGTATATACATCTCATCAATCTTGTTATCTACCTTTTTTTCTATAGATTAATGAATTACCTCATGAAATCCTCAAGTTGGTGCAATATATCATGTACCAAATTGTCGTTCATTTTGATCATTGTTGGATATTAAGTCACGAGTGACAGAAGGAGTTTTATCAACCAAGGAACAACCAACTGCTGAATCAATCATTCCACAATCCATGGGGATAAGTACCTCATTGAAGTATTGGATTAATAGTTGTTCCTTAATCTAGTGGTGGTGGCGGCTTGAGTAGAGTCGTTTGAGTCTCTCACAGTATTCATGATGGGTCTCTCCAAGTGATTACCTAATACCAAAAATTTCTTTCCTAATTGATTCTGTTTGGGAGGAAGAGAAGAAATTATCTAAAAATAGTCTTTTTATGTCATTCATGCCCACAATTGTGGTAGTAATATTTTATATCCAATCTTTGGCTACACCCTCAATGGAGAAAGGGAAGACCCTAAACTTAATTAGGTCCTCAGAAATATTTGGGGGTTTCATGGTAAATTACACTATGTGAAACTCCTTAAGGTGTTTATGAGGGTCCTCACCAGGAAGACCATGGAATTAGGGAATTAGGTGGATGAGACCTAATCTCTGTTCAAAGTTTGCTGCTCCTTCGGGATATTGGATGTACGTAGGTTGGTACTCCACATCCAAGGCGGTCAGTTCTTTTAAGGGTCAATTATTTGCAGCCATGTTCTTCTAGATTTGATTTGGTTAAATGTTTGATTGGTTTATGAACACTTGAAGTTACACAAGGGGTTACTTAGTGTTACTTGATTAACCTTCCCTATATTCTTTTATATGTGTGTGATGCGTCTTTTTAATTTCAGGTTCAAATTCAAGCCGTTTTTCTTTTTCTGATCGGGTCATGAAAATAAGTTTTAAAATTTGTTTTTTTATGACTGAATATGGATATAATCACTTAAAAAGAGTTATAGTATAATATAATTCTATAATATAGAATTTTATAAAGATAGATGGAGAAGAAGAAAGAGAGGGAGAGAGGGAGAGAGAAAAGAAGAACACACAAAAAAACCAAAAATGAAAACAGGAAACCAAAAAAAAATGGGGGTGGGGTATTTAAAGAAGTACTATTAAAGGAGTTAAATAAATAAATAAAAGGAAATAAAGAGGAAAAACGATCTTGGTTCCCTGGAAACGGCACCAAAATTTGATCGCGTTGTCGAGCACGTCGAATTAGATGTTTATTTTTAACAAGAATTTATGCAGTATTGCAGCAACCCTAGGTCGTATCTCGAAGGATTCTTAGATCATTAATTACAAAATCAGGTTTTTATTAAGAATGTAAAATGTGAACGGGGTTTTATAAAACATGGGTTTTGTTTCTTGAAAAACAATAATTGAAAATATATTACATCTGAGAGAAACCGGTTGGAGAAATCGTGATCAACCCAGGTAAGTGTCCCTTGTAGATCAATCAATCATCGCTGTCAAGGGAAAGGGAAGGACCACTGATTTATTTATTTTATGAATAATGAAACCAATAATGGTATGTGAGTTCTTACTAGGTTACCACCTAGGATTTGATCGGTCAACGATATTGATTATTGGCAACCGCTCAAAATCAACAAAATGAATTGATGTAAAAACGGAACTCAATCAAGGCATCACATCATCAACGTGATGAGATGTCCAGATTTGAGTCAATGTTAAAAATATTCCACAATAAAAAAACATGCATATTTAGATGTTAAATTTATTGGATTTTTTCAACCGACACAATCCATTTGCATAGTCATGAAATGGAGGGGTGATTAAAGAGGAAACCACACTCAAATCATCACAAGATCCGAGTTATGCATGAAAGCATGTGGATTTTTGTTTATTTGATTTGTATTTGACAATAATAGAATAAAAAAAATATTGATTAATGGAATAAAAATTGACAATAGACTTAGAAATAAATTACCTTATGAAGATTACCAGTGTGGAGCTCGTGATTACAAGAAAGGACACTCCTCAAATTGATCACTAAGAGGTTTAGAAGTACATGAGGGATAAGAGAAATAAAATGGGCGAAGATAGCTCTAAAATTTGACTCACTTTCACCCCTAGTCATTAAATGTAGATAATTAGGGGTAGGAGTTATGTTATGGGAAATTACATCGATATTTCCACATAAAGTGGTCAAGTATCTAAATGGCTAGGGAACTATTCAAGGAATATTTTTTTACTCCATGTTTATCTGGCTCATGGACTAAATTAAACACATGGAAATGACTTGACATTTGGTGGAGAGTCAAGGATTATAGTTAGAGTTCCATGGGAGGTGGAATCAGATCAATTGGTTCTCTGAGGCCTGAGTTATGGTCCAAATACAAAATGGTGGTCCAATTTGTCCCGCCAAGAATTTCTTCACATTGTGGGCCTATTTTGGGCCACCAAGTGGACTAATTGGGAAAATGATCTTCTAGAGAAATTTATGACACATTATTTTCACTCATAAACCCATTTTTAGAATAATTAGATGTAAAAATTATCCACGTTACATATAATTGTCCAATGCATGCTTGGGATCTCGCATAGTTTGGCACATGTTGCTTGAATTCTATCACGGGCTCTCCAAATCACCTCCTCTAATAATGTAAACACTCAAACAAGTAAAATTGGACTATTAAACCATGATAAAATTTAATTCATTGATTCAATCATAAAGTTCAATTTATTATTATATTTGTAATATTGATTACAAAACCAGTTTAAAACAATAGTGTAAGGGTGGATTTGAATAGTGAATCGCTATGCGATCACACCTCTACACCTAAACATTTGCACTCCTGGGAAAAGAACCATATCCAAGAAAATGATGCATGTTTATATTGCCAACATCACGAAGATTTAAAATTTGTGTAAATTTATATTTATTAAAGTAATCTGATCAATGCACAAACCACAAAAAGGAGTTATTCCTAGTGAAAATGAAAAAACAGGTCTCATAAAGCATATCACAGTGAAATTCAATGAGATTAATGATTCCAAATTGAGAAAGATATTAAAAATTCAACCATTCCACTAACTCTCCATGTGTGTGTGAAAACTATTCCATACTATTCTTTCCACTTTTTATCCAATAAATATAGGTTATTTTAACATTACTCAACTTAAATGAATTTGTCCACCAAACCTACCCTACATCCTTGGCAATAATATTTCAAGAACCACACACTTAAGCATTCCCAGAAGTCAAAGAATAAGATCCCAACCTAGATATCCCCATATTTTTCACATTTCACTACTCCCCTCATTTATTAATAATTTTTTTCAGAAGTTTCATTGAAAACAAATATTACACTAATCTCTCAACCCTTGTTTGATCTCCTCTGGACACTACTTTAAATAGTTATAACAAGATAAAATTTTGAGGAGGATTGGTTTTTGACCAACCCAAGAAACAACCCTTTTTTAGGGTTTACAAAAGTCGGATATCAGGTACACACACATAGGTCTATCTGGTATAATAATTAAACATATTGTATAATGAATGAATATATGGGAATATCTTTTAAATCTGAAAAATATTAACCTAACATATATTTACCTTCTATTAAGTAAGAAATATTCACACTTTATTTATTGGTGATAAAATGTGTAGATATATTAGTGAAACAGTTGTACCAAAAGCAACTCACACAAGGGGAATCAATCATCTCAAAGGTTTCATAGAGATACAACCATTTATATCCTTGATAGAAAACCAATTCACTAAAAATCACTCCCTGATGTTAAATTCATACAAATATTCATTCCATAACAGAGTCATGTTTCCATAAAATGTTGAATCAACCTGGAATCAAAAATTTCAACATGCATTTTCAGTAAGTTCCATGATTTTATTGACTATAAGGTGGGAAAGTAAAAATACCATAAAGAAGGCGAAAATAGAAGAAATAACAAAGACAATGAAAATGATAATGAACCGAGAAATATGGGAAAAAATTAAAATACCATAAATAAAGAAAAAAAGAGAATAAAGAAGAAAGAATATGAAAATCCTAATGACCCCGGTAATGTATCGACCCCCACTCCAAGAATGTACAATGTCCTCACGGTATTAATTGTGAATGTGAGAAGGAAGGATAAAACATGGTGGGTTTCTCTTGTATGTTGCTTCAACAAGGTGTATTTCCTCCACCAGATTCTTTGTAAAATCTTCATAGAAGTTTTTATGTCATTTCCCATTGATGGTAAGACTTAGTCCACTCTTCTCATGAAAAATATGTAATGCAACAAAAGGGTAAATATTAGTAATAGTATAAGGACAGAGGCATTAGGAACGAAGCTTACCTGGGCGGAGCTTTAGCCTGGAACTGTACATGAGTACCTTCTCACCAATATAGATCTTCTTCTAATCAATCATTCTATCATGGATATCCTTTTTATTCTTTTTATAGATTTTCAAGTTCTCTTATGCATCAAATCGAATTTATTCGAACTCTTAAATCTGCAGCTTCCTATGCTCACTTGCATTTGAAGGATTCATATTACATTGTTTAACATCCCAATATGCATGGAGTTATACTTCCACTTATAGGTGAAAAGATTTTCAAATAACAATTCTATTTGGTGAAATTTTGATTAGGGTTTTAAAAGTTGTACAGTACACCCAAAGTGCATCATCTAAGTGAAAATTCCAATATTTCTTGTTGGGTTGTACCGATTTTCCATGATTCTCTTAACTTCTCGATTTGATATTTATTATTGTTTGTTAGTTTGGGGATGATATGCAATGGAGACCTTATGATAAACCCCATAGTTACAAAGAAAATTTTTCTTGTTGCGATTGCAAAAATGGGAACCCTAATCACTAATGATGAATCACGACAAACCAAACCGACGAAAAATCTGGGACCTCACAAAATAAATAACAACTCAAGAGTCATCAAACCTAGTAGACTTTTCTTCCCAACATTTAGAAACATATTCTATATCTTACAATATGTACATGATTCCAAATGAATTTGGAAAAGGCCCTATGAAATCAATCCTCCATGCATCCAGGATTTCACAAAATGACATGGGCTATTGGGGAATTTCATTCCTCTTGGAGATATTTATAGTGAATTGAAAATAACTACATGACTTGAAAAATTGATGGGAATCCCTATACAATGTTGGCCACTAAATTCCTGAACGATGGACCTTTAGAGCTATTCATTGAGAGCCAATGTGGCCCCCACAATCCAAAGTGTGATAGAAGGTCAAAAAAATGTGAACTCATGGTCAGGGACACACCGACTAACTACTTGGTCACCAAAACTTATCCAAAAATATGGGTCATCCCAAATGTTCCATCGAGGATCAACTTTAATTATCTAGTATTGGGAAGTGCTAAAATAAATGGAGAACCTAGATGTTGCTAGAAAATTCACAATGTCTGCAAACCAGGGGGTAAGGTATACAACATCCCAAAAGTTCTCATAAGAAAGTATTATCCAATGGGGAGGGATGAGTCAGCATGGTTGTCTAGTGGTGGAGGAATCCTACAAATGTGATCAGATACAACATTTTATACTCCCATATTATCTCTAATCTCAAGGATAAACTCTTGAAGGAGGATCATCCACCGTATGAGGCGAGGCTTTGATTGAGGTTTCATTAAGAGGAGTCATAGGGAAACATGGTCAGAAAACACAATCAGTTTTGAGCCAAGAAGATATGAACGAAATTTTCCCAAGGAAAACACATTAGAAAGGAGTTCTTTATCAATGGTTGTGTATTTTACCTGAGTAGATTCAAGGGTATGAGATGTATACACTATTAAATGAGGAGTAGTCTTAATCCTTTGTGATAAAACTACCTCAACTGCAAAGTTAGAGGCATCATACATAATATCGAAAGGGAGATCCCACATTGGGGGTTGGATGATGGGAGGTGATGTGAGACTCATTTTTATTGAATTGAATGTATCCTCAAAATTTTATCGAACACAAACTCAGAATCATTATGCAATAATAAGAACAAAGGAAGTGCGATCTTACTAAAGTCTTTAATGAATCGAAGATAAAAACCAGCATGAACCAAGAAAGATCTCACCTCACGAACACATTTTGGATATGGAAGGGATGAAATTAATTCAATTTTATATTTATCAACCTGAATTCAATTATTTCAAATGACATTCCCAATAACTATCCCCCTCTAAACCATAAAATGGCATTTCTAATTATTTAAAACAAGATCTTTTTCAATGCAGCGGCAGAGGACAGAACCTAGGTGTTCCAAAAAGTCATAAAAATAAAAACCATATACCATGAAATCATCCATAAATATTTCCATACTACTCTCAAGGTACTAAGAAAAAATACTCAACATACATCACTGAAAAGTACCAGGAGCATTACATAGACCTAATGACATCCTTCTGTATGAAAGTGTGCCGAATAGACAAGTAATAGTTGTATTATCTTGATCCTCAGGGGCTATATGGATTTGGAAATAACCCAAATATCCTTCAAGGAAATAATAATGGGACTTATCACCCAAACGTTCTAACATTTGGTCAATTACGGGTAGAAGAAAGTGGTCCTTCCGTGTGGATTGATTTCATCGATGGTAGTCAATAGAAACTCACCAACTATTTTAAACGAGTGTTGGAACCAATTAATTCCTTTCATTTAACACAACTATTATTCCTATTTTTTCGGCACAATTTTCATTGGTCTGACCCATTTACTATCAGATATAAGATAAATGATCCTTGCAACAAGTAATTTACTAGCTTCCAATTTTACTACTTCAATGAGAGTGCGATTCAACTGGCATTGAGATTGTTTTACATGATTAGTCTCATCATCCAAAATTATATGGTGTATACAAATAGATGGGATAATCTTGGGAATATCATCCAATTTCCATCCTATTGCCTTTTTACACTCTCTCAATTGGTTGGGAAATTTCGATTAATATTGTGGAGAGAGTTTATTTGAAATAATTATGGGAAATTGTTCAATACCCTCAAGATATGTGTATTTAAAATTAGTTGGAAGTTGTTTAAGTTCCAAAACTGGGGGTTTCTGGATTGAGGGAGGGGATTTAGTTGGAGTGAGTTCCATTAAACTTTCTATATGCTCATCTTTATTCCATAAAGATAGATAATCTTTTGAAATGATATTTGCAGAATCATCGACGGTCATGGGTACATCATAATGAACACACTCATCAATTAAATATAAAAATTTACACTTTTTTAACCCAAAAAACAATCAAAACATGAGTCAAAACTCAAATCATCCAAGGGTGAAGAAGAGGAAAATGAATGAGAGTATGAGTAAAGGAGGGAATTGTTTGTTTGTGCATAATTTGAGAGAACTTGCATAAAATATATAGGAATAGTGGAGTGCTCTTCAATGGGGAGTTTCATATCCTCAAGGATGTTAACACACAAATTTTCTCCTCCGAACTCCATGGACAATGTACCATTGTGAATGCTGATGATCATCTTTGCTATTTTTAGGAATGGCCTCCCTTGTATTGGAGAAGCATGTCCTTGGGATTGGGTATCTTCGATATCAAGAATGTAGAAATCAATAGGGAAGATGAGATCCTTCACTCATACAAGGACATCCTTAATCACTCCTGTTGTATGTGTAGTACTCTGGTTGGCAATTTGTACGAAAATTCCCATTGGTTGAAGCTCTCTAACCTATATAGAAGTTTACACAGAGTTAGGAATTACATTAATTGAAGAACATAAATCCATCACATCATCAGAAAAGAAGGTATACCCTATGGTATAAGGTATCGTGAATGTTCCCAGATCCTAGAACGTAGTTGGCATTACTGGTTGAATCAAGGCTGAAACATTTCTTTTGATGTTGACTCTTTTATTCTCCTGTAGCCTTTGTCTATGGGTGTAGAGTTCTTTGAGAAATTTGGAATAACAAGAAATTTTCTTAACTGCATCCAACAATGGAATATTAACTTGAACCTTTTTAAATGTATCAATTATTTCATTGTTAAAATCATTATCAAATTTTTTCTTAGATTTAGTGATTCTTTGAGGGAAACAAAGAGGAATGGATTGTTCATGGGAATCCTAAATGATAAGTTGATTACTATTTTTTTCTTGTGTTTCTTTGCTTGAAACATTTTAGGGTTAGAGAAGAGAGTTTTCAAGAGGTGGACATACCTATTGTGTAGAATCAGTAAACGGAGAAACTAATTTACGACTACGAAGTGTAACTGCACATACATTACCTTTTTTCTTTTGTATTGGAAATGGGTTGGGATGGTAGTTGTATAGAAACTCGAATATTAAGCTCACCATTGGTGTTTTACAATTTCCGAACTCAAGTTCATAGGTCTTGAATAGCTGATTGTGTGGTTTGTTGGAATTGGTGATTTTGGGATGCCTTTTTCTTCACCAGGTCTTCGAGGCTTGGTTCACATTTGGGAGCAGGAGGAGGATTATTTTGAGACGTTGACAGATAATAAGGTTGCATACCTTGTCCATGTTGATACCAATTATGCTTGGGGTAGCTTGAGTTTCCTCCTTGTCGGTTTTGGGATTGTGCTTGACACATGAGATTTGTATTTGGCTTTATTCGTTCTTGCTTTAAGGGAGGTGCTTGTTGGAATGGATTCTCTAGGAACACGGCTGCACAAGACTCGAGGGAATCTTGATGTTGTGGGCATTGGTCAGAAAAAAGATTATTGTATGAACAAATAACACAATTTAATGGAATAGGAAGAGATTTTGAGTTACCTTTTACTTGAGATAATTGCCTTAGAAGGTTATGCATCTCAATAATCATTTTATGTACCTTTTGTTCTAGAGATGAATGTCTTACCTCATGAACTCCTCGAGTTAGTGCAATAGTTCAGGTTCCAAATTGTTGTGAATTTTGAGCCATGTTGGCTATTAAGTCACAAGCGACATAATGAGTTTTATCAACCAAGGAACCACCTGTAATTGTATCAATCATTCCATGATCCCTGGGGATAATTCCCTCATCGGTGTATTAGAATAGTAGTTGTTTATTAATCATGTGGTGGGGCTGCTTGAGAAGATTCATTTGAATCTCTCCCAGTATTCGTGAAGGGTCTCTCAATGGGATTTCCTAATGCCAACAATTTTGTTCCTAATTGATGTTGTTTAAGAGGAAGGGATGAAATTCTCTAAAAATAGTCTTTTCAGGTCATTCCAGCCCCCAATTGTGGTAGGAAAATAGTATATACAATATTTTTCTACACCATCATGGGAGAAAGGGAAGGTCCTAAACTTAATTAGGTCCTTAGAAACATTTTACGGTTTCATGGTGGAGCACACTATGTGAAACCCTTTAAGGTGTTTATGAGTGTCCTCAAAAGGTAGACCATGGAATTTGGGATGTAGGTGGATGATTCCTAATCTCAGCTCAATGTTGGATTCTTCCTCGGGATATTGGATGTACGCAGGTTGGTACTCCACATCCGGGGTGGTTAGTTATTTTAGGCTTCGATTATTTGTGGCCATGTTTTCCTGGATTTGATTGGTCTTAGTTTTTGATTGTTTTATGACCACATGAGTTTCCAAAAGGGGTTCGATAGTGTTAATTGATTAAACTTCTCTAGATTCATTTTTTTGTTTGAAGTGTCTTTTAAATTTCAGGTTCAAATTCAAGGAATTTTTCTTTTTCTGATCGGGTCCTGAAAATAAGTTGTGAAGTTTGTTTTTTTATGATTTAATATGGATATAATCATTTAATAAGTGTGAAAGGATAATAGAATGTTATAATACATAATTATAGAGAGATAGATGGAGAAGAAGAAGAAGATAGAGAGATAGAGAAAGGAAGAACACACAAAAACAACCAAAAATAGAAACAGAAAACCAAAACCAAAACAATAAAACAGAGGCGGGGTATTTAAAGGAATACTAATTAAAAAGTAAAATAAATAAATAAAATGAAATAAAGTGAAAAATTTGATCTTGTATCTCTGGAAATGGTGCCAAAATTTTATCACGTTGTCGAGTGCGTCAAATTAGATGTTTATTTTTAACTATAATTTCTATAGTATAGCAGCAACCATAGGTCATATCTCAAAGGTGCCTTAGATCATTAATTAAAAAATGATGTTCTAATTAAAAAACTAAAAGGGGAATGGGGTTTTATAAAACATGGGTTTTATTTTTTTAAGAACTGAAATTGAATGTATATTACTACTTAGAGTAACCGGTTGGAGAAATCGTGGTCCACCAAGGTAACTGTCCCTTGATGCCCAATCCTTCATCACCCTCAAGGGAAAGGAAAGGATCATTGATTTCTTGATTTTATACATACTTAAACCAGTAATTGTATGTGAGTTATTATTAGGTTTCCACCTAGGACTTGACCGATCAATGATATTGATTATTGGAAACTTCTCAAAATAAACAAAATGAATTAATGTAAAAACAGAACATCATCAAGGCATCACATCAACAACGTGATGAGATGACCAGATTTGTGTCAATGATAAAAATATTCCAAAATAAAAGAACATTCATATTCATAGGTTCATGATCTTGGATTTTATCAACCGAGGCAATCGATTTTCACACTCATGAAAGGGAGGGGTGAGAAAAGAAGCAACCCAACTAAAATCATCACAAGATCTGGGTTATGCATGGAAGTATGTGGATTCTTGTTCTATTGATTTTTATTTGATCATACTATAATAAAAAAAATTTATAAGTAAAAAATGAAGAACAATTGACAAAAAATATAGAAATCAATTACCTTTTGATGATTACACATGTGGTGCTCGAGATTACAAAAAAGGACCCTCCCTAAATTTATTACTAAGAGGTTTAGAAGTACACGAGGGAGAAGAGAAATAAAATGAGTGAAGAGAGCTCTCCAATTCGACTCACCTTCAACCATGGTCGTGAAACATAGATAATGTGGGGAAGAGTGGTTTTATTGGAAGTTACATCCATATTTTCACATAAAGTGGTCAAGTATCTAAAAGGTTAGGTGATTATTCAAGGATTATTTTTTACACCATCTATATATGGTTATTTTATTTACCAAACGAATTAAATGCCTTGAAATTCAGTGGAGAGTCGAATATTCAAGTTATCTATCCAAGGGAGGTGGAATCATCCCAATTGGATCTCCGAGGCCCGAGTTATGGCCCAAATACCAATGGGTGGTCCAATCTAGAAGGCCTAGAACTTCTTCACATTGTGGGCCTATTTTGGGCCTCCATTTGAACTAATTGGGCTCAATGATCTTGTAAAAAAATGTTTCGCACATTGTTTTTTACACATAAACCCTTTTTAGCCTATTTAGACACAAAAATAATCCACATTACAAATAATTTTCCAAATGCATGCTTGGGATCTCACGCAGTTTGACATATTTTGCTTGAATTCCATCACGAGCTCTCTAAATCACCTCCTCCTTCAATGTAAACACCAAAACAAGTAAAATTTACCTATTAAATAGTGATAAAAATGAATTCATTGATTCAAACATAAATTGAAATTTATTATTATATTTGTAATATTCATTACAAAACAATTTTAAAACAACAGGGTAATGGTAGATTTGAATAGTGCATCACTATGCGATCACACCCCCACACCTAAACATTTTCAATCCTGGGAAAAGGAACATATCCAAAAAATGATGCATGTATATATTCCCAACATCATGAAGTTTTAACATTTGTGGAAAGTTTTATTTATTAAAGTAATCTGATCAATGCACAAACCACACCAAAGAGTTCTTCCTAGTGAAAATGGAAAAAGATGTCTAATAATTCATATCACAATGAAATTCAAAAAGATTCCTGATAAAAAATTGAGTGAGGAATTAAAATTTTAACCATGCCACTAACTCTCCATGTATGTGTGTGAAAACCATTCCATTATATTCTTTCTACTTTCTATCCTATAAATATAGGTTATTTTAACATTATTCAGCTTAAATTATTTTGTCCACCAAACTCGCCCTACATCCTTTGCAATCATATTTCAAGACCAACTCACTTAATAATTACCAAAAGATAAACCAAAATCTCCTGAAATAGATATCCGCATATGTTTCATATTTCATCACTCCCCTCATTTTTTTCCAGAATTTGCATTCAGAACAAATCTCACCCTTATCTCTCAAACCTTGTTTGATCTCCTCACCACACTAATTGTAATAGTTATATAAAGATCAAAGGTTGAGGAGGAGTGGTTTTTGACCTTCCCAAGACACAACCCAATTTTTTAGGGGGCACAACAGTCAGATATCTAGTACACACACATAAGTCAATCCGGTAAAGTAAGAAAATATATCAGATAAGGAACGAACGTATGGAAATATCATTTAAGGTTGACAAATATTAACCTAACATATATTTACCTTCTATTAAGTAAGAAATATTCACACTTTATTGTTTGGTGAAAACATGTGTGGATTTATTAGTGACACAGTTTTCCCAAAACATACTCCCACATGGGGAATCAATCATCTCAAAAGTTTCACATAGATACAACTATTTATATCATTAACAGAAAACCAATTCACAAAAAATAACTCCTTTATGTTAAATTCAAACAAATATTTACTCCATAACAGAGACAAGTTTTCATAAAATGTTAAATCAACATGGAATAAAAAATTTCTACATGCATTTTCAGTAAGTTCCAAGATTTTGGTGACCATAATGGGGGAAGGTAAAACAAAAAAAATAAGGGGAAAAAGAGAAGAAAGATGAAAGAAAATGAAAACACTAATGAACCTAGAAAGATGGGGAAAAGTGAAAATACCATAAAGGAGGTGAAAAGAGAATAAATAAGAAAGACGTTAAAAATCATAATGAACCTAGGAATGTATCCACCCCCACACCTAGAATGTTCAATGACCTCATTGTAATAATTGATAATGTGAGAAGGAAGGATAAAAACAGGTGAGTTTCACTAGTATATTTCTTCTTGAAGGTGGATATACTCAACCAGATTGTTTGGAAAATCCTCATAGAAGTATTTAAGTCCCTTCCCATTGAGGTTAATACTTCGTCCACTCTACTCATGCAATATCTGTATTTCACCAAAAGAGTAAACATTTATAATAGTTTATGGACTGAGCCATCAGGAACGAAGCTTACCTGGATGGAGATTTATCCTGGAATTGTACATGAGGACCTTATCACTAAAATGGAACTTCCTCTGATGAACCATGTTATCATGGATAGCCTTTTTCTTCTCTTTATAGATTCAGGAGTTCTCATATGCATCACATCGAATTTCTTCCTACTCTTGATTCTGCAGCTTCCTATGCTGACCAGCATATTAAAGATTCTTATTACATTGTTTAACAACCCAATATGCATATTTTTATACCTCTATTGGGAGGTGAAATAATTTTCCAAACACAATTATGTATGGTGATATTCTGATTGGGGTTTTAAAAACTATATGGTACGCCCAAATTGTATCATCCATGTGCAAATTCCAATCTTTCCTATTGGGTTGTATCATTTTTTCAATATTTTCTTTAACATTAAAATTTGATATTTCTACTAGTCCATTAGTCTGGGGGTGATATATAGTGAAGAATTTATGATCAACCCCTTAATTACAATGAAAAGTTTTCATGTTGCGATTGAAAAAATGGGAACCCTGACCACTAATGATGAATCTCAGCAAACCAAACCGATTAAAAATTTTGGACCACACAAAATCAACAAAATATTGGGTTTTATCGGTCCTAGTAGCCTTTGTTTCCACACATTTAGACACATAGTTTATAATGAACAAGATGTACATAAAGCCAAATGAATTTTGAAAATTCCCTATGAATTCAATGCCTCATGCATCAAAGATTTTACAGAATAACATAGGCTGTTTGGGAATTTCATTCCTCTTGGAGATATTCCCTATGAATTGATAATGACTACATGACTTGAAAAATCGATGTGAATCCCTATATAATGTTTTCCAATAAATTCTCAAGTTAAGGACCTTTCAAGCTGTTCGTTGAGAGACAATGTGGCCCCCACAGGCTAAAGAGTGACAAAAGGTCAAAAAAGAGGTGAACTCATGGTCAGGGACACACCGACAAACTACTTGGTTACCAAAAATTCTCCACAAATATGGGTCATCCCAAATGTACCATCGAGAATCATGTTTAGTACTCTTGGATTGGGTAGTGATAAAATTAGAGGGGACTCTAGATGTTGCTAAAAAATTCACAATGTCCGCATACTAAGGTCTACAACATCACAATGGTTCTCATGAGGAACGAATTCTCCAATGGGGAGGGATGACTCATCATGGTGGTCCAATGGTGGAGAAATACAACTAATGTGGTCATCTACAACATTTTTTAATCCTATCCTACCTCTAATCTCAAGGTCGAACTGTTTGAGGAGGAGCTTCCACTGTATGAGGTGGGGCTTAGCTTTAGGTTTTTAAGAGGAATCGAAGGTCATCATGAATACAAAACCCAATCACCTTTGTCCCAAGAATATATGGACAAAATTCTTCCAAGGAAAACACAATTGAAAGGAGTTATTTTTTGTGGTTTTGTAGTTTACCTAGGCAGGGCCAAGGGTACGTGTGGCATACACAATGACATGAGGATCCTTCTCAACCCTTTGTGATGAAACATCCCCGACTGCAAAGATAGAGACATCACACATAATCTTGAAGGTGAGATCCCACCTTGGTGGTTAGATGATGGGAGGTGATGTGAGACTCATTTTTAGTTAATTGAATGCATCTTCACAATTTTTTTCAAACACAAAATGAAACTATTTTTTCAATAATTAGGATAATGGAAGTGCGATCTTAATAATGTCTTTAATGAATATTTGAAAAAAACTGGCATGAATCAAGAAATATCTCACCTAATGAACACATTTTGGATATGGAAGGGATGAAATTAACTTAATTTTATATTTATCAACATGAATTCCATTATTTTAAATGACATTCCCAAGAACTATCCCCCTCTCAACCATAAAATGTAATTTCTCTTAATTTAAGACAAGATATTTTTCAATGCAGTGGTGGTGAACATAACCTAGGTGTAGAGACCCGGAGCCTGACTTACATGGACTTTACATTACTTCTGCGGAATACTTAGTACATAACAAAAACACACACACAAGGATCGTAATAGTTTAGTGTCTTTGGAAACTCGGAATAAAATATTCTAATCGTGGTGAAAGATCTTCAACATCTCCCATAAAGATCTTACTTTTTTTACCTAAAGCCTTTCTTTATATCCTGGGGAGAAGAAAACATAAAAGGGTGAGCTCAAATTCTCAGTAAGGGTAAACAAAAGAAATATCAATCACATCGTATTCATAAGAACATAACATTTTAGAAATCACAACCTGCAAAAGAGAGCATAATTTCATAACATGGGATAAATCATGGTAGTGAAATGTAATCACAATAATCATAACTTAAAACATGAAACTTTTTGGCATTCACACATAATCATAGAGAATCATTTCTTGTTAGTCAAGACTCATTGCCAATACTATCTTAGTGGACAAAGTCCCTTTCTGAATCGAGTAACCCTCGTTTCAGTCCTGTTTCACTGAACCGGTATAACCTACCTTTCCAACCCTGTCTATCTCATGAGATATAAAATCTTTTCCCAATGCATTGGAGGGAGATATAGGTCCCACCCATCTCATAATGATACCATTCTTATGTGTGCCACAAAATCATAAACCATACATCATAACATAACCCATGTAATAAAAATGGGATTCTTAAACAACATGACATCATAAAAACATTCATATAAGATAAAGGAATTCATAAACATAATTCCATCACAACATAGTCAAATCAATGTAAAAATATGAATAGAAACAGAACCCTTTATTATCTTAGATGGTAAATAATTTTTATAAAACACTTGAAATGAATTCTTGAGGAAAATATCCTTTCTTCTTCAAAATCAATTTCTTTTCACAAAACGTCATGCAATTTTAAAAGAAAGATATTTTATTGAAAATAGTCATGAAATATTTTGGAGGAATCTTCAGAAAATAAGGCTTTATAAAACCGTAAAAATCCGTTCGTGCCGTATAAGTTAGAAAAACATTCTTCGTACTTTTGTCGGAAAAGTCAAAAAGTACCTCGTACGAAAAACGAAAAAAGATTCCTTTCATATCCTTTACTAAAAACTCACTGAAGGGTAAAATTGGATTTAAACAATTTTAGATGGATGGAAATAACATTACATATTGAGGGAACATGGATTTGGATGATAAAATACACCCCAGTAAATACTTACGAATAAACAATCTCGGATAAGAATGAGATTGTGATATTTTCCCTTACCTTAGGTCCGACTTGCTTTGTAAGTGTCCGAACCTCATGTATAATGATTTAAATCATGTTATTGACTTATTCCAGAATCATATTCATTGTTATTATATCATATATGGTCCACTTATGACTTTATATTACCCGTTCTTTTGTAAATTCATGCTAAAGAGCGTTTTGGGTAAAATTGTTTCATTTGTCGTCCGTGTTTTGACTTGTAATTATTCATATGATTACTTAGATCATGATTACATAATTCCAGAACATAAAAAATGATTTATATATATATATTCAGGATATAGATATATATAATAAATCATTAAATGGAATGAAATACACCGTTCATGGAGACGGTAGTCCGTACGTACGCATGAACGCTGTTTTCGTTTCCTTATTGAATTGAATCGAATTTAGTAGATGACATACATATAAATATATAAATAAATCCAGTATCATTATTATGTCATATATTTCATTAGTACATATTATATATACTTTATAATCATTCATGAATGGTTAATCATTGAGAATGAATCTCATCGCGTCGTGGAGACGGTAGTCCGTACGTACGCACGAGCGATGATATCGTTCCCATGGTCGTGGAATTGTATTTGAGTATATATATATATTATTTCAGTATCAATATTACATTATAAAAATCTTAAATAGTTACTCATTACACCATTATACCCATCCTTGTAAGGTGATGGTGGAAAATAGATCACACCACGGCGTGGAGACGGTATTCCGTACGTACGCACGCGTGGTGATTTCATTTTTCCGTAGGATGGATAGAAGGTGAATTAGGTTTGTTTCATATTTATAATAACATATCAGTATTTAAGTAATACTTATGTTATTACTTTGTCATGAAACAACTAAAGAAGAAGAAGTTGAAGAAAAATGAAATTGAAAAGATCGGTAATGGATATTACCTCTTCTTTGAAACGCCTCTTTGAATCCTCCACTTAGGGAACTAAGATTGCTCTTTGAAGAAGAACAGGACCTCTAGGATTATTCTAGGGAAGTGGAGAGGAGAAAATGGCAGGGTTTGGCCGAGCTTGAGTGCTCAAATTTGTGTGAGGATGAGGGGAAGGAGGTACCCTTTTATAAGGGAGGAGAGGGGCACCTTAGGAATACCTCAAAATATTATTTTATATTAATGTAAAAATCGGTTTATAATGGTTCCAAAGGGTCTTATTTAGAAGCTAAAGTGGGGATGGGTCGAAATCCTATCAACCAATAGGATTTATACAAGGTTAGGGTGTTATTTTAACCTTATCAATTAGATTTAACTCTAAGTTAAATAATTTAACTTTTACCGTGTCTTTTTGTTTTCTTTCACTATATGGTTAATACACTTACTATAACATGCCAAACGAACCCCAAATTGTTTATTATTAATATATATATCCTTATCTAAGTCATGTTTCCGAACCATAGATTTTTAGGAATAAAATAACAATTAATAATATAATTTTTGATTTAAAAACTATTTTGTGTCAATTTTGACACTATTTGATATATGATTTTTGTGAAAGTCATAAAAGAATTATATGTTCGAACCAAGTTGATTAAATCAACACTAATATATCATAGTAACCTAGAAATTTATTGTAATTCATAAAAAGTCTCAAATTACATTTATTTTTGTGTTTATAACATCAATTATGTCAATATTTCATAAATAAGATAATTACTGCATCATCATTGTGTCATAAATAAATTAACTTATATGATGTCTAAAAATTAAAAATAAAATACCATTCTGTAGGAAATCTTTTTAGCTTTCTAATTAATATTTACAATCGAATTTATCTTATGTACAACCCTATATAAAAAATGTTTTAGTAAATAAACTTTGATTTTAACTCTTTTAACTCTTCTTTGAATTAAATAATAATAAATGTCCTAATCTAATCCAAGTGGGCCTAAATGGTCATATTATATTCATAAGGTTGTTTTTGGTCGAAATAAACTTGTCCAATAGGATTATGACATGTGTTAGGGTAATATTAATATCATTTTTACCCTTAATTACCCTATTTACTTTTAACCGTGGTAAATAAAAGTAAATAGTTACTATTCACCAAAAATTATTTTCATCTCATTGAACCACATTTTACTTACTGACATCAATCATGTCTCTTGGATTTTTGAAATTCCATTCACAGAAGCGGTAAAATTAAGTTTTATGAAAAATTCAGTTTTTTAACTACCACCTAGTAGTTTCACTATTCATCAAAAATTTATGTTTTTCAGAACAATGCCAAAATTTCATCCTAAGATATATTTCATATTCCGAATTCAAAAATGAAGTCTATTTTACCAAATTCATAACATAGAAGTTGCATTAATTAATTTTATAATTAAATCCCGCTGTTAAAACAAATAGCGTGTTTTTAAGAAACAATATCTATCAAAAGATTGACACTTGTTTATAACTGGTTTAAATGTGAAATTACATACAATGACCAACATTGTATTAAATTGTAAAAATATATTCTAAATATACTTTAAAACAACTCAAATTAATAATTTATCACTATTAATTATTTTGATTGAAAAAGTTGTTTTTAATTATAATTTAGTAATTTTCACTATTCATCAGAATATGGAAGTTATCCGAAAAGTACCAAAATTTCACCTTAGGCTAAATTCGATACTCTGAATCCAAAAATGAAGTCCATTTTGAGAGTTAAAATTTCTAAAATTTTAAAAGGTGGTTATTACTATTCATAACGGCTAGTTATAATAATATTTTAATAGCATATCGTTGTTTAGTAAAACTCGGTATTGCGTACTACACACGCTATCCAGGAAGGTCGCGATTGCGTGTAATGCAAGGAAAGTCAAGGATGCGTGTTGTGCAAGCTACTTTTGGTGTAGCGTACAACACAAGACATTAATAAAATTAAAAAGAATATTTTTCATAAAATCTCGGGCTGTTACATTCTACCCCCCTTAAAATGAATTTCTCCCTCGAAATTCGTCGGGGTTATAAATTGTTTACTATTCGAAAGTTTATTTAATAGAAACCCACATCGTAAAAAGGAATATCAAAACCAATCTTTAAAAACAAAAGTATGAAATGTTACGGTTACCCAAATAAACTAATCACTGGGTTTCTACATAGGTGAAAATATGGATATGGAAGAGAAATCTAACCATCATGTTCTGATGGAGAGTGGTAGAGAACATGGCTATGGAAAATCCAGTAATCACAAATCCATAAATTTGTGACGATCTAAGGTACCATCTGATTCATCAGGTATAAGATCACTAGGACAACATTTTTGGTTTTCAAGATCATTTCCCTAAAGTTGAAAATTTGAATTAGAATAAATACTTACTTTATTTTGGTACAATCTCACTGTTGTTCGTGCCTTGAACAATTTCCACTTCATCTCTTAAATAAATGAAGTTGAATTTGTTATTCGTGAAGTGTTAGCAGATCATGTGATAGAATGACGGGTCATTCCATCTGTCTCAAACAAAAGGTTAGCAAAAATTATATACATAAGTCGATCTATAGTGAGATTAATCATATATTGTTCCTAAATGGACTTATACTTCATATATCATACTGCTTAATAATCTACTAAACAAGGACTTCATGTAGGCCAGTGGTAGGCGATAAAGGCCAGTCGCACTTCGGTTGTGGGTTCGATTCCTACAGCCTTGTCCGACGCGATGGGCTGTCGCCCATCCTGCAGGTTGTCCTTTTTCTAAAACTACATTACTATAACATCCCATCAATAATATCAAATTAAAAAAACTTCTATCCTTAAACAATACTCACTTATGTCCAACATAATCCATTTCAATCTTTAGGCTTATCCATAATACTGCAGTCCACTCTCATAACATAGTGAAAACGATTACCAGAGATTTAATACCATCGTTGATCCCCATATATCATAAGATATGTTTTGTTGGTCACATTCCAAACATTCAAAGTCCTTAATCATGTATTCTCTTGAAAAAATGAATACCTATTAAACCTTAGTGAAAACATAAATGCTGTCAAAAGTTAACTCTTACCACATACCAAAATCAAAAAATTCTATATACTCAAACCATGATATAACCTTCTCCTTATATCAGTCATGAGCTCATTAATACTATCAAACATTTAATTTTCTCCTTATCCCTTCATTATGCGCATATCATCTTCATTCCAAAAATATCTGAATAACCTATCATGGATACTGGTAGCATTAATCACACACTTTCAAAACTCAAGGAAAGACAACAATGTAACAATCCTTAGATGTCTCTTTATTCCATAGTACCATGAGATTCTTTATACAACATTACACTTGATAAACATGTAATCATTCCACTACCTTCTTAAACCATTGACCGAGTTTCAACAAATCTTTCATCTCACATATCATTTGTAGTCTCTTCATCATCATCAACATAAATACTACCCATACGACCATACTGATTCTCTTCATGAGACTTTCCCTTAGGGAATTGGTTTGCATAATGCCCGTACATTCCACATTTAAAACATTTAACCATTGTTGATGTCATAGCAATACCATTATCCTCATCCCTGGTGTTAACTGAACCGTTTCCTTTTCACTTACTGGCTTTGTGTCCTTATTTTCCACACCCAAAGCATCTTCCAGTTCCTTTGAAACATTCTCCTTGATGCCTCTTCCCACATGATTTACATTGGGGAAATTGAACTTTCTTTCCTCTATGATCATCATGAAACTCCATCTTTCTCTTATTAGCCGAGTCAGGAAACTTACCAAATTTTACTTTATTGATCATATTATGAGATTGCTGATTCAGCATAATAATGATGTTTGGACTTCCAAATCCCATTTCATATGGTTGCTCATGAATAATATCATTCCATTGTCCATCATATCCTCCATTATCGTGAATCATCTTGTTTCCAGCCATTTTCTAAAACCCAAAAAGAATAGCGTGAGAGGAAAAAATCATTCTAGGGAATACAACATAATAAAGGGGGAGTACCTTAAATATCTAACATCTTAGGTTTAATTCTATGATCGTTAGCATAATTCTAGTACTATAACCTATACATATACTTAACCTTAGGGACATCCCTAGACATACCTTAGAAATATCTCTAGGGATCTCACTAACGTTTTTGCATCCTAGTTTCCAAAGGTTGACTAAACCTTTCCTCTGATACCAACTGTAGAGATCCGAAGCCTGACTTACATGGACTTTACATTACTTTTGCGGAATACTTAGTACATAACAAAAACACACACACAAGGATCGTAATAGTTTAGTGTCTTTGGAAACTCGGAATAAAATCTTCTAATCGTGGTGAAAGATCTTCAACATATCCCATAAAGATCTTCCTTTTTTTACCTAAAACCTTTCTTTATATCCTGGGGAGAAGAAAACATAAAAGGGTGAGCTCAAATGCTCAGTAAGGGTAAACAAAATAAATATCAATCACATCGTATTCATAAGAACATAACATTTTGGAAATCATAACCTGCAAAAGAGAGCATAATTTCATAACATGGGATAAATCATGGCAGTGAAATGTAATCACAATAATCATAACATAAAACATGAAACTTTATGGAATTCACACATAATCATAGAGAATAATTTCTTATTAGTCAAGACTCATTGCCAAGACTATCTTAGTGGACAAAGTCCCTTTCTGAATCGAGTAACCCTCGTTTCAGTCCTGTTTCACTGAACCGGTATAACCTACCGTTCCAGCCCTATCTATCTCATGAGATATAAAATCTTTACCCAATGCATTGGAGGGAGATATAGGTCCCACCCATCTCATAATGATACCATTATTATGTGTGCCAAAAAATCATAAACCATACATCATAGCATAACCCATGTAATAAAAATGGGATTCTTAAACAACATGACATCATAAAAAAATTCATATAAGATAAAGGAATTCATAAACATAATTCCATCACAACATAGTCAAATCAATGTAAAAATATGAATAGAAACAGAACCCTTTATTATCTTAGATGGTAAATAATTTTGATAAAACACTTGAAATGAATTCTTGAGGAAAATATCCTTTCTTCTTCAAAATCAATTTCTTTTCACAAAACGTCATGCAATTTTAAAAGAAAGATATTTTATTGAAAATAGTCATGAAATATTTTGGAGGAAGCTTCATGAAAATAAGGCTTTATAAAACCGTAAAAATCCGTTCGTGCCGTATAAGTTAGAAAAACATTCTTCGTACTTTTGTCGGAAAAGTCAAAAAGTACCTCGTACGAAAAACGACAAAATATTCCTTTCATATCCTTTACTAAAAACTCACTTAAGGGTAAAATTGGATTTAAACAATTTTAGATGGATGGAAATAACATTACATATTAAGGGAACATGTATGTGGATGATAAAATACACCCCAGTAAATACTTACGAATAAACAATCTCGGATAAGAATGAGATTGTGATATTTTTCCTTCCCTTAGGTCCGACTTGCTTTGTAAGTGTCCGAACCTCCTGTATAATGATTTAAATCATGTTATTGACTTATTCCAGAATCATATTCATTGTTATTATATCATATATGGTCCAATTATGACTTTATATTACCCGTTCTTTTGTAAATTCATGTTAAAGAGCGTTTTGGGTAAAATTGTTTCATTTGTCGTCCTTGTTTTGACTTGTAATTATTCATATTATTACTTAGATCATGATTACTTAATTCCAGAACATAAAACATTATTTATATATATATATTCAGGATATACATATATATAATAAATCATTAAATGGAAAGAAATACACCGTTCATGGAGACGGTAGTCCGTACGTACGCATGAACGCTGTTTTCGTTTCCTTATTGAATTGAATCGAATTAAGTAGATGACATACATATAAATATATAAATAAATCCTGTATCATTATTATGTCATATATTTCATTAGTACATATTATATATACTTTATAATCATTCATGAATGGTTAATCATTGAGAATGAATCTCATCGCGTCGTGGAGACGGTAGTCCGTATGTACGCACGAGCGATGATATCGTTCCCATGGTCGTGGAATTGAATTTGAGTATATATATATATTATTTCAGTATCAATATTACATTATAAAAATCTTAAATAGTTACTCATTACACCATTATACCCATCCTTGTAAGGTAATGGTGGAAAATAGATCACACCACGGTGTGGACACGGTATTCCGTACGTACGCACGCGTGGTGATTTCATTTTTCCGTAGGATGGATAGAAGGTGAATTAGGTTTGTTTCATATTTATAATAACATATCAGTATTTAAGTAATACTTATGTTATTACTTTGTCATGAAACAACTAAAGAAGAAGAAGTTGAAGAAGAATGAAATTGAAAAGATCGGTAATGGATATTACCTCTTCTTTGAAACGCCTCTTTGAATCCTCCACTTAGGGAACTAAGATTGCTCTTTGAAGAAGACCAGGACCTCTAGGATTATTCTAGTAAAGTGGAGAGGAGAAAATGGCAGGGTTTTTCCGAGCATGAGTGCTCAAATTTGTGTGAGGATGAGGGGAAGGAGGTACCCTTTTATAAGGGAGGAGAGGGGCACCTTAGGAATACCTCAAAATATTATTTTATATTAATGTCAAAATCGGTTTATAATGGTTCCAAAGGGTCTTATTTAGAAGCTAAAGTGGGGATGGGTCGAAATCCTATCAACCAATAGGATTTAGACAAGTTTAGGGTGTTATTTTAACCTTATCAATTAGATTTAACTCTAAGTTAAATAATTTAACTTTTACCGTGTCTTTTTGTTTTCTTTCCCTATATGGTTAATACACTTACTATAACATGCCAAACGAACCCCAAATTGTTTATTATTAATATATATATCCTTATCTAAGTCATTTTGCCGAACCATAGATTTTTAGGAATAAAATAACAATTAATAATATAATTTTTGATTTAAAAACTATTTTGTGTCAATTTTGACACTATTTGATATATGATTTTTGTGAAAGTCATAAAAGAATTATATGTTCGAACCAAGTTGATTAAATCAACACTAATATATCATAGTAACCTATAAATTTAGTGTAATTCATAAAAAGTCTCAAATTATATTTATTTTTGTGTTTATAACATCAATTATGTCAATATTTCATAAATAAGATAATTACTGCATCATCTTTGTGTCATAAATAAATTAACTTACTTGATGTCTAAAAATTAAAAATAAAATACCATTCTGTAGGAAATATTTTTATCTTTCTAATGAATATTTACAATCTAATTTATCTCATGTACAACCCAATATAAATTTTTTTTAGTAAATAAACTTTGATTTTAACTCTTTTAACTCTTCTTTGAATTAAATAATAATAAATGTCCTAGTCTAATCCAAGTGGGCCTAAATGGTCATATTATATTAATATGGTTGTTTTTGGTCGAAATAAACTTGTCCAATAGGATTATGACATGTGTTAGGGGGATATTAATATCATTTTTACCCTTAATTACCCTATTTACTTTTAACCGTGGTAAATAAACGTAATAAGTTACTATTCACCAAAAATTATTTTCATCTCATTGAACCACATTTTACTTACTGACATCAATCGTGTCCCTCGGATTTTTGAAATTCCATTCACAAAAGCGGTAAAATTATGTTTTATGAAAAATTCAGTTTTTTAACTACCACCTAGTAGTTTCACTATCATCAAAAATTGATGTTTTTCAGAACAATGCCAAAATTTCATCCTAAGCTATATTTCATATTCCGAATTCAAAAATGAAGTCTATTTTACCAAATTCATAACATAGAAGTTGCATTAATTAATTTTATAATTAAATCCCGCTGTTAAAACAAATAGCGTGTTTTTAAGAAACAATATCTATCAAAAGATTGACACTTGTTTATAACTGGTTTAAATGTAAAATTACATACAATGACCAACATTGTATTAAATTGTAAAAATATATTCTAAATATACTTTAAAACAACTCAAATTAATAATTTATCACTATTAATTATTTTGATTAAAAAAGTTGTTTTTAATTATAATTTAGTAATTTTCACTATTCATCAGAATATGGAAGTTATCCGAAAAGTACCAAAATTTCACCTTAGGCTAAATTCGATATTTAGAATCCAAAAATGAAGTCCATTTTTAGAGCTAAAATTTCTAAAATTTTAAAAGGTGGTTATTACTATTCATAACGGCTAGTTATAATAATATTTTAATAGCATATCGTTGTTTAGTGAAACTCGGTATTGCGTACTACACACGCTATCGAGGAAGGTCGCGATTGCGTGTAATGCAAGGAAAGTCAAGGATGCGTGTTGTGCAAGCTCCTTTTGGTGTAGCGTACAACAAAAGACATTAATAAAATTAAAAAGAATATTTTTCATAAAATCTCGGGCTGTTACACTAGGTGTTCCAAACAATCATAAAAATGGTACCATATACCATGAAATCATCCATAAATGCTTCTATACCACTCTCAAGTTACTCAGAATAAATACTCAACATACACTTCCGAAAAGTACTAGGAGCATTACATAAACCAAATGACATCCTTCTTGAAGAAAATGTGTCGAAAGGACAAGTAAATATTTTCTTTTCTTGACCTCAGGGGCTATATGGATTTGGGAATAACCCGAATATCCATCAGGGAAAAAATAATGGGACTTACCAGCCAATTGTTCTAACATTTGATCAATCAATGGTATAATAAAGTGGTCCTTTCGTGTGGCTTGATTCAGTCGACAGTAGTCAATACAGACTTGCCAACTATTTTGCACATGTGTTGGAACCAATTCATTCCTTTCATTTGACACTACTGTTATTCAAATTTTTTGGGAACAATTTTATCTAGGATAACCCATTTACTATCAAATACATGATAAATGATCCCCACAACAAGTAATTTACTAACTTCCAATTTTACCACTTCAAGGAGAGTGGGATTCAACCGGTCTGCAGATTTTCTTACAGGCTTAGCTTCATCATCCAAAATTATATGGTGCATACAAATAGTTGGGATAATCCAAATAATATCATCCAATTTCCATTATATTTCCTTTTTACACTCTCTCAGAAGGTTGAGATTTTGTGATTCTTATTGTGGAGAGAGGTTATTGGAAATAATGAGGGGAAATTGATCAATACCCTCAAGATATTCATAGTTTAAATTATAAGGAAGTTGATTAAATTCCAAAACCAGTGGTTTATGGATTAAGGGATGGGATTTAGGGGGAATGAGGTCCATTAAATTTTCTATCTGCTAATTTTTATTTTCCATTGATAGGGAATCAATTGAAATGAGATTTTCACTATCATCGACGGTCATGGATATCTCAGAATGAACACACTCATCAATTAAATCACAAAATTTACACATTTCAGAACCCACACAACACTTAAAACATGTATCAAAACTCAAATAAACCAAGGGGGATGAAGAGGAAATTAATTCAGAGTATGGGTTGAGGGGAGAAATGTGTGTGTATACATCATTTGAGGGCACTTCCATCGAATAGATAGGAAGAGTGGAGTGATCTTCAACAGTGTGTTTCATAGAAGCAAGGATGTTAAAACTTACATTTTCTCTTTGGAACTCTATGGAAAACATACTATTATAAACATTGATGATCATCTTGACTATTTTGAGTAATGGCCTCCCAAGTAAGAGAGAAGCATGTCCTTGGGTTTGGGTAACTTCCATATCAAGAATGTAGAAATCTGTCAGGAATATGAGATTTTTCACTCATACAAGGACATCCTCAATCACTCCTGTTGGATGCGTAGTACTTCGGTTGGAATGTTTTATGACAATGAACATTTGTTGAATCTCTCCAACCTACAGAGAAGTGTGCAAAGAGTGAATCATTACATTAATGGAAGAACATAAATCCAATATAGCATTAGAAAAGAAGGTCTCCCCTTTGGTACAAGGTATCATGAATGTGCCTAGATACTTTCACTTAGTTGGCATTTTTGGTTGAATCAAGGATGAAACATTTCTTCCTAGGTTGAATCTTTCATTCCCCTTTATCCATTGTCTATGGGTGAAGAGTTCTTTGATAAATTTGGCATAATAGGGAATTTTTTTTAAAGACATCCAATAATGGAATATTAACTTGAAATTTTTTAAATGTATCCATTATTTCATTGTCAATAACCTTATCAATGTTTTTCTTATATTTAGTGTGAATTTGGGGGAAGATAAGATAAATGGATTGTTCATGGGAATCCTTAATGATAATTTGATTACTCTTTTTTTCATGTTTTTCTTTGCTTGAAAAATTTTAGGGTTGGATAAGGGGACATACCTTTTGTACAGAATTAGTAGAAATAGAAACTTCATTACCCCTACTAAGTGTAATGGCACATACATTACCTTTCTCCTTCAGATTGGAAATGGGTTGGGATGGTAGTTGTCCAGAACCTTACATCTTAAGCTCGCTGATGATGTTTACCAATTTCCCCACTTGAGTTCGTTGGTCTTGAATAACGGATTGTGTGTTTTGTTTGAACGAGAGGTTTTGGGATGCCATTTGCTTCACCATGTCCTCAAGTCATGGTTCAAAAATGGGAGGATGATAAGGATTATTTTGAGAAGCTGAAGGATAAGAAGCCTGCATACCTTGTCCTTGTTGATACCAATTCTTCTTGGGGTAGAATGAGTTTCCTCTTTGTCAGTACTGGGGTTGTGCTTGACACCTAGGATTTGGATTTGGACAGAATTGTTATTGCCTGAAGGGAGGTACTTTTTTGAATGGATGCCCTAGGATCACGGCTGCACAGGACTTGGGTGAATGATGAAGTTGTGGGCACTAGTTAGAAAAATGAGTATTGTCAAAACAAATACCACAATGTAATGGAACATGAGGAGATTGTGAGTTACTTTTTCCTTGGGCTAATTTCCTTAGATGGGTATGCATCTAATAAAGATTTTTATCTACCTTTTGATCTAGAGATGAATGAATTAGCTCATGAAATACTCGAGTTAGTGAAATAGCTCGTGTAACAAATTGTTGTCTATTTTGAGCCATGTTGGCTATTAAGTCATGAGCTACCGAAGAATTTTTATCAACCAAGGAACCACCAGCTTCTGTATCAATCATTCCATGATCCATGGGGATATTTCCCCCATAAAAGTATTGTATTAATAGTTGTTCACTAATCAGGTGGTGGGGGCTCCTTGAGCAGAGTCGTTTGAATCTCTCCCAGTATTCATGAAGGTTCTCTATTTGTGATTGCCTAATGCCACAAATTTTGTTCCTAATTGATGCTGTTCAGGATATAGGGAAGTAATTCTCTAAAAGTATTATTTTCAGGTCACTCTAGCCCCAATTTTGTTAGGAAAATAGTATATCCAATCATTAGCTACACCATCAAAGGAGAAAGGGAAGGACCTAAACTTAATTAGGTCCTCAGTAACATTTTATGGTTTCATGGTGGAGCACCCAATGTGAAACAAAATAAGGTGTTTATGAGGTTCTTCACTAGGAAGACCATGGAATTTTAGAAGTAGGTGGATGGGGCTTGATATCATCTCAATGTTAGATGTTTCCTCGGGATATTGGATGTGTGCAGGTTGGTACTCCACAACCGGGGTGTTCAGTTCCTTTAAGGTTTTATTATTTGTAGCCATTTCTTGTTGGGTTTGATTGGGTTCAAATTTTTATTGGTTTATGACCACATTAGGTTCTACAAGGGGTTACTTAGAGTTACTTTATTGACCTTCTCTAGATTCCTTGATTTGTGTGTGAAGTGTCTTTTAAATTTCAGGGTCAAATTCTAGCGGTTTATCTTTTTCTGATCGAGTCATGAAAATAAATTGTGAAGTTTTTTTATGATTGAATACAAATATAATCACTTAAGAAAGGTGAAAGTATAATAAAATGTTATAATACAGAATTATAGAGAGAGATATGTAGAAGAGGAAGAACAAGGGAGAGGGAGATAGAGAATGGAAGAACCCACAAAAAAACCAAAAATAGAAACAGAAAACCAAAACCAAAACAATAAAATGGTGGTGGGGTATTTAAAGGATTACTAATTATAAAGTAAAATAAATAAATAAAATGAAATAAAGAGAAAAAAATGATGTTGGATCCCCAGAAATGGAACCAAAATTTGATCACGTTGTCGAGCACATCAAATTAGATGATAATTTTTAACTAGAATTTCTGTAGTATAGCAGCAACCCAAGGTCATATCTAGGAGGATACTTAAGATAATTAATTAAAAAATGAGGTTCTATTTAAGAAAATAAAAGTGGAATGTAGATTTATAAAACTTGGGTTTTTTTTAAGAACATAAATTTAAAGTATATTACTACTAAGAGAAACAGGTTGGAGAAATTGTGATCAACCCGAGTTAGTGTCCCTTGATGATCAATCCGTCATCGCTATCAAGGGAAAGAGAAAGATAATTGATTTATGGATTTTATACATAATGAAACCTGTAATGTTATGTGAGTTATTACTAGGTTACCACCTAGTATTTGATCGATCAATGATATTGATTAACAGCAACTGCTCAAAATCAACAAAATGAATCGATGCAAAAACAAAACTCAATCAAGGCATCACATCAACAACGTGATGAGATGAAAATATTTGGGTCAATGATAAAAATACTACAAAAGAAAAGAACATACATATTCATGGATTCAAGCTCATAGATTTTATCAAGTGACACAATCCATTAATACACTCATGAAAGGGAGGGGTGAGAAAAGAGGCCACCACACTCAAATCATCAAAAGATCCGAGTTATGCATGGAAGCATGTGGATTCTTTTTCGTTTGATTTGTATTTGATCATACCAGAATAAACACAAATTTAGAAGGTATAATTGAAGAACAATTGACAACAAACCTAGAAATAGATTTCCTTATGAAGATTGTAGGTGTGGAGTTTAGGATTACAACAAAGGACACTCCCAAATTTATCACTAAGAGTTTTAGAAGTACATGAGGGAGAAGACAAATAAAATGGGTGAAGAGAGCTCTCAAATTCGACTCACCTTCACCCCTGGTTTTGAGACATACATAATGAGGGGGATGAGTGATTTTATGGGAAATTACATCGATATTTCCAAAAAGGTGGTCAAGTATTTAAATGGATGGGTGACTATTTATGGCATATTTTATTACTCCATTTTCATCTAGCTCATTGACTGATCCAAACGAGAGAAAATAACTTTAAATTATGTGGAGAGTCTGGGAATCAAGTTTTCTGTCCATGGGAGGTGGAAGCATCCCAATTGGATCTCCGAGGCCCAAGTTATGGCCCCAATACACAAGGATGGTCGAATATTTCCCAGCCACAAATTTTCACATTGTGGGCCTATTTTGGGCCACCAAGTGGACAAATTGGGCTCAATGATCTTCTTTAGAAATGTATCCCACATCTTTTTTCACTCATAAACCCATTTTTATCCCAATTGGATGCACAAAGTATCCACATTATAAATAATTGTCTAAATACATTCTTGGGATCCTGCGCAGTTTGGACCATTTTTCTTGAATTCCACCATGAGATCTCCAAAACAACTCCTCTATAACACACCAATATTCCATGGTATGCTTCTCTTTGAATAATATAGTAGCATTTGTTGTACGCAACTTCAAGTTATAACACACACCACAACCAGTCAAACTAGCCATTATGAATAATAATAACCAATTTTTGAAATTTTATAAATTTTATCTTTCAAGATGGACTTCATTTTTTGATTCGGAATATTGAAATTAGCTTAGGGTGAATTTTTGGTATTTTTCTGAAAACATTTAATTTTTGATGAATAGTGAAAAACAATGAGTTATAGTTTAAAACCGAATTTTTATTTAAACCATTATTTATTTTATTTAAATTTAATCAAGGTCAAAATAGATACATAATATCTATATAAGTTCAATGTAATTCATTGGAGTTAGTTTTGAATAATTTTAGATATATAAAAATTTTATTGAACTTTTCACCGTCTTTTACCCACGTCCTAAGAGAATTTGCAAATTCCCATAAAACATAATTTTACCGCTTCTGTGAGTGGAATTTTGAAAATATGAGAGAAAAAGTTAATATCAATGAGTAAAATGTGGTTCAATAATATAAAAATAATTTTTGGTGAATAGTAACTTTTTTACTTTTAATTACCACGGTTACAAGTAAATAGGGTAATTAAGGGTAAAAATGATATTAATATTACCATAAAACATGTCCTAATTCTATTGTATAAGTGTATCTCGACCAAAAACAACCTTATAAATAAAATATTATCATTTAGGTCCACTTGTATTAGATTAGGACATTTATTATTATTTAATTCAAAGAAGAGTTAAAAGAGATAAAATTAATGTTTAATAACTAATTTTTTATAATATAGTGTAATACGTAAGATAAATTCGATTATAAATATTCATTATAATTATAAAAATATTTCATACATAATGGTATTTTATTTATAATTTTTAGACATTAAATAATTTAATTTATTTATGACACAATAGTGAAGCATTAATTACCCAATTAATGAAATATTAAAATAATTGATATTATAAATATCAAAATAAATGTAATTTGAGACTTTTTATGAATTAAAATAATTTTAAAGTTTAATAGGACATATTATGATTTGTTATATAAATTTATTTCTAAGTAATAATGTTGTTATAAAATTATCAAAAAACAAATACCCAATAGTGTTAAAATTGACATAAAAGAGTTTTTAAAACAAATATTATATTATTAATTGATATTCTATTCCTAAAAATATAAGGTTCGTTCAAAAGACTTCTATAATTATATTTGTATCATTAATTTACCACTTTGGGGCCTCTTGGAGGTATATATTAAGTTTGTTAACAATATAATATAAAAATACAAATAGACATGGTAAATGTAAAACTATTTAACTACGAGTTAAATATAAATGAAATGTTTAATATAGTGACCCAAACCTGTCTAAGATATATTGGTTGAAATTATTTCGACCCATACCCACCTTAACCATTAAATAATCCACTTTGGAGCCATCAGAAACCGAATATTAATTAATTATAAAATAATATTTCTAGCTTTTCCTAAGGTGCCACTCCTCCACCTTGTAAAAGGACACCAATTCTAACCAATTCTTCACACCTTAAAAGCCTTTTGGATCAGCCAAAACCCACCCCAAATATTCTCTCAACTTCCCTCACTTTAACCTAGAGGCCTTAGTTTGATCCGAAATCTATCCTAAGGAGCCCTTTTGATCGAATCAAAAGGAAGAACCCGAAGAAGAGGTGATGTTTTCCCCACCCTTTTTCAAGTTCCTTTCTTCTTCAACTTATTATTTATTTGTTATTCCCATTCTAAAATAATAACTCCAGTATCTTCTATATACTGATATGTTATTATGAATATGTTACAACCATATTCAGTATTCTATCCATCATTTCAATGACATGTCACCATACGTGCGTAAGTATGGCTTACCGTTTCCACGTCGTGGTGTAATTGTTATTCAAAATATTATTATTTGGATGGTTATAATAATGATGTGTAATTCATGTAAATAATAAATATAAAATGATAATTATTCTGTATATATGATATACAATTCAATTATATATTAATTTAATATCAAAAGAGTGATATTGTTGCTTGTGCGTACGTACGGACTACCGTCTCCACGAACGCGATGAGATTCATTCCCCATGGTATCCATTCAAGTCAGAATTCTCATTTGATGATTAAAAATAATGTTTAAGGACTTGATATCATTCTAGATATTAATAAGATACAACCTATCCATAAAAAACATGGATTATGTAACAAAACATATAAAAGAAAATGAGTAAGTTAACACCCAAAACGACAATAATACTAAGATATTATTAACAAAGAAATGTTACAAGATCATATATGATATCACAATAATGTATGTGATTTTTTATAATTTAATAACAATTATTTCAACATTATATAGGAGGTTAACCTACCCTCGACCAAGGAAAATTACAAGGTAGGGGTTTATTTCACAATCTCTTCATTTTCTGAGGTTGTTTATACGTAATTATCTACTAGGACCTCTTTATCATCCACATCCATGTTTATTAAAAATGTATTTCAAAAAATTCTTACTATTATACGAAATATGGGTTAAAGTCATTTATACCCTTGTTTGAATTTTTATAATATGTTTATAAAGGAATATTCCCGTCGTTTTCCAAAGAAGGTCCTTTTTATCCTTTTCGACAGAATTAAGGTAAGAACGTCTTTTTTTAACTTATACGGCGGGTGTGGCTATTTTCCGCTGTTACAAAATTGAAGAAGCTTCCCTTACAATATTATAAGAATATTTTTAAAGTAAATTTTTTCTTTTATAATTATGTTACTTTTAAATGATTTCAAAAAAAGATATTTCTCTCAAATAGTTTTGATTTCATCTATGTCAACATCATTTAATGGATTTTAAGCTTATTTGAAGTATATTTATTATGATACAAAACTTCCATATTGTATTGAAGGTTTTGTGATATATTTGACTGTGGATGTGATATTTTTATACCATTCATAGTTTATGGAGAAAGTATTGACATTTCGTATGCTAGTTTTTATACAAATGTTTATGTAATGTTTAAACCTGTTTATATGAGGAATGCATTGGACTTAATAAGTGAAGTGTGGAGACCACTATAGATTCTCGATGCATCGGTAGGTCTCATGAAACAAAATAGTGTCTTGGTACAAGGCATTGACAAAATATTATTTGTAGTCTTGGCACGAGTCCTTGACTATGTGGGTATGATAGTCTGACATTAAGCATTCCATCATTATGAAAGTGTTTATTGATATTGCATGTGATTATTCAATTAGTAGAATATCCATGTGAATAAGTAAGTGAAATTGTTTCATTTTATTTCTATGATATAATGCTGAAGTTCAAGTTTAAAAAGGCTTTTATTTTAGTTATACATTGACTTAAATGTTTATGCCTATTTATGAAAGTTGCCCCTATATTGTTATCCTTACTGGGAATTTGAGCTCACCCCTTTCTATGTTTTTTTTCCCAAGATTTGAAGAAGTATTTTATGAATGAACTGTAGGGATAGTATAAGGGGATATGAGTGTGGAGACAAGATGTTGTTGTAGTTTTCATTTTATGATGTAATGTAAGACTTATGAATGTATCTAGTGATTCCAAGGATACTAAACTTATCGGACTTTCGAGACTTGATCTTTTGTGATCATTCCAATTTTATGTAATAATGCACCGACTCTGGGTAATTGGGGTCAGGGTGTTATAGTTGGTATCAGAGGAAGTTTAGTACAAACTTTGGAAGCTAGATTTAGATAAACTCTAATATGAGCACATAGCCCTAAGATATAATTTGAGGATGAGTATAGAATATCTTCCTAAAATCTTGGTATTGTAGATATTTTGTGAGTTTTCCATGAAATAAATCCCTATCTGGATATGAGAATGTAGAGGTGGCTCTGGAGAAGATGTACCTTGGGGTAAAACCCAAAAACACCACTTTGAGCTAGACTCGAACGAGAACTGGAGCACGACAACGAGCCTTGCTGCACTCTTGGTTACCACACTCATGGGGTATATTCTTAGTATAACACTCATTTTATTTACAAACAATTATGATGGGTTTATGAGTATATACTTTCTCAAAGAAAACATTTTTATAATTTTGAATTATATCCATAAATAGTTCAATTTATGTTATGTGTTTTATAATAATGGAATTATGTATTTTGATCTATAAACTGATCTAGTTTATGCCATTGATTATAAATGGCACCTAGTGGATTAAATGGAAACCGTATCAATGCACGCACTCCATGTAGGTATTTCCCTCCTGCTCAAGATAATTATAGTGGAGCTGATTAGACAACTTGTGCTGATCATATTATCACCATACTGGGACAACTCACCCAGGTTATGAATAATAACCTTACCCATATGGAGAACCCTGATCCACAGTGTGGAGGATAAATGTTAGATAGCTTCATGAGGAAACAACCACCAACAATAAATAGGAGTACAAATCCATTGGTAGCTGAGAAATGGATAAGTTCCCTTGAGAAAATATTTCAGGCTTTGGGGATTAGTGAAAGGTAAAAGTTATCATGGAAGTTTACCGCGACACTAGAGATTCTGATCAATGGTGATCATTGATTCAAAACATGAAGGAAGATGAATAAGTATAAAATATGGAATGGAGGGTGTTAAAAGATCTTTTTCTAGAAAAATAATTTCCTCATGACCATCGAGCAGATATGGAAAAGGCAATTTCTGAGTCTGAGACAAAAGGAGGATGAGAATGTCGCAAAGTATGAGGCTAACTTTACAAGGTTATCAAGGTATACTAAAGATTATATACGTAACCCAAGTAGTAATATTGATCGTTTCTTTGATGGATTAAAACCATTTCTTCGTCGATCATTATCTTGCAAATCCTTCTCATCATACGAAGACATTGTCTCATGTGCTATCAAGACAGAAAAGGAATTCCCTAAGTCTTATGACTTTAAAGAAAAGAAAGAGAAGAAGAGATCTGTTGATCAATATGGGAATGGGAATAAAGGGAATAATGGAAAAGTTGAATATCCATCTTGTAGTAAATGTGGGATGAAATACCCTGGTACTTGCTTGAAGGGAAAGGGAGTCTGTTACAAGTGTGGTGAAAAAGTCCACCAAGCTCGTGATTGCAAGGGGAAGAAGAAAGCTATCGATGTCCAATGCTATAATTGTAGGGAGATGGGACATTATGAAAATGAATGTCCTAAGTTTCAGGGGAACTTACCTCAGAAAAGGTGAAGGGATCAAGGCCATGCATATGCTATCACTACTGCTGAGGTAGTAGCTCCGAAAGACGTGGTGGTAGGTAATTTAATGGTTTCCTCAAGTTTAGAAAATGCATTATTTGATTCTGTATCATCACATTATTTCATATCTTCCTAGTTTTCTAAGAAAATTAGATATTTCCAATTTGATTTAACATGGGAATTTTCAGTTAAAACTCTTAAAGGAATTATCACTGCAACAAAGTTTTGTGAATCAGTACCCATTAGAGCACATAAATGTTATTTATCCGCTGATCTCATTGTCATACCTATGATTGAGTTTGATATAATCCTCGATATGGATTGGCTTTCGGACCATGATGTGATGATTTGTTGTAAGAAGAAGGAGGTTATGATTTCTGATGATGATGATAAGGAACACCTTATATTTAGAGCAGAATCATCACCACCTAATTCTTATCTATATCTACCCCTAGTAGCTCAACTAAATTCAATTATTGGGGAGGAATAGAATGAAATTACTATGGGTGAGGAAAGGAATGTTCAAATAGAGGATGTAACTATTGTGAAATATTATATAGATGTGTTTCTGGAAGATTTACCTGGACATCCTCCAGAATGGAAAGTGGAGTTTTCCATTAATGTAATTCCCGGATCAAGGCCTATATCGAAGACCCCTTATAGAATGGCCACTATAGAATTAGTGAAAATAAAGAAACTAATAGATGAATTGAGAAATAAAGGGATTTATTCACCATAGTATTTCTCCATGGGGATCCCCTGTTATTTTTGTTAAAAAGAATGATGGATCTATGAGGTTATGTATCGACTAAAGGGAAATCAATGCTATAACAATAAATAACAAGTATCCTCTACCTCGCATTGATGATTTATTTGACGAACTAAATGGAGCTCAATAATTTTCAAATATTGACCTTCGATCTGGATACCATCAATTGTGTATGAAGAAGGAAGACATTCTGAAAATAGTATTTATAACTAGGTACATGCATTACGAGTTTACAGTAATGCCTTTTGGGATGACTAATGTACCCTCTATTTTCATGGATCTAATGAACAAAGTTTTCAAGGAATATCTCGATTATTTTGTGGTAGTATTTATTGATGATATCTTGGTATATTCCAAAAGATATGAAGATCATGAAAATCTCTTGAGCATTATCCTGAAGACTCTGAGAAGACATGAATTATATGGTATGTTTAGCATGTTGAATTCTTTCTTCAGGAGATTTTTTTCTAGGACATATTGTCTCTAAAGATGGAATCTCTGTTGATACTTCAAAGACCAAGGAAATCCAAGAATGGCTTTCAATGATGAGTATAACTGAGGTACATAGTTTTATTGGTTTAGCAGGTTATTATCAGTGTTTCACCCAGAATTTTGCCCGATTGGCTAACCCATTAACAAATCTCACACGTAAAGGGGTTAAATTTTTTTGGAAAAAATATTGTGAAGAATTTTTTGAAGAACTGATAATAAGATTAGTCAATGCTCTTTTATTGACTCTACCATCGGGGAATGATGGGTTCGTTATTTATAGTGATGCATCGAAGAAAGGACTTGGTTGTGTCCTTATGCAGGATGATAGGGTTATTGCATATGAATCACAACAGTTGAAAATTCATGATCAAAACTATCCTACTCATGATCTTTAGTTAGCAACTATGACCTTTTCTTTGAAGATATGGAGACACTACCTCTATAGTGAAAAATGTGAGATTTATATTGATCACAAGAGTTTGAAGTATATTTTCTCACAAAAAGAACTCAACATGAATGAAAGGATATGGATTGAATTACTAAAGGATTATGATTGTACGATACAATACCACCCGGGGAAGGAAAATAAGGTGGAAGATGCTTTGAGCAGAAAAGATCATGGAGTTTTGAAAAATATGAGAATTGAAAGGGATCCAATTTTCATGGATCTAGTGAAGATGGACATGGGAATAACCATGGAAGGTGAAACATAAATGCTTTTTCAAATGGTTGCGAAACCATATTTACTAGAAAGGATTAAGAGTTCTCAGACAGATGATAAAGAATTTAAAAAGAAGATTAAAGCTGTGAATGATGGGAGATTGAGAGAAATTGTGTATGAAGATGGAATTTTGAAATTCAGGAAGAGACATTGTGTTCCCGATATACCTGATCTAAAAATGGAATTGTTATATGATGCACATAGCTCCAATTTCTCTATACACCCTCGGAGCACCAAAATGTATAGAGATTTGAAGGAACATTTTTGGTGGGACTACATGAAGAGGGAGATTTCTGATTTTGTGTCATGATGTATGGTTTGTCAACAAGTGAAATCTGGAAGGAAACAGCCTGGAAGAGTCATGGAACCTATTCCCATACCGGAGTGGAAATGGGACAATATTATGATGGGCTTTGTCATGGGGATACCAAAGACTCCTAGAAGGAACGATGCAATATGTTTTATTGTTGATCGTCTTACCAAGACAACACATTTTCTTACTATACAAGAAGATAAACCACTGGAACTTCTAGCAAGATTATATATTAATGAAGTTGTGAGGTTTAAGGGACTACCCCTATCAATTGTTTCTGATCATGACCCCCATTTTACTTCAAGATTCTGGAAGAGTCTTCAGAAGGCCTTAGATACTGAACTTCATTTTAGCACTACTGTAACACCCCGAGATTTTATGAGATATATTATTTTTAATTTCGTTGATCTTATATTCTACACTACACCAATATTAGCTTGTACTATACACAACACTGAATTATCTTGCAGTATACGTAACACTATTCTTGGCTTGCATTACACACAATCACAACCTTCCTCGATATCTTGCGTTGTACGCAATATCGAGTTTCACAAAACAATGATATTCTATTAAAATATTATTAAAACTATCCGTTATGAATAGTAATTCCCACTTTTTGAAATTTTGAAAATTTTATTGTTCAAAATGGACTTCACTTTTGGATTCAGAATATCGAAATTAGCCTAGGGTGAAATTTTTGTATTTTTCTGAAAACATTCAATTTTTGATGAATAATGAAAACACTAGGTTACTATTTAAAAACAGAATTTTTATTTAAATAATTATTTATTTTATTTAAATATATTTTGGGAAAAAATTAATACATAATACTTATATAAGTTCAATGCAATTCATTGGAGTCATTTTATAATAATTTTAGATATATAAAAATTTTATTGAACTTTTCACCGTCTTTTAACCACCTCCTATGAGAATTTGAAAATTTACATAAAACATAATTTTAGCACTTCTATGAGTGGAATTTTGAAAATCTGAGAGACACGGTTAATATCAAGGACTAAAATGTGGTTCAATGAGATGAAAATAATTTTTGGTGAATAGTAACTTTTCACTTTTATTTACCACGGTTAAAAGTAAATAGGGTAATTAATGGTAAAAATGATATTAATATTTCCCTAAAACATGTCCAAATTCTATTGGATAAGTATAATTCGACCAAAAAACAACCTTAGGAATAAAATATGACCATTTAGGACAACTTGGATTAGGACATTTATTATTAATTTATTTAAAGAAGGTTAAAATAGTTAAAATCAATGTTTAATAACTAATTCATTTTTAATATAGGGTTATATATAAGATAAATTCGACTATAAATATTCATTAGAAAGATAAAAATATTTCCTACCTAATGGTATTTTATTTATAATTTTTAGACATTAAATAATCTAAGTTTTTTATGACACAATGGTGATGTAGTAATTACCTAAATAATGAAATATTAAAATAATTGATATTATAAATACCCAAATATATGTAATATGAGACGTTTTATAAATTAAAATAATTTTATAGGTTAATGTGACATATTAGTATTGATTTAATTAACTTTATTCAAACTAATAATTCTATTATGATTTTCACAAAAATCAATTACCAAATAGTGTCAAAATAGACATAAAATAGTTTTTAAAACAAATATTATATTATTAATTGTTATTTTATTCCTAAAAATATAAGGTTTGGCCAAATGACTTAGATACGGTTATATATATTAATAATAATCAACTTGGGGTTCGTTTGTCTTGTTATAGTAAGTTTATTAACCTTATAGTGTAAGAACACAAGAAGACACGGTAAAAGTAAAATTATTTAACTTATAGTTAAATCTAAATGATAAGGTTAAAATAGTAACCTAAACTTGTCTAAAATCTATTGGATGAGAGGATTTAGACCCATACCCACCTTAGCTTCGAAATAAATTAATTTTTAGCTATTAAAATCCAAATATGACTTTATAATAGAATAATATTTTTAGTTTTTCCAAAGGTGCCCCTCTCATCCCTTATAAAAAGGGCACCCCTTCCCTCTTCTCTTAACACAATTTTGAGCCTTTAAGCTCAGCCAAACCCTGCCCATTTCTCTTCTCCACTTCCCTAGAAACATTCTGGAGGTTCTGGTCTTCTCAAAAGACCAACTCTACTTCCTTAAGAGAAGCCTTAAAGGAGGTGCGTCGAAGAAGGGGTAATCTCTTCTTTCGATTCTCTCAAGTTTCTTTCGTCTTCAACTTCTTCTTATTTAGTTTTTCAATTTTAAACTAATAAAATAAGTACCAATCATATACTGATATCTTATCATGAATATGAAAAAACCCTATTTCACCTTCTATCCATCCTACGGAAAATGAAATCACCACGCATGCGTACGTACAAAATACCATCTCCACGCTGTGGTGTAATCAGTTTTTCCACCACCACATTACATGGATGGGTATAATGGTGTAAATAAATAACTATATATTGTTATTTTAAAGTGATATTGATTATGTAATATTATACATAGACTTCAATACAATTTCACGATCATGGGAATAATATCATCGCTTGTGCGTACGTACGGACTATCGTCTCCACGAACACGATGAGATTCATTTTCCATGATTAACCATTCAAGAATGATTATAAAGTATATATAATAATAATGAAATATAATACATAATGAAGATACTGGATTTATTTATATATATACATATATATTTCATCTACTTACTTCCATTCAAGTCAAAAAAGAAAGGAAAACAGCGTTCATGCGTACGTACGGCCTACCGTCTCAATGAACAGTGTGTTTCATTTCATTTATCTATCTATTATATATATATACAGAATATATATGATATATAAATCATGTTTTACATTATTTAGGTAAGTAAATCATGATATAAGTAATAATAATATCAAGAACAACAAGCCCAAACACGTACGATAAAAGAAAACTTTTACCCAAAACACTACTTTAACATGGAATTTACAAATGAATGAGTAATATAAATACCTAAGTGAACCATATATGATATAAAAAATGAATATTAATATGTAATAAGTCAATAAAATTATTTAAATCATTATACAGGAGGTCCAGATATATACGAAGCTTATTAGACATATCCAAGATTATTTATTCGTAAGTATTTACTGGGGTTATTGTTCTCATCCATGTCCATGTTTCTAAAAAATTGTTTCATATATGTTAAATGTCCTTTTTACCCATTTTTGACTTTTAATACATGGTATTTATGGAATATTTCTTTTACGAGGTACTTTTCGACTTTTCCGGCAAAAGTACGAGAAGAATGTTTTTTTATCTTATACGTCACGAACGGATTTTTACGGTTTTATACAGCCTTATTTTCATGAATCTTCCACCAAAATATTTCATGAATATTTTCAACAAAATCTCTTTCTTTCAAAAATTCATGATGTTTTTTGAAAAGAAATTGATTTTAAACATGAAAGGATATTTTCCTCAAGAATTCATTTCAAGTGTTTTATCAAAACCATTTTTCCATCTAAGATGACATTATTTCATATGTGTATATTTCAAGTATAATGTCGCTATGATTTACATGGTTTTACTTCTCATATGATGAAATTATATCCATTTGTTTTATATGGATTATGTTATGATGGGATGATGTTTATGAAACCCATTTTATTCTTTTGGGTTATGATGAATGATTTATGTTTATGTTGTGGCACAAGTAATAATGATTTCATTATGAGATGGGTGGGACCTATATCTCTCTCCAATGCATTGGGTAAATATTTATATCTAATGAGATAGACATGGCTGGAACGGTAAGTTAATCCGGTTCAGTGTTACAGGAATGAAACGAGGATTGAACTCGATTTAGAAAGGGACTTTGTCCACTAAGATGGTCTTGGCAGCAATGCCTTAGCTACTATGGAAATCATATCATGTGCTTAATGTTTTTCAACAATTAAAAGTTTTATTTCCATGATATTTTACCATGATTGATGTTCCTTCATGATATATTCCTTACGTACATCCAAGATTTATGTCTTTACTCAAGTTTTTGATGTTTAGATTTTATGTTCATGTTCTTGCATTCAAATGATTATGGATTGTTTTATGTTTTCTATGTTTACCCTTACTAAGAATTTAAGCTCACCATTTTTATGTTTTCTTTTCACCAGGATATAAATAAAGGTTTTAGGTAAGAAAATCAAAAGGGTAAGATGTTTATGGGATATATTGAAGAACTTTTACCATGATTAGAAGATTTCGTTCCGAGTTTCTAAAGACACTAATCTAATACGGTCTTTGGGCGTCTGTTTTTGTCATGTATTAAGTATTACGCCAAAGTAATGTAATGTCCATGTATGTCAAGCTTTGGGTATCTACAGTTGGTATCAGAGCGAAGTTTTAGTTAACCTTTGGAAACTAGGATGTGAAAACTCTAGTGAAATCCCTAGAGATATTTCTAAGGTATGTCTAGGGATGTCCCTAAGGTTAAGTATATGTATAGGTTATAGTCCTAAAATTGTTCTAAAGATATTAGAATTAAACCTAAGATGTTAGATATTGAAGGTACTCCCCCTTTATTATGTTGTTTTCCTAGCATGATTTTTGCCTCTCACACTATTCTTTTTGGGTTTTAGAAAATTGATGGAAACAAGAAGATTCACGATAATGGAGGATATGATGGACAATGGAATGATATTATTCATAAGGAACTAAATGAAATTGGATATGGAGGTCCACATATAGTTATTATTCCTAATCAGAAATATCATAATATGATCAATAATCTAAACTTTGGTAAGTTTCCCGACTCAGCTAATAAGAGAAAGATGGAGTTTCATTATGATCACAGAGGAAAGACAGTTCAATTCCCCTCATGCAAATCATGTGGGAAGAGGCATCAGGGAGAATGTTTCAAAGGAACTGTAAGATGATTTGGGTGTGGAAAAGAAGGACACAAAGCTAGTAATTGCAAAGGAAAAGGTTTAGTTAACACCCTGGGCAAGGATAATTGTATTTCTAAGACATCAACAACGGTTAAATGTTTTAAATGTGGAATATACGAGCATTATGCAAACCAATTCCCTAAGGGAAAATCTCATGAAGAGAATCAGAAAGGCCATATGGGTAGTATTTATGTGGATGATGATGAGGAGACTACAAATGATATATGAGATGAAAGATGTTTTGAAGCTTAGTCATTTGTTTAAGAAGGTAGTGGAAATATTGTGTGTTTATCAAGAGTTATGTTGTATAGTTAATGGTACTATGGAATAAAGAATCATCTATGGATTGTTACACTATTGTTTTTCCTAAAGTATTTGAAAGTATATGTTGAATATTACCGGTAACCATGAAAGGTTATTCAGATATTTTTGGAAATTAGATGATATGCGCATAATGAAGGGATAAGAAGATAATGAGATGTTTGATTGTATTCATGAGCTCATGACTGATATAAGGACTAAGTGATATTATGGTTTGAGTATATATAATTTTTGGGATTTTGGTATGTGGAAAGTGTTAAAATTTAACAACATTCATGTTTTCACTAAGGTTCAATGGGTATTCATTCTTCAAGAGAATACATGATTAAGGTATTCACATGTTTGTAATTTTACCAACAAGATATATCTCATGATATATGGGGGATAAATGATGGCATTCACGTGATTGTTATGTGACATTTCAAGTAATCATTTTCTTTATACTACAAGCTTGGACCAAAGTATTTTAGATAAGCCTAAATATTGGAATGGATTATGTTGGACATAAGTTATTATTGTTTAAGGAAAAAACTTTTTTTCGATATTATTAATGGGATGTTATAGTAATGTAGTTTTAGAAAAAGCACAACCTATAGGATGGGTGACAAACCATCGCGTAAGACAAGGCTGTGGGATCAAACCCAAAACTGAAGTGCAACTGAAATTTATCACCTACCACTGTTCTACAAGAAGTCCCTGGTTAGTAGAAACTAGTTTTATTTTATTACATAGTATGATATATGAAGTATAAGTTCATTTTTGGAATCGTATATGATTAACCTCCCCATAGATGGACTTATGTATATTTGATAACTTTTCCTATCCTTTTGTTTGAAACAGATGAAATGACCCATCATACTATCACATGACCTGTTAACACTTCACGAATAACAAATTCAACTTCATTTCTTTAAGAGATGATGTGGAAATTGTTCAAAGCACGAACAACAGTGATATTGTACCAAAATCAAGCAAGTATTCCTTCTAATTCAAAATTTTCAACTTTAGGGAAATGATATTGAAAACAAAAAATGTTGTCCTAGTGCTCTTATATCCGATGAATCAGATGGTACCTTAAATCATCACAAATTTATGGCTTTGTGATTGATGGATTTTTCATAGCCATGTTCTCTACCACTCTCCATCAGAACTTAACGGTTATATTTTTCTTCCATATCCATATTTTCACCTATGTTCTCCAATATGGAAACGCAGTGATGAGTTACTTTGGGTAATCGTTACATTTCAAACATTAGTTTTTAAAATTAAGTTTTAGTATTCCTTTTTACGATGTGGGTTTCTATGAATAATAAATGATTTATAATCTCCATGAATTTCGAGGATGAAATTCATTTTAAGGGGGTAGAATGAAACACCCAGAGATTTTATGAGATATATTATTTTTAATTTCATTGATCTTCTATTATACACTACACCAAGATTAGATTGTACTATACACAACACCTAATTATATTGCAGTATACACAAAAATATTCTTGGCTTGCATTACAAGAAATCACAACCTTCCTCGATAGCTTGCGTTGTACGCAATATCGAGTTTCACTAAACAATGATATGCTATTAAAATATTATTAAAACTAACCGTTATGAATAGTAATGCCCACTTTTTAAAATTTTGTAAATTTTATTTTTCAAAATGGACTTCATTTTTGGATTTGGAATATCGAAATTAGCCTAGGGTAAAATTTTTGTATATTTCTTAAAAATTTCAATTTTTGATGAATAGTGAAAACACTAGGTTACTATTTAAAAACCGAATTTTTATTTCAATAATTATTTATTTTATTTAAATTTATTTTAGGTCAAAATTGATACATAATACCTATATAAGTTCAATGCTGTAACACCCCGACCCCAGCTACCCAGAGTCGGTGCATTAATTACATAACATTGGCATGATCATGAGAAAGATCAAGTCTCGAAAGACCGATTAGTTTAGTAGCCTTGGAATAACTAGATACATCCATAAATTTTTACATTATATCATAAAAAAAACATCTTGTCTTCATATCCCCTTATACTATCCCTGCAGGTCATTCATAAATTACTTCTTCATAATCCTGGAAAAATAAAACATTGAAAGGGGTGAGATCGGATGCTCAGTAAGGATAACATTATAGCAGAAGCTTTCATAAATAAGCATAAACACTTAAGGCAATTTATAACTAAAACAAAAGCCTTTTAAACTTGAACTTCAGCATAAAATGGCAAAGGTAAAATGAAATAATGCCATTTACTTACTCACATGGATATTCTACTAGTCGAATGATCACATGCAATATCAATAACCACTTTCATAATGATGGAATGCATAATGCCAGACTATCATAACCACATAGCCAAGGCCTCGTGCCAAGACTATAAATAAGATTTTGCCAAGGCCTTGTGCCAAGACACTAGTTTGTCTCATGAGACCTACCGATGCATCGAGGAGCTATAGCGGGCTCCACCCGTCACTTATTAAGTCCAATGCATTCCCATATGAAAAGGTTTAAACATAACATAAACATTCGTATTAAACTAGCATACGAAATGTCAATACTTTCACCACAAACCATGAATGGTATAAAAATAGCACATCCACAGTCAAACATAATTCATTCGATACAATATGGAAGATTGTATTGTATCACATTAACCTCAATCAATAATAATGAAGGATGTTGACATAGATTAAAATAATCATCAAAACTATTTGAGAGAAATATCCCCCTTTTCTTGAAAACATTTAAAAGTCACACTATTTGTCAAGAAGCCGTTTAAAAGTATATTTTTGAATCAAAGTGTCCCATACCACTTTGAAACTTTTAAAAGGAGTTTTAATTTTAAAGCTTTAATGTCCATATAAATAAATCCTTAAAACCATTTTTTAAAATATGGACATTAATGAGCATGATTTAGAAGAATAATTCTTTAAAACAATTTAAAATGGTATTTTGGTTAGAGTTTCTAACCAAAAGAGAGACACTTGAATACAAATAATTGAGGTAATCAAAACATTGTAATATCATGAGAATAAAGGAATTCATGATATACTATGTCAAAGTACATTATATACACCACATAAAAGTGATTTGGTGTATATCATCAAAGAAGTCTCAATGGAATGTAAATTGAGATGAAATTTCTCAAAAAGGTTGTATCCTTAGGTTAAGGATAAATCAATGACATAATTATGTGTGACAAATATAAATACACTAAATATGATTGGATATTCAGTGTAAATCAATAAAAGGATATTCACACATATTCTTGTAAAAACAATACCAACGAATTGGATGTTTAACTCAACAAATGGAGAATGAGTTAAAATTACTCTTATCAAATTCATATCAATGAATTGAGAATTATCAATGGAGTGATTATGTGTATCAAACTTATATCCACAGGAAGGGGAGTGGAAATTATGACATAATCAAATGAATAGTGATTCCACACATAATCTTGGGGTAATATAATCAATGAAATATGCGTAAAGCCAAATGAGTGGAAATTGAAATCTCAAATTCCCTTATTGATTAGGTAACTTAAGAAACAAACACCCATGAAAGAAAGATCATACCATGATGATGTAAATACCCATAAAATAAAGTATATTACACAATTAATACAATCATGGGTAGTACACATACACCACATGCAATAATTAAGTGGTGATCAATGGAATTCTCATGGAATTAAAAGTGAGACAAGAAACCCCTTACCACGTTAATCAACTGAGTCGCATGGACAAAAGTTAATAACCACCAAATTATTTACAGAATAACATGAATATAAAGTGAATCATGATAATATATATCAAATGGAAGTACACAATACACCACTTTCAATAATTTAGTAGCGAACAATGGAAATCTCACGGAATTGAAAGTGAGATAAGAGAATCCCTTACATTGTACTTTTTCCTTGGTCGATGGTAGGTTTACCTCCTGTATAATGGTGAAATAATTGTTATTGAATAATAAAAGAATCATTTACTTTAATATGATATCATATATGATCTTTTATCATTGATTTGTTAATAATATTTTTGAATTATCGTCATTTCGGGTGTTAACGGGTTCATTTTACTTTATATTCGTTGTTATGTGAGACATATTCGTTATTAATGGGATGTATATTATTCATATCCAGAATGGTATCAAGTTCTTAAACATCATTTTTAAATCATCAAATGATAATTATACTTGAATGGATACGATGGAGAATGAATCTCATCGCGTTCTTGGAGACGGTAGTCCGTACGTACGCACGAACGCTACTTCCATTTAATTTTTATTTTAAAAGAATCGAATCCAAATTATACATAGGTATATTACTATTCCAGTATAATATAATATTTTATATATGTTACTTAAGTTCATTTACACCATCCTTTATACGTTCCATGTGTGGTATGAACGAGTCATATCATTTTAAGGGGGCGCTAGTCCGCACTTCCTCAAATGAAATTATCGTATGTATATACAACATGAAACGAATAATGGTATGAAATAAAATGGAATTACAGAAGCTTATATATAAAATATATATCATTAATATCATATTTAATTACAGTGCCATCCTAATGGCCACCATGAGAGGCGGTAAGATGTATTTGAACAATCATCGTTTCGTGAGGCGTTAGTTTGCCATCCACAGAAACATTATGTTCATCATCCATTAGATGGAGTTGTGTGAATGTGTAGTTTGAATCCTTCTTATAACAACATCCTAGTATATTGAGGATACTGTTGTTGTTACAAAAGAAGGGAAATAAAAAGATTTTGGGGGTTGGAGAAGCAAAATAAATGAAAATACTTTAAGAGAAATTGTTACCTTTAATTTAGGTAACTCACTTTGGTTGGAACCAAAGGACTTCTTGAAATGATTTCTGCCTAAGGGGAAGCTTCAAGGAGGAGTAGAGGGATTTGGGGAGCTTAGTTGGGCAGAGTTTGGACGAGCCAAGTGGCTTGAGAGGTGTGAGGAATGAGTAGAAGTGGTCTCCTTTTATAAGGGAGAGGAGGGGCTCTTTAGGAAAGAGTGAAAGTATTACTTTATAATATAATTATATTCGGTTTATAATGGTCCCAAAATCATTGAGGTCGAAGATAAGATGACTCATATTCTAAATAACATCAACCAATAAGAATTGGACAGGTTTTAGATAATATTTTAATCATTATAATCTTATTTATTTAAATGATTTATTAATGAGGTAAACATTGCATCATTATTGTGTCATTAATAATTTAAATTATTTGATGTTTAAAAATTATAAATAAAATATCATTATGTAGGAAATATTTTTATCTTTCTAATGAATATTTATAATCTAAAATCCAACATGTATAACCCTATTTAAAAATTGTTCTTCTAAAATATGTAAGCTTATGCCATTTTTATTTTTATTTTAACTTTATTAATATAAAGTGTCATTATCACTTACAAGTGGATCAATGGGGTCCCAAAATTGACCCAAAGATGCCCATGGTCGACCATGTATCAACCAATAGGGTTAAGACACGTTTTAGGGTAATTTAGTATTATTATAATATTATTTTTTAACCCTTATTTACCGGATTTACCCTTAACCATGGTAAATAAAATATTTACCGCAGTAATTATTCAAAATGTCAAAAAATAAAAGTTACCTATTTACACAATTTGAACATCCTGATTCCAAATATGGAATCCATTTTTCTAAATTCAAAACACAGAAGTGGCAGAAATTAATTTAAAATTAATTCCCGCTGTCAAAACAAAAAGCGTGTTTTTAAGAGATAATAACTATCAAAAGATTGACACTTGTTTATGTTCGGTTTAATTGTAAAATTATGTCCAATGACCAAAATTATATTAAATGGTAAAAATATATTCTAAATATACTTTAAAACCACTCAAATTTATAATTTATCACTATTAATTATTTTGATTAAAAAAGTTGTTTTTAATTAAAATTTAGTAATTTTTACTATTCATCAAAATATGAAAGTTATCCGAAAAGTACCAAAATTTCACCTTAGGCTAAATTTGATATTCCGAATCCAAAAATGAAGTCCATTTTGAAATATAAAATATATATAATTTCAAAAAATTAAGTATTACTATTCATAACGGCTAGTTTGATCGGTTGTGGTGTGTGTTAAAACTCGAAGTTGCGTACAACACACGCTACTGTTTTATTCAAAGGAAAGCGTACCGTGGAAGCTTGGGATGTTTTATTTTAAATTTTTTTGATGTCCCCATGTAGTCAAAAAGTTTAAAATATTTTATTTAAAAAGGGTTCACTATTAAAAGTTGGTAAAACTATAATACTGAAGATGAATTTGTTCTTACATTATGTCTAAGAAACTCATAATATGGATTCTAAAATTATAAGGATTATATAAAGTTTAAAATTTAGTTAATACTATTCATAACCTTTTTTGAACGGCTTGTTTGGTAAGTCATGGTGCGCTTGAACTCGGTGTTGCGTGTAGTGCAAGTTATTGAATTATTTTGAAGAAATAACACACTATGAATTCATGGGGTGTTACATTCTCCCCTCCTTCAATAAATTGCGTCCTCGCAATTTGAAATTGTTCTTCGAAAATAAAAGTTTGAAAATAGAAAATATATTTGTGGGAAAACCCACATCGGAAATTGGTTTACTAAAATTTAGTCTTAATATGAGGAAAAGAGAAATGAAAGGGTCACCACCAAATTATGATCTCGATTAGGAGAACATTGGTGGCAATTAGAGACATATAATTGGAGGAAAAACGTAAATATTTATAGGTAGTGGTTGAGGTAATCAATCAAAAACAAGTATAAAATTGAGGTCCTTAAACTCATCAATCTATGATGATTTGAAGTACCATCGGTTCAACAAAATATAGGGTATTGGGATCGCACATTTTTGACATTTCAAAATATCTTAGTTGAAATCCCACATCGAAAAATGAATTAATGAGGCCTCTATTTAAAATAAAGAGTGGAAAGTATGAAGATTACCGAAAATAACACATACTAGGGTTCCATGTAGGAAAATATGGATATGGAGGAGAAATCTAACCATCAATTATCTGATGGAGAGTGGTAGAGAACATGGCTATGAAAAGGCCAACAATCCCAAAGCCATAAATTAGTGATGATTTAAGGTACCATCTAGGACAACATTTTTTTTAAAGTTACATTACATATGGAAGAGGAATTCATTTATGATATTGACTAAGAACATTATGAGATATACTTAAATTTTAAGTAGATTTTCATTCTTTAATAAATTTCCACCACTAACTCAATTTTTTTTTAAACGATGAGTATTCAAGAAGACTTGGTCACACTGGGAGAGCTAGAATAAACTTCTATAGAATCACATGATCCATGCAGGATAAACCATATATTAACATTGTCTTTGAAGATTAATCAAAACCAAAATGGTTAGTGAATGATCTAATGATCCCCCAAAAGGATATTCATTGAGATAAATATGCACTAATCTTAATTTCTAAAATTAAACCAACAATACCCCAAAATTAAATAGATACCATTCAATAACCAATTGTCCTTAAAATCCTTTAATATAATCCAAACTAATATTGAAACCCAAAACATAGAAGAATTTGATTATGTAGTCTCCCATGTTACATTGTATCTCCAAATTACATCAAATACTCTTAAAGTCACATACTTAAATGTAATCAACATCATCACATATTCTCTGTTATAGGTTAATCATTTCCATAAATAACCCAAATCACTATAAATCAACAATAAAAATGTAGATAAAAATCCACCATTACTCTACAAATGAAACCTCATTGTATTCTATTTTCCTTGGGCATATAGTGTTCCTAACAAAATGAACATCTTCCAAAATAACATTTATCACTTAATCACCAAATCATTTTCCTATACCAAGGGTATTCATTTGATAAGACATAAGAACCCAAATCATCTTATTATTGATCAATAAAATCATTTAACAAAAAAAATAGTCATACTAACCAGGGACTTCACGTAGTCCAGTGGTAGGCGATAAATCCCAATCGCACTTTGGTTGTGGGTTCGATTCCCACAGCTTTTTCCGATGCGACGGGTTGTCACACGGTCTACGTGTTGTCCTTTTTCAAAAACTATATTCTATAATATTACCAAAATGAGATAAATTTTTCAAAATAACATAATTTAACCACAAATGTTATATCATACTTTGCATTTTCATCCTAAATTATAATAACTTATCATTTTCTCAAACCCCAATGATCATATAAAACCAAATGGTTATTTATACCTATATCCACAAGAGAAGAGACAATTATTCCTCAAATATCATTCTCACATGGAAAACTGAGGGGTTTCAAATACAAAAGAAAATTATTCCAAAGTAAACCCATTAATAAAGAGCACTAACACTTTTAAACATTTCACCATCCATTTATTTCCACATAGGTTCTTCATCATATGTTCCTCGGGTTCCCACATTGCCTCTTCCATCTTATGATTTATCCATAGATCTTTTACCAGACGAGTCATCCGGTTTCTCAACACTTGATCTTTGGAATGAAGAATTCTGATAGGCTCTCCACAATAAGATAGATCTGGTTCCAGTTATAATTCTTCATAGGTGAGTACATGCGTTGGGTCAGGCATGTATTTTGTCAACATGAACTCTGGAGAGACTAGGCGGATTTTCCTTTTGGTAGAATGCGTTCATGTGTCACAATGGTACCTCAGGAATTTTTCCAAATCATCTACTTCCTTTACCCAAAAACTCCTCATCCATTTTGGATTATATCGATGGAAGCATCGATGCATCATAAAAAAATAGGTATTTCTTATATATAATTTGGAGACATCGTCTTTAACATGTTTTTTTAGGAAAATTCTCACTGATTCATCTTCAAATATTTTAAAATAAGGTTTTGGTAAATTAGTTTTTGTATATCCCAAAAGACATAAATATATAATTTGATACATATAGGCTGCTCGAAGGTCTCCCTCTTCTGCGGCATCTAGAAAATCATTTAGTGCATCGTAATTTTGAGATAAAGAGAATAATTTGAAAAGACCCTAATGGTACTTCCCACGCTTAGCGTGGTAAGAAAGTTGAGAGCGCAACATTATCCCACAGTCGGTACTTGATCCTTGAAAGAATCGTGCAATGCTAGAGGTATTGGATGTCTCATAAAGTTGTTTGCATGTAACTTGGACATTTGAAAAAGTTTCAACATCGTCTGCGCATGACTTCTGGATAATAATTGTAAGTAGTTCTTCAGGAAGAGAGAGAAGAGTTGTTCGTGATCTTGCTCCCTCCATGTTTCAACTAACAAAATAAAATACAATTAGGTTTTTTGAATACTTATCTAATAGGAAAAAAAAGACATAATAGGATATTCTTGTAATTGAACAATATATCCTAACTTGGGGTACCCTATGTTAAAATCTACATTATCCGCTATCTATTTGCCGACATATATTCTTAGGGGCATTTTTTGTATTCCCTTAATAATGGTTTATACTAATCTTGTGAATTTACCAAAGCATATCCCCCGGGAGTGTCGTAACCAAGAGTGCAGCAAGGCCCGTTGTCGTGTACCAGTTCCCGTTCGAGTCTAGCTCAAAGCGGTGTTTTCGGGTTTTACCCCTAGGTACATCTGTGCCAGAGCCACCTCTACCTGCTCGTATCCAGACAGGGATGTATTGCTTGGAAAACTCACAAAATCATTAAAATACCAAAATTCTAGGAAGTTCTTCTATACTAATCCTCAAAGTTCATCTTAGGTCTACGTGCTCTAATCAGAGTTTATCTAAATCTAGCTTCCAAGGTTTGTACTAAACTTCCTCTGATACCAACTGTAACACCCCGACCCCAGCTACCCAGAGTCGGTGCATTAATTACATAACATTGGCATGATCATGAGAAAGATCAAGTCTCGAAAGACCGATTAGTTTGGTAGCCTTGGAATAACTAGATACATCCATAAATTTTTACATTATATCATAAAAAAAACATCTTGTCTTCATATCCCCTTATACTATCCCTGCAGGTCATTCATAAATTACTTCTTCATAATCCTGGAAAAATAAAACATTGAAAGGGGTGAGCTCGGATGCTCAGTAAGGATAACATTATAGCAGAAGCTTTCATAAATAAGCATAAACACTTAAGGCAATTTATAACTAAAACAAAAGCCTTTTAAACTTGAACTTCAGCATAAAATGGCAAAGGTAAAATGAAATAATGCCATTTACTTACTCACATGGATATTCTACTAGTCGAATGATCACATGCAATATCAATAACCACTTTCATAATGATGGAATGCATAATGCCAGACTATCATAACCACATAGCCAAGGCCTCGTGCCAAGACTATAAATAAGATTTTGCCAAGGCCTTGTGCCAAGACACTAGTTTGTCTCATGAGACCTACCGATGCATCGAGGAGCTATAGCGGGCTCCACCCGTCACTTATTAAGTCCAATGCATTCCCATATGAAAAGGTTTAAACATAACATAAACATTCGTATTAAACTAGCATACGAAATGTCAATACTTTCACCACAAACCATGAATGGTATAAAAATAGCACATCCACAGTCAAACATAATTCATTCGATACAATATGGAAGATTGTATTGTATCACATTAACCTCAATCAATAATAATGAAGGATGTTGACATAGATTAAAATAATCATCAAAACTATTTGAGAGAAATATCCCCCTTTTCTTGAAAACATTTAAAAGTCACACTATTTGTCAAGAAGCCGTTTAAAAGTATATTTTTGAATCAAAGTGTCCCGTACCACTTTGAAACTTTTAAAAGGAGTTTTAATTTTAAAACTTTAATGTCCATATAAATAAATCCTTAAAACCATTTTTTAAAATATGGACATTAATGAGCATGATTTAGAAGAATAATTCTTTAAAACAATTTAAAATGGTATTTTGGTTAGAGTTTCTAACCAAAAGAGAGACACTTGAATACAAATAATTGAGGTAATCAAAACATTGTAATATCATGAGAATAAAGGAATTCATGATATACTATGTCAAAGTACATTATATACACCACATAAAAGTGATTTGGTGTATATCATCAAAGAAGTCTCAATGGAATGTAAATTGAGATGAAATTTCTCAAAAAGGTTGTATCCTTAGGTTAAGGATAAATCAATGACATAATTATGTGTGACAAATATAAATACACTAAATATGATTGGATATTCAGTGTAAATCAATCAAAGGATATTCACACATATTCTTGTAAAAACAATACCAACGAATTGGATGTTTAACTCAACAAATGGAGAATGAGTTAAAATTACTCTTATCAAATTCATATCAATGAATTGAGAATTATCAATGGAGTGATTATGTGTATCAAACTTATATCCACAGGAAGGGGAGTGGAAATTATGACATAATCAAATGAATAGTGATTCCACACATAATCTTGGGGTAATATAATCAATGAAATATGCGTAAAGCCAAATGAGTGGAAATTGAAATCTCAAATTCCCTTATTGATTAGGTAACTTAAGAAACAAAAACCCATGAAAGAAAGATCATACCATGATGATTTAAATACCCATAAAATAAAGTATATTACACAATGAATACAATCATGGGTAGTACACATACACCACATGCAATAATTAAGTGGTGATCAATGGAATTCTCACGGAATTAAAAGTGAGACAAGAAACCCCTTACCACGTTAATCAACTGAGTCGCATGGCCAAAAGTTAATAACCACCAAATGATTTACAGAATAACATGAATATAAAGTGAATCATGATAATATATATCAAATGGAAGTACACAATACACCACTTTCAATAATTTAGTAGCGAACAATGGAAATCTCACGGAATTGAAAGTGAGATAAGAGAATCCCTTACATTGTACTATTTCCTTGGTCGATGGTAGGTTTACCTCCTGTATAATGGTGAAATAATTGTTATTTAATAATAAAATAATCATTTACTTTAATATGATATCATATATGATCTTTTATCATTGATTTGTTATTAATATTTTAGAATTATCGTCATTTCGGGTGTTAACGTGTTCATTTTACTTTATATTCGTTGTTATGTGAGACATATTCGTTATTAATGGGATGTATATTATTCATATCCAGAATGGTATCAAGTTCTTAAACATCATTTTTAAATCATCAAATGATAATTATACTTGAATGGATACGATGGAGAATGAATCTCATCGCGTTCTTGGAGACGGTAGTCCGTACGTACGCACGAACGCTACTTCCATTTAATTTTTATTTTAAAAGAATCGAATCCAAATTATACATAGGTATATTACTATTCCAGTATAATATAATATTTTATATATGTTACTTAAGTTCATTTACACCATCCTTTATACGTTCCATGTGTGGTATGAACGAGTCATATCATTTTAAGGGGGCGGTAGTCCGCACTTCCTCAAATGAAATTATCGTATGTATATACAACATGAAACGAATAATGGTATGAAATAAAATGGAATTACAGAAGCTTATATATAAAATATATATCATTAATATCATATTTAATTACAGTGCCATCCTAATGGCCACCATGAGAGGCGGTAAGATGTATTTGAACAATCATCGTTTCGTGAGGCGTTAGTTTGTCATCCACAGAAACATTATGTTCATCATCCATTAGATGGAGTTGTGTGAATGTGTAGTTTGAATCCTTCTTATAACAACATCCTAGTATATTGAGGATACTGTTGTTGTTACAAAAGAAGGGAAATAAAAAGATTTTGGGGGTTGGAGAAGCAAAATAAATGAAAATACTTTAAGAGAAATTGTTACCTTTAATTTAGGTAACTCACTTTGGTTGGAACCAAAGGACTTCTTGAAATGATTTCTGCCTAAGGGGAAGCTTCAAGGAGGAGTAGAGGGATTTGGGGAGCTTAGTTGGGCAGAGTTTGGACGAGCCAAGTGGCTTGAGAGGTGTGAGGAATGAGTAGAAGTGGTCTCCTTTTATAAGGGAGAGGAGGGGCTCTTTAGGAAAGAGTGAAAGTATTACTTTATAATATAATTATATTCGGTTTATAATGGTCCCAAAATCATTGAGGTCGAAGATAAGATGACTCATATTCTAAATAACATCAACCAATAAGAATTGTACAGGTTTTAGATAATATGTTAATCATTATAATCTTATTTATTTAAATGATTTATTAATGAGGTAAACATTGCATCATTATTGTGTCATTAATAATTTAAATTATTTGATGTCTAAAAATTATAAATAAAATATCATTATGTAGGAAATATTCTTAGCTTTCTAATGAATATTTATAATCTAAAATCCAACATGTATAACCCTATTTAAAAATTGTTCTTCTAAAAGATGTAAGCTTATGCCATTTTTATTTTTATTTTAACTTTATTAATATAAAGTGTCATTATCACTTACAAGTGGATCAATGGGGTCCCAAAATTGACCCAAAGATGCCCATGGTCGACCATGTATCAACCAATAGGGTTAAGACACGTTTTAGGGTAATTTAGTATTATTATAATATTATTTTTTAACCCTTATTTACCGGATTTACCCTTAACCATGGTAAATAAAATATTTACCGCAGTAATTATTCAAAATGTCAAAAAATAAAAGTTACCTATTTACACAATTTGAACATCCTGATTCCAAATATGGAATCCATTTTTCTAAATTCAAAACACAGAAGTGGCAGAAATTAATTTAAAATTAATTCCCGCTGTCAAAACAAAAAGCGTGTTTTTAAGAGATAATAACTATCAAAAGATTGACACTTGTTTATGTTCGGTTTAATTGTAAAATTATGTCCAATGACCAAAAATATATTAAATGGTAAAAATATATTCTAAATATACTTTAAAACCACTCAAATTTATAATTTATCACTATTAATTATTTTGATTAAAAAAGTTGTTTTTAATTAAAATTTAGTAATTTTTACTATTCATCAAAATATGAAAGTTATCCGAAAAGTACCAAAATTTCACCTTAGGCTAAATTTGATATTCCGAATCCAAAAATGAAGTCCATTTTGAAATATAAAATATATATAATTTCAAAAAATTAAGTATTACTATTCATAACGGCTAGTTTGATCGGTTGTGGTGTGTTAAAACTCGAAGTTGCGTACAACACACGCTACTGTTTTATTCAAAGGAAAGCGTACCGTGGAAGCTTGGGATGTTTTATTTTAAATTTTTTTGATGTCCCCATGTAGCCAAAAAGTTTAAAATATTTTATTTAAAAAGGGTTCACTATTAAAAGTTGGTAAAACTATAATACTGAAGATGAATTTGTTCTTACATTATGTCTAAGAAACTCATAATATGGATTCTAAAATTATAAGGATTATATAAAGTTTAAAATTTAGTTAATACTATTCATAACCTTTTTTGAACGGCTTGTTTGGTAAGTCATGGTGCGCTTGAACTCGGTGTTGCGTGTAGTGCAAGTTATTGAATTATTTTGAAGAAATAACACACTCTGAATTCATGGGGTGTTACATTCTCCCCTCCTTCAATAAATTGCGTCCTCGCAATTTGAAATTGTTCTTCGAAAATAAAAGTTTGAAAATAGAAAATATATTTGTGGGAAAACCCACATCGGAAATTGGTTTACTAAAATTTAGTCTTAATATGAGGAAAAGAGAAATGAAAGGGTCACCACCAAATTATGATCTCGATTAGGAGAACATTGGTGGCAATTAGAGACATATAATTGGAGGAAAAACGTAAATATTTATAGGTAGTGGTTGAGGTCATCAATCAAAAACAAGTATAAAATTGAGGTCCTTAAACTCATCAATCTATGATGATTTGAAGTACCATCGGTTCAACAAAATATAGGGTATTGGGATCGCACATTTTTGACATTTCAAAATATCTTAGTTGAAATCCCACATCGAAAAATGAATTAATGAGGCCTCTATTTAAAATAAAGAGTGGAAAGTATGAAGATTACCGAAAATAACACATACTAGGGTTCCATGTAGGAAAATATGGATATGGAGGAGAAATCTAACCATCAATTATCTGATGGAGAGTGGTAGAGAACATGGCTATGAAAAGGCCAACAATCCCAAAGCCATAAATTAGTGATGATTTAAGGTACCATCTAGGACAACATTTTTTTTAAAGTTACATTACATATGGAAGAGGAATTCATTTATGATATTGACTAAGAACATTATGAGATATACTTAAATTTTAAGTAGATTTTCATTCTTTAATAAATTTCCACCACTAACTCAATTTTTTTTTAAACGATGAGTATTCAAGAAGACTTGGTCACACTGGGAGAGCTAGAATAAACTTCTATAGAATCACATGATCCATGCAGGATAAACCATATATTAACATTGTCTTTGAAGATTAATCAAAACCAAAATGGTTAGTGAATGATCTAATGATCCCCCAAAAGGATATTCATTGAGATAAATATGCACTAATCTTAATTTCTAAAATTAAACCAACAATACCCCAAAGTTAAATAGATACCATTCAATAACCAATTGTCCTTAAAATCCTTTAATATAATCCAAACTAATATTGAAACCCAAAACATAGAAGAATTTGATTATGTAGTCTCCCATGTTACATTGTATCTCCAAATTACATCAAATACTCTTAAAGTCACATACTTAAATGTAATCAACATCATCACATATTCTCTGTTATAGGTTAATCATTTCCATAAATAACCCAAATCACTATAAATCAACAATAAAAATGTAGATAAAAATCCACCATTACTCTACAAATGAAACTTCATTGTATTCTATTTTCCTTGGGCATATAGTGTTCCTAACAAAATGAACATCTTCCAAAATAACATTTATCACTTAATCACCAAATCATTTTCCTATACCAAGGGTATTCATTTGATAAGACATAAGAACCCAAATCATCTTATTATTGATCAATAAAATCATTTAACAAAAAAAATAGTCATACTAACCAGGGACTTCACGTAGTCCAGTGGTAGGCGATAAATCCCAATCGCACTTTGGTTGTGGGTTCGATTCCCACAGCTTTGTCCGATGCGACGGGTTGTCACACAGTCTACGTGTTGTCCTTTTTCAAAAACTATATTCTATAATATTACCAAAATGAGATAAATTTTTCAAAATAACATAATTTAACCACAAATGTTATATCATACTTTGCATTTTCATCCTAAATTATAATAACTTATCATTTTCTCAAACCCCAATGATCATATAAAACCAAATGGTTATTTATACCTATATCTACAAGAGAAGAGACAATTATTCCTCAAATATCATTCTCAGATGGAAAACTGAGGGGTTACAAATACAAAAGAAAATTATTCCAAAGTAAACCCATTAATAAGGAGCACTAACACTTTTAAACATTTCACCATCCATTTATTTCCACATAGGTTCTTCATCATATGTTCCTCGGGTTCCCACATTGCCTCTTCCATCTTATGATTTATCCATAGATCTTTTACCAGACGAGTCATCCGGTTTCTCAACACTTGATCTTTGGAATGAAGAATTCTGATAGGCTCTCCACAATAAGATAGATCTGGTTCCAGTTATAATTCTTCATAGGTGAGTACATGCGTTGGGTCAGGCATTTATTTTGTCAACATGAACTCTGGAGAGACTAGGCGGATTTTCCTTTTGGTAGAATGCGTTCATGTGTCACAATGGTACCTCAGGAATTTTTCCAAATCATCTACTTCCTTTACCCAAAAACTCCTCATCCATTTTGGATTATATCGATGGAAGCATCGATGCATCATAAAAAAATAGGTATTTCTTATATATAATTTGGAGACATCGTCTTTAACATGTTTTTAGGAAAATTCTCACTGATTCATCTTCAAATATTTTAAAATAAGGTTTTGGTAAATTAGTTTTTGTATATCCCAAAAGACATAAATATATAATTTGATACATATAGGCTGCTCGAAGGTCTCCCTCTTCTGCGGCATCTAGAAAATCATTTAGTGCATCGTAATTTTGAGATAAAGTGAATAATTTGAAAAGAACCTAATGGTACTTCCCACGCTTAGCGTGGTAAGAAAGTTGAGAGCGCAACATTATCCCACAGTCGGTACTTGATCCTTGAAAGAATCGTGCAATGCTAGAGGTATTGGATGTCTCATAAAGTTGTTTGCATGTAACTTGGACATTTGAAAAAGTTTCAACATCGTCTGCGCATGACTTCTGGATAATAATTGTAAGTAGTTCTTCAGGAAGAGAGAGAAGAGTTGTTCGTGATCTTGCTCCCTCCATGTTTCAACTAACAAAATAAAATACAATTAGGTTTTTTGAATACTTATCTAATAGGAAAAAAGACATAATAGGATATTCTTGTAATTGAACAATATATCCTAACTTGGGGTACCCTATGTTAAAATCTACATTATCCGCTATCTATTTGCCGACATATATCATTAGGGGCATTTTTTGTATTCCCTTAATAATGGTTTATACTAATCTTGTGAATTTACCAAAGCATATCCCCCGGGAGTGTCGTAACCAAGAGTGCAGCAAGGCCCGTTGTCGTGTACCAGTTCCCGTTCGAGTCTAGCTCAAAGCGGTGTTTTCGGGTTTTACCCCTAGGTACATCTGTGCCAGAGCCACCTCTACCTGCTCGTATCCAGACAGGGATGTATTGCTTGGAAAACTCACAAAATCATTAAAATACCAAAATTCTAGGAAGTTCTTCTATACTAATCCTCAAAGTTCATCTTAGGTCTACGTGCTCTAATCAGAGTTTATCTAAATCTAGCTTCCAAGGTTTGTACTAAACTTCCTCTGATACCAACTGTAACACCCCGACCCCAGCTACCCAGAGTCGGTGCATTAATTACATAACATTGGCATGATCATGAGAAAGATCAAGTCTCGAAAGACCGATTAGTTTAGTAGCCTTGGAATAACTAGATACATCCATAAATTTTTACATTATATCATAAAAAAAACATCTTGTCTTCATATCCCCTTATACTATCCCTGCAGGTCATTCATAAATTACTTCTTCATAATCCTGGAAAAATAAAACATTGAAAGGGGTGAGCTCGGATGCTCAGTAAGGATAAAATTATAGCAGAAGCTTTCATAAATAAGCATAAACACTTAAGGCAATTTATAACTAAAACAAAAGCCTTTTAAACTTGAACTTCAGCATAAAATGGCAAAGGTAAAATGAAATAATGCCATTTACTTACTCACATGGATATTCTACTAGTCGAATGATCACATGCAATATCAATAACCACTTTCATAATGATGGAATGCATAATGCCAGACTATCATAACCACATAGCCAAGGCCTCGTGCCAAGACTATAAATAAGATTTTGCCAAGGCCTTGTGCCAAGACACTAGTTTGTCTCATGAGACCTACCGATGCATCGAGGAGCTATAGCGGGCTCCACCCGTCACTTATTAAGTCCAATGCATTCCCATATGAAAAGGTTTAAACATAACATAAACATTCGTATTAAACTAGCATACGAAATGTCAATACTTTCACCACAAACCATGAATGGTATAAAAATAGCACATCCACAGTCAAACATAATTCATTCGATACAATATGGAAGATTGTATTGTATCACATTAACCTCAATCAATAATAATGAAGGATGTTGACATAGATGAAAATAATCATCAAAACTATTTGAGAGAAATATCCCCCTTTTCTTGAAAACATTTAAAAGTCACACTATTTGTCAAGAAGCCGTTTAAAAGTATATTTTTGAATCAAAGTGTCCCATACCACTTTGAAACTTTTAAAAGGAGTTTTAATTTTAAAACTTTAATGTCCATATAAATAAATCCTTAAAACCATTTTTTAAAATATGGACATTAATGAGCATGATTTAGAAGAATAATTCTTTAAAACAATTTAAAATGGTATTTTGGTTAGAGTTTCTAACCAAAAGAGAGACACTTGAATACAAATAATTGAGGTAATCAAAACATTGTAATATCATGAGAATAAAGGAATTCATGATATACTATGTCAAAGTAGATTATATACACCACATAAAAGTGATTTGGTGTATATCATCAAAGAAGTCTCAATGGAATGTAAATTGAGATGAAATTTCTCAAAAAGGTTGTATCCTTAGGTTAAGGATAAATCAATGACATAATTATGTGTGACAAATATAAATACACTAAATATTATTGGATATTCAGTGTAAATCAATCAAAGGATATTCACACATATTCTTGTAAAAACAATACCAACGAATTGGATGTTTAACTCAACAAATGGAGAATGAGTTAAAATTACTCTTATCAAATTCATATCAATGAATTGAGAATTATCAATGGAGTGATTATGTGTATCAAACTTATATCCACAGGAAGGGGAGTGGAAATTATGACATAATCAAATGAATAGTGATTCCACACATAATCTTGGGGTAATATAATCAATGAAATATGCGTAAAGCCAAATGAGTGGAAATTGAAATCTCAAATTCCCTTATTGATTAGGTAACTTAAGAAACAAACACCCATGAAAGAAAGATCATACCATGATGATGTAAATACCCATAAAATAAAGTATATTACACAATGAATACAATCATGGGTAGTACACATACACCACATGCAATAATTAAGTGGTGATCAATGGAATTCTCACGGAATTAAAAGTGAGACAAGAAACCCCTTACCACGTTAATCAACTGAGTCGCATGGCCAAAAGTTAATAACCACCAAATTATTTACAGAATAACATGAATATAAAGTGAATCATGATAATATATATCAAATGGAAGTACACAATACACCACTTTCAATAATTTAGTAGCGAACAATGGAAATCTCACGGAATTGAAAGTGAGATAAGAGAATCCCTTACATTGTACTTTTTCCTTGGTCGATGGTCGGTTTACCTCCTGTATAATGGTGAAATAATTGTTATTGAATAATAAAAGAATCATTTACTTTAATATGATATCATATATGATCTTTTATCATTGATTTGTTAATAATATTTTAGAATTATCGTCATTTCGGGTGTTAACGGGTTCATTTTACTTTATATTCGTTGTTATGTGAGACATATTCGTTATTAATGGGATGTATATTATTCATATCCAGAATGGTATCAAGTTCTTAAACATCATTTTTAAATCATCAAATGATAATTATACTTGAATGGATACGATGGAGAATGAATCTCATCGCGTTCTTGGAGACGGTAGTCCGTACGTACGCACGAACGCTACTTCCATTTAATTTTTATTGTAAAAGAATCGAATCCAAATTATACATAGGTATATTACTATTCCAGTATAATATAATATTTTATATATGTTACTTAAGTTCATTTACACCATCCTTTATACGTTCCATGTGTGGTATGAACGAGTCATATCATTTTAAGGGGGCGGTAGTCCGCACTTCCTCAAATGAAATTATCGTATGTATATACAACATGAAACGAATAATGGTATGAAATAAAATGGAATTACAGAAGCTTATATATAAAATATATATCATTAATATCATATTTAATTACAGTGCCATCCTAATGGCCACCATGAGAGGCGGTAAGATGTATTTGAACAATCATCGTTTCGTGAGGCGTTAGTTTGCCATCCACAGAAACATTATGTTCATCATCCATTAGATGGAGTTGTGTGAATGTGTAGTTTGAATCCTTCTTATAACAACATCCTAGTATATTGAGGATACTGTTTTTGTTACAAAAGAAGGGAAATAAAAAGATTTTGGGGGTTGGAGAAGCAAAATAAATGAAAATACTTTAAGAGAAATTGTTACCTTTAATTTAGGTAACTCACTTTGGTTGGAACCAAAGGACTTCTTGAAATGATTTCTGACTAAGGGGAAGCTTCAAGGAGGAGTAGAGGGATTTGGGGAGCTTAGTTGGGCAGAGTTTGGACGAGCCAAGTGGCTTGAGAGGTGTGAGGAATGAGTAGAAGTGGTCTCCTTTTATAAGGGAGAGGAGGGGCTCTTTAGGAAAGAGTGAAAGTATTACTTTATAATATAATTATATTCGGTTTATAATGGTCCCAAAATCATTGAGGTCAAAGATAAGATGACTCATATTATAAATAACATCAACCAATAAGAATTGGACAGGTTTTAGATAATATTTTAATCATTATAATCTTATTTATTTAAATGATTTATTAATGAGGTAAACATTGCATCATTATTGTGTCATTAATAATTTAAATTATTTGATGTCTAAAAATTATAAATAAAATATAATTATGTAGGAAATCTTTTTATATTTCTAATTAATATTTATAATCTAAAATCCAACATGTATAACCCTATTTAAAAATTGTTCTTCTAAAAGATGTAAGCTTATGCCATTTTTATTTTTATTTTAACTTTATTAATATAAAGTGTCATTATCACTTACAAGTGGATCAATGGGGTCCCAAAATTGACCCAAAGATGCCCATGGTCGACCATGTATCAACCAATAGGGTTAAGACACGTTTTAGGGTAATTTAGTATTATTATAATATTATTTTGTAACCCTTATTTACCGGATTTACCCTTAACCATGGTAAATAAAATATTTACCGCAGTAATTATTCAAAATGTCAAAAAATAAAAGTTACCTATTTACACAATTTGAACATCCTGATTCCAAATATGGAATCCATTTTTCTAAATTCAAAACACAGAAGTGGCAGAAATTAATTTAAAATTAATTCCCGCTGTCAAAACAAAAAGCGTGTTTTTAAGAGATAATAACTATCAAAAGATTGACATATGTTTATGTTCGGTTTAATTGTAAAATTATGTCCAATGACCAAAATTATATTAAATGGTAAAAATATATTCTAAATATACTTTAAAACCACTCAAATTTATAATTTATCACTATTAATTATTTTGATTAAAAAAGTTGTTTTTAATTAAAATTTAGTAATTTTTACTATTCATCAAAATATGAAAGTTATCCGAAAAGTACCAAAATTTCACCTTAGGCTAAATTTGATATTCCGAATCCAAAAATGAAGTCCATTTTGAAATATAAAATATATATAATTTCAAAAAATTAAGTATTACTATTCATAACGGCTAGTTTGATCCGTTGTGGTGTGTGTTAAAACTCGAAGTTGCGTACAACACACGCTACTGTTTTATTCAAAGGAAAGCGTACCGTGGAAGCTTGGGATGTTTTATTTTAAATTTTTTTGATATCCCCATGTATTCAAAAAGTTTAAAATATTTTATTTAAAAAGGGTTCACTATTAAAAGTTGGTAAAACTATAATACTGAAGATGAATTTGTTCTTACATTATGTCTAAGAAACTCATAATATGGATTCTAAAATTATAAGGATTATATAAAGTTTAAAATTTAGTTAATACTATCCATAACCTTTTTTTAACGGCTTGTTTGGTAAGTCATGGTGCGCTTGAACTCGGTGTTGCGTGTAGTGCAAGTTATTGAATTATTTTGAAGAAATAACACACTATGAATTCATGGGGTGTTACATTCTCCCCTCCTTCAATAAATTGCGTCCTCACAATTTGAAATTGTTCTTCGAAAATAAAAGTTTGAAAATAGAAAATATATTTGTGGGAAAACCCACATCGGAAATTGGTTTACTAAAATTTAGTCTTAATATGAGGAAAAGAGAAATGAAAGGGTCACCACCAAATTATGATCTCGATTAGGAGAACATTGGTGGCAATTAGAGACATATAATTGGTGGAAAAACGTAAATATTTATAGGTAGTGGTTGAGGTCATCAATGAAAAACAAGTATAAAATTGAGGTCCTTAAACTCATCAATCTATGATGATTTGAAGTACCATCGGTTCAACAAAATATAGGGTATTGGGATCGCACATTTTTGACATTTCAAAATATCTTAGTTGAAATCCCACATCGAAAAATGAATTAATGAGGCCTCTATTTAAAATAAAGAGTGGAAAGTATGAAGATTACCGAAAATAACACATACTAGGGTTCCATGTAGGAAAATATGGATATGGAGGAGAAATCTAACCATCAATTATCTGATGGAGAGTGGTAGAGAACATGGCTATGAAAAGGCCAACAATCCCAAAGCCATAAATTAGTGATGATTTAAGGTACCATCTAGGACAACATTTTTTTTAAAGTTACATTACATATGGAAGAGGAATTCATTTATGATATTAACTAAGAAAATTATGAGATATACTTAAATTTTAAGTAGATTTTCATTCTTTAATAAATTTCCACCACTAACTCAATTTTTTTTTTAAACGATGAGTATTCAAGAAGACTTGGTCACACTGGGAGAGCTAGAATAAACTTCTATAGAATCACATGATCCATGTAGGATAAACCATATATTAACATTGTCTTTGAAGATTAATCAAAACCAAAATGGTTAGTGAATGATCTAATGATCCCCCAAAAGGATATTCATTGAGATAAATATGCACTAATCTTAATTTCTAAAATTAAACCAACAATACCCCAAAGTTAAATAGATACCATTCAATAACCAATTGTCCTTAAAATCCTTTAATATAATCCAAACTAATATTGAAACCCAAAACATAGAAGAATTTGATTATGTAGTCTCCCATGTTACATTGTATCTCCAAATTACATCAAATACTCTTAAAGTCACATACTTAAATGTAATCAACATCATCACATATTCTCTGTTATAGGTTAATCATTTCCATAAATAACCCAAATCACTATAAATCAACAATAAAAATGTAGATAAAAATCCACCATTACTCTACAAATGAAACCTCATTGTATTCTATTTTCCTTGGGCATATAGTGTTCCTAACAAAATGAACATCTTCCAAAATAACATTTATCACTTAATCACCAAATCATTTTCCTATACCAAGGGTATTCATTTGATAAGACATAAGAACCCAAATCATCTTATTATTGATCAATAAAATCATTTAACAAAAAAAATAGTCATACTAACCAGGGACTTCACGTAGTCCAGTGGTAGGCGATAAATCCCAATCGCACTTTGGTTGTGGGTTCGATTCCCACAGCTTTGTCCGATGCGACGGGTTGTCACACGGTCTACGTGTTGTCCTTTTTCAAAAACTATATTCTATAATATTACCAAAATGAGATAAATTTTTCAAAATAACATAATTTAACCACAAATGTTATATCATACTTTGCATTTTCATCCTAAATTATAATAACTTATCATTTTCTCAAACCCCAATGATCATATAAAACCAAATGGTTATTTATACCTATATCCACAAGAGAAGAGACAATTATTCCTCAAATATCATTCTCACATGGAAAACTGAGGGGTTACAAATACAAAAGAAAATTATTCCAAAGTAAACCCATTAATAAAGAGCACTAACACTTTTAAACATTTCACCATCCATTTATTTCCACATAGGTTCTTCATCATATGTTCCTCGGGTTCCCACATTGCCTCTTCCATCTTATGATTTATCCATAGATCTTTTACCAGACGAGTCATCCGGTTTCTCAACACTTGATCTTTGGAATGAAGAATTCTGATAGGCTCTCCACAATAAGATAGATCTGGTTCCAGTTATAATTCTTCATAGGTGAGTACATGCGTTGGGTCAGGCATGTATTTTGTCAACATGAACTCTGGAGAGACTAGGCGGATTTTCCTTTTGGTAGAATGCGTTCATGTGTCACAATGGTACCTCAGGAATTTTTCCAAATCATCTACTTCCTTTACCCAAAAACTCCTCATCCATTTTGGATTATATCGATGGAAGCATCGATGCATCATAAAAAAATAGGTATTTCTTATATATAATTTGGAGACATCGTCTTTAACATGTTTTTTTAGGAAAATTCTCACTGATTCATCTTCAAATATTTTAAAATAAGGTTTTGGTAAATTAGTTTTTGTATATCCCAAAAGACATAAATATATAATTTGATACATATAGGCTGCTCGAAGGTCTCCCTCTTCTGCGGCATCTAGAAAATCATTTAGTGCATCGTAATTTTGAGATAAAGTGAATAATTTGAAAAGACCCTAATGGTACTTCCCACGCTTAGCGTGGTAAGAAAGTTGAGAGCGCAACATTATCCCACAGTCGGTACTTGATCCTTGAAAGAATCGTGCAATGCTAGAGGTATTGGATGTCTCATAAAGTTGTTTGCATGTAACTTGGACATTTGAAAAAGTTTCAACATCGTCTGCGCATGACTTCTGGATAATAATTGTAAGTAGTTCTTCAGGAAGAGAGAGAAGAGTTGTTCGTGATCTTGCTCCCTCCATGTTTCAACTAACAAAATAAAATACAATTAGGTTTTTTGAATACTTATCTAATAGGAAAAAAAAGACATAATAGGATATTCTTGTAATTGAACAATATATCCTAACTTGGGGTACCCTATGTTAAAATCTACATTATCCGCTATCTATTTGCCGACATATATTCTTAGGGGCATTTTTTGTATTCCCTTAATAATGGTTTATACTAATCTTGTGAATTTACCAAAGCATATCCCCCGAGAGTGTCGTAACCAAGAGTGCAGCAAGGCCCGTTGTCGTGTACCAGTTCCCGTTCGAGTCTAGCTCAAAGCGGTGTTTTCGGGTTTTACCCCTAGGTACATCTGTTCCAGAGCCACCTCTACCTGCTCGTATCCAGACAGGGATGTATTGCTTGGAAAACTCACAAAATCATTAAAATACCAAAATTCTAGGAAGTTCTTCTATACTAATCCTCAAAGTTCATCTTAGGTCTACGTGCTCTAATCAGAGTTTATCTAAATCTAGCTTCCAAGGTTTGTACTAAACTTCCTCTGATACCAACTGTAACACCCCGACCCCAGCTACCCAGAGTCGGTGCATTAATTACATAACATTGGCATGATCATGAGAAAGATCAAGTCTCGAAAGACCGATTAGTTTAGTAGCCTTGGAATAACTAGATACATCCATAAATTTTTACATTATATCATAAAAAAAACATCTTGTCTTCATATCCCCTTATACTATCCCTGCAGGTCATTCATAAATTACTTCTTCATAATCCTGGAAAAATAAAACATTGAAAGGGGTGAGCTCGGATGCTCAGTAAGGATAACATTATAGCAGAAGCTTTCATAAATAAGCATAAACACTTAAGGCAATTTATAACTAAAACAAAAGCCTTTTAAACTTGAACTTCAGCATAAAATGGCAAAGGTAAAATGAAATAATGCCATTTACTTACTCACATGGATATTCTACTAGTCGAATGATCACATGTAATATCAATAACCACTTTCATAATGATGGAATGCATAATGCCAGACTATCATAACCACATAGCCAAGGCCTCGTGCCAAGACTATAAATAAGATTTTGCCAAGGCCTTGTGCCAAGACACTAGTTTGTCTCATGAGACCTACCGATGCATCGAGGAGCTATAGCAGGCTCCACCCGTCACTTATTAAGTCCAATGCATTCCCATATGAAAAGGTTTAAACATAACATAAACATTCGTATTAAACTAGCATACGAAATGTCAATACTTTCACCACAAACCATGAATGGTATAAAAATAGCACATCCACAGTCAAACATAATTCATTCGATACAATATGGAAGATTGTATTGTATCACATTAACCTCAATCAATAATAATGAAGGATGTTGACATAGATGAAAATAATCATCAAAACTATTTGAGAGAAATATCCCCCTTTTCTTGAAAACATTTAAAAGTCACACTATTTGTCAAGAAGCCGTTTAAAAGTATATTTTTGAATCAAAGTGTCCCATACCACTTTGAAACTTTTAAAAGGAGTTTTAATTTTAAAACTTTAATGTCCATATAAATAAATCCTTAAAACCATTTTTTAAAATATGGACATTAATGAGCATGATTTAGAAGAATAATTCTTTAAAACAATTTAAAATGGTATTTTGGTTAGAGTTTCTAACCAAAAGAGAGACACTTGAATACAAATAATTGAGGTAATCAAAACATTGTAAAATCATGAGAATAAAGGAATTCATGATATACTATGTCAAAGTACATTATATACACCACATAAAAGTGATTTGGTGTATATCATCAAAGAAGTCTCAATGGAATGTAAATTGAGATGAAATTTCTCAAAAAGGTTGTATCCTTAGGTTAAGGATAAATCAATGACATAATTATGTGTGACAAATATAAATACACTAAATATGATTGGATATTCAGTGTAAATCAATCAAAGGATATTCACACATATTCTTGTAAAAACAATACCAACGAATTGGATGTTTAACTCAACAAATGGAGAATGAGTTAAAATTACTCTTATCAAATTCATATCAATGAATTGAGAATTATCAATGGAGTGATTATGTGTATCAAACTTATATCCACAGGAAGGGGAGTGGAAATTATGACATAATCAAATGAATAGTGATTCCACACATAATCTTGGGGTAATATAATCAATGAAATATGCGTAAAGCCAAATGAGTGGAAATTGAAATCTCAAATTCCCTTATTGATTAGGTAACTTAAGAAACAAACACCCATGAAAGAAATATCATACCATGATGATGTAAATACCCATAAAATAAAGTATATTACACAATGAATACAATCATGGGTAGTACACATACACCACATGCAATAATTAAGTGGTGATCAATGGAATTCTCACGGAATTAAAAGTGAGACAAGAAACCCCTTACCACGTTAATCAACTGAGTCGCATGGCCAAAAGTTAATAACCACCAAATGATTTACAGAATAACATGAATATAAAGTGAATCATGATAATATATATCAAATGGAAGTACACAATACACCACTTTCAATAATTTAGTAGCGAACAATGGAAATCTCACGGAATTGAAAGTGAGATAAGAGAATCCCTTACATTGTACTTTTTCCTTGGTCGATGGTAGGTTTACCTCCTGTATAATGGTGAAATAATTGTTATTGAATAATAAAAGAATAATTTACTTTAATATGATATCATATATGATCTTTTATCATTGATTTGTTAATAATATTTTAGAATTATCGTCATTTCGGGTGTTAACGGGTTCATTTTACTTTATATTCGTTGTTATGTGAGACATATTCGTTATTAATGGGATGTATATTATTCATATCCAGAATGGTATCAAGTTCTTAAACATCATTTTTAAATCATCAAATGATAATTATACTTGAATGGATACGATGGAGAATGAATCTCATCGCGTTCTTGGAGACGGTAGTCCGTACGTACGCACGAACGCTACTTCCATTTAATTTTTATTTTAAAAGAATCGAATCCAAATTATACATAGGTATATTACTATTCCAGTATAATATAATATTTTATATATGTTACTTAAGTTCATTTACACCATCCTTTATACGTTCCATGTGTGGTATGAACGAGTCATATCATTTTAAGGGGGCGGTAGTCCGCACTTCCTCAAATGAAATTATCGTATGTATATACAACATGAAACGAATAATGGTATGAAATAAAATGGAATTACAGAAGCTTATATATAAAATATATATCATTAATATCATATTTAATTACAGTGCCATCCTAATGGCCACCATGAGAGGCGGTAAGATGTATTTGAACAATCATCGTTTCGTGAGGCGTTAGTTTTCCATCCACAGAAACATTATGTTCATCATCCATTAGATGGAGTTGTGTGAATGTGTTGTTTGAATCCTTCTTATAACAACATCCTAGTATATTGAGGATACTGTTGTTGTTACAAAATAAGGGAAATAAAAAGATTTTGGGGGTTGGAGAAGCAAAATAAATGAAAATACTTTAAGAGAAATTGTTACCTTTAATTTAGGTAACTCACTTTGGTTGGAACCAAAGGACTTCTTGAAATGATTTCTGCCTAAGGGGAAGCTTCAAGGAGGAGTAGAGGGATTTGGGGAGCTTAGTTGGGCAGAGTTTGGACGAGCCAAGTGGCTTGAGAGGTGTGAGGAATGAGTAGAAGTGGTCTCCTTTTATAAGGGAGAGGAGGGGCTCTTTAGGAAAGAGTGAAAGTATTACTTTATAATATAATTATATTCGGTTTATAATGGTCCCAAAATCATTGCGGGCGAAGATAAGATGACTCATATTCTAAATAACATCAACCAATAAGAATTGGACAGGTTTTAGATAATATTTTAATCATTATAATCTTATTTATTTAAATGATTTATTAATGAGGTAAACATTGCATCATTATTGTGTCATTAATAATTTAAATTATTTGATGTCTAAAAATTATAAATAAAATATCATTATGTAGGAAATCCTTTTAGCTTTCTAATGAATATTTATAATCTAAAATCCAACATGTATAACCCTATTTAAAAATTGTTCTTCTAAAAGATGTAAGCTTATGCCATTTTTATTTTTATTTTAACTTTATTAATATAAAGTGTCATTATCACTTACAAGTGGATCAATGGGGTCCCAAAATTGACCCAAAGATGCCCATGGTCGACCATGTATCAACCAATAGGGTTAAGACACGTTTTAGGGTAATTTAGTATTATTATAATATTATTGTTTAACCCTTATTTACCGGATTTACCCTTAACCATGGTAAATAAAATATTTACCGCAGTAATTATTCAAAATGTCAAAAAATAAAAGTTACCTATTTACAAAATTTGAACATCCTGATTCCAAATAGGGAATCCATTTTTCTAAATTCAAAACACAGAAGTGGCAGAAATTAATTTAAAATTAATTCCCGCTGTCAAAACAAAAAGCGTGTTTTTAAGAGATAATAACTATCAAAAGATTGACACTTGTTTATGTTCGGTTTAATTGTAAAATTATGTCCAATGACCAAAATTATATTAAATGGTAAAAATATATTCTAAATATACTTTAAAACCACTCAAATTTATAATTTATCACTATTAATTATTTTGATTAAAAAAGTTGTTTTTAATTAAAATTTAGTAATTTTTACTATTCATCAAAATATGAAAGTTATCCGAAAAGTACCAAAATTTCACCTTAGGCTAAATTTGATATTCCGAATCCAAAAATGAAGTCCATTTTGAAATATAAAATATATATAATTTCAAAAAATTAAGTATTACTATTCATAACGGCTAGTTTGATCGGTTGTGGTGTGTGTTAAAACTCGAAGTTGCGTACAACACACGCTACTGTTTTATTCAAAGGAAAGCGTATCGTGGAAGCTTGGGATGTTTTATTTTAAATTTTTTTGATGTCCCCATGTAGTCAAAAAGTTTAAAATATTTTATTTAAAAAGGGTTCACTATTAAAAGTTGGTAAAACTATAATACTGAAGATGAATTTGTTCTTACATTATGTCTAAGAAACTCATAATATGGATTCTAAAATTATAAGGATTATATAAAGTTTAAAATTTAGTTAATACTATTCATAACCTTTTTTGAACGGCTTGTTTGGTAAGTCATGGTGCGCTTGAACTCGGTGTTGCGTGTAGTGCAAGTTATTGAATTATTTTGAAGAAATAACACACTATGAATTCATGGGGTGTTACAAATGCAATTCGTTGGAGTCATTTTATATTAATTTTAGATATATAAAAACTTTATTGAACTTTTCACCGTCTTTTACCCACCTTCTAGGAGAATTTGAAAATTTACATAAAACATAATTTTACCGCTTCTGTGAGTAGAATTTTGAAAATCCGAGAGACACGGTTAATATCAAGGACCAAAATGTGGTTCAATGAGATGCAAATAATTTTTGGTGAATATTAACTTTTCACGTTTATTTACCATGGTTAAAAGTAAATATGGTAATTAATGTAAAAAAAGGATATTAATATTTCCCTAACACATGTCCAAATTCTATTGGATAAGTATAATTCGACCAAAAACAAACTTAGGAATTAAATATGACCCTTTAGGTCTACTTGGATTAGGACATTTATTATTAATTTATTTAAAGAAGGGTTAAAATAGTTAAAATCAAAGTTTAATAACTAATTAATTTTTAATATAGGGTTAAACATAAGATAAATTAGACTATAAATATTAATTAGAAAGATATAAATATTTCCTACCTAATGGTATTTTATTTATAATTTCTAGACATTAAATAATTTATGTTATTTATGACACAATGGTGATGCAGTAATTACCTAAATAATGAAATATTAAAATAAATGATATTATAAATACCCAAATAAATGTAATATGAGACTTTTTATGAATAACACTAATTTTATAGGTAAATATGATATATTATTATTGATTTAATTAACTTTATTCAAACTAATAATTCGGTTATGATTTTCACAAAAATCAATTACCAAATAGTGTCAAAATTGACATAAAATAGTTTTTAAAACAAATATTATATTATTAATTGTTATTTTATTCCTAAAAATCTGTGGTTCGGCCAAAGGACTTAGATAAAGTTATATATATTAATAATAAACAACTTGGGGTTCTTTTGTCTTGTTATAGTAAGTTTATTAACCTTATAGTGTAAGAAAACAAGAAGACACGGTAAAAGTAAAATTATTTAACTTAGAGTTAAATATAAATGATAATGTTGAAATATTAACCTAAACTTGTCTAAAATCTATTGGATGAGAGGCTTCAGACCCATACCCACTTTATCTTTGAAATAAATCAATTTGGAGCAATTAAAAATGGAATATTACTTTATAATAAAATAATATTTTTAGTTTTTCCAAAGGTTCCCCTCTCCGCCCTTATAAAAAGGGAACCCCTTCACTCTTATCTTCAAACCCTTTTGAGCCTTGAAGCTCGGAAAAACCCTGACCATTTCTCTTCTCCACTTCCCTAGAAACATTCTGGAGGTTCTGGTCTTCTCAAAAGACCAACTCTACTTCCTTAAGAGAAGGCTTAAAGGAGGTGCGTCGAAGAAGAGGTAATCTCTTCTTTCGATTCTCTGAAGTTTCTTTCTTCTTCAACTTCTTCTTATTTAGTTGTTTCATTATATAGTAATCACATAAGTATCACTCATATACTGATATGTTATTATGAATATTAAACAACCCTATTTCATCTTCTATCCATCCTACGGAAAACGAAATCACCACGCGTGCGTACGTACGAAATACCGTCTCCACGCCGTGGTGTAATCAGTTTTTCCACCACCACCTTACATGGATGGGTATAATGGTGTAAATAAAAAACTATATATGGTTATTTTAAAGTGATATTTATTCTGTAATATTATACATACACTTCAATACAATTCCACGATCATGGGAATGATATCATCGCTCGTGCGTACGTACGGACTACCGTCTCCACGAACGCGATGAGATTCATTTTCCATGATTAACCATTCAAGAATGGTTATAAAGTATATATAATTATAATGAAATATATGACATAATGAATCTACTGGATTTATGTATACATATATATATATATATATATATATATATATATATATATGTCATCTACTTACTTCCATTCAAGTCAAAAAAAGAATGGAAAACAGCGTTCATGCGTACGTACGACCTACCGTTTCCATGAAAGGTGTGTTTCATTTAATCTATCTATCTATTATATATATATATATATATATACTGAATATATATGATATATAAATCATTTTTGACATTCTGGAAGTAATTAAATCATGATATAAGTAATAATAATATCAAGAACAACAAGTCCAAACACGTACGATAAAAGGATCAATTTTACCCAAAACACTACATTAACATAGAATTTGACAAATGAACGGGTAATATAAATACCTAATTGAACCATATATGATATAAAACAATGAATAAAATTCTGTAATAAGTTAATAAAATTATTTAAATCATTATACAGGAGGTCCAGATAAATACGAAGCATATCAGACATAAGGTAAGGGATAACTTTTCCAATATCATTATTATCCGAGATTGTTTATTCGTAAGTATTTACTGGGGTTATTGTTCTCATCCATGTAAATGTTTCCTAAAAATGGTTTCATGTATGTTTAATTTCCTTTTTACCCATTTTTTACTTTTACTACATGGTATGTATGGAATCTTTCTTTTATAATGTACTTTTTGACTTTTCCAGAAAAAGTACGAGAAGAATGGTTTTTTAATTTATATGGCATGAACATATTTTTAATGTTTTATGAAGCCTTATTTTCATGAAGCTTCCTCCAAAAGATTTAATAACTATTTTCAACAAAATATCTTTCTTTTAAAATTTAATGACGTTTTGGGAAAATAAATTGATTTTAAAGAAGAAAGGATATTTTCCTCAAGAATTCATTTGAAGTGTTTTATCAAAACCATTTTTTCATCTAAGATGAAATTATTTCATATTTGTATGTTTCAATTTTAATGCCTCTGTTATTTACATGGTTTTACATCACTTATGATGAAATTGTATCCATTTATTTATATGGATTATGTTATGATGGGATGATGTTTATGAAACCCATTGTTTCTTTGGGTTATGATGAATGATTTATATTTATGTTGTGGCACAAGTAAGAATTATTTCATTATGAGATGGGTGGGACTGATATCTCCCTCCAATGAATTGGGAAAAGATTTATATCTCATGAGATAGACATGGCTATAATGGTAAGTTAATCCGGTTCAGTGTTACAGGACTGAAACGAGGAGTGAACTCGATTTAGAAGGGGACTTTGTCCACTAATATGGTCTTGGAAGCAATTCCTTGGATACTATGGAAATAATATCATGTGCTTAATGTTTTTCCACAATTATAAGTTTTATTTCGAAGCTATTTTATCATGATTGATGTTCCTTTATGATTTATTCGATACGTACTTCTAAGAATTATGTCTTTACTCATGATTTTGATGATTAGATTTTATGTTCAAGTTATTGCATTCAAATGTTTATGGATTGTTTTATGTTTTCTTTGTTTCACCTTAGTAAGAATTAGATCTCACCCTTTTTATGTTTTATTTTCCCCAGGATATAAATAAAGGTTTTAGGTAAGAAATCCAAAATGGGAAGATCTTTATGGGATATGTTGAAAATATTTTACCATGATTAGAAGATTTCTTTCTGAGTTTCCAAAGACACTAAACTAATACGGTCTTTGGGCATCTGTTTTTCTCATGTATTAAGTATTACGCAAAAGTAATGTAATGTCTATGTTTATCAAGCTTTGGGTCTCTATAACCTCCTACACCCTCAAATAGATGGACAATTAGAACGAACTATTCAAACCATAGAAGACATGTTGAGATCATGCTCACATGACTCTCAGGGTATGTGTGATTAATATTTACCTCTGGTAGAATTTTCCTATAACAATATATTTCATTCAAGTATTCAGATGGCCCCATAAGAATTGTTATATGGATAGAGATGTTTCACACCAACCTGTTGGGATGATGTTAGTGAAAGAAAACTTGTAGGCCCAGAACTGGTGGAGGAAACAATGGAAAAGATAAAGGTAATACAAAACCACATCAAAGGAGGTCAAAGTAGGCAGAAGATCTATGCCGATAACCGAAGGAAGGATTTGAAATTTCAGGTAGAATTTCATATTTTCCTGAAGGTATATCCATGGAAGGGAGTTATACATTTCGGTAAGATAGGTAAATTGAGTCTCATGTACATCGGACCTTTCGAAATGCTAGAACGAATTGGTGTTGTAGCTTACCGTTTGACAACGCTGCCAAGTCTCTCAAAAGTTCACGATGGTTCCACGTATCACTGTTGAGAAAATATATGCCCGACCCAATGTATGTACTCACTTACAAGGAATTAGAACTTGAACCCAATCTCTCTTGTTGGGAAGAGCCCATCAGGATTCTTGATACCAGAAAACCAGTGCTAAGAAACTGGATGACTCGTCTGGTAATAGTTCTATGGAGAAACCATAAGATGGAAGAGGAAACGTGGGAACCCGAGGGACTCATGATGAAGAACCACCCAAGTCTTTTCATGTGGTAGTATTCTAGAAATTTTTAGGATGAAATAATTTGAAGGAGGAGAGAATGTAACACCCCAAGCTTCCATGGTATGATTCTCATTGAATAATACAGTAGTGTGTGTTGTATACAACATCATGTTCTAACAAACACCAAAACCAAACAAACTATCTGTTATGAATAGTAATACCCACTTTTTAAAATTTTATAAATTTTATCTTTCAAAATGGACTTCATTTTTGGATTCGGAATATCGAAATTAGATTAGGGTGAATTTTTGGTATTTTTCTGAAAACATTCAATTTTTGATGAATAGTGAAAGACACTTAGTTATACTTTAAAACCGAATTTTTATTCAAATAATTATTTATTTTATTTAAATTAAATTAAGGTGAAAATATATGCATAATACTTATATATGTTCAATGTAATACATTGGAGTTAGTTTAGAATAATTTTAGATATATAAAAATTTTATTGAACTTTTCACCATCTTTTACCCACCCCCTAGGAGAATTTGCAAATTCACATAAAACATAATTTTACCGCTTTTGTGAGTGGAATTTTGAAAATACAAGAGACACGAATAATATCAAGGAGTAAAATGTGGTTAAAAGAGATAAAATAAATGTTTAATAACTAAAACATTTTTAATATATAGCTATACATAAGATAAATTCAATTATAAATATTACTTAGAAAGATAAAAAGAGTTCCTACATAATGGTATTTTATTTATAATTTTTAGACATTAAATAATTTAAATTATTTATGACACAATGGTGATGCAGTAATTTCATAATTAATGAAATATTAAAATAAATGATATTATAAATATCAACATAAATGTAATTTGAGATTTCTTATGAATTACACTAATTTTTTAGGTTAATAGGACATATTAGGATTGGTTATATAAATTTATTTCAATGTAATAATGCTGTTATGAAATTATCAAAAACAAAATACCCAATAGTGTTAAAATTGAAATAAAAGAGTTTTTTAAAAAAATATTATATTGTTAATCTTTATTCTATTCCTAAAAATATAAGGTTCTTTAAAAGGACTTATATAATGATATGTGTATCATTAATGGACCACTTGGGGGTCTCTTGGAGGTATATGGTATGTTTATTAACAGTATAATATAAAAAATATAAAGAGACATGGTAAATGTCAAACTATTTAACTAAGAGTTAAATATAAATGATAAGGTTAATATAGTGACCCAAAACTGTCTAAAATCTATTGATTTAAAGGATTTTGACCCATCCCCACCTTAACCTTTAAATAATACACTTTTTAGCCATTATAAACTGAATATGAATTTATTATAAAATAATATTTCAAGCTTTTCCTAAGGTGCCCCTCCTCCCCCTTATAAAAGGACACCACTTATAACCAATTCTTCACACCATCAAAGCCTTTTGGATAATCCTAACACATCCAAAATATTTTCTAAACTTCCCTCACTTCAACATAGAGGCCTTAGTTGGATCAGAAAGCCATCCTATGGAGCCCTTTTGATCAAATCAAAAGGAAGAACCCGAAGAAGAGGTAATGTTTTCACCACCCTTTTTCAAGTTCCTTTCTTCTTCAACTTCTTCTTTCATTATTATTCCCATTATAAAATAAAAACTCCAGTATCTTCTATATATTGAGATGTTATTATAAATATGGTACAACCATATTCAGTATTCTATCCATCCTTTTAATGACATGTCACCATACGTGCGTACGTACGGCTTACCGTTTCCACGTTGTGGTGTAATTGTTATTCAAAACATTATTATTTGGATGGTTATAATAATGATGTGTACTTCATGTAAATAATAAATATAACATGATAATGATTCTGTATATAATATATACTATCCAATTATATATTATTTTAATATCAAAATAGTGATATTGTCGCTCGTGCGTACGTACGGACTACCGTCTCCATGAACGTGATGAGATTAATTCCCCATCTTATCCATTCAAGTCTAAATTCTCATTTTTGATTAAAAATAATGTATAAGGACTTGATATAATTCTGTATATGAATAAGATACAATCTATCCATAACAAACATGACTTATGTAACAAAACATATAAAAAAATGAGTAAGTTAACACCCGAAACGACGATAATACTAAAATATTATTAACAAATAAATGTTAAAAGATCATATATGATATCATATAAATGTATATGATTCTTGTATAATTTAATAACAATTATTTCACCATTATACATGAGTTTAACCTACCCTCGACCAAGGAAAAGTACAAGGTAAGGTTTTATTTCACAATCTCTTCATTATCCGAGGTTATTTATACATAATTATCTACTGGGACCTCTTTATCATCCACATCCATGTTTCTTAAAAACTTATTTCAAAACATTCTTACTATTTTACAGAATATGTGTTAAATTCATTTATACCCTTGTTTTACTTTTTATAGGAAGTTTATAAAGGAATCTTTCCGTCATTTTCCAAACAATGTCCTTTTTAACCTTTTCGACAGAATTAATGTAAGAATGTATTTTTTAACTTATACGATGGGTGCATCTATTTTCCGTCATTATAAAATAGACAAAGCTTCCCTTACAATCTTATAAGAATATTTTCAAAGTAAATGTTTTCTTTTATAATTATGTCACTTTTAAATTATTTAAAAAAAGATATTTCTCTCAAATAGTTTTGATTTCATCTATGTCAATATCTTTTAATGGATTTTAAGCTTATTTGAAGTTGATTTATTATGATACAAAACATCCATACTGTACTGAAGGTTTTGTGATATGTTTGACTATGGATGTGTTATTTTTATACCATTCTTGGTTTATGGAGAAAGTATTGACATTTCATATGCTAGTTTTAATACAAATGTTTATGTTATATTTAAACCTATTCATTTGAGGAATTCATTGGAATTAATATGTGATGGGTGGAGCCCACTATAGCTTCTCGATACATCGGTAGGTCTCAGGAGACAAACTAGTGTCTTGGCACAAGGTCTTGACAAAATCTTATTTGTAGTCTTGGCACGAGGCCTTGACTATGCGGTTATGATAGTATGTAATTATGCATTCCATCATTATTAAAGTGATTATTGATATTGCAGGTGATTATTAGATTATTTGAATATCTATGTGAATAAGTAAATGAAATTATTTCATTTTATTTCTACGATATTATACTGAAGTTCAAGTTTAAAAAGGATTTTGTTTTAGTTATACATTGCCTTAAATGTTTATGCCTATTTATGAATGTTTCCGCTATATTGTTATCCTTACTGGGCATTTGAGCTCACCCCTTTCTATGTTTTATTTTCCCTAGTATGTGATGAAGTATTTTATGAATGAATTGCAGGGATAGTATAAGGGGATATGAGTGTGGAGACAAGATATTGTTGTAGTTTTCATTTTATGATGTCATGTAAGACTTATGAATGTATCTAGTGATTACAAGGCTACTAAACTAATTGGTCTTTTGAGACTTGATCTTTTGTGATCATGCCAATGTTATGTAATAATGCACCGACTTTGGGTAATTGGGGTCGGGGTATTACATCCTCCCACAATGTAAACACCAAAACAAGTAAAATTTACCCATTAAAATATGATAAAAATTAATCCATTAATTCAAACATAATGTGAAATTAATTATTATATTTTAATATTCTTTACAAAACCAGTTTAAAACAACAGTGTAAGGGTGTATTTGAATAGTGAATCACCATGCGATCATACTAATTTACTGTGGATGGGGAATTTTAGAGGAATTCATCCCATATAATGGAGGGATATGATATAGGGAATATCGGGTCTTAAGTGGGTCTATTTTCCTAAAAGGTGAGGAGTGGGGAGCTATTCCATGGTCCTTGTCATATCAGGATTCTTAAGAGGTTCCTTGTTATATAGTGAAAAAGGGATATTCCTTAATTAACTATGACACCCTCTAGTTCAGAGTTAGGTTTAATTTTTGGATTCTTTTAAACCATTTGAGGTTTTAAACTATTTAAGGAGTTGGGGTTTTAAAATTTTGAGTTTTGGGAGAAACATACCAGGTGAATAGCTAGTAACTGTGTGTTAACTGTGTTGAATCTCTCTATTTGTTCCAATAGAAATTTTCATAGTTTGATCATGATTTGTCTAACCATGCAAGTCAGCAGAAAAACCATGTAGATTTTTGGGATTACATCTAGTGGATTTCACATTACTTGAGCATAGTTTTTTTATAGTATGATATTTTCCAAGTAATCATGTGATTTGATATTCAAGGGACTGTGGCTACCATAGAGTTTATCTAACTGTGCATCCTTGTTGTGAACCCTGTATGAGATTCTTAAAATTGAAAAAATACCTCAAATAACTTTATATATTTTAACTATAATCCCTTATCAATCTCTAATTATCTCTATAAAACCCCTCCTTGATTCTCTAGAGGACTCTCCCCTTGATTCCTTAGTGATTATCAGCTAATTTGGGTGGATCTTTATAAGGTAACTTTAGGTTTCCTCTAGATTCAAACTATTTTTTTAGATATATCCTTAATTTATCTTCTCTTTGATCCATTATAACCGTATTTTGATGTGATTATGGTATTTAGAATATTTTATGGGGAATTTATGACTTTTCTTATGGATGTAGGCATGAAATGACCTGATCTCATTGAATATAATTTTTTCGAAGGTAACCAGGTTTTCTCTATTGGTGAGGAAGGAGTCTATATTCAATGATTCCATCTCGTTATTTACTCAATGGTCTTAAAATTACCTTGGTTTGTTAAATTAAATTTATTTATTTGATATAAAATAGGGGTTTTATATAAAATTTCATCTATGATGGCATGAAAATGGGTTTTAAGGGGGGGGGGGGGTTCTTTTAAAATAGTTTTATGATCTTCATGTGTTCAATGAAATGACTCAAAGATGGGTTTTACTTTGAAATGGATTTTCAAGCATGATCGAGGAAATGATTTTCTTGTGGATTTTTTTAAATGGGGATCATGATTCACATGAATGTTTTGAGATAACACATCACATTTGGAACCTTATATGAATCAGGTTATGGAAAATTTGATATTTCTAGTTAGTGTATCACCACTAGGAATTATAATTAGAAACTAATTATGTTGTGGTAGTTAATGGGTAGCCTGATTCCAAAAGACTGTGGTCGGACTCAACATCAAATGATTCATGTTATGCCAACATAATGTTCCTTCACTTTTACTAGTACATTTTTACTATTGTATAATGCCCAAATTTTAATTTTTTATACATTATGGTATTGTTTCATGTTTGATTTCTCACATGATTATTTCATGATTTTACCATGGATAGTTTTAATAGTTTTCTTATATTCATTTTTTATGTTAATTTTCATATTTTTTGTTGATTTGAATGTGGAATGTTTTGAAAGGGAACCAAATGATGTTTTATGAGAAATGTTTTCAAATGAATAATTTTATGAAACACTCATTTTATAAATAAAAAAATAATGGTTACATGGTGAGAAAAATTTTATAGGTTCATGGTGGAATCCTATAGATCATTTTAGTCACACCATTCGCATTCCTTTGAATGTATGAAGATTTTATTTTATATGGACTTAGGTAAAAAGAAGGGAATCGTATAGCTCATCAGATTCTCTTGGGTGATGTAATCATTGTAGTGATGTGGGATGGTGGTGATGAATGGTCACAAGGAAACATGGATTTGATCTTGATTTATTTTACTTCTGTGATTGTCCATTTTGATTTTATTTTATATATATAATGGTTTTATATATTTTATTCTACATTGTACTCTAATTTTTACAACTTTTCTATTATAATTGATACAAGTTTTAACTTTGTGATGATATTCACCATTTTAAAATATATATAGGATGAAGTTTATGTCAACCTCAGTTAGTTCATTACAAAAATGGAAGAAAAGAAAAAACCCATCCTAAAGTGATGAAGTTTCAGGGTTTTGGTTTGGGGTTTATGTTAGACTAGAGTAGGGCCATCAAACTCAGGTGGAAAGGGTAGAATGGTGCCTAGATTTCTCACTTTTGTGTCTAACCTTGAGTTACCATTTGTGGCTAGGTATGTTTCTTAAGTTGTAGGTTTAAATTTTTGGGTTGTTTTAATGAACCAGAATTTGGGTTTATTATATGAACTTTACATTGTCTTTTGGTTGTTACTTATTTCTTCACATCTTATTTATTTAATTTGTTTCTACATAAAATTGTTGTTGTTTATTATCTTTAATATGGATTCTTAAAAATTCCATATTCTGATTCAGATTTCGATTTATAATATAATTAGGTGTTATATCTTTTTATTTTTGGATAGTTAATTGTTTAATGTATCTTCCAAATCAAAGAGAGGAATATGAGAGACAGGTTCCATAGGATACTCCTCCTATAGCACCTTTATTTGTGAAACAATTTATCCACACAATCCAGACTATGGGACAAATAGGTGTTGTAAACCTGGAATGGTTGGTGGACCATGCTTCATTATTTAACAACTAGATTCTACCTATATTTAATTGTGATAGTGGAACCCAAGATCCTGAAGAGTTTATTGAATGGATTAAGAGGATTTTCCACTTCTTCAAGAATATATAAGACTTAAAGGTTTTTTTCTCCACTTATATTCTTAAAGGACCCATAAATAAATGGCATGAATCCATCATGCAAGATTTGTTGTAAGAGGAACTTAACTAAGCCACATTAAAGATGGTCCTAAATCAATAATTTTATCCTATATTGATATGTGTTGTGAAGAATCATGAATTTTTGTCCTGTAGAAATGGTGACATTAAATTATGGTGTATGATACTCATTTCTCGATGTTAGTTCACCTACCACCCAAGATTGTTGCAAATGACTATCTTAAATCTTGGAGGTCCAATATGAGTTTGAGGTATGATATTCAGTCAATGAATATACTCATATTACTATAAAAAAGTTCTAAGATAATTGATAAAGATTCTATGGATGAGTTAGACTTAGTTGGGAAGGTGTATTTAAGTAGAGGTTCAGTCACAACAGGGGGAAGCCACCATATACTTTGTAAACAGAAAATGAAATTTAGTAAGGGAGCATAGTTTGCATTAAGATTATTTTGGGGTATTCTTAAAGGAAACCCCATGTGGTTTGTTACTAGTGTGTAAGACCTATATATATCAATCTTGACATTATGGTAGAACCTAGGGAATGCCTTTATTTTAGGCAATCTTATCTTCTGGTATATTTTTATAGAAGAATTCACCCATTAAGTAAATATAAAACCACTCTTACCAAAGTATTCCTATATTATTCTGAAATCAAAAAGTTTGGTGGATATAATTCTATTAAAAAGGTCGATACTCAAGAAATACATAAATATTGGGGGGGGGGGGTAGTGGCTGGACATCTTTATGAAACCATAGGAATCTGAAGTAGGGTCGACTAATGTGCGATGTGTAATGTTTATTGCATTCCATATATTATTAGATTTGTTTGATACCAACACATCTTATTTGTGTATATCATCTAAGTTGATTGATGTGTTAGGATTATTCTCATAGATTATACTATTCATGATTAATATTTCCACTCCCTTGGGAAGGAGGAATGAGTAGGGTTTCAAATGATTCGAGTGTCATGTAATGATCGTTGTCCATGTGGTCATATGTAAAATTTATGGTTCATGATATTGATATATTGTACATAATCATTTTCATCGATTGAATTATCAATTTTAAATACAAGATCGATTGTCATCATCCTGGGGTTTAGTTTTTATCTTCTGATGGGGTTACTCATATCTTTTAGGGTTCGTAGAATCACAAATCTTAGAGAGATAAGTATGTTGTTCCTAAGGATGGAATGATAACATTCCAATAGTTAGAGATATTTCTCAGCAATTTCATCTAGAATATAAGTTGTTCTTTTCCAACCATGTTAGATATGTTTCTAGAGGTTTTTTGGTTATTTTTTTGGGTTACCTTCAAAGAGAGAGGATACGTTTTATATTGACCAACTCCATGGGATAAGACCCATCTATATACCACATTATCATATAAAAAAAAGATTATTTGAAGGATATTAATGTTTAGTTTGAAGGTATTAAATAAAAGGTATTTATTCATCCTAGAATTTAACCTTGGGCTTCACCAGTTCTTATTGCAATAAAGAAAGATCAAAGCCTCCAAATTTATATTGATTACTGAATGCTTAATTAGGAAGATATTAGGAACAAATATCCCTTTCAAAGGATTTTCAATTTATTTGATCAACTCATAGGATCCTTATGATTTTAAAATATTTATCTTCAATTAGGGTACCATCAGTTATGATTCTTAGAAGAGAATATTCCAAAAACAATGTTCAGGAGTAGCTATGGATATTATGAGTATTAAATTATACTGTTTGATCTCACTAAAACTCCTAAAATGTTTTTGGATTTGATTAATCATATCTTCTATCATTTATTATAATATTTTTTGTTGTTTTTTATATAATGTGTGGGTGTATTCCAAGTTAAAGGAAGAATGTAGTGATAATTTTCATATCATTCCCAGAACCCTAAAAGAATACCATCTATATGAGAATATTTCTAAATGTGAGTTTTGGATCCAATAAGGGACTTTTTTTTGAAAATTCTATATCCATTAGGGGAATGTTAACAAATACAGATAATATCTAAGATGTGATGTCTTTAGAACAACCCAAAAATGTGTTTGAGATTCTATGATTATTGGTGTTAGTCAGTTATTAAAGATATTTTGTTCAATATTTCTGGAGATTACATGTATGATAAATATGTTAACCTATAAGGGTTTCATGTTTTAATTTAATGATAAATTCCAAAGATCATTTAGAGAGAATAATGTGAGGTTGAATTTGTCTCCAATTCATATTCTTCTAGAACTTGGTTTCAGATATGATATTTATTATGATGTCGTATGTATGAGATTGGGGTGTATTATAATGAAGAGGATGCTGGTGGTGGATTATGGTTCTCTTGAACTGCATCCTCATTAGAATAGTTATCCTACCCATGATCTTGAATGAGCTACAGTGAGTCATTATCTCAAGACATGGAACCAAAATCTCTTTAGTGAGAGGTTTACTATGTATTTTGATCATAAGATCCTGAATTATATTTTCACCCAGAGAAACCATAAGGTATGAAAAATATATTGGGTTGATTATATTAATAATTTTAATTATTATAAATCATATACACCTAGAAAATATATTGTGGTTACAATCATGTTGAGAAGGAAACTACAAACTAATGTCTTAAAGGAATCAATGGAAAAGTGATATTTTATGAGTTTGTTTGCTGAGAATATCTTGGAAGTGGAATAAGGTCATAAGAAAATGATCATTGACATTATTAGAGCTGATTACTTATTGATGATAAAATTTTTCCAGGCAAATAAATGAACATATATTATAAATATTATAGTAAAATTATTAATATAGGGGAGACCTATGGTTTCTGGAATTTGTCTCTCAATGGTATGTGGTGTTAATAAGGCACATTAATTATTCTGATTTCTATATGGGAAGAGTTACTGGGTAGTGTTATTTGGTCTAGCTAGTCGATGCACCCAAGGAATAATAAGATTTATCAGGATTTTGATGTCACAATTGGTGTTTGGGGATGAGGATGTTTATAATGGACCTCATGTCACAATTCCCAACTTTCCAAAAGATTAAGGCGGAGCACCAGAGACCTTACATTGTATTGTAGCCCTTACCCATTCTGGTTAAGATGTGGGATGTGATATCCATAGAATTCATTATTGGTTATCTTTAGAATCATAGTGGGATAAATTATATTTGTTGATAATTTATTGAACTAAAAAAATAACTCATTTTATTCTAATTAGGGAGATGATGAAGGTGGAAGAGTTTGGACAATTTAATGTCCAATAGACTAAGAAGCTACAAGGAGTACCTTATATAGCTGTTTATTATTGGGATCCAAAATTAACATCTTGATTTTGGAATGGGTTTCAAGTGGTTATGGGTACCTAATTTAACATAAGCATGTTGTATCACCCACAGATAGATTGAATTATTGAGTAATCCATTTAATTCCTTGAGGATACACATCAAGCATGCCTGCTAGATTTTTGTGTCTCATGGGAAAATCATTTACATTTTTTTGAATTTCACTATAAAAATAGTTATCAATATTATATGAAAATGGATCATTTTTATGAATTTTATGGGTGACCATGTATATCATCTTTATCTTTCGGTGAATTGGGGGAACAATCTTTGGTTGGATTGAGTCTTGTTTAAGAGATAATGAAAAAGGTTTGGTTGATCTAAAGTGGATATAGACAAACCTATGTCCAAAATAATCCTATGAAGACCATTGTTATATCCTTTTTTATTTTGAGGATGGTGATCAAGTATTTTAAAAGGATTCACCTTTTTTGGGTCTTTTTATTTTTTAGAAAATAGGGTAATTTTTCACTAATGTTTGTTAGACCTTTAATGATAATCGAATGAACTAGAAAGGTGGATTATCAGTTTTACATATTATCTTACTTGAAATAGAATCATTAAATTTTTCATGATTAAAAATTTAGGGGGTATCAACTAGTCCCTTCCAATGTGATTGAATGAGGGGATGTTGATGCAGATCCCAACACCGTAGTGGTTGAGAAGCCAGTTAAGATTGTGGATCATTAGGATAAGGTATTGTGCAGAAAAACAATTCATTTGGGTTTTGCACTATGGTAGTGTGGATGGGAGAACCATGGGATTTAGAAGTGGGAATTAATGATTATGAAAGAGTGAAGTTCCCTTTTTTGACTACATGATCTTGTGCACTTTATGGGGACATATTATTTCATGGTAGGGATAATTACGACTTCCTTTAAGCCATAAGCATGTTTAATTTTGGGGTTGGTTAATATATATTGGGGTTTTAATGTATTTCAAGAGTTGGGGTCAAAATTTTTAGTTTTGGGAGAAACAGGCCATGCACGCTATTTATGCACGGTAAGAAGTAACTGTGCGGTAATCATGCAGAATGGATCTGTAGGTTCAAGTGGTGATTTTCATGGTTTGGGAATGGATTATCTAAATAGGTGATTCACACAGAGAGATATGTAGATTGGGAATACAGGTTTCCACATGTATTTCAAACAATTTTCTAAAAATGTAGCTATTCCCAGTTAACCATGCATATCTATTTTCAAGGGATAATGACTACCACAAGATTTTATAGCCATGAGGCCTAACCATGAACCCCATACATGTTTATAAAAACATGGAAAATTACCTCATTTACCTTGTTCATTTTAAACTCTAATCCACTCATAATATTTCATTGTCTAAAACCCATCCCACTATGATGCTCTAGGGGACCCACATGTTCCCTTGGTGATTCTTAATCAATTTGGGTGGATATCTTTGAGGTAAATTCATGTTTCCTGTTAATTTTTCCTTCTATTTTTCTACATCTATCATCAATGTCTATTCCTCTTAATCTGTTAGAACTTAAATGGGTTGTGATTTATAGATATAGATGGTTTTATTAGCAATTGATGATGATTCATAATTATCTAGGATTTTTAAGACCATATCTCTTCAATTCCAATCTTTATTTTTGATATTTACTATGTTTTGTACATTGGTGAGATAAGTCTCTCAATAAATTTCTTAAATATCATAATTTACCTAATGTTCTTGTAAATTTATTTGTTTTAATTAATAAAATTGTTTTATTTTATATCAAATATGGTTTTTATAAAATTTCATCTTTTGTGGACTGAAAAATGTTTTTAAAGGTGTTTTTCATTTAAAATAGTTTTATGAACATTATGTTTTTTATGAAATGACCACTTGATGGGTTTGAAACTAAAATGGGTTTTGATGTATGGGAGTAATTATGATTTGTCTATGGAAATGTTTTATAAAATAGTGATAATGATTTATATAAATGTTTTGAAAACACATAGAATATTGGGAACCTATTGTGCATTAGTTTATAGATATATAAATATTTGACGTTTTATTCATTCAAAAAATATAAATATTTCAAGATAGAGTCGCACGACTAGGGATTATGAATAGGTTCTAATTATGATATGGTTTCTAAAGGGTATCTAGAAAACAACAACTATGGGTGGTCTTAGTATCATAGGATTCAGCTTATACTGTCTTAATGTTCCTTTGCATGTCTAAGTATGTTTTTCCTATATTCTTGAGGTTTACTTATGCCTTCATTTATACGTGATAGTATTGTTTCATGTTTTATTTATCACATGATTATTTTATGGTTTTAATATGGAAGGTTTTTGTTATTTCCATATATTTATATATTATAATTTGTAATATTATTTGTTTATTTTAACATGTCATGTTCTGAATGGAAAACCAACAGACGTTTTATGAGAATTTTTTTCAAATGAAATATATTTATGAAACGTATTTTTTTAAAAAGTTATAACTAATGGTTTTATGGTGACATACATTTTATAGAATCATGGTGGTATTCTACTAGTGGTATTACTCACAACATTCATATGCATTTTTGAATATATATATTTGGTTTTATAGGTAAAGGGAAGGGAATAATGTAGATTATTGGTTTCTCTTAGTTTATGTCTTATTTATAGTGAGTTTGTTTGGTGGCGAAACATTTTTTTGGATAAATTTTAAACCAAAAAAAATATTATATTTTTACATTTCATCCTAATATACTACTAGTAAAAAACCACCATACAAAACAAAATTTTCAAATTTCAACTTTTAAATGTTAAGAAACTCGTGATTCTCCCCTCTCATCAGCGAGTGATAAATTTAAAATTAAAAAACCTCCATAACATATGGATTATTTTAATAGATCTTGAGAATAATATGTAATGATCATTACATTAATAACCATCTATGGTTTTCTCAATTGAATCAAACTTCCTATTTCTTTTTCTCATTGTTTGCTTCATCACCACTCATCATCAACACCTTAATCATCCATGGAACTGCCTATTCCCTATGCAATAAATGACTTTAATATATCATCATTTTCATCTAAATGGGTTATTTAACATGGGAAATTTCCACTAGAACCAACATAATCATTATCACTATTACTATTTAAGGAAAAAAATAAACCAAAGTGAACATCCATTAAGAAACCAGTTAAACAAACAATAACAAAAAACCAAAGAAAAAAAGACTAGAGCATAAGTAATTCAAGGAGTATCTTTTCCAAAAAATCATAATCATTTTGAAAAATAATCATTAATAATACTCTATTGACATTATCTAGGATGAAATAAAAAAAACCATTTCTAGACCATCGCAAAAATGAGGGACAAAAATAACCAATGCCAATGAAAATATAATAACTAATAGTCCCAAATGTACTCAAGACCAAATGAAAAATAAGACTAGATTACACAACCATCATCATAAAAACTCAAAAAAATAGGGTAACCCCCATCAAAACTATCAAAGTATAACTAAAAACCTAGAGAATAAAAAAATTGAAAATCAGTGTGCCACTAGGAAAATAAAAAAATGACCAACCAACACATCATAAAACTCCGATAAAAACTAATGCAATAAACTTAAATGGAGATTAATATATTATATGTTGTTTTAATAATATATATTTTTAAATATAAGGGCCTCAATATGGATCCAATACCACTAAAAACAAACCCAAAAATCAAAATAAATCCAGAGTAAAAATAAACTTTAGCACCCTAACACTCACCACACTATCAAAATCATAGTCTAATTCAAACACCATCACACCAAATCTGGATAAAGTTTATAATGTTGGGATAAAAAAAAGTGTATAGTATATAAATGATATCTACACCAAAAAATAAACACCCCAAACCAAGAAGGGAGATACTATCTATGACCACTAGCACATCCCAAACAACTATAAACATTGTCAAACAAAACTAAAATCGACATTCATCCAAATGGGTTTGACATAAATGAAAACTAATGATGTGAATGATGTCCCAATAAGGTATAAAGAAATAATGAGAGATGAAGAATAAGTAAAACCACTTATATAGGGAGTGGGAGTCTAAGAGAAGTAGGTGCACCATCACTGATGATGAAGTATGCTAAAAACCTTGGGAGAGGGAAATGTTGAGAGAGAGAGAGAGAGAGATTATTGAAGTGAGTGAGGCACCATTGAAATAGAGATAAAACCCTCAAAAAAATATTATAATTTATTAATATATTACCAGTAACCTATAATACATAAGATGTATTTTTGTTTAACACACTATATATTATGATATATATCATTATGTATGACATATATATATATATCAAGTTATATAATATTTTATTCCATGTTTTGTGTTATTGTAATGTATGGTATAAGTTATACTACACTGATAATAATGGAATATCTTGTTATAAGATTTGGATACGTCATAAGTGTTATGATTTATGTTTCATTCATAATGTATAATTGAAATTTGTTGTTGGATGTAAAGTATTAAATTTCAGATAATCATCCACATAAGGGGTTTTAATCATACACTTCTCATATGATGAAATATATGAGAGATTATTTGATTCCATTTATATGAATTATTCATGCATGATCAACTGAGGGGTTATCAATATTTTGTAACTTATGTATTACTCGTAAATTTTGCAATGTATAAGTGAATTCATAGAGGATCAAAGAGAATCATTGATGCCTATATAAATAAGTTTCAAAGAATTGAGATGGTTTTCCAAGTGACAATGGCTTCTACTAAATCTCTCCTAAGATACCTCTTATTTCATCTTTTTCTACCTCATAGGAGCTAACATACCTTGGTTTCAGGAAGGGTCATACCTAATAGTTGTTTAATTCATGTTAGACTATGGTTACAGAAAATAGGAAGGAGTTATTTGGATTCTTATTATGGGTCTTCATCAAACATTATGATTGAAGAAATAATGTGCTTCCAATCTTCAGTGAAAGTCACACATATTATTAAATTAATATTATATATTGATTTAGTTTCATAGAATATAGAGATTGGGGTTTGGGTATCTTAATGTATTTTGCGGCATGAATAAGTGAAGCATGCTTCTCTGATTCATAAAAGAACTCTCTTAAATAAATAATAAAATATATTTTATTTTTAAATTCCAAATACAATATAGTTTTTGAAATTAATCATGCTTTATGATATGAAAAATCATAATCCATGATAAGGATATTGTTTTATGGCTACCCTTTTAACATAAGATTTCATAATATTTGATATAATCACTATATATGATATAAAATATCATAACATGATATATAATGAAACACATTAGTTATTGAAATATCATAATGCATTATACACTGAGTCATCTTATATGATAGTGCTAATATACAATATTTTCATTCTAAAAAATATAGAATCACATTATAATTTTGATATACTAGATATCCTAAAATATGAATCCTAGGAACTAATTGTTATATAATAGAATATGATATTTAGAAAAATTTAATTTTTTATTTATAAATTTTCAATTGAATTATATAATTTATAATTTTTTTTATAAATTATTTAAAAAGGAATTTTTAGATATTTACTTAATTTATAAACTATTTATAAATTCATAAATTATGAAGTGTTTATAAGTAAATATTATTTTTTTATGAATTACTTAATAAATAAATATTCATATAAGTAATTTCTAATATTAAATAATTTTTAATTTATATTTAATGAATCATAATTTTAATAAAAAATGTTTGTATTGAAATTATATGATAATTCATATTATGTTTATAATTTTCAAAATAAGTCAATGTTTATAGGTTTTTTCTTTAAATTATGAATTATTCATAATTATTAGTTTAAAATGTTCAAGTTAATGGGCATAATGGATGTAATTATTTGAACAATATCAAAGTGAGTTTTAATATTTTTTATGACCAAGGATCAAATAATATTAAATATTTGACGATTATGTAAAATGATTACATATTAGAAAGGAAATATAAAATGTTTATGTTTTGAATATCAAATATTTATTTTAATTTCTATATAAAGGATATATATGAAGCATTCATGTTAAAAATAAATATAAATAATTTATATTTTTTAGTTATAGAATTCCCACAATGCATTGACAAATTATAATGTCTTTATAATTTCTTAATTTATAAATAATTAATAAATGTTTATCTCATATATAAATTTATGAATTATTTATGTATTTTTTGCTATTATTTTTTTTATTCATAAATATAAATGTTATATTATAAATAGTTGTATTCTTTATCTTAAAGAGTTAAACTACTTCCATAATTTGGAATATATACAATTTAGCAGTTACATGCTTGGTAAGATAATTAATTTAGTTTTCTTCTACATAAACTTTGGATTTTACTAGGATATGGAAATGAATTATGATGTTAAATATAGTTTTTATATATTACATGTTATAATTATGATTGAATAGAATTATATCTTTAGTAAAAAATCAAGGGTAGATGGAATTAAAATAAGATTACCCACTAGAATCCATCATAAGAAGTGGGGGTTTGAAACCTATCTCTCTATGCATACTCTTGTAGGATTTTTTGGTTTCATTTGATTATAATACTTTACATAAAAAGGTTTTATATAACTTTTGTATGTGATTTATTTAGATATGTGAAAATATTAGATAAATTTTAATTTGGGTTAGTGACATAATATATGAGTAGTATAAAAAGGTATACATAAATAGAGTTTGAATGTGTTGATTTGGTGCAAGGAAGAATATTTTAAAATAAATCATTTGAATCATTGATAAAAAAATAAAACTAATGAAATAAGTTAGTGATATATTTCAACCCCCCCCAAAAATATTGAGATTGAAATTCCTTGTAAAGAAAACACTTATCAAGACCTCGATCACTCAATTGGGTAGGTTCTACCAACGTAGGGTGTTCATGGATTATCTCATTTATGGAATAGTAGAAATAGGTAACCCTAAGAGTAAGGTAACCAAATATTTCTATGACATTGGGGTTACACTAAGCCGGGAACCCTTAAAATATATAATACTATAAGAATAATTTTGGGTGAATTCATATGATAGATTTGGATAGAGATATCCTCTCATCTATCCCATAGTTATATTTAATAAGATTGGAATAATGAAATACCTATATTGATAAGTTTTGGGAGTAATTCCAAATAGAAATCACTACATAGTGAAATATTGATCATGTCCCACTAATGGATATGATGTGAAATTTAAAATTAAACATTATTTTAGTAGGATAAATTTAGCATAAATACATATTAAATTAATATAAAATGTGGTAAATCATATGATAAAAAATTATGTTACGGATAAATGTTATCATCGTCTTCAAACATAAATTTTTGATCATTACATTATAAGGAAAAAACTTAAGGGAAAAAATTTCTAGGATTGGTTTAGAAACTTTGAAACCATTCTTGAGAAAGAAGGAAAATTCTATATGTTCATGATATACCATTCCATTTAACAAAATGTTGGAGTGTTTCAACAAGTGGACTAGATTCTTGTGAGAAGTAATTATAAAAACACTTTAGGATTTTAAGGATTTACATTCAATATGAATAAGGGATTTTTATTATTAAATAATGTTCAAATTATGATTAGGTATGATAATGATTTTGTATAGAAATATGGATTCCATTAAGGATTGTTATGGCCATGAAATTCATTTTGTAATCATCATTGGATGTGTGTTTATAAGGTGAATGAGTTCAATAAAATTTTACTCTATTTTTAAATGTTTTATGGATAAATTAACAAAGAATTATATGTCTATATCCTTATAGTATGTTGATAGTACATATGAGTAAAAGTTAAATTTGGAATAAGAAAAGTATGTTGTAAATCCAGAAAATATTTCACTGAGTAGCTAATAAAAGTTGTTGTAACATAATTATTTGTCGATAATGCGGGAAAATGTTTCATTATATATAATTTTTTAGGATACCTGGAGGGATTTGAGAAAACTTATGGTTAATATATGTCAGGTATCATCTTTATAGAATAAAAAATTCAGTTTAAAAGGTCATATTACACCAACTATAATTTTCAAAAATTCTATAAATATAAAAAAGTCTCAAATCAACATAATAATTCACTGATCTTGTAATTTGAATTGAAATATATTATTAATGTTTTATATTATTGAAATTTTTAATTAAAAAGAGTATTTAAGCTCATAGGAATCTTAATAAAGGATGTGTATAGTTATCTCATTTCTCTTTTGTGATAAGTGAAGTTATTTCTTAATAAATAGTTGCTTTGAATAAAATGATATGACATATATTGTTTATGATCCATAAAATTATATAATATGGTCTAAAAAGATTGTAAGGTTATTTTTTAATTCAAGGAATTTTTTTTATCTAAGCTCTTTGTTAAAATACGAGAGATTGATATTCAACCATTGATCATGGTATATATAAAATTTTAAAAGTCTTATATCTTGAATAATGATCATAACATATTGAATACCATATATGAAATGTATTGTAATATTTTATTTGTAAAATATCCTAACTTAAGGAAATAAGATTTATTTATTAACACCAATGCATTTATGTATTTTTATGATATTCTAGAGATAATATAATTTCTAAGAGACTACTAAGAGTATGTTTAAAATTGGATATCTTTAATTTTTAATATGTAAATTATTATACCAATAAAAATTAAAAGTTAACATCACTTTATAACTTAAAATTGTTTTTTTGTATGTTGGTAAATATAAATAATTAAAAGAGTTATGTTTTGTTACAGAAATGATGTTAAAGTAACATTTTAATGGAAAATATCCATATATGATGATGATGTACTTATAAATCATTCTAGGTTCAAAAAATAATTGATTAACAACATAAGATTTAATTTTTTTTTTAATTTAATAAGATTTAATATTATGTTTATTAATTTGAACACTAGAAATATGATCCTTAGTACCCAACATTATTCAAACTATATTTCTTCATATATGTTACCCATTAAAGGTGTTTAATAGAATAATTTTACCAGATGGTCAAATTAATATGTGGTATAAATCACATTGAGATATAATGTGTTTAAAAAACCCCAAAATACTATAAAAATAAGTAATTATAGTAGTATTTAATATAATATATGATACTAGTAATTAGTTATAATTTTTTAATAATATTCTAAAATGTGTTTATCAATATAATAAGTTGTTCCAAATTATACACAAGGAATCTCTACAATATTATTCATTCATGTTGGTTTAATCGTACACATGAAGAGAATATTAGTTAGCTTATCAATAATGACTTACTATCATCCCTAATCAATATTAGTTATGGATTATTATAGGTTATGAAAGAATGTTATGGTTAGAATGCATAGAATTTTGTATTGAGATATGAAATATGCCTATACAATACAAAATAATTTATGTGTACTAGATAACCCATGAATTAAACCACATGAGGTGTAAAAAAATATATCATCAGAAAACTAGGGGGTATTTTTCCTATTTTTATTTCCCCTTAACCTAACTATATATATGATAACATTAATGAGAATCATCATGATTCGATACCTTTATTACACCAATCATAAGGATAAGATAATCTAGGGTGGTTATATATATTTATGATCGTGTTGCCAATTGAATTTAATCAAGATGTGATTTTCCTATCATATAACAGGTATGAAATCTAATCATTTGATTGAGATAGAATGAATGAGTATATGGTCATTCCCATACAAGACATGTGATATTCTTATCTATTAGAAGATGGTAATATGATGCGCTCATCTATAAGGATGAATGAAATGTGATGTGTTCATCTATTTAATTAAAATATACTCATAGAATAGGGAATGTATGAGTAGTTTTGGAATATTAACACACACTCTGTATCCCACAGTTACTCAATGCCTTGGAAAAAGGGATTATATGAAAATTAATGTTTATATGTGATTCAATTGGTGGAAACAAATGTATAAAAATGCACGTGTTTGAAGGATATTATCACACATACGTTTATAGATTGGGTAGCATTAATTCTTTTATAGAGGTTGATCTTTTCTTATATTTATGAATTATTGAATCTATACTTATTTTCAATTCTAAAAAGGGTTACATGGTCACTTTTGTATTGTTGAAAAAATATGGATTGAGTTTCTTAAAACACATATAGAAACATTAAAAGTAGTTATAGTGTATATAAAATGATTTTTGGATGGATATATACCATGCATTTTATATGATGAAATACATGGTAAAATTAATGATATATTTATAAAAATGTTTTATAGGATATCAAAAAGAACTTTTGTATATGATTTTATAAGTTATTATATATGATAAAATTTATGGTGTAATGTAATAAATTCTATTAGGATTCAATGTAAGTTGGAGATTAATATAGCTATGTTCAGAAGCCTATAATTTGTATGAATTCTTTGGATATATCATACTATATAGTATGATATATGTAATAATATATGACAAATATTATGTTAATACATATCATATAACTTGATCTGGGATATTCAATGATGGGATATAAGTGATACTAGACCACTGATAATTGCATATTGTATTACATGATATCAATAAATCATAAGTGTAATGATTTATATTTCAGTCATAATTTAATATTTATATTGGTAGTTAAAAATTAAGTGTTTTCAATTAATCATCCACATAAACTCTCATTAATCATATGAATTTCATATAATGGACGTTATTAAAGAATAATTTAATGAATTAATATGAAAAAGGCATTCATGATCAACCTAGGGGTGAAAAAATGTTTTCAAATGATATATAAAACATAAATTATATAACATATGAGTAAATGAATAGAGGCATTATGAGTACCCTTGAGGCCTATATAAAAAAGACTGAAACCATTGGGATGGTCGTCCAAGTGTTATAAACTTCCTACTAATTCCATAAAAATATTTCTCCTCCTTATTCCTTTTCTACCTATGATGTACTATCATATCATTTTTTAAAGATGGGTTATAACCAATCATTGGGTGATTCAGGTCATCCTGTTGATACACCATGGAGGAAAGAGTTATTTAGTTACTTCTCTAAGATCATCATAAAAACAATGATTACAGATAGTAGTGGTTTCAAAACATTCATGTAAGGTAAAAAATTATTTATTTTGTATTATACATGGTTTGAATGTAATATAATGTAGACATTGGATTTTGGGTATCATGATGTCTTTAATTACTTGAAAAATTCTTATTCAACATTAAGAAACATAACTATAACTATATTACTATAATAAAAAATAGAATATTATGATAAAAACCCATAAAAAATTGTTATTTCCTATTAGAGAAATAATTTTATATCAAATACAATGAAAAATCAATAATTTAACCCTTCAAGAATAGGTTTTAATGTCCACTGGGATTTCACTAAATTAAATTGGGGAGAAAATAAAAGAATGATCAAGAACTATAAAAACCAACCATAACCATGGTTAATAGTACCCTTATATCTTCATCATTTAAATTAACCAATTTATAGAAAACAAAAAAAATCAAACCCAATATTACTAAACTGTACATATATAATCAAATACCACAAAACAGGTTCATTTTACTCATTAAGAACTTTTTAATCATATATAAAATATCTTAAATCCATTCAATTGGGATATCAACTATATAAATTCTCTTTAATATTATTTAGGAATGAAAAAAAGTTTAACAATTGAAATCAAGGAAATTATCTTAAATATTGATAATGAAGGTAACTAATAACATAAGGATTACACAAAAAGTAATATAAAGAACAAAAAACTTGAGAAAACCCATTAAACATTAGTGAATTTTAAAAAAAGGATCTACATTTAAAACAATATAAAATAAATGAATCAAGTAAAAAAACACTCAACCTATAAATCAATTGGGATTCAATACAAATTCTATATACACATCAACCTATAATGAATCACTTTCACCAACCGCATGGACTTAAATTAATTGGTGGTTTCAACATGTTGCTTACTGTATATTCTATGATGAACCACCTACCTTACATATTGTACTACCAGTTATTACTCAAAATTAATCTTTATAACTCATGATTGTGGAAACATATCCCTAAAATGAACTAAACCATTACATGAATAAAAATAATAATTTGTCACCATTTTAAATATGAAACATCTCTAGTAGTATAAAAAGTTACTAAAAGGATGAGAATAATGATTAAAAACACTATTTAATATAATACTAGTAACCAATTATCATTTCTAACTCTACTATTCCTTCAATTAAAATTTAATTAGAAACTATAATTCACCTCTATTTCATTCTAACCACAAGAACGAAACATTAAAAGAATTTAAAATATGTATGAATTAGCTAAGATAATTTTTCATTATAATCCAAAAAATTAGATTAACCTAGTAGTTGAATCATTATATTCTACCATTATTAAATTTTTATTAATATGGAAGGAAAATATAAAAAAAAATAATAGTGTCCATCCACTACAAATATAAATCATCTCAATCTCTGTGTTCTAACTTCCACCAAAATCTATCTATTTCAAAAAATAAATATTTCTCATAAAGTTACTCATAATTTTTGTTGAATTTTTTACCTATTAAAAGATAAATCTATAATATCTATCCATTTAAAATTTATTGAGTTTATTATATCTCTATTAAACTTTGGTTAAACTTGTTGTTAGAAGTTACAAAGAGATACTATGAAAAAATTATTATCCACATAACATTTCCTGTAAATCCATTAAAAAAAATAAATCAAGTATTCTGTTGAATGTTATTTTTTTCTTATAAAAATTATCACACTATATGACTATAAATAAAATATAATTTTTCAAAATTACCCTATGTAAATAAAATAACACTAAAAATATATCCCTCATCCAACAATTTGAGAACTGTAAACCTAAAATGAAAGCCCAAAAAATCATCACGATGAATGTAAAGCCATATGATGCATGATTCAAAATATATAAAAGTACTCATAAAGAAGCATAATAATCCAGTAGTTATAGTAATTAAATGTTCAAGATACATTATATATGTATAAATTAGATACCAAATATTTAACTGCGTTCATTGGTATACTTTATTTTATGGATTTTCATATATTACTTCCTTACTAACTAATTGGAGGGATATACTGGGAATCATAAATCAGTATTTTATTATTATCATAAGAATGCAATAAATTGCGCACCCTAAGTTCGATCTATATTTGAAACCACTCACATAAATTATTTCTCTGTTATCACTATTTATAATTACAACATAATACAAAGGAAAACATAAAATAATGGGGCTTTAGATGAATATGATATATAAATATAAAGAATGGTAAATAAAAAAAATAAAAACACAATAAACATATAAATAAGATAATATTATTATTCTCAAGAGTTTAATGTTATGATGCCATTGGTATTTAAAATATAATTCTAAATATCTTATTAAACATAGAGATAAATATTTTTCACTATACTCCTTTTTCTTCAACTGATTATTATCCAATATCACGACCTCTGTATAGAAAATAATACCCATACTAAAATCATCTTGGATACCTCTTTGTGGTTAAATGAAATATAAGTTAAAATAAACCATTTAAATGAATAAAATAGTAAAGGGAAGGAATATCAATGAATAATGAAGAATAAGTCATCAGTATAAAAATGGGAGATAGCACGTACCCTAATCAATTTAACAGCCACTAAAATTTAAGAATAAGACAAATAGAATAATTGAAGCACAAATAACGAAAAACAACCACTTATCTGTCCCATCAAACATGAAACAAATTTAGTTCTTTATTTGTGATGGAGATGAAAAAATAATATTTTAAGTACAAAAAATATAAAAATAAATGAGAAATATAAGTTTGATATATTATTATAAAAAATGTAGAAAACTATTTTAAAAGCCCCCTACTTTTCTTTTAAAAATGGATAACTGATCTTGTCTTGAGAACCTAACATGTTTTTATACTGGAGAAAAAATAGTGTAAATAGTAGCCACATACTCTAAAAAAGGTAGGAAACATCAAGATTAGAGATTATGGGAAAGAAATTCCTCATGCATAACACACAAGTAGTAAATTCCATGTGAGAAAAAACTTTATCTTACTATTTAATCTTGGTCGTTGTGGTAGTGAATTATTTATTGCATGCATGAGATAACAATAGTAAATATCTATGAATATTTCTAGATTTAATTATTTTTTTAATCCACCCGTAGTCTTAGAACATTCATCTATCCTTTCGATGAAAGTATTATACTATGATATGGGAATAGTCAAACTAAGATCAGGGGATTCTTTATGAAAAATTAAGAAAACTTATGTTATGATTATTCAATTTTTTTCTTATTTTATATCACAAATTAAATTACCATGATGTAGGAATCAATGTAATAAGTGTTTAACTTATATTCATCAATGTTTCTTTATAACCACTACTTCTTCTTGGGTGCAAATTTTTTTTCCCTCTAATTTAATAAAGAATAAAACAAGACATGAGAAGCTCTGTTAAAAAATTAAAACTGTAATATATCTGACTCCAGACCATCTGAATAGAAAATATCTAATATATATTATATTGAACACCTTAAATGATACATAAGTCGTTTTACTTTAGAAAATTATAGGTTTCAATGATACATAAGAAGTCAACTTCATACATAAGATGTATTTTCACTCTTATTGATACATCACATGATTTACATCTCCAAAATTATAGTTTCAAGGGATACATATGATGTTCAATATCTTATGTCATACATAAGATGTTTTTTCCATTATTTATGATGTTGTAATTAGACAAATTCACAATTCAACAGATACATAAGATGTTTCGGATGATACATAATATGTGAGTCTTTTCTAAATTTTCAATTATAGTACTCATCATTTTATATATGCTACCACGATATTAAAAAATATATTATGAATCCTTACATATATCCAAAATCATCCCATTTAAGATGAAAATTATTATTTATAAGAATTGAAAAAACATAAATAAAATTATGGCCTGAACCAAAAACTCTAGAAATAAATACAAACACATAAAAATAAAATATAAAAATATTCCAAGAACATAAAAATTAGATATTTACACAGAAAATGATAAAACAATGGGATAAAATAATTTAGTTATTGAATAAAAAATATAAAAATATGATATTTATCAATCCCACACACTTAACCATTACACTATTCGACATTCAATTATACAAATATCAAAACAAACATCCTGTGTTATTAATGAAATCATTATTCAATTATCAAAACTAAAGAAATTTCATTCTTACTACATGTATATAAATTACCTATTCCTAAATAATAATAAAAATACTCTCAATATCATGTTAATCCCATGTGTATGTCATACCTACCATCCAAAAAATTAATTTTCTCTTCACTCATGGATTTTAATATAAATATTTTATCATTCCCAAGAACACACATGATAGCCAAAGGCTTGGGGACCTAATATTGTATACACTTATCATTGTAATAAATGTGTCAATAATGGATAATTTTACATGAGGTATTGTATAACATAGGGTTTATAGGATGTAAATGTAAAAATACAGGAGAAAAAATGAAAAGGGTTAGGCTTTAATATGAAGTAAATGTATGAAATGAATTATCCTTATGAACGATGTTCTCCACATTCTCCTTTCAAATAGTCACCTCCAAACCCTTGTAAATTATCATGATAAGTTCAGAATTATTAAATTTAAATGATAGTGTTATTATTCTTCCCTCTTCCCTCATTGTAACCATGTTGTTTTCTTTATATTAACTCTAGAATTATAGCATGGATTAGAGTTCGAGGGAAGAGAGAATGTTTTGTCTCAAAAATGTATTTTTAATTCATTACATAGATTTTTAATGATAATTTAGGAAACCTCACATATTTCCATACATAATTTTTTTCACCATTTTTAAACAAAATGTGATAAAATTTTCATTTTTCTACACCCAAATAGTTTCATTAGAACTGTATAACAGAATAAAAATCCCCTCACACTTGAGTTAAAAAATAATCATAAATTTAACTTTTAGAGTAGGTTTGATGGGGAGAAATGGTTTGTAATGTGGATTCAAAACAAGTTATTTCATGAATTATAGGGGCTTAATAAAGGACAAATGTAAGGGTAAGAGAAAAGAATATATAATTTCTAAACAATTGTTTTAAAAATGATTTCCCAACCACACTTGACACATTCTACGAATTCTAATAGCTTTGAAAAATATAGAAAACAATACATTATGGATCTCAAAACATGATTCTACATTCTTGAGTAAAATATAAATTCAATGAAAATGTTAAAAAGGTTTAAAAACATCTTTAGTTGGGTAAGATGTTCATTTCAGCTAGTACCAGTAGACATGAATTTCATAGTTAATAAAACTTCTTTAAACATATTGGAAATCAAGGAACAAGATCCTTCAAATATTTTCGAAATCACCTTATATAAAATTCATGTAGCTTTAAAAAAAATATTTTCTGAATTTATAATAGTATTTTATTAAGAAAAAAATCTTATAAACTCCCAAAAAAATAAAAAATTAAAACTGAACATGAAAAAAATATTTTTCGGTAGATTTTAAAAAATTAAAAATAAGAACAAAAAATTATAAAAATAATTACACGTACAAAACACAATTGATATTTAACTAACCTCAATTTAACCTCAAATAGAATTTATGAATATGGAAGAAAAATAAAAGTGAAGAAGTGGCACATCCTAGTTTATTTGGAATAATGAAATATTGAGCTGAGATATTAATTTCTATAACTTTCTATAGTCCTACAAGAAAAACAAGAAAAAAATAAATTTATTCAAAAAATTAATAATTAAATAAAAGATAATGAGAAATGATAAAATGGATAGAATTTGGTTTGACACCCAAAGCGAGTACTATTTTTTCACTTCCACCTATTGTATATTCTATAATTTCATCCATAATACAAATGAGGATGTGGTTTATTTATCATAATACACATTAACATATTGCTTCTAATGAACTGGTCATATAGGAATCCAATGGTACATTTATTTAGTACCATCACCTTATAAATTAGTTATAACTTTTATAGTGATTGAAGGAAAAAGTACGAGTCCTATTTCATTATGGTCACTATTGGGGTACCATCCTCTTCAACATCCAATTCCAACAAAATTTTTTGTATTAAAAAGATCATACCAGGGGAATTAAGTGAAAATTTTTATATGAATAGGATTAAAACAATATAAATCAATAAATAATTCTTCTTCCTCAAGTAGGACATCTTGAAACATGATTTCACTAGGTAAGGACACTATAAACTAAATGTTATTATTTTAATATTATCATTCTTATTAATCTTCCAAGTCAGTCCAAGTGTTGGATGAATTTAAAACTTCTAATTATAAAGAGTTAATTCTCAATTAATTTTCAATATAATTAAAAAGAAATTATTTCAAGAAAATATTATTTCCCTGAGTTGTTTTAGATTAATTTTTATCTTATTTTATAATTGATAATTTGAATTGAGTTGTTGGAGATAGAGGTTGGTAGCCAATATATTATACATTTTATTTCAAATTCCACCAATTAAATGTTCCATTATTTTAAATCAATATAAAGAAATAAATTCATTGATTTTTCACTTTAAAATATGAGAGAATCACTTGGAAATATACAACTTACAAAATCATACTAATATTCATCAAAATCATCTTGATCACAAATATGTGAATTAAATGGCATGTTTAGTTGAAGTACCCATTCTAGATATATCTAAGAACTTTAAGTAGTTACCTATCCTGCTCCTGTATTTATTCAACTTCAAATGTGGGTGTAACATGCTTTACTTATTATTTTACCTTATTTTATTGCTATTATATCCTTAAATATTTGATTTCGTCAAATATCATGGAAAGGATCTTCATTATTTTGTTCAATTTCCCAACCATTTTAAAATTTTACTACCCTTGATTTCCAAAAATATTCATTCCTACTATACTTATTCAAATATTAAACAATCAAATCATATGAAGAATCACTCTGAAAGTATATATTTGACAAAAGAAAATATGCACATGTAATAATGTAATATATTATTTTTGTATTTTTGTAATGTTTCTATAAAAATTATTTTGTGAAAATATTTCACCTCCTTATAAATTCCAGTAAATTAATGGAATGGATTTTTTATGAATCCTAATTCAATATTTTTATATTTGACTAAGAATGAAATATATTTCACACCCTAAGGTTGACCTATTGGGGAGTACATTGAAAAAATCCATTTTTCCAATATTATTATACATACTGAAACTATATTAAAAATGATACACTAAAATAGTGGGGGTTTTGAAATGTACATGATATAAAAATATATACAAATTCAACTGAAAAAATAATGTTAGTAAGAAGATTAGGTTATAGTTCTTGTGATTTTATAATGATTCTATCTTTGTTCTTTAAAATATAATTCTCAATATCTTATTCAATACATATATCAATACCTATCATTGTACACCTTCCCATTTTAATGATTTTTATCCCACAATGATACCTCTAAATATTGAATAATACTCTTCCTAAAATAATCTTGGAGACCTCATCACCGATCAACACTACCATTGTTCTTTACTACCCTTGATTCCGTTAAATATTCTTTCCTACTATACTTAAAGCATAAAAAACTCAAAGAGACCCAAACTATCTCCCTTGAATAAGTAATTAGGTTAGTTCTATATTTAAAATGGTGATGAGAAATCATAGTAGAAGAATATAAAAGAAAAAATAGATGGAAATAGAGAATTAGAAACTAGTATTACTAAAAATAAATAAAACTTTTCTAAAATAAAAAAACCCTCCATTTCTACTGAAAATGGACTACTAATCTTGTGTAAAAAATTATGAATGTTTTCATTATAAAGGGAAAATAGTTAAAATAAAAAATTTCTCCTCTAAAAATAGAAGGAAACAACAATATTAGAGTGTTTAAAAAATCTATCATTCATGTATGGGTTGATGGTAGATACTTGTTTTCATATAGATTCATTTTCTTCTTCTTTATTCTTGGTGGAAGGGACAATAGCATATTTATTTCATACCAAAGTACCCAAATGGATTTGGAATCTAATGGTTGTATTTTTTTTTTCTAATTAATATTGTCTGAATGTGAAAATAATTGTTTTCTAAAGATGGGTTAAAGATAGATGAAGAATGAAGAAGTTTTCTATTCACTATGGTAATGAATGAGTAAATAATTGATACTTAGAGGGAATCCCTTTAACATAAGATAACTAGTTGAGTTAGTATTCATGGATATATAGAAAGTGATAATTGGGTGGATGTATTGTCCAAAAATATTCTTATGGTGTTAATTTGATGGATGGGTGAACATCTTGAATAATACATTGTTAAAAATGTTCAATGTTGTCTTAAATTTGAAATAGAACTACTTAAGTATTGATAATCCATAATTATATTTATTATGAACATTAGTTACTAAATTTAGTGAGTGTATAAAATTATATAAAGGCTTATATTTATTCAAGTGTGAATATTGATATTAAATATATAAGAGTTTCATAAAAATTGTATAAATTGTATATTTTATTGGACATAAGGCTTTAGTTTTGAACAAAGTAGTTTATAATTATTCTCATAATTTCCAAATTCTATTGAAGTTATTTATATTTATTTTGATTTTATGATAAATTCCTTAGATACTTTGAAGGATTCTTGGATGTATGTTAAAGAAATATGGATCTTTATAAGAATGGATTCCTACACTAGCTAAGAATAACTGTATAAACATCATCCTCCCCTACCTAAACATTATTTTTTTTCTATGTAATCATGAAACATTATTTGTATAATCCTTTTATGATCTATATAAGTATGAATGTACATTCATAAGAATGAGAACTATATGGGTTATTTGTTTAAGTATGACTCCCATAATAGTAATTTGTGAATTTATGTAAGAATGACTGTCACACCCCAACCCGACATCTTGTAGTTGTGGTTATTTTAATTTATATTTGAGTATTTTTGTTTCTTAATGTTAAAAAATATATTAAATTAAAATCAAAATGAAATAAAATAAATGGAAATGAATTTAATAATAATACTATTATTATTATGGTTAATAATAATTTTATTTTTATGTTTAATATAATTATTATTAAGTTATTATGGAAATTAATATTTTTATTATTTATTAATTAATTAATTATTTTATTTTATTTTATTTTATTCCATTATTAATTTTTTTATTCCCTATTTTCTCTCCCTCTTATTCTTCCTCTATGTGGGTCACGCGACACCTCACTCTCCCTGCGTCGTGCCCCTTCCTCCCTCTCGCACGACCCACCGACAGTCTTTCCCACCCTCTCTAGTGCAAATCTCCTCCTCATGGGTTCCCTTGGATGGACCTCCATTCAGGTGACCTCTCTAATCGTGACCTCATCTCCACATGCCCCCCCTATCTGAGCTATTTCTGTATGCACTGCCTCCTCCCGAGCTCCCTCTCCAGATCAAATTTCAATCAATTTTCCCCAGATTCTTGGTCCGATCCTTCAAGGTATGTGTTTATGCCTTTTACCCTTCCATTTTCAGTCAATATTAGGTCACCCCATTTCCCTAATGAAATTTGGCCGAACCCTAGTGTGTTTGGGGTTTTTCTTTTGATTGAATCTTAAAATTTTGGGTTCGCTCTAGGTTTCGTGCAGTGAAATTGGCATGTGATCGAAGTTCTGTGTGGGAATTCGAAGTTTCAACACCGAAGGTAAGTTTTTCCTCATATAAGTATTGTTCAATGAATTAATTTTCTTATTTAATTAAATTAGCATACCCATTGATTAGTTTTCTTGGTGTTAATATTGTCTTACTTGATGTTCCATATGATTTCGATGTGTTTAGTAGCGTTTTTATTTGATATGAATGATTTGATTTTGTGAAAACCCATGATGAACCTTTTGTAATGTTTTATAATATTTTTTGTTCATTTATTATGTCGCAAAAGGGCTGAAAATTCTGTTTTATTATGTTATTTGGGTGCGTCTAACATTAGAAGATGTTTTCGATTGGGGGTTTGTGTTCAAAGTCTTATGATACCACTTTGGGGTTGTTTTATAAAATTTTTATGTGGTTTATTAAATATTATAAACTATGTGAAACACATTTGGATTTGGTTTTGCTGTGCCTATGTCTTAAAAGGTGGGTTTGAGTATGAAAATGGGTTAGGAGTGGACTTCTTTGGCCATTAAAGGGTGTTTCCTTGTAAAAAGGGGAGTTTTTGTTTTATAAAGCTGGAATGGGGTTTTCCTTGATATATGTGGTTATGCTTGGAAATATTTATTCCTTCCTTTGGAATTGTGTTTGAAATTTCATATTGTTAGAAATGGATATTAAAATGTTTATGAAAAGGGTGAAGGCCTGGTTGGCACTTGCGATGTGATATTGATTTCCCTTGTTGAACCCTCTAGTTGCAGATGACGATTATGGTTTATTTGATTGATTCTTGAGTTATAATAAATGGGTTCTTCATTGGTGAAAACCATTGATATGTTATTTTGATCCTTTTTATAGATTGTTTAAGTGTTTAATTGTTTTATTAAATTATATATGTAGTGCATTGTACCTCACTATGATTGTTTTGGGCCGCGGTTGTTGAGGTATCCTACATGTACATGCATAGGGTAAGGCATATATATATATATGACCTATTTGTACATATTCCCTCAAGGGATGGTGAATATTTTCAATGCATGTTTGGATATATATATATATATATATATATATAAATTCATGTGCGTGTATGCACCAAGTGTCAGTTCGAGTGGTCATCGACAAATAGCAACATGTTTGAGGTAGGTCCCCTATGCCTATGCCTTTAATTTGAATTTCATAATTTCTTTATTGTTTTCAAAAATATGTTTTACATTTATGCTATATAAACATGCAATGAAATATGCTTGAGGTTGCTAAAAATGATTATGCCTTTGTTCTGGAAATTGAAATGTACTTAAAAGGCCATTGGTCCTAAGTGACTTTACTTGAAAATTTACTTTCTAATTGGTTTTGAATTGGTAAAGATTATTTCAAAAGTTGTTTGGCCTTTTGGATGAGTAGTTATAAAAAGTTTTCCCTTTTTGTATTTAAGCTCGTTTGGAACCTTAAGAATGTTTTATGAAAAAGAAAAACATATCTTGAGGCATGCTTCCTTGGTTTTAGAAAATTATTTTTATGTTAAATGTGTTATTAGATTCCTAATGTTTATTCTTATGCATGTGTGATATGAAAGATGGGGAATTATCTTAAGGAGGGAGAATGGTGGTGAGAGGTTGAATGGGTTTTAGGCAAAGAAAGTGCTATGTACATATATGTTTGCTTGATAAATAAAACTCACCACCACCCAAAATAAAGAACAATGGGAAACCTGGGTATCTAGGTTGGTGAACCAGAAATAGTACGCTAGATTACATTGTAGTGTTTTCTCCTGGTTCTGTCTAGCAGTATTGATGCAACAATACTAACATAACATATGAACGACTGAGGTTTGTGGTTTCTATGCCATGGTTACTAAGGGTCGTGGTTTCTAAGCCATTTTTTCTTAGGGTTGTGGTTTCTAAGCCATGTTTCAATGAGTTTTGAGGTCTCTAGGGTCCCACTTATTCTAGCTACATATTGGGATTACCCATGGTGCTCATTTGCAACATGATGCTTGTGATGTAATTTTAATTTCAGTTGTTTCATACTTGATGTCTTATTTGTGAAAAACATATTTTAATCAAAATTGGGTTCCTTTCATTATGAAATGTTTATGAATGATTGGTACTTATTTTGAAAATGTAATTGGAGAGAAATGATTTACGTGAAAATGAAAACGTATCACTTGAATTTGAAAAGAATGAAGAAAATTATTCTATTACGTCCTATATTCAAACTACCATGTTTTGGATTTCATATAAAAGGAAAGGGAATATGGAATTATTGCATTTTGAAATTCCTACTGAGAATCTCGGTGCTCACGACTACTTTACCTTTCAGTTGCATGTTTCAGTCTTAGATAGCTTTTAGGAGAGAGAGTGTAGTTTAGATTCTATGGTGAACTAAAGGGTCACCTGAGGTATGACATATTGATTAATTTATTCATTTTTCCACTTCCTAGTTGTTCAGTTTATTTTCCATTATTTATTTTCTTGTTCAGTTTATGATTATTTAAATTTTTATGGGATAAATAATTCCTAACATGTTTTTTATGCCTGAAACTAGTTTTCAGCCCGTGGGGATCAGTAATTCCCTTTGGGACGTGTTGCAGACAATCTCATGTGACCGGTTCATGGTCGAACCATGTTGGTTTGTGACAAAATAGTATTATAGGGGGACCTTATTATTTGGGTTGTTAGGTATCTTGGTGATTAGGTGTGTCGGGACTCAAGAGGCAGGTGCATGAAGGACATCATGAACCCTTGTCTGTCCCGAGACTCGAGTTTCCAGGGGCTTTCTGAGAATTGATTTTTCTTTTTTGGATTGGTCTGTGTGGATGAGGGATGACAAAGGAATTGAGGCAGTGTTACGTGGTGGGATTTCATGGAGTATCTAACCGTATACATCCTGAGTGCATGGTTCAAGATTCTTCCTGGGGTTGATATTCACTTAGAGCATGACTTGGGAAGCCATGTTGTCGGGTTGGCATAACCACTAGTTCCTTGTTTTTGGAAATTTTGATGTCAGTTAGGTTTGACATTATTTTTGGTTGGCATGAGTAGATCTCAAAAATGAAAATGTTTTTTTTGTGAAAGGGGTTTTTAAAATGGAATATGGTTGTTGGAGTGGAAAAATGGTTTTTGAAATGGAAAACGTTTTGGAATTTTGAAATGTTTTTCATTATTGATAAGTGAAATTTTCAAATTGGTTGGGAATTTGTGATTTATGATGAATGGTGTGCTTTTGAAATTAGAAGTGCCTTGAATTAACCATTGGTATTCTTATGATTGATCAAAAATGTTGAGGTACGTATGTGGAAATGGGAAAAAATTGGTGACATGAGTGGATGGGTGCATGAGCTAGCACAAGGGTATATGTATATGTGAGATATCATGGGATTCCAATGGTGGATATTTAAGTTGTGTTGTTTGCTTAAATAATGGTTTTCAAAGGGGTAATTTAAATGTTCTGAAAACTAAGTGAGCAATTGTTTAGAGTTCTATTTTCCTATTGTGTATTATTTTTCGTGGGTTCTTAGTTTTGACCTACTAAATTGTGGTTAGAATATTGATTTGGGTTTGAGTTTTAGTTTGTGATTGAAGTGTGGAATCTTGATTTAGGATGAGTTTGTGTTGGATTTGTGCCTCTTGTTTTTGAGTATGCCACCTATAAAAGTCTCAAAGGGTTATAGTGAGTCACTTATTGTTATTGGTCCTACCCAGACTCTTAGTAGAGTGGTGGAATTCAATTCTTTTATGTTGTCGTCTGTCTTCAATGAAGATTGTGATCTATTGAAGGTAGTGGACTGGCTTGGTGAAACTATTGATGTTTTCTGGTTATTAGGAACTCCCAATGTTATGAGAGCTCGTACTGATTCGAGTTTGTTTAAAGGTTCAACTTTGGATTGATAGAATAAGATGATCCTATCGTCCTTGCCTGAGGGGATTCCGTGGAATGTGTTTAATACCACTCTTGTTCAATGGTTTATAGTTTATTATGTAAAGGCGAGGAATGTTTTAGAGATCATGAGAATTCAACAAGGCCAACAGACAATAAAGGCTTACGTCAGGCATTTCGAGGGGATGATTCCCATTTCTCCAGAGGTAGAATTGTGGAATAAGTTAAAGTTTCTCTTGTGTGGGGTCTTCATCTAGGGTTCCATGACATATTTTTTTTGGTGTTTGGGAAGTTTCCCCATCCAATAAGGAGAGCGAAATGCAGGAACCTAACTCATACAAGCCTTCTTGTCAATTCCATCTTCTATTAGTCTGGCCACCCACTTGTTTGGTTCGAGTGTGGCCGGTTTGGGTACATTAAGCCACCTTGTCTTCAACCTATGAAGACCTATCATCGGTGTGGACATTTGGGACACTAGTATAGGTTCTTCTAGTGGAATCGCCAAAAGGATTCTTGACTGGATGATATCACCTCCAAATTGTGGGGAAACATTTGGTTCAAGACATCTGAGCTCCAACCATAGGTCTCAGAGTGAAGCCTTTCACACAGTCAAGAATCATTGGGTGTGGGGCACCTTGGCCAAATTTTTGTCTCCAATGTTGAAATCGGGCCAGTCTAAATTTCCCTGTTATAGCTCTCTCATCCTTGAAGGCTCTATTTTTCTGTAAGAGGCGTAACTTTATCTTTTTCTCATTGTAGTATTTTTTCTATGAATGCGCCACTTTTGTTGTAAGAAGGAATGGTGATCTCGTCTTCTTAAAATTCTAGTAGTCGTGCCTTCTCAAATGTGAGCATTGAAGGTTGTCACTTTATGGCTTTGAGTCTCAAGATGATTTTCTCTCTTGTTTGGATAGCTCCTTTGGTGACCCAATCTTGTTTTAGGATGTGATCATTTTGGAGACACATGCATCTTGGGAAATAATGAAAAGGGGTTTAGTCTGCCATTTAGTTTTGGGCCTTTCGTTGAGGACCCCTTATGGCGGGGGTTTGGTTTGTGTGAAGTGTTTTTTGGTCGGTTTGTGTTGGGCCCATATTGGTTGGGGATAATTGGATTAAGCTGGTCAGTTATTACATGGTGGGGAGACCCCCATGAATCTCGTTGTGCCTTCTACGAGAGTTGGATTGTGTAGGAGTCTTGGTCCTTGTTGGCGTATTCCTCTTTGGTTCAAGTTAGCAGTTCTAGAGTTGGCCCGTGCTGAGAGTCTCAATGTTGGTTGTGCGAGTCCAATTCTTGTGGTTGGGAGAACCCTACTCATTTTCGATTTCTCTTTTCATTGCAGTTTCCCATAGAGCTGGTCAGGTGTGACTTGTGGATTGAAAATTCACACTATGTTTGTGATTTTGTCGGGCTCATTCAATTTCGAACTAGAGTTTGATTCCTCTTTTGGATGAGGGACTTTTGGCGGGGAAAAAGTTTTTTTGGTGGGGAGAATTATCACACCCTGACCCAACATCATACAATTGTGGTTATTTTTATTTATGTTTGAGTATTTAGGTTTGTTAATGTTTAAAAATTTATTAAATTAAAACAAAAATAAAATAAAATAAAATAAATGGAAAATAATTCAGTAATAATACTATGATTATTATGGTTAATATTATTATCATTATTAATTTTTTATTATTATTACAAAGTAATTATGAATATTAATAAAAATATTATTTATTAAATTTTTATTTATTTTATTTTATTTTATTTTATTTCATAATTTATTTTTTTCGCTTTTTTCTCCCCCTCTTTTTCTTCCTCACAGTGCGTCTTACGGCACCCATCTCTCCCCTCATCGTGCCCCTTCCTCCCTTCTGCAAGTCCCACTGACAGTCCTCCACCCCTCTCCGGCGTTGCTCTCTTCCTAAAATATTCCATCAGATAGACCTCCCTCAGGCGACCTCCCTAATCGCGAACTTATATCCGCCTGACCCCCCCTGTCTGAGCGGTTTTTTCTCACGCTGCTGCCTCCCGAGCTCCCTCTCCAGCTCATATTTCAATAATTATTTCCACTGGAATCTTGGTTTGATCATTCATGGTATGGTTTTCTCCCCTATTATCCCTCCATTTCTGGTCTATTGAGGTCACCCCGTCGCCGTATTGAAATATGGCCAAACCTTAATGTGTTTGGGGGATTTTATTTGATTGAATCTTTTTATTTTGGGTTTTCTCTAGGTTCCTTGTGGTGCAATTGGCGTGCGATCAATATTTTGCATTGGAAGTTGATGTTTTGACACCGAAGGGATGTGTTTTTTCCAATAAGTCTTTTTTGATGAATTTATTTTCTTATTTAATTAATTTAGCATGCTCATTGTTTAGTTTCTTGATATGAATATAGTTTCACTTGAGGTTTAATATGATTTATATGTGTTTAGTAGCGTGTTTATTTGATATTAATGTTTTGATTTTGTGAAAACCCATGCTGAGCCTTTCGTAGTATTTTATAAACTTTTCTGTTTGTTTATTATATCGCGCAAGGGATAAAAATTCTATTTTATCATGTTATTGGTGTTAGTTTGGCCGTAAAATATGTTTTTGATTGGGTGTTTGTGTTCAAAGTCTTGTAATACCACTAGGGGTTGTTTATAAAATTATTAAGTGGTTTATTAAATCTTTTAAATTGCTTGAAACACGTTTGGATAGTTTTTTTTGTGTGCTTGTGTCTTCAAAGGTGGGTTTGAGTATGAAAATGGTCTAAGAGTGGACTTCTTTTGTGTTTAAATGGGGATTCCTTGTAAAAAGGGGTGTCTTTTATTTATAAAGTGGGAAAAGGGTTTCCATTGATTTATGTGGTTATACTTTGAAATATTTATCCCTTCCAAGGGAATTATGTTTGACATTTCAGATTGTTAGGAATGAATGTTCAGTTTTTTATGAAATAGGTGAAGGCTCGGTTGGAACTTGTGATGCGATATTGATTGCCCCTTTTGAACCCTCCTATTGAAGATGATGACTATGGTTAATGCGATTGATTCTTGTGTTATAATAAATGGTCGTGTCATTTGTGCAAACCCTTTATGTGTTATTTTGAAATGTTTTATAGATTTTTTTGGTGTTTAATTGTTTTATTAAATTATATCTGTAGTGTGTTGGACCTCGCTATGATTATTTTGGGTCATGAGTGTCAAGGTATCATACATGTACACTCATAGGGTAAGGAATATATATATATATATTCCCTTTTTGTACATATTCTCTCATGGCATGGGGAATATGTACAATGCAGCAAGGGGTATATATATATATGTATAAATGCATGTGCATGTATGCACCATGTTTTAGTTTGAGTGGTGGTTTAAAAATAGCAACATGTTTAAGATAGGTCCCCTATTATTATGCCTTTAATTTGAATTTCATAATTTCTTGCATGTTTTAAAAAATATGTTTTACATTTATGCTATATACACATGCTATGAAATTTGGTTGCAGTTGCTACTAATGATTATGCCTTTGTTTTAGAAATAGAAATATATTTCTAACGCCATTGGTCAAAAGTGAATTTCCTTGAAAATTTATTTCTCACGTGGTTTTGAATTGGTAAAGAGTATTTCTAATGGTGTTTGTCCTTTCGTCCAGTTAGTTATAAAAGTGTTACTTTTATGTAATTATGCTCATTTGGCACCATAATAATTTTTTTTGAAAAAAAACATCTCTTGAGGCATTCCCCCTTGGTTTTAGAAAATTATTTGTATGTTGAATGTGTTATTATGTTCATAATATTGATGCTTTTTCATATGTGGTGTGAAATAGGGAGAATGTGCTTAAGGAGGGAGAACAGTGGTGAGATGCTGAATGGGTTTTAGATAATGAAAGTGTTATGTACATATATGTTTTCATGATAATGAAAACTCACTAACATTTGAAATAGAGAACATGGGGTACCTGGGTATCTAGGTGGCTGGACCAGGACAAGTATATTAGATGACACGACATGGGTTCATCCGGGTTTCATCTAGCAGGATTAACGCAACAACACTAACTAAATATTTGAATGACTATGGGTCATGGTTTCTAAGACACAATTACTAAGGGTCATGGTTTCTAAGCCATGTTTTCAGAGGGTTGTGGTTTCTATGTCACGTTTCACTGAGGTACAAGGTCTCTAGGGTCCCACTTGTGCTAGTTACCTATAGGGATTACCCATGGTGCACAATTAAGACATGATTCTTGGGTTGAAATTTTCATTTCTATTGTTTCATACATGATGTCATATTTGTGAAAACTATATTTTAATCTAAATTGGTTTTCATTAATTTTAAAACATTAATTCATGATTGAAACTTATTTTTGAAAATAGTGGGAGAGAAATGTTTTACTGTAAAATGAAAACTTGTTACTTAAATTTGAAAAGAATGAAAATCATTATTTTGTTAAATCCAATATTCAAACTAGCACGTTTTGGATTTTATATAAAATTCAAGGGAATATGGAATTATTTTATTTTGGAATTCCTACATAGACTCTCAGTGCTCACACCTACTTCACCTTTCAGTTATTGGTTTTAGTCTTAGATCTCTTTTGGAAGCGAGTGAAATTTATATTCTGTGGTGACCCACGAGGTCACCTGAGGTATGTCACATTGCTTCATTTATTCATTTTTTCACAACTAAGTTGTTTGGTTTATTTTTCTTTATTTATATCCTTGTTCAGTTTTTGATTATTTATCTTTGTTATGGTCCAAATCATTCCCAAATGTTTTTGGTTTTATGCCCGACACTAGTTACTAGCCTTTGGGGATCAAGAATGCTCTTTGAGCCATGCTGTGGACTGGCTCAGGTGACCGGTTCAGGGTCGACCTGGGTTGGTTTGTGACAATTAAATTAGTCTATATAAGACACATTGGATCTACAGAAACCTCAACGTGGCTATTAATAATTAATATTTGAGAAATTTGAAAATGCTTGATATTGAAATTTAAAGATTCTATGTATAATATCAGATGGATAAAATTGATTGAGATGATTCATGGACTTATTTTCATGGATTAAAAAATCAAAGATTAAATGTGATACAAGATTTAAATATTTGGAAATATGATCTTTAGTATATAGTGAAGAAGATCTGAGATGAGATGATTTTGAGGAAGGTGATTCCAGATTAACTTATTTATAAATGAATAGAAATTCAAAAAATGTTGAAGCTGAACTATAATGTTATAAAAAAAGAACTTTGATCCAAGGATATTTTACTCAGTATAATATCATTGAGTTGATCATGGAAAATATCAAAGGATTGGATGGATTTTTTAGAAATAAACTAACACTGAAGATGAAATTATAGACTTATTAAATTTGGAATGTAAGTGTGAAGATACTAACATTGTTCTTTAATATTTATAAATATCAGGAGATATTTTTTATTCTTTATGAATTGGTTGATAAGGAAATAATTGATCTGAGTTTCATCTTCAATGTTTAAAGATTGATACTTAATCTATACTATAATTTTTTAGAATCCCAAAAATTTAATGGGAGAGGACAAGAAAAAACTACAATGTGTTATATAATTTTATACTGAATAATAAATTCAACTAAATTCCAATTTCAAGGGATATATTTTTTGGAAAATATAAAAAATAATTCAAGAGTCTCAATTAATACTAAAAGAATATAGAAGAAACATATTGAAGACATACTATATAATAGAGATAAATAAGAAAGAAAATGTGAAGGGCTCTCCTATCATTCTATAGGAGACAACCATTAAGGTTAAAAAATCAAGGATATCATATAATCAATCCCACATATAAAAATCTTGGAAAAATAGAATTGATATTATTCACATAGAATATATTTGGTGATTTTATATATTTTAGAAAAGAAAAATATTATTTTGGTGAGCTACGTATTAAAAGAAATAAATGAGAGAGAGAGAAATGTGTTTAAGAAAACAGATCCTATGATGAGAGGAAAATTAGTGTGAACTCTCAATGAAGAAGAAGTTTAATGATTCCAATCCTATTCCAAATAATATCTATCATATAGGTAATTTAGAAGAAGGAAGAATAAGATATCGAGACATCTATTGTTGTAGAAGTTGAGAAGAATAATAGAGGAAAGAATGAATATTGTACTGTATTTAATATCTATTATTTCTGGACTTTTAGATATTGAGATGTTTCTAGATTACATAAGATCATAGAATCTTAGTGAGTTTAGAAATGAAGGTTATTAGTTTTATTGAAAATCTATGACGCAGAGCAAAAATAGAGACCAAGGTGCACACATTGTTCAAAAATAGAAATTGGTTATTAAAGACTCTATTTTGAGAAATGAGATCCTATCTTGAAGAAGTGGTGATATCCTATGCTAATTAGATATCTACTTCAGAAGGTACAAAAGTAACTCTTGCATATACATGGTATGAATACATCAAACATGTGTTATTCTAGGTACCCATGGATATCACAATGTGAACTTTTCACTATTGTTGGAAGATATTTCTGAAAAATCTGTATAGAAGTTATAAATTGTCTAACACTATACAAATCTATGTTGGTGTGTGGAGCACCATGAATTTGGAACGACCTAATCACTCACATTTATAGCGATTTATGAGAATATGTTATTGGGGTGAATAAATAACCATAATAAGGAGTAGGTATTAGTGCTAAACCGTGTAAAAATATTTGTGTTATAGTGATCTTGAGAACTTATTGAGAAGTATGCACCTCATTTTTATGGTAGAAGGTATCCCATTTCTCAAAAAAAGCCGCGATTAATAATTTTTTTTATCAATAAATGTAATAAAAAAATTAAAAATATAAAAAAATGTTGGTAATCCAAAATTATAAGAAACCGATAAATGTATAAAGGGTGTATATGAGCATGTATATAAATAGAATCTTACCAAATGGAGTAGGAAAATGTAGTTAAATACCTCAACAAATCAAGGGAATAGATTTGCATAAACTAGAGTTAAATTGAAAAGGAGGATATTTTTTGGATATTATTTGTGTTATAGAAGGTTTGGGAATAGGTACATAGAGTGTTGGCATAATATGTTTAATTATGAAGACTGTAGAAGTCTTGAAGTGAGGGGGTACTGTTATTAAATAATAAGAAAACCTACTGGTTTGAAGTATTCATCATAAAAAAATTGTTGTTATAATAATATAGTTTAAATATTTTAGAGGTTATATTATTATTGAAAAATATATGGAAAAATTTATGATTAATATCGGTATCTAATGACTCAATATATCTCTCAGGTTTTTGAGAGGATAATTAAACCACAATAAAAGAAAAGCATAAATAAAAAAAAATTCCTTGAGGAGTAATAAATTATAGAAAACTTTGATAAATGTTAGTCAACATATTTAAATAATAAAGGATGAAAAATATATCACACTTGATAAGAGAATATTATTCTTTTTTGGTATAAAATAAAACATAATGGACTAGTGAAAAATGGCCATAGAGAACACTTTTTAAGGGATAAATCTCAAACTCATAAGAGACCCTATCAATTAAAGGTGCAAGAAGATTCACATGGTAAAAGATATAATATATGATAATTTTAAGAGGATTTATAAGAAATTAAATTCAAAGGATAATGGATATGTGTGTGGAAGGTTCGAGAATATATTTCATATAACTACCATGTTCATGATTAGACTGACTAGTAAAAAAATCTAAAAAGTAATAAAGGGAAAAATAATTGATTCTAAATGCTAAAATAGATGCTAGAAAGGTGTCCAAACCTATAAATATGGATAAAGAGTGTTTTATCATATGGACTTTTTAGTTGTAAAATGATATACAAAGGGTTCAATATAAAAACAATAATATTTCACTAGTTTCTAAAGTGATAGAGCTATTTCTAGCTAAGAATAATCTTATGAAATAGTAGAAAACCATTCTACCTCAAAGTGAACATATTTGGAAAATCAAGAGGGATGTAAGAATGAATAATCCTAGATATTTTAGAGTTTCTAGGAAATTTCCTATTGGGTTAATAAAGAGGTCTCAAACCAAGTGGTAACTAAGGAGATTATGGGAGTTTATCTTATTTCTATACTCATTTATTTATTATACTTTGAAAATGGAATTGAAGGTGATATATAAAAGTAATATTTTAAATGCTTTGATACTTATACAGTATGTATAGACAACCATTATGGATATTATTCCACTTAGAATCATGTTTTCTACCAATAACACATCATCTATATTATTTTAGTCGGTATCAGACATCAATTCGAATAGAAAGATCATGGATTATATATATTATAAAACAATAAATAATGCTAAATAATGGAAATCATACTTTGAGGGGAAGAAGCCAAATAAGGTAATGCTACAAGATATTAATTTTTTTCATGTAAAAATAAAAATTTGGAGAGAACCACCAAAATATATTATATATATATTATTATCACTCCCCTAACACTATTTTAGTTTTTGATAGATATATTTTCAATTGGGAGTAAATATGAAATAAAAATATGGAATAAAACCAAGTTTCACTTAAAATTACTGAGGTGTTTTGTGAAGTTGAGTAAAAATTCATAACACAATTAATAATATTTTTTTTACCCAATGATATGAATTTCAGAGTTGTTATCATGGTGAGAATTTTGTATGGAATTTTTTTTATTTGGTAAAAGCACAATTTCATTCTACATTGGAAAATCCTACATAATCTTTGAGTTGACTTACCTTATGCTCTTTACTATAAAATTTTGTGGTTCCATATTTCTATCCGTAGAAAAAGAGAATATCCATGGGTAAAGATTTTGTTTTAGGTTATGGATTTTGAAAGGGGGAAATATCATTCCCATTGATTTATGGTTTCAATAAAGGAGAGTAAAAGCTTTCCCTATATATTTTTTAGTGGGATAAGAGTAACTTTGAACTTATAGAAAATTAGGTATTTACAACAAATCCAAAGCATGATTTTGATGTACCCAAATGGATTTGGAAGCTAATGATTTAATTTTTTGTCAATGAAATACATGAAATGATAAATGATAATCTCTGTTAATGATGCATGACGGGTTAAATATCCACTCATTACATGAATAATTAACAATATTTTCATGAACATAGGTAATGAAAGAATAAGGAATAAATGATTTCTGAGACACACATTACCATCATATGATTGATTGAGATTATATTTATATAAATATGACATTTGATGAGGATGGAGGTGTTTTCTATAATAGTGTTTATATTGTAAAAGTGATCTCTTGGTGAATAGACTAAAGAAGCTATTTTTAGTAATGTTTAAATCTAGAATAAATGTGAAATAGAAGTTCAGATGTATATAAAAACTATCTTTATGCTTATTATATAAAATTTATACTAAAATATGAAAAATAATACACTTAAATGGAGGATAAAATTTACTATAGTTTGAATCAAGAAATTAAATATAGAGGAGTTTCATGGAAATGATATAAATTTAATATTTTACTAGATATATGGATTATTAATTTAATGAAAGTGATTTGTAATTATTCTCTCAATTTATAAAGTCATTTGAATCTAGTTAAATTGTGTTTTAAGTGATTTTTAAGCAATGAGATGCTTTGATAGAGCCTAAAATTTATGTTTAATAATTTTGGATTCTTGTTGTGAACAAATTTTTTGATGAAGGCATGGCTATATAAGAATGGATCCTTATACTATGTATGCATAACTACATAAAAATCATCTTAACATCTGTAATAATAATTTCTGGCTTGTAATAATTAATTATTATTTACGTAAACGTCATATAAAATTCATAAGCAAGAATATATATTCTTAGGTATGAGATCTTAATTAGTTTTTCAATGAGAAATAAAACTAATTGTACTTTATGATTGTTATTTTTCGAATTAACTATGACCTTATTTAAAAGTTAAATTAATAATATTTAGAAAATTACTTTTGAAAAATGGATTTCACTTTTGAAATCTACATGTCGATAAATGGTTTGGGTGAATTTTGGGATTTTTTCTAAAACAGTAGATTAGTCAGTGAATAGTAAAAAAAATACAGTTTTTAGTTTTGGTGTGTTAATGAAATCATTAATGATGTTATAATGATGTCATAAATCTGGTAGACTTGTCTATAGTTAAATACGTTGTGAGGTGTCTCAAGTGCCTTTAACCATGTTAAAATACCATGGCCAAGCCAATGGTTTAGCAAATACCACCCATGAGGTGTCCCTTAGAAATTATTAAAATAATCCCTCACTTTTCTTATAAATACCAACTCTTCCCTTCATTGAATTCATTCCCAATTCTCCCTAGATGAAGTTATGGCCTCCTTACCTCCATATTAGTCCTCCCAAGGTTTCCTGAATTCCCCAAGGTCCCAACCTTCACGTTCTAAGGGTTACTCTACAAGGTAAGAAAATTCTCAATTTCTTTCTTCTTCCTTTCAAGTTCTCTTTTATGTGGTATATCATTCATTTTTCCAAAACATATTATTATTTTTCTTCATATTATTGATCTAATATATATGATTATTCATTTATAAATTGGTTACCATTTTCCCCTCTCTTTTTAATATTTTCTAAAACCATGTTGCTTAGCCGTTAGGCTGCTGAATTTTTGTAAGCGATTTCAAAATTATTATTTTATTTTGAGTTCTTTATTTATTCTTTCTTGATATATTCTTACACAATAGGAATGAAATCTACATAATCTTTTATATTATGTATTTTCTCATTTTCATGAGAAATTCATCATCAATCTTTTTTTCCCCCCACTTGTTCACGGAATTAAAAACATTGTCCGTGACGTGTCGAATTACTGACATCGTAGACGATGTGATTTCAATTTGCAGTAATTCTTTCTAGTCTGGTCATGAACCCATTTATATGGTAGAAATAGGTTATAATATATGTTTTATGACTCACCAATGGTTCTGTAATTATTTTTTACTCATGGTTATAATTTATAAGAAAAAATGAGGTTGTTATTATCAAAGAACCATTAAAATGATCTAAACAAACATCATTAATGTTTGAAAAAATGAATCATAATCATGGTATATAACCCAAAATCATTATAATATCATTTATGTATCAATAATTTCATTAATAAAATGAAATAATTTTTTTTTATGTTTAACCATGTTTCAAATGAACTTCCATTCATGGGAACAAGTAAACGAACCATGAAAACCAACGAAGAAAATGCTTCCAAAACATGGAAATTGAACCAATTGAACCAATAGAAAGGGCCATGAATGAACCTCATAAAGTTATACTAAATCAATTAAATGTATAAAAGGTTCTGGAAATATTAATTAATGAAGATAAATTTTATTATTCAGGTCATTAAAATAAACAAAGAATACACTCGAGCATAAGGTAAGGGGTTTCTTATCTCACTTTCATTTATGTGAGATTTTCAATATTCACCACTTATTTCTTGTATTTGGTATATGTTTAATTCCACTTCATATATAATAAAATTATTATCTTTTTATTCATGTTATTCAATGATTCATTTGACGGTTATATGTTTTGGTCATACGACTCGACCAATTACATTGTGGTAAGAGACTTTGTCTCAACTACCATTGTGTTGTGACTAACTTTGTATTGTGCACCTAATAAATTCTTATGTAGTGTACCTAATGCCCATTTGAGATCACTTTTCATTTGAAATTATATTTATATTAGATATCTATAATCTCATGTGATGGATATGTTTGTTGTCTAAACTGTATACCATCTTACATATGGTGTTTATTTGGAAAGATATTTTATTTATGGAAATATTAATGAATCTGTATACTCTACTCTATAAGGATATTGAAAATTATTATTTAACTTGTATTTAATTAGTTTATAAATAATGACTTGGACATGCAGTGGTGGGTGGGATCCTTTATATCCCCTCGATGAATCGGTAGGTTTCATGAGACAAAACAGTTTTGGCGACAAACCCTTCGAGTTTGTCTCCAAAAATTTGACGGGTTTCTACCCACAGAACTAAACTGTTTTTATGGTATTGTGTTTTCATGATCCAGATACATGACTTCCAATTAATAAGAATTCCCTTTATTCATTATCAGTTATTATTATTATTATCCTTGATATTTTCACTATGACAAAATCTATGCATGCAGTTTCATTTTTAGTTATTAATGGAATTAGTCATTCACTAATTCACTATGTCATTTTGATTATATCAGATTATTTGTGATTCATTTATTATTTTACTCATGATTAAACTTTTTTTAACCCTTAATGAGCATTTTATATCACCCCTTTCATTGTCTACCTTCGACAGGTGATGAAGAGAAGGTCTTCTTTGGAGTTCCTGGATGCAGTTTTTAGTTTTTGTTATGCATTGTATTTTGTAACCATTTTCCCAATGTAATTTGAGTTACATCTATGTATCTAGTTTCTTCAATACTACTAAAATGATCGTTCCTTTGGAATTTTCATTCATTTTAACAATGCCAATATCACATGTAATGCACTGGTTCTAGCCTAGAGGGGTCGGGGTGTTATAGTTGGTATCAAAGGAAGTTTAGTAGAAAACATGGAAACTAGAATAGGAAATGTATAGTAGGGAACAAAGCCCTAAGGTAGTATTTGAGGATTAACATAAAAAAATGTCCAAGTATTATGGTAAGGAATATATTATGTGGATATTTTAATCAATACGTCCCTGTCTGGATATGAGTAGGTTGAGGCGGCTCTGGCACAAATGTATCTATGGGTAAAACCTGAAAACACCACTTTGAGCTACACTCGAATGGGAACTGGTGCACGAAAACGGGACTTGCCGCACTCTTGGTTACAATACTCCAGGGGGATATGCTTAGGATAATTCATATTTAATTTAAAATCCATTATGAAGGAGTTTAATGTAAATTTGTCCCCACTGGAACCATGTGTATAAGAATAGCCGTGCATAGAATTTCAATATATATTCAGTGATTTTTTATTTGAGATTCATAGACTAATTTAGTGTATCCCATTATTTAGAAATGTCATCAAATGGAAGAAGGGGAATCAATACTCATGGGAAAGGTTGGGATCTCCCTACTGAGCAAGTCAACACAGTCAACATTGGAGCAGATTAGATCATGAACATATTGGGACAACTTACTCAACCTGTAATGAATAACAATTCCACAACTGTGTTGGATCATTTCATGTGGAAGAATCCCCCATCTTTTAGTGGGACTACTAATCTAGTGGTAGCTGAGTAATGGATCAAGTCCCTTGAAAATATATTCATGGCATTAAGATGCAATGAAAATGAAAAGGTAGTACTGGCGGTATATTGTCTTAAGGGAGACGCTGATCAATGGTGGTCCCTGATTCAAAATACCATAGTGGAAGAAGAAATATAAGAAATGGAATGGTGGACTTTTAAGGAAATATTATATGAAAAATATTTTATTCATGAGCAACGAACTGAAATGAAGAGGAAATTCCTTGGTTTGAAACAAAGGGAAGAAGAAAATGTTGCAGAGTATGAGGCTACCTTCACAAGGCTAGCCAGGTATGCCCTGGATTACGTTTATGACTAAGCAGACAAGATTGATCATTTCTTTGAAGGTCTTAATCCAAGTATTCAAAGGGAAATGGATTCTAAATAATTTTCATCAAATGATGAAATTGTATCAAGTGCCATCAAAACAGAGAATGAATTTTCTAGATCAAATTTTTTAAAAGGAAACCAAGATAAGAAGCAGTATTCTGATAACAAAGGAAAAGGAGAAGCACCAAAGAACATCAAGGGAACATAGAGTTTCCCATTATGCAAGAACTGTGGAAAGAATCATCTCGGGAAATGCTTGAAAGGAAAGGGAGTCTGCTATTACTACGGAGAAAAGGGTCATCCATCTGATGATTGCAAGGGGAAGAAACAATTCAATGACGTTCAATGCTACAATTTCATAGAGATGGGACACTATGAAAATGAGTGTCCTAAGCACCAAAGAAACATGCCTCAGAAAAAGCCAAGAGATCAAGGGAGAGCTTATTCGATTACAAATGTGAAGGTTGATGTTCCTAGTGACGTGGTGGTAGGTACTTTAATTGTTTCTTCAATCTTAGGCAACAATTTATTTGATTTTGGATCATCGCATTCATTTATATCCTCTCACTTTTCCAGGAAAATTAGATATTTACAATTTGATTTAATAAAGGAGTTGTCATTCAAAACTCCCATGGGATGTATCATTGCAACAAAGGCATGTCGACTAGTCCCCCTCCAAACACCAAAACATGATTTAGTTTCTAGCCTTATCATCATACCCATGGTTAAATTTGATATAATTATCGGTATGGATTGGCTATAAAATTATGATGCGAGGATTTATTGTAAGAAAAAGGATTTTACAATTTTTTAAAAGGGTGTAGAATCTATTATCTTTAGAGTGGAGACTTCACCATCTGATTTTTATCTAGACCCACCCCTAGTAACTCTATTGAATGAAATTCTTAGAGAGGAAGAGAACCCAATATCTATGGGTGAGGAATGAAATATTCAAATTGAATATGTGCATATAGTTAAAGAATATATTGATTTGTTTCCATAGGATTTACCTGGACATCCTCTTAAGAGGGAAATTGAGTTTTCCATTGACTTAATTCCTGGTGCAAGACCTATATCAAAGACCCCATATAGAATGGCCACTCTGGAGTTAGTGTAGCTAAAGAAACAACTAGAAGAGCTGAGTGAAAAAGGATTTATTTGACCTAGTGTTTCTCTATGGGAGCCCTGGTCTTGTTTGTAAAGAAAAAATATGGATCCATGAGGCTATGCATTGATTACAGAGAAATCAGTGCTGTTACAATAAATAACAAGTATCCTCTACCTTGGATTGATGATTTATTTGACCAAATTCATGGAGCTCAATACTTTTTCAAAGATCGAACTTCGATCTGGATATCATCAACTGAGTGTGAGGAAGGAAGATATTCTAAAGACAACATTTCGAACCAGGTATGGTTATTACTAGTTTACAGTGATGCCTTTTGGAATGAAGAATTTACCATATGTTTTCATGGATTTAATGAATAGTGTTTTCAAGGAATATGTTGATAACTTTGTTGTGATATTCATCGATGATATCCTTGCAAACTCAAAAATCTATGAAGACCATGAGAGTCACTTGCATGTTATTCTAGGAACTCTTAGAATAAATGAATTATATGGGGAGTTTAGCAAGTGCGAATTCTGGCTTCAATCAGATTCTTTTCTGGGCCATATTGTCTCTAAGGATAGAATCCTAGTTGATCATGTGAAGAAAAAGGAAATCCAAGATTGGACCATTCTAAAAAATATAAATGAGGTATGCGGTTTTATTAGCTTAGCAGGTTATTATCGACATTTTGTTCAGAATTTTTCTCGCTTGGCTAATCCGCTAACCAAGATCACACGTAAAGGGGTTAAATTTGTTTCGACAAAAGATTGGGGAGAATGTTTCGATGAACTGAAGAGAAGATTAGTCAATGCTCCTATATTGACTCTACCATCAGGGAATGATGGATTTGTTATTTATAGTGATTCTTCAAAGAAAGGACTTGGTTGTGTCCTTATGAAAAATGATAAGGTTATTGCTTATGCATCACGACAACTTAAAGTTCATGAGAAAAACTATCCTACTCGTGATCTTGAGTTATCTACTGTAATATTTTCTTTTGAATATATGGAGACATTATCTCTATGGTGAAAAACGTGAGATGTATACTAATCACAAGAGTTGGAAGTATATTTTCTCACAGAAAGAACTAAACATGAGGCAAAGGAGATGGATTCAACTACTCAAGGATTATGATTGCACGATACACTACCACCCAGGGAAGGAAAACAAGGTGGCAGATGATTTGAGAAGAATGGATCATGGAGTTTTGATCAATATTAGAGTTGAAAGGGATCATATTTTCATGGATCTAGTAATGATAGATATGGGAATAACCATGGAATTTGAAACATCAATTCTTTTTCAAATGGTTTCAAAACCATCTTTATTATAAAGGATAAAAATTTCTCAAGCTGATGATGAGGAGTTTCAAAATAAGATTAAAGCTGTGAATGATGGGAGATTGAGTGACTTCATATATGAAGATGGAATTTTGAAATTTTGGAAGAGACATTGTGTTTTCAATATACCAGATCTAAAAAGGGAATTGTTGTATTATGCTCATAGTTCCAATTTCACTATACACCCTAGTAGCACTAAGATTTATAGAGATTTGAAGGAACATTTTTGGTGGGACAACATGAAGAGGGAGATTACTAATTTTGTGTCAAGATGTATGATTTTTCAATAAGTGAAAGCTGGAAGGAAACAGCCTGGGGGAGTATTGAAACTTCTTCCCATACCCGAGTAGAAATGGGATAATATCATGATGGACTTTCTCATGGGACTTCCAAATACTCCTAGAAAGAATGATGCAATATGGGTCATTGTTGATCATCTTACCAAGTCAGCACATTTTCTTGCTATAAGAGAAGATCTACTACTTGAACGTCTAACAAGACTATATATTAATGAAGTGGTGAGACTTCATGGAGTACCCCAATCGATTGTTTCTGATCATGATCCACGTTTTACATCAAGATTCTGGAAAAGTCTTCAGAAGGCCCTAGATACTGATCTTTGATGGAGCACTGCCTACCACCCAGAAACTAATGGACAATCAGAAAGGACTATTCAAACATTGGAAGACATGTTGAGGTCTTGTTCACTTGATTTTCAAGTCATGTGGGATTAATATTTACCTCTCGTGGAATTTTCCTACAACAATATCTTCCATTCAAGTATTCAGATGGCACCATATGATACATTATATGGGAGGAGATGTTGTACACCAACATGCTGGGATGATTTTGGGGAAAGAAAACTCGTGGGCCCAGAACTTGTTGAAGAAATAATGGAAAAGGTGAAGATTATTTAGAACCATATCAAAATAGCTCAAATTAGGAAAAAGATCTATGAAGATAACTGAAGGAAGGATTTGAAGTTTCAAGAAGGTGATCATGTTTTCATAAAGGTATCTCTATGGAAGGGTATTATACGATTCTGTAAGAAGGGAAAGTTAAGTCCGATGTTCATCGAGCCTTCTGAAATTCTGGACCAAATTGGAGCTGTAGAATACCGTTTGGCAATGTCGCCAAGCCTCTCCAAGGTTCACAATGTGTTCCACATGTCATTGTTAAGAAAGTACATGCCAGACCCAACAAATGTACTCACTTATGAAGAAGTAGAACATTATCCAGATCTATCTTATTGTGAAGATCCTATCAAGATTCTTGATACTAGAAAACAAGTATTGAGAAATCGGACGTCTCGTCTGGTAAAGGTTCTATGGAGGAACCATAATATGGAGGAAGAAACATGGGAGCTTGAGGAGCTTATGTTAAAGACGTACCCGGATCTTTTTAGGTAATATTTTGTAAATTTCAAGGACAAAATTTTATGAAGGAGGGAATAATGTAGTACCACAAAAATTTTAAGTTATGTTTCTCTATTCATCACTGAGTTACATTCTATTCATCACTCTGTTCCTTTGAAACAACACTAGGTTATTTATGAGATAGTTAAAACCTATCCATTAAACATAAATTTCTCACTTCTATGTTTTTAATTTTGAAAAATGGTCATCTAGAGTTGTGTTCAAGAAGTCATTTGGAGTCTTATAGAACAAACATGATTTTTGGTGAATAGTTACCTACCCATATGAATAGTAATATGAATATTATATATGAATAGTAACATACCCTTATGAGTAGTAAATAATAATATTATTTTATTTTCTTAAGGCAATAAGATAATGAGATCTTAATTAGTTTTTCAATGAGAAATAAAACTAATTGCTCTTTAAGATTGTTATTTTTCGAATTAAATATAACCTTAGTTAAAAATTAAATTAAAAATATTTAGAAAATTATTTTTTCAAAATGGATTTCAATTTTCAAATCTACACGTCGATAAATGGTTAGGGTGAATTTTTGGAATTTTTCTGAAATAGTTGATTTTTCAGTGAATAGTAAAAAATAAAGTTTTTTAGTTTCGGTGTGTTAATGAAATCATTAATGATGTAATAATTGTGTCATAAATCATGTATATTGTTTATAGTTAAATAATATGTGAGGTGTCCCAAGTGTCTTTAACCATTGGCCATCCCATGGTTTAGAAAATACCACCCATGAGGTGTCCCTTATAAATTATTAAAATAAACCCTCACTTTTCCTATAAATACCAACTCTTCACTTCATTTAAGTCATTCCCAATTCCCCCTCAACGATGTTATGGCCTCCTTACATCCATATTAGTCCTCTAAAGGTTTCCTCAATTTCCCAAGGTCCCAACCTTCATGTTCTATGGGTTACTCTACAAGGTAAGAAAATTCTCAATTTCTTTCTTCTTCCTTTCAAGTTCTCTTTTATGTGGTATATATTTCAAGTTTCCAAACCATGTTCTTATTTTTCTTATTATTCATGGCCAACTCAATATTATAATAAATTTATGGATAGGTGACCCTTGTCCCCTTTCATTTTAATATTTTCTAAAACTATGTTGCTAAGCCGTTAGGCTGCCGAATTTTTGTAAGCGATTAAAAAAATATTCTTTTATTTTGAGGTATTTATTTATTATTTCATCATCTCTTGTTACCCAAGAGGAAATAATCACTATAATCATGTATATTCTTAATTTTCTCATGTTCATGAGAAATTATTCATCAATCTTATTCTTTTCCCACATTTGTTCATGGAATTAAAAACATTTCCCGTGACATGTCGAATTACCGACATCATATACGATGTGACTTCAATTTGAAATAATTATTTCAAGTCTGGTCATGAAACCATATAGATGGTCGAACCAGGTTATAATAAATGTTTTATGACTCACCCATGTTTCTATAATACTTTTTTAATCACGGTTCTAATTTATAAGACAAAATGATGTTGTTATTATCAAAGAACCATTAAAACGATCTAATTAAACATCATTAATGTTTTAACTAATGAATCATCATCATGGTATATAACCCAAAATCATTTTAAGATAATTTATATATCCATAATTTAATCAATAAGATGTGTGAACAATTCTGGATGTTTTACCATGTTTCAAATGAACTTCCATTAATGGAAACAAGTAAACGAACCATGAAAACCAAGGAAGAAAATGCTTCCAAAACATGGAAATTGAACCAATTGAACCCATAGAAAGGGACATGAATGAACCTAATAAGGGTATACTAAATAAATTAAATGTATAGGAGGTTCTGGAAATATTAATTAATGTATATAAATTTTATTATTCAGGTCATTAAAACAAATGAAGAACACACTCGAGCACAAGGTAAGGGGTTTCTTATCTCACTTTCATTTCTGTGAGATTTCATTATTCACAACTTATTTATTATATGTGGTATATTTGTACTGAAATTTGATATATGATAACATTATTATCTTTATATTCATTTTATTCAATAATTCATTTTAGGGTTATATGTTCTGTTCATATGATTCGACCGATTACATTGTGGTAAGGGCCTTTGTTTCAACTACCATTGTGTTGTGACTAACTTTTTATTATGCACCAAATAAATTCTTATGTGGTGTACCTACTGCCCATTTGAGATAACTTTTCATTTGAAATTATATTTATATTAAATATCCATAATCTCATGTCATGGATATGTTTTTTGTCTAAACTGTATACCATCTTACATACAGTGTTTATTTGGAATGTTATTTTTATTATAGAAATATTGATGAATCTGTATACTCTAATCTATACGGATATTAAAAAGGATTATTTCTCCTATAATGAATCAATTTATAAAGAATTATTTGGACATTAATTGGAAGTTGGGGCTCTCTATATCCCCCTGATGCTTCAGTAGGTCTCATGAGACAAAACAATTCTGGCGACAAACCCTTCGAGTTTGTTTCCAAAAATCAGACAGGTTTCTACCCATAGAACTAAACCGTTTTATGGTATTATGGTTTCATGTGCCTGATACATGACATCCAATTAATAATTATTCTCTTTATTAATTATCTGTTATTATTATTATCCATGAGATTTTCACTATAACAAAATCTGTGGATGCAGTTTCATTTTTAGTTATTAATGGCATTAGTTATTCATTAATTCCCTATGCCATTTTGATTATGTGTGATTGTTTGTGATTAATTAATTATCGTACTCATGATTTTACTATTTGTAACCCTTACCGTGCATTTGAGCTCACCCATAACATTTTATACCTTAGACAGGTGATGAAGAGAAGGTCTTCTTTTGAGTTCCTGGATGCAGTTTTTAGTTTTTGTTACGTATTGTTTTTTTAAACATTTTTCCAATGTAATTTGAGTTACATCTAGGTATCTAGTTTCTTCAAGACTACTAAACTGATTGTTCCTTTGGGATTTTAATTCCTTATAACCAAGAAAATATCACAAGTAATTCACTGGCTCCAGCCTAGAGGGGTCGGGGTGTTACAATATTGGATTTCATTAGAGGGTTTTTAAGACAAAATATGTAAAATAATTGAATATTCTCAAGGAATAATGGATGAATATGGAAGAAAGATTTGGAATATCTTCTACAACTGATAGAGAAATGATAATGAAAATAACAAGGTAACTCATGTCAATTTATAGGATATGAAAATTGAGGAGAAAAAAATAGAGATCATGGGATCACTCCCACATATAGAGAAACTATGTAAAAAAATTAGATCATGAACATTGAATTTGTTAGTTATTTTTTATATTCCAAACATAATAAATATTACTATGATTACCTATGAATTAAAATAAATATTTGAGAGAGAAAAATGTGGTAGACAAACAAGAGCCTATGATGAGTGGAGAAGTAGTGTTAACTCTCTCCCAAAGAAGATTTATGAGGATAAAAATATTATAATGAGGATCTATCATTTTATTATTAATGAAATAGGAAGAGTAATACCCTGTTACATCCATTGTTTTAAAATTTTAGAAGAAGACAAGAGGAAAGACCAAATATGATTTTATTGTTCATATCTATTGTGTTTGGAATTTAAGATATTGAGGAGCTATCAGATTCTACAAGATCATAGGATTTAATTGAGGTGGAAATGTCAGGTGAGTAGTTATTTTGAATATATGTGAAGTTGAGATGAAATAGAGACCATGGTATATGTATATTCCTTCAAGACCAATAGGTAGTCAAAGACTCTAGAGCAAGGAATAAGATTATATATTTTGGATTCAATGACATCCTATGCATATCAATGATCAAATTTATGAGGTATGAATGGAAAACTTTCTATACATGGTATGAATCTATAAAACCAGTGTGATTCTCAGTGTGAATGGAGATCAGAATGTGACATTGTGAATCTAGTTAGAAATTTATAAAAAAACTCTAGTGGTAACTTGGGAATTATATAAAACTACGTGACTATGTGATTTTTTGTGGAATACTATGTAGTTAGGAATGGGTAATCCCTCATCGAGGTTATTTAAACACATCATTCGTAACTAGGTTTTGGATAAGCCAGTCAGCATCTCGAAGTTGAATTGAAATTATTTTTTCATTGTTCTTTCTTAGAATGGGTATTTTATCTATTCATGTGAATGAAATCCTCATTTAGTCTACTGGTGGTGATTCTAGATCTCCTGATGGTCCATGGGGGATCATTTTTTCTGAGAGTCTCCTTTGGTGGTCATTTTTATTAATCTTTCTAGGTTTCCCCTCCCCAGCCAGAACATTGATTTTCTATAAAGGATAGGGAATATTATAGGAGAGTTATTGTGTTTGGATGAGAGAAAATTCTGGCCTCAATTATCCTCCATAGCTCGAATTTTCATTGCAATGGACCTCACCTCCCCTCCTCTGGTGTAGATTATTCTTCCAGTTGATGATGGGTTGGAGTGGAGTCAATCTATTTTCAATCCATTGACTCCCCGATATTGTATCTCTTGTTAGATACATGAACACTCAACGTAGACATGCTGAAATCTATTAGATAATCCCCCATCTTTGCATTAGAAGATTCCCGTAGATAGTTGATTATTTACTATATAGGTTTTTTTAGCTTCTTTATAATCTAATCAGAAATATGGACTATTCGTTGTGGGTACTAGTTCCCCTCAAAAGTGGCTTTGGTTGAGTCTTCTATTATTATTGTTTAATATCTATAAGTGGAAATTTCATGCATGGAAATAATTCCATTTCAAGTGAAGAATATCATATTTCTTCATATTTTTAGCGTTCAGGCTAGCCTCATCACTCTCATAAGGTTTTCAGTCAAAGGGAAAGAGTTCATTTACTATACATCTCCCTCTTGTTCTCTCAAATGTTGTAAGCCTAGATCTTCTAGTGGTATATCAGTTTGAACCTCCAATTGGTATAGTGTATTATTTCATATAATGGAAGGTTCAGATCAACTCTCTTTATACTATAAGGATGTGTTGGACCCTCCACCACTAGAAAAGTATGAGGTTTAGTCCTCCACATTTTCTGCTTCACATAAGAAGGGGATTTATGTTAGGATATCTCCTTCAGTTACACATTGTGCTTATGGACGCTCAATATATGTAGCTAGTTACCATGAATATTTTATTGGTGGGGTGTTTACAAGGCCTCGTTCTAATCACACGTTTCTTTCCTCTATCATAGTTTCATTTTTTATCCTTTCAATGCTACATCCCAATTATAAGTGCAAACTATTCAAATGGTTTTGATTCTAGTTTGGGATGCAAGTGGTATTTGAGCTTGAGAAAAAACCAACCTCGTTATTTATGAAAGAAGAAATTATAAAGTATCAATTATTATTATTGCTGATCCTAACTAAATTTTGGAAAAAAAATTTAGATTTTCTCATAGGTTTGGTTTATCTAGTTACATTCATGGTGATTCGGTTAATAAACACATTTTCTTGTTTTCAGATTCTTTATTAAAAGTGGAGAATCTTGATGCCTCAGATCAATATATATCTACAAGGATCAATATTAATAATCAGTCCTTCTTATACTTTGTTTATATAAAATGTGATGAAGTGTATAGGGAGTCACTACGGATGAGGTAGGTGCGTTCAATCATGGGAATGATGATTTTTTGGGGTTACACTAATAAAAATATGGATTCAGCAGATAATAAATGGGTTTCATGTTTCATGGAAGATATGAAATGAATTTATTTCCTTTTCTTCTTGTAACAATCTCATGGATATGGGATTTTTAGAGATAAATACACATGGTGAAATATTTATGTAGGGTTAAAAAGAACATGATGTAGTCTATATCGATGTTTGGAGAATCTTTAAGTAGTTAACTCCTTTCTAGATGTGAGGATTTATAACATGTTTTGATCCCTATTCGACCATTCCCCCATTATCATTGTTCTTGAATCGAAAAGGAATGAGAACTAACATTTTATCTCGTCCAAACAGGGGATCACTGATCCAACCTTTAAGGATCTTGATAATATGTTATGGATTAAACCCATGAAAGGTTCTTCATGGGTGGGATTCCATAAAAAAATCAAATTCCTTAAAGCAGAGTTCATTACCTGGAGTGAGAATCTCCAACCTTCATATGTGGATCTGGAATCCTTGAAATAGAGATATAATAGGATGAGGAAAATTTAGAGGAGGGATGAGATGACGGATTTTTTTGTGATCTCATTATCATAAAAAGAACATTTTTATAACTGATTTTATAGGAGGAAAGGGTGGCTCAAGAATGATCTAAAGACTTTTGGCACAAGGAGGGAGGTTGTGACACCAGATTTTTTCACTCATGAATCAAGGGAAAAAAGATATCATCTACTCTTATCCGTCGAATGGAGGATGGTAACATCATCCATGATCTAGTCACAATTGGTTGAATTTTTTTATCTCATTTAAAAAATCATCTTGGTGACATTAATTCATATAGTTTAGATGGTTATTTTATGGGGAGTTTTTTTCTATTTAACAACATTCCAAGGGTGGTGACTAAGTTGGTGAACTGTTTCATTGATAACATACTAGATGAAGAGAAAATTTGGGAGGTGTTCAAGCCTCACAATCCTAAATGTGCTCCAATATCTGACAGTTTCCCCAGATCGTTCTACCTGGTATCCTAAAATATCATTAAAATTTATTTCATTGGTAAAATCCAAAACTTCTTGAGGGGATGCATCCTTACATGTATGGCCTTCACCAAAACTATGATCCTTATTCTGAAGGTCAAATATACATCCTCTATCAGTCATTTTAGGCCTGTTAGAATATGAAAGTTATATTAAAAGTTGTTTTCCAGTATCATCAATAGATGGATTGCTCCCCATTTTCACAAATGGTTTCAGAGGAACAACTTTTTTTTATTAAATGGAAATATATTCCAGGATAAATTGGTCTAGCATATGAGTTTATTGGGGATTTTAACATCAAAACATCAATATCTAATGTTTCAATTCAATTAAACATTGAAAAATCATATGATATAATGAAATAGAGTTTCATTATCAAGGTGATGTCAGGGATGGGATTTTCTGAGTTGGTGTTTGACCTTCTTTTCAGATGCTACAGATCGACAAGGTTCTCATTCAATTTCATGTGGAGGAATATTTGGGTTTTAAAGTATTTAATGATTTAAGGAAGGGGTTATGTTATCTCTAATAATCTTCATCATTGATTAGGATGTCCTCAGTTGATAAATCACCCAAATTATGGGCATTGGTTCCATCCTTCCTTATCGTTACAAACCCAGTATTAGTGGTTTCCCACAACTACTTTTTTATGATGATATTATTATTTTTCTTAATGGAAGAAACCGGTATATCCACTATCTCAAAGAAATAATAATTATTATAGCATTTTGAGTGGAAAATATGTAACACCCCAATCTCCCACAGTACACTTCTCTTTGAATAACACAGTAGCGTGTATTGTATGCAACTTCAAGTTCTAACACACACCACAACCAATCAAACTGACCATTATGAATAGTAATAGCTACTTTTTGAAATTTTATAAATTTTATCTTTCAAAATGGACTTCATTTTTTGATTTGGAATATCAAATTTAGCCTAGGGTGAAATTTTGGAACTATTCGGATAACTTTTATATTTTGATGAATAGTGAAAATTACGAAATTTTAATTAAAATCAAATTTTTTAATCAAAATAATTAATAGTGATAAATTATACCATTGAGTCGTTTTAAAGTATAATTAGAATATAATTTTACAATTTTATCCAATGGTGGTCATTAGAATAAATTTACTTTAAAACTGGACATAAACAATTGTCAATCTTTTGATTGATATTGTTTCTTAAAAACACGCTATTTGTTTTAGCAATAGGAATTTATTATAAAATTAATTAATGAAACTTATATGTTTGGAATTTTGTAAAATGGACATCATTTATTAATTCATAATATCAATTATATATTAGGGTAAATTTTTGGTATTTTTCTGAAAAACTTCAATTTTGATGAATAGTGAAACCACTAAGTGGTAGTTTAAAAACTAATTTTTCGTGTAAATGACACATTACCACTTTTGTGTATTTAATTTCAAAAATATGACATACATGGTTTTCCTTAGGAAGAAAAATGTGTTTCAATGAGATGAAAATATTTTTTTTGTCAATAGTAACTTTTAAGTTTTATTAATCGCGATTAAAGGTAATTAGTGATATTTAAGGTAAAAATGATATTATAAAAATATGAAAATATCTTGAAACCTGTCCTAACCTTATTGTATGAGTCAAGGATGACCTATAAAATCCATGGGTAAACTTGGGGACCCCTTGGAGCCACTTGGGTAAGGAAATGACATTAATAACTTTTTATTTAAAGTAAAATTAAAATTGTCACAAACATGTGTTTTTTACTAAAAAAATTATTAAATGGGGTTATATGAAGTAGATTTTTGACTATGAATATTAAATGGAAATATATAAAGATTTAATACATCATTATATTTTTTTAATAATTTTTAGACATTAAATAAATTAATTTTTTCATGACACCATGATGATGCAGTGATTACCTCATTAATTAATGATTTAAATATAATGAAAAGATAATGTAAAATCTAGGACTTAAACTCGTCAAAAACCTATTGGACGAGTAAATCTTGAACCCTTATCACCTTATCCTCGAAATATATAATTTTGGGACCTTTAAAATCTGAAAAACATTATATAATAATGTAACATTTCATGACATTCCAAGAGTGCCCTTCCTCTCCTCTTATAAAAGGCCCCCACCTCTACCACCTTATTCACACCATCAAATCCATTTGGCTTGGCCAACATCTGCCCAAATACTCTCTCAAATTCCCTCTCTTACTACTATAATCCTCACATTGTTTAGAAGTATTCCCGAGGAAGCCTTTGTCTCAAATCAAAAAGAGTTACCTGTTTTTTAGATAATGTCTTCTCTTATGTTCATTTGTTTTATTTTGCTTCTACAACCCCTTAAACTCTCTTTATTCCATTATTTTGTAACAAAACCAGTATATTAAATATAATAGTATGTTTTTATTATAATTATTTGATTTACACTTACACACACCTTCGTCTAATGGTTAAAGAACATACTGTTTATGTGGCTGGTGAATTACTGCCTCATGAAACGATGATTGTTCAATCTTCTTTTAACACCTATCATGGTAGCCATTAAGATGTCAGTATATTTATATATGATATATATTATGTTTATGATTTTCTTTATTCTTATGTATTTCTCATTTATGGCATGCCTTTATTATTTCCATTATGGGTAAACGCGATAATTTCATTTTAGGAAGTGCGGACTACCGCCCCCTCAAAGTGATTTGAATTGTTAATGCCATATGTGGGATGTATAAAGGATGGAGTAAATGATATTATATATGATATTATACTGGAATTATAATATACCTTTATATAATTATGATTTCATTCCATTAAATACGAAATATAAATTAATGTAGCGTTCATGCGTACGTACGGCTTACCGTCTCCATGAACGGTGCATTTCATTTCATACCTCTAAATGTTATGTAATATTATAAATGCATGTATATACTAGATATATATGATATCTACATCATGAATATAATTCTGGATATAATTGATATTTTACCACATGAAAAACTTGTAATTATAAGAAGTTTATTTTTGACTCAAGTACCAAAGATCGACAAAATGACCATTATTAACTTAAATAATTATATAATGTCCATAACATGGTAATAGGTGATATAAAAGGAATAATTAAATTGAAAAGGGTTCTTAAGAAAGTATAAATTAACTCTAGTTTATTATTCAAGAGGTTAAAGAATGACTGAGTCAAGTCATACACGAGGTAAGGGAACTTCATAACCAACTTTCCTTTCTTTGGGTTAAAATTCTACTTTTAAATTATGTCGTACTATGATAATTATTGAAATAACTTTTTATTTACTATATTTTATTTTTACATTACTTATGTGTACCTATAGTTGATACACATTAACAATCTATCTTATTTAAGAAATGATCATTGTAATGGACTTCGTCTCAATCTCCTATCATTGAGGAATATTTTGTTTTATACAAAACTTTCTTTTATACGGTGTATAAACCCCTTTGACATTCACTTTTATTCAAAAGGAATCTTTTTATACGTATAGTTTTACTAAACGAAAAAAGGGGATATTTTTTTGTCATACGTATGCGGTGACAACGACTTCTCCACCACCGTGACCATTATTTGAGTTTCGGCTTCCTCTATAAGACATTAATTTTTTTAAAAAAATGAAAAATAAATACCATGTTTTACTTTTCTATTATTTTGGTTTTTAAAATGGTTTTATTATATCAATGTGTTGTATTGATATCTTATGATTGAAATGTGGAAATATTATGTTTCCATTATACATGTTTTATGTGATATGATTATGTTATGGTTTATGATATATTTAAACCTGTTCATAAGAGAAATGCATTGGATTTAATAGGTGACGGGTGGAGCCTGTTATAGCTCCTTGATGCATCCGTAGGTCTCATGAGACAAACTAGTGTCTTGGCATGAGGCCTTGACAAAATCTCATTTTTAGTCTTGGCACGAGGCCTTGGATACATGGTTATGATAGTCTGGCATTATTCATTCCATCATTATGAATGTTGTTATTGATATTTCATGTGATTATTCGACTAATATAATATCCATGTGAATAAGTAAATGGAATTACATCATTTTATTTTTTCCATATTATGCTGAAGTTCACATTTAAAAGGCTTTTGTTTTAGTTATACATTGCCTTAAATGTTTATGTTTATTTATGAAAGTTTATGCTGTATTGTTATCCTTACTGAGCATATGAGCTCACCCCTTTCTCTGTTTTATTTTCCCAGGATGTGAAGAAATGTTTTATGACTGACCTATAGGGATAGTTTGAAAGGGATAGGAGTGTCGACTATGGAGACTATGTTATTGTGATTTTTCACTTTATTATGTAATGTAACATTTATGAATGTATCTAGTGTTTCTAAAGCTACTAAAATAATCTGTATTTCGAGACTTCATATTTTTGTGATCTGGCCAATGTTACGTAATTAGCACCGACTCTGGGTAACTGGTGTCAGGGTGCTCCAGTTGGTATCAGAGGCTGTTTAGTACAAACCTTGGAAGCTAGATTTAGATAAACTCTGATTAGAGAACATAGCCCTAAGATAGACTTTGAGGATTAGTATAGAAGAACTTCCTAGAATTCTGGTATTATAGAGATTTTGTGAGTTTTCCGAGAAATACATCCTTGTCTGGATACAAGCAGGTAGAGGTGGCTCTGGCACAGATGTACCTAGTGGTAAAACCCGAAAACACTGCTTTGAGCTAGACTCGAACGGGAACTGGTGCACGACAGTGGGCCATACTGCACTCTTGAGTATGACACTCCCAGGGGATATGCTTTGGTTAATTCTCATTTTCATTACAAACCATTATGAAGGGTTTATGAGTATATACATTCTCAGTGAAAACATTTTTATTATTATGGATTATATCCATAAATAGTTCAATTTATGTTAAGTATTTTACAAGTATGGAATTATGTATTTTGATTCATAAACTAATCTAGTTTATGCCATTGTTTAGAAATGGTGCCTAGTGGAAGGAATGGAAACCATATCAATGCACACACTCCATGTAGGGATTTCCCTTCTGCTCAAGATAATTATAGTGGAGCTGGTGATACGACTAGTGCTGATCAACTTATCACCATTCTGGGACAACTCACTCAGGTTATGAATAATAACCTTACTCATATAGAGCACCCTGATCCGCAATGTGGAGGATCAATGTTAGACCGCTTCATGAGGAAATAACCACAAAAATTTAATGGGGGTAGAAATCCACTAGTAGCTGAGCAATGGATAAAATCCTTAGAGAAATTATTCCACGCCTTGGGGAGTAGCAGAAGGGAGATGGTTGTCATGGAAGTTTACCGCCTCACTGAAGATGTCGATCAATGGTGGTCTCTAATTCAAAACAAAAATGAAGATGAATAAGTGTCAAGAATCGAGTGGAGGGAGGTTGAGGAAATTTTCATAGAAAAATACTTTCCACATGACCATCGAGTAGATATGGAAAGGCAATTTCAGAGTCTGAGGCAGAAGGAGGATGAGAGTGTCGCCAAGTATGAGGCTAACATTACAAGGTTAGTGAGGAATGCTGCAGATTATATACGTAACCCAATAAGTAAGATTGATAGATTCTTTGATTTGTTAAAACCATTTCTCTATTGAGTATTAGTCTCACAAACCTTCTCGTCGTATGAAGATATTGTCTCGTGTGCTATCAAGACAGAAAATGAATTCTCTAAGTCTTATGATTTTAAAGAAAAGAAAGAGAAGAAGATATCTTCTGATTAATCTGGAAATGGAAATAAGGGGAAGAAGGGAAAAGATGAATATCAGTCCTGCAGTAAATGTGGGAAGAAACACCCCGGTACTTTCTTGAAGGGAATGGGAGTCTGTTACAAGTGTGGTGAAAAAGGCCACCAAGCTCATGATTGCAAGGGAAAGAGAGTTGCTGCTAATGTGGAGTGCTATAATTGTAGAGAGATAGGACATTATGCAAATGAATGTCCTATGAGTCAGGGGAACTTACCTCAGAAGAGGCCAAGGGATCAAGGCCAAGCTTATTCTATCATTACTGCTGAGGCTGATGCTCCGAAAGACGTGGTGGTAGGTAATTTAATGGTTTCCTCAAGTTTAGAAAATGCATTATTTGATTTTGGATCATCGCATTGTTTCATATCTTCCCAGTTTTATAAGAAAATTATATATTTCCAATTATATTTAATAAGAGAATTGTCAGTCAAAACTCTTAAGGGAAGTATCATTGCAACAAAGCTTTGTAAATCAGTCCCCATTAGAGCACATAAATGTTCTTTATCTGCTGATATCATTGTCATACCTATGATTGAGTTTGATATAATCCTCGGTATGGATTTGATTTTGGGATATGATGTGAAGATTTATTGTAAGAAGAAGGAGGTTACGATTTTTGATGATGATGACGATAAAGAACACCTTATCTTTAGAGTAGAATCGTCACCACATAATTCTTATTTAGATCCACCCCCAGTAGCTCAACTAAATTCAATTATTGGGGAGGAAGAGAATGAAATAATATAGGGTGAGGAAAGGAATGTTCGAAAAGAGGATGTACCTATTGTGAAAGAATATGTAGATGTGTTTCTGGAAGATTTACCTGGACATCCTCCAGAAAGAGAAGTTGAGTTTTCCATTGATTTAATTCCTGGATAAAGGCCTATTTCGAATACCCCTTATAGAATGGCCACCATGGAATTAGTTTAACTAAAGAAACAACTAGAGGAATTGAGTAATATGGGATTTATTCTCCCTAGTGTTTCTCTATGGGGAGCCCCTGTCCTTTTTGTTATAAAGAAAGATGGATCTATGAGGTTGTGTGTTGACTACAGAGAGATCAATGCTATAACAATAAAGAAGATGTATCACCTACCTCACATTGATGATTTATTTCACCAACTTCATGGAGCTCAATACTTTTCAAAGATTGACCTTCGATATAAATACCATCAGTTGTGTGTGAAGAAGGAATACATTTCGAAGACATCATTTCGAACAAGGTACGAGAATTACGAGTTTATAGTAATGCATTTTGGATTGACTAATGCACCCTCTGTATTCATGGATCTAATGAATCAAGTTTTTAAGGAATATCTTGATGATTTTGTGGTGGTATTTGTTGATGATATCTTGGTATACTCCAAAATCTACGAAGATCATGAAAATCACTGGCGCATTATCTTGAAGACTCTTAGAAGGTATGAATTATATGGGATGTTTAGCAAGTGTAAATTCTAGCTTCAGAAGATTTATTTTCTTGGCCATATTGTCTCTAAAGATAGAATTTCCATTGATCCTTATAAGACCAAGGCAATCCAAGAATGGCCAGCACCGACGAGTATAACTGAGATACGCAGTTTTATTAGTTTGGTAGGTTATTATCGACATTTTTTCCAGAATTTTGCCCGATTGGCTAACCCATTAACAAAGCTCACACGTAAAGGGATTAAATTTGTCTGGAAAAAAGAGTGTGAAGAGTGTTTTGAATAACTGAAGAGAAGATTAGTCAATGCTCCTATATTGACTTTACCATTGGGGAATGATGGGTTCGTTATTTATTGTGATGCATCAATGAAAGGACTTGGTTGGGTCCTTATGCAAAATGATAGGGTTATTCCCTATGCATCACGACAGCTATAAATTCATGAGCAGAACTATCCAACTCTTGATCTCGAGTTAGCTACTGTAATCTTTTCCTTTAAGATATGGAGACATTATCTATATGGTGAAAATGTGAGATATATACCGATCACAAGAGTTTGAAATATATTTTCTCACAAAAAGAACTCAACATGAGGCAAAGGCGATGGCTTGAACTACTCAAGTATTATTATTTCATGATACACTACCACTCGGGGAAGGAAAATAAGGTTGTAGATGCATTGAGTAGAAAATATCATGGAGTTTTGAACATGATGGGAGTGGAAAGGGATCCTATTTTCATGGATCAAGTAAATATGGATATGGGAATCACCATGGAGGGTGAAATATCCAAACATTTTCAAATGGTTGCAAAACCATCTTTACTAGAAAGGATAAAGTGTTATCAGGCCAATGATGAAGAGTTGAAAAAGAATATTAAAGCTATGAATGATGGGCGATTGAGTGACTTTGTGTATGAAGATGGAGTTTTGAAATTTGGGAGGCGACTTTGTGTTCCTGATATACCTGATTTAAAGAGGGAATTTTTGGATATTCTCATAGTTCCAATTTCTCTATACACCCTGGGAGCACCAAAATGTATAGAGATTTAAAGGGACATTTTTGGTGGGACAACATGAAGAGGGAGATTGATGATTTTGTGTCAAGATGTATGGTTTGTCAACAAGTTAAAGCTGGAAGGAAACTGCCTGGTGGAGTATTGAAACCTCTTCCATTACTGTGTGGAAATGGGATAATATTATGATGAACTTTGTCATGGGACTACCAAAGACTCATAGAAGTAATGCCGCAATATGGGTCATTGTTGATCATCTCACGAAGTCAGCACATTTTCTTGCTATAAGAGAAGATCTACCACTTGAACATCTAGCAAGACTAAATATTAATGAAGTTGTGAGACTTCATGGAGTACCCCTATTGATTGTCTCGGATTGTGATCCCAATTTTACCTCAAGATTATGGAAAGTTCTTCAGAAGGCCTTGGATACTGAACTTCGTTTGAGCACTACCTACCACCTTCAAATAGATGGAAAATCAGAACGAACTATTCAATCCATAGAAGACATGTTGAGATCATTCTCACTTGACTTTCAGGGTATGTGGGATCAATATTGACCTCTGGAAGAATTTTCCTATAACAATATCTTCCATTCAAGTATTCAGATGGCATCACATGAAGCGTTATACAGAATGAAATGTCGTACACCAACCTTTTGGGATGACGTTGGTGAAAGAAAACTTGTAGGACCCAAACTGGTGGAGGTAACGATGGAAAAGTTGAAGGTAATCCAAAACCACATCAAAGCAGCTCAAAGTAGGCAGAAGAGCTATGATGACAACCGAAGGAAGGATTTGGAATTTCTGGTAGGAGATCATGTTTTCTTGAATGTATCTCCATGGAAGGGAGTTATATGTTTCGATACGAAGGCTAAAGTGAGTCCCAGGTACATCGGACCCTTCGAAATTCTAGAACAAATTGGGGCTGTAGCTTACCGTTTGGCAATGCCGCCAAGTCTCTCCAAAGTTCATGATGTGTTCCACATATCACTGTTGAGAAAATACATGCCTGCCCTAACGCATGTACTCACCTATGAGGAATTAGAACTGGAACCCGATATGCCTTACTGTGAAGAGCCCGTCAGGATTCTTGATACAAGAGAACAAGTGCTGAGAAACCGGACGACTCATCTGGAAAAAGTTTTATAGAGAAGCCATAAGATGGAAGACGCAATGTGGGAACCCGAGGATCTTATGATGAAGAATCACCCGAGTCTTTTTATACAGTGATATTATAAGAAATTTCGAGGATGAAATAATTTGAAGGAGGGGAGAATGTAACACCCCAAGCTTCCACGGTATGCTTCTCTTTGAATAACACAGTAGCGTGTGTTGTACGCAACTTTGAGTTCTAACACACACCACAACCAATCAAACTAGCCGTTATGAATAGTAATACTGAATTTTTGAATTTTTATAAATTTTATCTTTCAAAATGGACTTTATTTTTGGATTCAGAATATCTAATTTAGCCTATGGTGAAATTTTGAAACTTCTCGGATAACGTTTATATTTTGATGAATAGCGAAAATTTCTAAATTTTAATTAAAAACAACTTTTTTAATAAAAATAATTAATAGTGATAAATTATACCATTGAGTTGTTTTAAAGTATAATTAGAATATTATTTTACCATTTTATTCAATGGTGGTCATTAGAATTAATTTGACTTTGAAATTGGACCTAAACAATTGTCAATCTTTTGATTGATATTGTTTCTTAAAAACACGCTATTTGTTTTGACAACGAGAATTAAATATAAAATTAATTAATGCAACTTATATGTTTGGAATTTTTTAAAATTTAAATCATTTTTTAATTCAGAATATCAATTATAGCTTAGTGTGAATTTTTGGTATTTTTATGAAAAACTTCAATTTTGGATGAATAGTGAAACCACTAAGTGGTAGTTTAAAAAATAATTTTTCGTGTAAATGAAACATTACCACTTCTTTGTATTGAATTTAAAAAATCCGAAATACATGGTTGTCATTAGGAAGCAAAATGTGGTTCAATGAGATGAAAATAATTTTGGTGAATAGTAACTTTTAAGTTTTATTAATCGCGATTAAAGGTAATTAGTGAAATTTAAGGTAAAAATGATATTATAAAAATATGAAAATATCTTGACACTTGTCCTAATCTTATTGGATGAGTCATGGACAACCAGGAAAATCCATGGGTCATCTTGGGTACCCCATGCAGCCACTTGGGTAAGGAAATGACATTAATAACTTTTTATTTAAAGTAAAAAATAAAATTGTCACAAACATGTGTTGTTTTACTAAAAAATTTATTACATGGGGTTATATAAGTTAAAGATTTGACTATAACTATTCCTTGGAAAGCTAAAAAGATTTCCAACATCATGATTTTTTTTAATAATTCTTAGACATTTAATATATTAAATTGTTTATGACACCATCATGATGCAACGATTACCTCATTAATTAACGAATTAAATAAAATGAAAAGATAATATAAAATATAAGACATAAAATTGTCATAAACCTATTGGATGAGTATATATAGAACCCTTATCACCTTATCATATAAATATATAATTTTTGGACCTTTAAAATCCAAAACTCATTATATAATAATGTAACATTTCATGACTTTCCAAGAGTGCCCCTCCTCTCCTCTTATAAAAGGCCCCCACCTCTACTAACTTATTCACACCATCAAAGGAATTTGGCTAGGACAACCGCTTCCCAAATACTCTTTAAAAGTCCATCTATTACTTTCAGAAGCCTCACTTGGGGTAGAAGTCTTCCCAAGGAAGCCTTTGGATCAAATCAAAAAGAGTTACCCGATTTTTAGGTAATGTCTTCTCTTATGTTCTTTTGTTTTATTTTGCTTCTCCAACCCCTTAAACTCTTTCCATTCCTTTATTTTTTAACAAAAACAGTATCTTAAATATACTAGTATGTTTTTATGATAATTATTTTATTTAAACTTACACACACCTTCGTCTAATGGTTAAAGAACATACTGTTTCTGTGGGTGGCGAATTACTGCCTAATGAAACGATGATTGTTCAATCTTCTTTTAACTCCTCTCATGGTGGCCATTAAGATGTCAATATATTTATATATGATATATATATTATGTTTATGTTTTATTTATGCTTATTTATTTCTCATTTATGGAATACCTTTATGATATCCATTATGGGTAAACGCAATAATTTCATTTTAGGAAGTGCAGACTATTGGCCCCTCAACGTGATTTGAATCGTTAATGCCATATGTGGGACATATAAAGGATGAAGTAAATGATATTATATATGATATTATACTTGAATTATAATATAACTTTATATAATTATTATTTTATTCCATTAAATACGAAATAGAAATGAATGTAGCATTCATGCGTACATACAACTTACCGTCTCCATGAATGGTGAATTTCATTTCTTACCTCTAAATGTTATGTAATATTATAAATGAATTTATATACTGGATATATATGATATATATTATATATACATCATTAATATAATTTTGGATATAATGGATATTTTACCACATGAACAATTTGTAATTCTAAGAAGTTTATTTTTGACTCAAGTACCAAAGATCGACAAAACAACCGTTATTAACTTAAATAATTATATAATGTTAATAACATGGTAATAGGTGATATACAAGGAATAATGAACTTGAATAAGTTTCTTAAGAAAGTATAAATTAACTCTATTTTATTATTCAAGATGTTAAAGAATGATCGATTCAAGTCAGACACGATGTAAGGGAACTTCTTAACCCACTTTCCTTTATTTGGGTTAAACTTCTACTTTTAAATTATGTCGTAATATGATAATTAATGAAATAAATTTTTATGTCCTATATTGTATTTTTACATTAATTATGTGTACCTATAGTGAATACACATTAACAATCTATCTTATTTAAAAAATGATCATTGTAAGGGACTTCGTCTCAATCTCCTATCATTGAGGCATATTTTTTTTATACACAACTTTATTTTATACGGTGTATAAACCCCTTTGACATTCATGTTCATTCAAAAGGAATATTTTTATACAAATCGTTTTACTAAACTACAAAAGGGAATGTTTTTTTGTCGTACGTATGCGGTGACAACGACTTCTCCGCCGCCTTGACCATTATTTGAGTTTCAGCTTCCTCTACAAGCCATAACTTTTTAAAAAAAATGAAAAATAAACACCAAGTTTTACTTTTCTTTTATTTTGGTATTGAAAATGGTTTTATTATATCAATGTGTTGTATTTATATCTTGTGATTGAAATGTGGAAATGTTATGTTTCCTTTATGCATGTTTTATGTGATACGATTATGTTATGGTTTATGATATGTTTAAACCTGTTCATATGAGGAATGAATTGGAATTAATAAGTGATGGGTGGAGCCCGCTATAGCTCCTCGATGCATCGGTAGGTCTAATGATACAAACTAGTATTTTGGCATGAGGCCTTGAAAAAATCTTATTTGTAGTCTTGGAAAGAGGCCTTGTCTATGTGGTTATGATAGTCTGGCATTATGAATTCCATCATTATGAAAATGGTTATTGATATTGCATGTGATTATTCGACTAATTGAATCTCTATGTGAATAATTTAATGGCATTACTTCATTTTATTTTTTCCATATTATGCTAAAGTTCAAGTTTAAAAGGCTTTTTTTAGTTATACATTTCCTTAAATTTTTATTTTTATTTATGAAAGTTTCCGCTTTATTGTTATCCTTACTGATCATCTGAGCTCACCCCATCCTATGTTTTATTTTCCTAGGATGTGGAGAAATATTTTATGATTGACCTACAGGGATAGTCTGAAGGGGATAGGAGTGTGGACTATGGAGACTGTGTTATTGTTATTTTTCACTTTATTATGTAATGTAACATTTATGAATGTTTCTAGTGTTTCCAAGGATACTAAACTAATCGGTCTTTTGAGACCTGATCATTTTATGATCATGCCAATGTTACATAATAATGCACCGACTCTAGGTAAATTGGGTCAGGGAATTACAAAATACATCACCAGAAACATGATAAATGTATTCATCTCATAGATATGAACTAAAAGGAGAAGTAGAAGGACTAAATACACCCTTGGTATCTCCAGGGCACAGTTTCTATTGGTCTTTTAGGGATCACCTATTTCCCTAGGTAGAATCCACATTCATCACTTTGACGGGATCTTGGAGAGAATATCTATTCAGATCAACAACTAGAAAAACCAATTTCATTATTTTGGGGGATGAATCACTTTAGTTAATTATATCCTATATTCGATTCCCATGCATATAATGTCCTTACTTTGTGTTCCCAAGAAGATAATTATAAGAATAGAAAAACTATTTGTGATGTTTTTATGGGATGCTAACAACGAAGGTCAGTGTATTGAGCCTATGTGAGAAAGTCTAGCTAGTGAACCAGAGGTTAGGGGTATTAATGTTGGAAATGTGGAGTATATAGTGAATTATAAGCAATAAAAATTGTTTGGGATGTACTTTAAGGACAATATCCATTGAGTAAGTTCATTTTTTGGAAGTATAAGCTGATTTTAGAGGTTCCCAATGGCCGGTCTGTGGTAATGTGGAAAATAATCCAATCCCATGTTAGGGATCTATAGTATCTTGAATGTTTGATTGTTGGAAGTGATAATATCTTCTTTTTTGAATCATAATTAGGAAAGATAGTTTCTTGGGTTTCTGAGTTTCCCCCCCCCCCCATGTAATTCCTTCAAGAAGGCTAGCAAGTACTCACTGATCATTCAAACAACTGTTAATCCACAGAACATGATTTGTTTGATAATATCTGGATTAACGATGAAGTGGAAATATTAGTGTTTATGTAACCTTTGTCAGGTATCTCCAATTTCAAATCTATCCACCTTCTTTATCACAACATGTATAATAGGGATGATGGGGGGGGGTATCATCTGGTTCTCATACATTCCTAATATTTCTCTTTCCATATTTGACGTATCAAGAATAATTCCACCCCTAATGATATGGATATTTAGTGGAAAGGCATCCCAATTATTTCTAAATTCCCCTGATTCTCAGTGCGAAGTGAGGAGTCAATGAATCATCTTTTATTTCATGAGTAGTGGGTTCTTTCTACCTAGAAAAATCTTGGTGAGTTTATTATTCTCCGAGGGGAGAATGGATCCATTATAGATTTCCTTCACAATAGGTTCAATGGTTCCTGTAGTAACAAATATGAGTAGAAGGATATATCAATTTTGTTTGTTGTATGGTGTTGGTCCATTGTGAAAGTGTTGGAACCATGGCTGTTCTATGCAAGAATTGGAGTATGTTTTGTGTTTGTTGTCAATTCTCAGTGAAAGTTCAGAATTTGTGCCCGCAAAGTAATCATACAATTCATGCAAAAACAGTATTGAAGGTGGCGAATCTTCTCTAGTTTCTGCTAAATTTTTGGACCTAAAAATCAGAAAATGAAGACATAGGTTATTGGCAAGAGGAGGTGTGTGAAAAAAGGAAGTGGTGCACCAAATAAAGTAAGTGTGCACAAAAAAATAGCGGCATGTGCAAAAAATAGCGGCGTGCGCAAAATACAGTGAGTTACGCTAAAAATAGTGTGGTGTGCGAAATAGTAGAGAGAGATTTTTTGTGAAAGAGGTGTTTCAGAATCAGAACGTCAGAAAATGGTAAAGGCATGGCCTACGCGAAAAATATGAAGATGTGCTTGAAAAATTGTACCTGCACGAAATATTATGCGTCGAATGAGAGGTTTTTCATGCCACAAGGGGTTTTGCGCATGAGGGTCTGAGATGCCTATAAATAAGAGGTGACCCCCACATTCCATATGGTTGAAGAATTAGATACGATATGAGGTCTGATTCTTGCAAAAGGTTCACATAAAGGGTGTTACGTGAAAAATTTTGATTTTCACAAAAAGGGTTCAGTTGCACAAAAATGCAGATATTGCGCAAAAAACTCCGAGCTGTGTGAAAAAGGATAAGCTACGTGAAAAGGTGTGGCGCATAAAGCAGCTCGTAAATTAGGTTGTTGTGCAAAATATTTTCCGTGAAAAAATCCAATATTTCATACCAAAGTCAGATATTTCACGCAAAGGGTGGGAGTTGCGTGAAATCTTCAATATAACCTGTTTGCACAATTTTGATTATCCGGTTCTATGGTTCAGCGCATTCAAGTGCATCATTTCTGGACTTCGATGCAAGTAGAGTCTTGTTCTAAGAAGAGGCAATGTGTTCAATGAAAATCTAATGAAGAGAACATCACGTCTATAAACTGAGTGGGACTTCCCCGAAGGTAGTGAGCTAGGGGGAGTCAACAGGAGTGACCCGAGGGACATAGTGAGCTATCCCTGAACGTTTGTAAAGGCAGTGTGCCTAGGATAGAGTGACTATACCTGAACATTTTAATTCATAGTTAGTGAAGTATTGTATAATTAGGTATCACTAAAATCCTATCGGCGTATACTCCTTGGACGTATCCCTTTGTGGTGAACCAAGTAAAAGTGATGTTTCATCTTCCTGATTTCTTTTTATTGACATGTTTAACAAGTTCCTACCAACGTGGGAACAAGATCCACAACTTTAAAAACAAAAAGTTAACACCTTGATTCACCCCTCCCATCTCAGGGTGTTCCGGGGTCTTTCAAGTGGAATTAGAGGGTGTAACAACCCAAGCATCCACAATACACTTCTATTTGAATAATACAGTATCATGTGTTGTACAAAACTTCGAGTTTTAACACACACCACAACCAATCAAACTAGCCATTATGAATACTAATACCCACTTTTTAAAATTTTATAAATTTTATCTTTCCAAATGGACTTCATTTTTGGATTCAGAATATCGAAATTATCCTAGGGTGATTATTTGGTATTTTTCTGAAAATGATCAATTTTTTATGAATAGTTAAAAAAAGACTGAGTTATAGTTTAAAACCAAATTTTTATTTAAATAATTATTTATTTTAGTTAAATTTATTTTAGGTCAAAATAGATACATAATACATATATAAGTTCAATGTAATCCATTGGAGTTAGTTCATAATAATTTTAGATATTTAAAAATTTTATTGAACTTTTTACCGTCTATTACCCATTTCCTAGAAGAATTTGAAAATTGACATAAAAATTAATTTTACCGCCTCTATGAGTGGAATTTAGAAAATCCAAGATACAAAGTTAATAAAAAGGCGTAAAATGTGGTTCAATAAGTTAAAAGTAATTTTTGGTGAATAGTAACTTTTTGCTTTTATTTACCACAGTTAAAAGTAAATAGGGTAATTAAGGGTATAAATGATATTATTATTACCAAAACACATGTACTAATTATACTGGCTACATATAATTTGAAAAAAAACCTTAGGGATAAAAAATTAACTTCTTTGGTTCACTTGGATTAGATTAGGACATTTATTATTATTTAATTCACAGAATAGTTAAAAGAGGTAAAATCAATGTTTAATAACTAAAACATTTTTAATATAGGGTTATACTTAAAATAAATTCGATTATAAATATTAATTAGAAATATAAAAAGATTTCCTACATAATTTTATTCTATTTATAATTATTAAACATTAAATAATTTAATTTATTTATGACACAATGGTGATGCAGTAATTATCTAATTAATGAAATAATAAAATAATTGATATTATAAATATCCAAATAAATGTAATTTCTTACTTTTTATGAATTCCATTAACTTTATAGGTTAATATGACATATTAGTGTTGGTTAGATGAATTTCTTTCGAAGTAATAATGCTGTTATGAATTTAGTAAAAACAAAATACCAAATAGTGTCAAAATTGACATAAAAGTGTTTTTAAAACAAATATTATATTATTAATTGATATTCTATTCATAAAAATCTAAGGTTAGGACAAAGGAATTATATAATGATATGTTTAACATTAATGGACCACTTTTTTGCCTCTTGGAAGTATATAGTATGTTTATTAAATATATTATATAAAAAAACAAAGAGACATGGAAAATGTCAAACTAATTAACTAAGAGTTAAAACTAAAAGATAAGGTTAATAAAGTAACCCAAACCTATCTAAAACCTATTGGTTGAGTGGTTTTTGACCTATACACACCTTTTCGATTAAATAAGTCACTTTGGATCAGTTAGAAATAGAATATGAATTTATTATAAAATAATATTTTTATCTTTTCTTAAGGTGCCCCTCACCCCTATTATAAAAGGGCACTCCCCCTTCTCTCTAATTCATACCTTCAAAGCCTATTGGATCGGAAAAACCCTTTCCAAATATTCTCTCATATTCCCTCAATTTAACCTAGAGGCCTTACTTTTGATCAGAAATCTAACCTAAGGAGCCCTTTTGATCAAATCAAAAGGAAGAACCCAAAGAAGAGGTAATGTTTTCACCACCCTCTTTCATGTTCCTTTATTGTTCCACTTCTTCTTTCATTGTTATTTCCATTCTAAAATAATAACTACAGTATATTATATATACTGTCATGTTATTATAAATATGGTACAACCATATTCAGTATTTTATCCATCCTTTGAATGACATGTCACCATACATGCGTACGTACGGCTTACCGTCTCCACGTCGTGGTGTAATTGTTATTCAAAACATTATTATTTGTATGGGTATGATAATGAAGTTTAATTTAAATAAATAATAAATATAACAATATAATTAATCATTATATATGATATACCATCCAATTATATATTATTTTAATATCAAAAGAATGATATTGTCTCTCATGAGTATGTACGGACTATTATCTCCACGAACGCGATGCGATTCATTCCCCATCGTATCCATTCAAGTCTAATTCTCATTTGATGATTAAAAACAATTTTTAAGAACTTGATATAATTATTGATATTAATAATATACAACGTATCCATAAAAATCATGGCTTATGTAACAGAACATATAAAAGAAAACAAGTATGTTAACACCCGAAACGACGATAATACTAAGATATTATTAACAAATCAATGTTAAAAGACCATATATGATAACATATTAAGGTATATGATTCTTTTATAATTTAATAAAAATTATTTCACCATTTTACAGGAGGTTAAACTACCCTCAAATATGGAAAAGTACAAGTTAAAGGTTTATTTCATAATCTCTTCATTATCCGAGGTTGTTTATACGTAATTATCTACTGGGACCTCCTAATCATCCACATCCATGTTTCTTAAAATGTATTTAAAATCATTCTTACCATTTTGTAGACTATTGGTTAAAGTAATTTAAACCCTTTTTTTAACTTTTTATAAGAAGTTTATAAAGGAATCCTTCCATCATTTTCCAAACAAGGTCCTTTTTATCCTTTTCGAAAAAATTAAGGTAAGAATGTATTTTTTTAACTTATACGGCGGGTGAAGCTATTTTACAGCATTATAAAATCATCTTAGCTTCCATTACAAGATTATAAGAATATTTTCAAAGTAAATTTTTTCTTTTATAATTATGTAATTTTTAAATGATTTCAAAAAAGTGATATTTTTCTCTAATAGTTTTGATTTCATCTATGTCAACATCCTTTGATGGATTTTAAGCTTATTTGAAGTTGATTTATTATGATAAAAATCTTCCATATTGTATTAAACGTTTTGTGATATGTTTGACTGTGGATGTGTTATTTTTATACCATTCATGGTTTATGGAGAAAGTATTGAAATTTCATATGATAGTTTTAATACAAATGTTTATATTATGTTTAAACCTATTCATATGAGGAATGCATTGGACCTAATAAGTGACAAGTGGAGCCCGCTATACCTCCTCGATGCATTGGTAGGTCTAATGAGACAAACTTGTGTCTTGGAACAAGGCCTTGAAGAAATATTATTTGTAGTCTTGGCACAAGGCCTTGACTATGTGGTTATGATAGTCTGACATTATGCATTCCATCATTATGAAAGTGGTAATTGATATTGCATGTGATTATTAGACTAGTAGAATATCCATGTGAATAAGTAAATGGAATTATTTCATTTTATTTTTCCATATTATGTTGAAGTTCAAGTTTAAAAGGCTTTTTTTAGTTATACATGGCCTTAAATGTTTATGCTTATTTATGAAAGTGTCCTCTATATTGTTATCCTTAATGAGCATCTGAGCACACCCCTTTCTATGTTTTATTTTTCCTAGGATGTGAAGAAGTACTTTATGACTAACCTGCAGGGATAGTCTGAGGGGATATGAGTGTGGAATATGGATACTATGTTGTCGTAGTTTTCATTTTATGATGTAATGTAAGACTTATAAATGTATCTATTGATTCCAAGGCTACTAAACTAATCGGTCTTTTGAGACTTGATCTTTTATGATCATGACAATGTTATGTAATAATGCACCGACTCTGGGTAACTAGGGTTGGGGCATTACAATTGGTATCATATGAAGTTTTGTACAAACCTTGGATGCTTGATTTAGATAAACTCTGATTAGAGCACATAGATCTAAGATGGACTTTGAGGATTAGTATAGAAGAACTTCCTAGAATTTTTGAATTGTATAGATTTTGTGAGTTTTCTGACAAATACATCCCTGTCTTGATACGAGCAGGTAGAGGTGGCTCTGGCACAGATGTACTTAGGGGTAAAACCCAAAAACCCCACTTTGAGATTGACTTGAACGGAAACTGGTGCACGACAACGGGACTTGCTGCACTCTTGGTTACGACACTCATGGGGGATATGCTTAGGATAATTCTCATTCTCTATACAGACCATTATGAAGGGTTTATGAGTATATAATTTCTCATAGAAAACATTTTTACGATTATGGAATATATCCATAAACTATTCAATTCAAGTTAAGTGTTTTACAAGTTTGGATTTATGTATTGCGATTCATAAACTAATCTAGTGTATGTCAATACTTAGAAATGGCGTCTAGTGAACGAAATGGAAACCGTATCAATGAACGCACTCCATGTATGGGTTTCCCTCCTGCTCAAGAAAATTATAGTGGAGCTGGTGATGCAAATAGTGCTGATAAACCAATCACCATACTGGGACAACTCACTCAGGTTATGAATAATAACCTTACCTGTATGGAGCACCCAGATCCACAGCATGGAGGATCAATGTTATATCACTTCATGAGGTAGCAACCACAAACATTAAATGGGATTACAAATCAATTAGTAGCTGAGAAATGTATAAATTCCTTAGAAAAAATATTTCATGCCTTGGGGAGTAGTGAAAGGGAAAAAGTTATCATGACAGTTTACCGCCTCACTGGAGATGCTGACCAATGGTCGTCATTAATTCAAAATAAAAATTATGATGATGAAGTATCAAATACAGAATGGAGGGAGTTCAAAGAGATTTTCTTAGAAAAATACTTTCCTCGTGACAAACGAGTAGATATGGAAAGGAAATTTTTTGAGTCTGAGACAAAAGGAGGATGATAATGTGTCAAAGTATGAGGATAACTTTACAAGGATAGCGAGGCATGCAGTAGATTATATATGTAACCCAAGGAGTAATATTGATCATTCATTTTATGGGTTAAAACCATTTCTACATCGATCATTAGTCTCACAATCCTTCTCGTTGTATGAAGACATTGTCTCATGTGCTATCAAGAGAGAGAAAAATTTTCTAAGTCCTGTGACTTTAAAGCAATGAAAGAGAAGAAGAGATCTACTAATCACTCTAGAAATAGTAATAATGGGAAGAAGGGAAAATTAGAATATCTAACCTGCAGTAAATGTTGGACGAAACACCTAGGTACTTGCTTGAAGGGAATGTGAGTCTGTTTCATGTGTGGTGAAAAAGGCCACCAAGCTTGTGATTGCAAGGGGAAGAAAGAAGCTACCAATGTTCAATGATATAATTTCAGGGAGATGGGACATTATGAAAATGAATCTCCGAAGAGTCAGGGTAACATACCTTAGAAAAGGCCAAGGGATCAAGGCCAAGCTTATGCTGTCACTACTGTTGAGGTAGAAGCTCCAAAAGACATGGTGGCAGGTAATTTAATGGTTTCCTCAAGTTTAGAAAATATTTTATTTGATTCTGGAACATCGCATTATTTCATATCTTCCTAGTTTTCTAAGAAAATTAGATATTTCCAATTTTATTTAACAAGGGAGTTGTCAGTCAAAACTCTAAAGGGAAGTATCATTGAAACAATGTTTTGTGAATCGGTCCCCATAAGAGCACATAAATGTTCTTTATTTTCATATCTCCTTGTCATACACATGATTGAATTTGATATAATACTCAGAATGGATTGGCTTTTAGACCATTATGCGAAGATTTATTATAAGAAGAAGGAGGTTAATTTTTTTGATGATGATGATAAAGAACACCTTATCTTTAGAGCAGAATCTTCACCACCTGATTCTTATCTAGATCCACCCCTAGTAGCTCAACTAAATTCAATTATCACGGTGGAATAGAATGAAATAACTATGTGTGAGGAAATTAATGTTCCATTAAAGGATGTACCTATTGTGAAAGAATATATAGATGTGTTTTTGGAAGATTTACCTGGACATCCTCCAGAATGAGAAATTGAGTATTCCAATGATTTAATTCCTAGTTCAAGGCCCATATCGAAGACCCCTTATAGAATGGCCACTGTGGAATTAGATGAACTAAAGAAACAACTGGATGGATTGGGTAATAAGGGATTTATTTTCCTTATTTTTTCTCCATGGGAAGCCCCTGCCCTTTTTGTTAAGAAGAAAGATGTATCTATGAAGTTATATAACAAATACAGAGAAATCAATGTTATAATAATGAAGAAAAAGTATCCCCTTCCTCGCATTGATGATTTATTTGACCAACTGCATGGAGCTCAATACTTTTCAAAGATTGACCTTCGATCTGGATACCATCAGTTGTGTGTGAAGAAGGAAGACATTCCGAAGAAAGCATTTCAAACCAGGTACAAACATTAAAAGTTTACAGTAATGCCTTTTAGACTGACTAATGCACCCTCTATTTTCATGGATCTAATGAACATAGTTTTCAAGGAATATCTCGATGATTCTATATTGGTATTTATTTATTATATCTTGGTATACTCCAAAATCTATGAAGATCATGAAAATCACTTGCGCATTATCTTGAAGACTCTTAGAAGACATGAATTATATAGGAAGTTTAGAAAGTATGAATTCTTGCTTTATGAGATTTCTTTTATTGTCCATATTGTCTCTAAGGATGGAATCACTGTTGATCCTTCTAAGACCAAGGAAATCAAAGAATGGCCAGCACCGATGAGTATAACTAAGGTACGTAGTTTTATTGGTCTAGCAGGTTATTATCGGCGTTTCGTCCAGAATCTTGCCCGATTGGCTAACCCATTAACGAAGCTCACATGTAAAGGGGTTAAATTAATTTGGGAAAAAAAGTGTGAAGAATGTTTTGAAGAACTGAAGAGAATATTATTCAATTATCCTATATTGACTCTTCCATCGGGTAATGATGGGTTCGTTATTTATAGTGATGCTTCACAGAAAGGACTTTGTTGTGTCCTTATGCAGAATAATAGGGTTATTGCCTGTGCATCACGACAGATGAAAATTCATTAGAAAAACATTCCTACTCATGATCTTGAGTTAGCTGCTGTAATCAATGTTTTGATGATATAGAGACATTATCTATATGGTGAAAAATGTGAGATATATACCGATCACAAGATTTTGAATTATATTTTCACACAAAAAGAACTCAAAATGAGGCAAATGAGATGGATTGAACTACTCAAGGATTATTATTTCATGATACACTACCACTCGGGGAAGGAAAATAAGGTGGAAAATTCTTTGAGCAGAAAGGATCCTGGAGTTTTGAACAAAATGAGAGTTGAAAAGGATCCAATTTTCATGGATATAGTAAATTTGGATATGGGAATAACCATGGAAGGTGAAACCTCGATAAATTTTCAAATGGTTGCCAAACCATCTTTACTAGAAAGGGATAAGAGTTATCAGACCGATGATGAAGAATTTTAAAAGAATATTAAAGTTGTGAATGATGGAAGATTGAGTGACTTTGTGTATGAAGAAGGAATTTTGAAATTTGGGAAGAGACTTTGTGTTCCCGATATACCTGATCTAAAAAGGTAATTGTTGGATGATGCTCATATTTCCAATTTCTCTATACACCATGGGAGCACCAAAATGTAAAGAGATTTGAAGGAACATTTTTGGTAGGACAACATGAAGAGGGAGATTGCTGATTTTGTGTCAAGATGTATGGTTTGTCAACAAGTGAAAGCTGGAAGGCAACATCCTAGAGGAGTCATGCAACCTCTTCCCATACCTGAGTGGAAATGGGATAATATTACGATTGACATTTTCATGGGGATACCAAAGACTCCTAGAAGGAATGATGAAATTTGGGTCATTGTTGATCGTTTTACCAAGTCAGCACATTTTTTTCTATAAGAGAATATCTACCACTTGAAAGTCTAGAAAGAGTATATATTAATGAAGTTTTGAGACTTCATGGAGTACACCTATAGATTGTTTCTGATCATGATCCCTATTTTACTTCATGATTCTGGAAAAGTCTTTAGAAAGCCCTGGATACTGAACTTCGTTTGAGCACAACCTACCACCCCCAAACTGATGGACAATTAGAACGGACTATTCAGACCTTAGAAAACATGTTGAGATCTTTCTCACTTGACTTTCAGGGTATGTTGGATCAATATTTACCTATGGTAGAATTTTCTTATAACAATATCTTCCATTCAAGTATTCGAATGGCACTATATGAAGCATTATATAGAAAGAGATGTCGCACAACAACCTGTTGGGATGATGTTGGTGAAAGAAAACTTATAGGCCCAGAGCTGGTTGAGGAGACAATGGAAAAGGTAAAGGTAATCAAAACCCACATCAAAGAAGCTCAAAGTAGGGAGAATAGGTATGCTGATAACGGAAGGAAGGATTTGGAATTTCAGGTAGGAGATCATGTTTTTTTGAATGTATCTCCATGGAAGGGTGTTATACGTTTTGGTGAGAAGGGTAAATTGAGTCCTAGGTATGTAGAACCTTTCGATTTTCTACAATTAATTGGTGTTGTAGCATACCGTTTGGAAATGACGCCATGTCTCTGCAAAGTTCACGATGTGTTCCATGTATCACTTTTGACAAAATACATGCCTGACCCAACGCATACAAACACCTATGAGGAAGTAGAACTGGAAGCCGATCTGTCTTATTGTGAAGAGCCCATCAGGATTCTTTATACTAGAGAACACGTGCTGAGAAACTGGACGACTCGTCTGGTAAAGGTTCTATGGAGAAACCATAAGATGGAAGAGGCAACGTGGGAACCCGAGGAACATATGATGAAGAACCACCCAAGTATTTTTATGTAGTAATATTCTAGAAATTTCGAGGATGAAATTATTTGAAGAATGGGAGAATGTAATACCCTATGCTTCCGTGGTACGCTTCTCTTTGAATAATATAGTAGCGTGTGTTGTATGCAACGTCGTGTTCTAACACACACCACAACCAATCAAACTAGCCATTATGAATAGTAATACCCACTTTTAAAATTTTTATAAATTTCATATTTCAAAATGGACTTCACTTTTGGATTTAGAATATCTAAATTATCCTAGGGTGAATTTTTGTCATTTTTATGAAAACGTTCGATTTTTGATGAATAGTGAAAAAAAACACTGAGCTGTAGTTTAAAACTCAATTTTTATTTAAATAATTATTTATTTTATATAAATTTATTTTAGATCAAAATAGATATATAATACCTATATAAGTTCAATGTAATCCATTGGAGTCAGTTTATAATAATTTTAGATATATAAAAACTTTATTGAACTTTTCACCATCTTTTATCCATCTCCTAGGAGAATTTTCAAATTCACATAAAACATAATTCTACTACTTCTATGCATGGAATTTCGAAAATCCAAGAGACACAGTTAATATCAATGAGTAAAATGTGGTTCAATAAGATATAAATAATTTTTGGTGATTAGTAACTTTTTACTTTTACTTACCACAGTTAAAAGTAAATAGGGTAATTAAGGGTAAAAATGGTATTTTTATTACACTAACACATGTCCTAATTATATTGGCTAAGTATAATTCGACCAAAAAACCTTAGGAATAAAATATGAACCTCTTTGGTCCACTTGGATTAGATTAGGACATTTATTATTATTTAATTCAAAGAAGAGTTAAAAGAGTTAAAATCCATGTTTATTAACTAAAACATTTTTAATATAGGGTTATACAAAATATAAATTAAATTATAAATATTTATTAGAAATATAAACATATTTAATACATAATGGTATTTTATTTATAATTTTTAGACATGAAATAATTTAATTTATTTATGACACAATGGTGATGCAATAATTACCTAATTAATGAAATATCAAAATAATTGATATTAAAAATATCCAAATAAATGTAATTTGAGACTTTGTATGAATTAAACTAATTTTATAGGTTAATGTTACATATTAGAGTTGGTTAGAGGAATTCTGTTTGAAGTAATAATGCTGTTATGAATTTAGTAAAAACAAAATACCAAATTGTGTCAAAATTGACATAAAAGAGTTTTTAAAACCAATATTATATTATTAATTGATATTCTATTCATAAAAATCTATGTTTAGGAAAAATGACTTATATAAATATAGGTGTATCATTAATGGACCACTTGGTGCTCACTTGTAAGTATATAGTAATTTTATTAACTATATAATATAAAAATACAAAGAGACATGGTAAATCTCAAACTAATTAACTAAGATTTAAAACTAAAAGATAAGGTTAATAATGTGACACAAACCGGTCTAAAACCTATTTGTTGAGTGTTTTTAGACCTATCACCACCTTATCCATTAAATAAGTCACTTTGGAGCCATTAGAAACTGAATATTAATTTATTATAAAATAATATTTATATCGTTTCTTAAGGTTCCCCCACCCCTCTTATAAAAGGGAACTACCCCTTATCTATAATTCAAACCATCAAAGCCTTTTGGATCAGCCATCCCCTACCCAAATATTATCTCAACTTCCCTCACTTAAACCTAGAGGACTTATTTTGATTATAAAGCCAACCTAAGGAGCCCTTTTGATCAAATAAAAAGTAAGAACCCGAAGAAGATGTAATGTTTTCACAACCCTCTTTCAAGTTCCATTATTCTTCCACTTCTTCTTTATTTGTTATTTCCATTCTAAAATAATAAATACAGTATATTCTATATACTATGATGTTATTATAAATATTTTACAACCATATTTAGTATTATATCCATCCTTTGAATGACATGTCACCATACGTGCATACATATGGCTTACCGTCTCCACGTCGTGGTGTAATTGTTATTCAAAACATTATTATTTGGATGGATATGATAATGATGTGTAATTGAAGAAAATAATAAATATAACATTATAATGATTCTGTATATATGATATATCATCCAAATATATATTATTTTAATATCAAAATAATGATATTGTCGCTCGTGCGTACGTACGGACTACCGTCTCTACAAACACGATGAGATTCATTCCCCATCATATCCATTCAAGTATTATTCTCATTTGATGATTACAAATAATGTTTAAGGACTTTATATCATTATGGATATGAATAAGATAAAACCTATCCATAACAAACACAGCTTATGTAATAAAACATATAAAAGAAAACCAGTATGTTAACACCTGAAACGACGATAATACTAAGATATTATTTACAAAGAAATATTAAAAGATAATATATGTTTTTATATTAATGTATTTGATTCTTGTATAATTTAATAACAATTATTTCACCATTATACAGGAGGTTAAACTACCCTCGGCGAAGGAAAAGTATAAGGTAAGGGTTTATTTCACAATCTTTTCATTATCCGATGTTTTTTATACATAATTATCTATTAGGACCTCTGTATCATTCACATCCATGTTTATTAAAATGTATTTCAAATAATTATTACTATTTTATAGACTATGTGTTAAAGTCATTTATACCATTGTTTGAATTTTTATAAGAAGTTTATAACAGAATCTTTTCGTCGTTTTCCATACAAGGTCTTTTTTAACCTTTTCGACAAAATTAAGGTAAGAATGTCTCTTTTTAACTTATACAGAGGGTGCGTCTATTTTCCACAGTTATAAAATCGTCGAAGATTCCCTTAAAAGATTATAATAATATTTTCAAAGTAAATTTTTTCTTTTATAATTATGTTACTTTTAAAGGATTTCAAAAAAAGTGATATTTCTCTCAAATATTTTTGATTTCATCTTTGTCAACATCCTTTGATGGATTTTAATCTTATTTGAAGTTGATTTATTATGATACAAAACTTCCATATTGTATTGAAGGTTTTGTGATATGTTTTACCGTGGATGTGTTATTTCTATACCATTCATGGTTATGGAGAATGTATTGACATTTCGTATGCTTGTTTTAATAAGAATGTTTCTGTTATGTTTAAACCTATTCATATGCGGAATGCATTGGACTTAATAAGTGATGGGTGGAGCCCGCTATAGATCCTCGATGCATCGGTAGGTCTCATGAGCAAAACTATTGTCTTGGCACAAGACATTGGCAAAATATTATTTGTAGTCTTGGTACAAGGCCTTGACTATATGGTTATGATAATCTGGCATTATGCATTCCATCATTATGAAAGTGGTTATTGATATTGCATGTGATTATTAGACTACTAGAATATCAATGTTAATAATTAAATAAAATTATTTTATTTTAATTTTTCATATTATGCTGAAGTTCTATTTTAAAAGGTTTTTGTTTTTGTTATACATGGTCTTAAATGTTTATGCTTATTTATGAAAGTTTCCTCTATATTGTTATTCTTACTGAGCATCTAAGCTCACCCCTTTCTATGTTTTATTTTTCCTAGGATGTGAATAAGTATTCTATGACTAACCTGTAGGGATAGTCTAAGGGGATATGAGTGTGGACTATGGAGACTATGTTGTTGTAGTTTTAATTTTATGATTTAATGTAAGACTTATGAATGTCTCTAGTGATTCCAAGTCTACTAAACTAATCAGTATTTAGAGACTTGATCTTTTGTGATCATGCCAATGTTATGTAATAATTCACAGACTCTGGGTAACAGGGGTCGGGGCGTTACAAAGGGAGGTTGACTGGTGTTTGATCTGTCATATTCTGTTATGGACAATTCAGCCAATGCCAGGGGAATCCCTCCCTTCGATGGAAGTAATTTTTAGATCTGGAAGAATAGAATGAGATCTCATCTAATATATCTTGGAATGGAATAATTTTTTTTTACTATTCATGGAATACAAGTCACTGATCCAACAGGCCTAGCTATGACTGACACAAACATGAATTTTTTTGATGTAGATGCTAAAGCACAAAATGCTCTCACCATGGCTCTTTTTGATCAAATCTATTTAAAGGTGATGAGTTGTACCTCATGAAAATCCATTTGGGATAAACTTGAAAATATTTATGAAGGAGATATCAAAGTGATGGATGCAAAAATACACATCCTATAAAATAGGTTTTTTGATCTAAAGATGCATCCGGATGAGAATGCAGACTCATTCTTCAATCAAATTACTGAAGTGGTTGGAGGTATTTGTGGTCTAGAAGAATAAATCAATGAATTTGAAATTTTGAAGAAAATATTGAGAAGAATTACACCCCAGTACAATGCAAAGGTGTCATCCCTTGTGGAAAGATATCTTTCCAAATGTTATCGGGATGATATTCTGACCAGCATGGTGGCATATGAAATAAGAGTCAAACCAAAAGATGCTACAACTCAAGTAAGCAAAGAAATTTTATTCAAAGCAATTGAGAAAATTAAAATCTCAAAAGATAGTAGTTGTGACGATGATGAGGAAAAAGAAATTATTTCTCTCATTACAATGAAGTTCCATAAGGGAAAAGGGAAATTCAAAGGAAAGTTACCTCTAGCTTGCTTTCGTTGTGGAAAAGTGGGTCACATTTCCTCTCAGTGCTTAAGAAATATTGATGATCCAAATAGTGATTCTGAAAACGTTGATAAGCCTCAGAAAAGGTTTTTCAAAAAGGGATTCTTCAAATATAGAAAGAATGTACCAAAGAAGAGTTTTTTTCTATGAAGAGGAAGATAATGATAATGAATTCTTTGATGATGAAGAGCTAGAATTTAAAATTGGAAACCATGCTTCCATGATGGCCACTATTAAAAAATCAGAAGATACTGGTGGAGAAAATCAGTTGACAACTAGTTCCAATCCCGAGTTGAAACTTAAGGATGCAGTTTGTAAGATCATGATTAAATGTGAGAGTTTCAATATGTGGAAATAAATTGTAGAATAATCAACTGAATATGTTAATCAACTTGAAGATGAAATTGAGCGGCTGGAAGAATTGGTGAAAGTACAGACTAAAATAATTGAATGAAATGATGATGTAGTTGATCTGAAGTTGAGAATTAAAGAGCAGGAAAAGGTCATCAATGACCTCACCTCCAGACTAGATGAAAAGTCCAAGACTTTGGAGAATATTGAGGAGGAATTTGTCACTATTAGGAGTAAACTTGAAGGAGATTCAATTTCAAAATAATCAAGGAAGAAAATACAGTTTGGAAGGTTCATAGATGTTGAGCTGTTGGAGAGAGAGAAACATGGATCTAATGAAGTTGAAAAGATTTTGAGTGATCAAAGACCCGCATCAATGGGAAATAGTGGAATCATTTGTGAGGCTGAATCGTCAAATGATGCAAACAAAGGGTACCAAAATAAAGTCAAGCTAAAAGTGGGTAATATAGAAAAGTCACCTAAAGTTCTGAAAAATTAACCTCCAATTCAATATAAAAGAAGAGATGAAGACTATACTCGAGCCTCCCAGAATAAAGGGAATTCAAACTATTATCCCACAGAAGTAGGAATGAGGATAAGAAAAAGTGAGAAGACATTTCCTCTCATGAAGTGTCAGTTATGTAGATATCTAGGACATACCCTATCTTATTGTGAAGAGGAAAGAAGCTATCTGAATGGATAAGATATGGGAGTTCAAGAGATGAGAAAAAATTCATATCCAAATTCTGTTTAAAGAAACAATTTCTATCAAAATTGTTTTCCTTGTTCTAACTTTGGTCATAAGGCTGTTAATTTCAGGCAGAGAAGGGACATGGAAACCTCATACCGGAGTTCGAGAAAATTCAAATATCATCAACAAGGTAGTGTTGCTTTGAAAAAATAGGTTTTCTCCTCTTGAAGAAGACTTAGACTACGAAGAACCAATGTACACGGATGAGATAATTGAAAGGCCATCGGTTCTCTATACTCATTCCAATGTGTCATGGAAAGAAAAGAAGAAAATTGAGAAATCCAACCTTACAGAGGTGGCCCTGAAAGCTACAAAAAGAAATAGTACCAAGATTTTAGATAGCGGTTATTCATCTTATATGACAGGTAATGAAGGCCTATTAACAAATACCAAAATGAGGTTTGATGGAACAGTACAGTGTGGTAGTGATGGATCTCTGAAAATCAAAGGCAGTGGAAGTACTGAACTAGCTAATGGTGAGCTAAAGAAAACTAAAGTCCTTTTTGTAGATGGCCTATGTCATAATCTCCTCAGTGTGAGTCAACTTTGTGACTTGGGAATTATAGTTACTTTCAATCAGAAAGGCTGCACTATCAAGGGAAAGATAAGAAATTCACTTATGAAGGGATACAGAAGAGAAGGCAACTTGTATCAGGTTGATAGTAAAGAAAACGTTTGTTACATGACTGTTGAAGAAGAAATCAATTTGTGGCATCGGAGACTAGGCAGATCAATGAACAAGACATGGAGAAAATATCAATATTAAGGATTTTCATAGACATTCCCAACATAATGAGTGACCGTGAAAAGTCTTGTGATGCTTGAATTCATGGGAAGTTGGTCTACAGTTCATATCGTCCAAAAAAAAGGGAATCTCATTTCTTGATCTCATTCATACAGATGTATGTGGCCCGATAAATGTTTCTAGAACTCATGGATAAAGGTACTTATTTTTTTTCATTGATGATTATCGTAGAATGGCATATGTAATGGTTATACATAGGAAACGACAAGTACTTGACGACATGAAAACATATCGTCAAATCGCCTAGAATGATACTCGATGAACAATCAAAGTGTTGAAATTAGACAATGGAGGGGAATACAAATCCATTGAATTTGAAAACTACATGGATAATCATGAGATATAACAAGAGTCATAAGTAGTGAGAACTCCACAAAAAATGGTGTTGTTGAACGCAGGAACCGACAGGTGAACAACATGGCACAAACTATGCTAATTGAGAGTCATATTCCATGAAATCACTAGAATGAGGCTTTTCAAGCTGCATTGTATGTTCAAAATCAAATAAGACTTTATATGGGTGAGAGGAAGACACCATATGAATTGTGGCATGGAAGGAAGACCTCTTTGAAATACATTCATTTTTTGGGATGTAAATTCTTCATCAAGAACAAAGAAGGAAATCAAGGGAAGTATGGTGACAATGCAGATGAATGAATTTTCCTTAGATACTCATTGAATAGAAAAGCTTACAAGTGTTTCAACAAGCGATTAGGAAGGACTGTGGAAAGTAGTGATGTTAAGATCGTTGAAGAGAAAACAAAAAATTCTACAAGGATTTGATATGAATATGTGATAGAAAGTGAGGAAGAAAATGTACATGGAGTAAATACAAATAAAAGAATAGAAGAAGGTGGAAAAAACACTTAGCAGTCACAACATGATGTTGACACAGAAGAAAAATCTAAAGAGGAAACCCTGGCTAGAGATAATGCAACTAAACCTCACATGGGAAATCGAAGAGTCGAGATTGATCCATATAACATAATTGGGGATATGAGTGCACCCACACAAATAAGGTGGATGAGGAATAACACACAATCTGTATTTCTATCAGTTGTGGAGCCATCCTCATTTTAAGAAGCTCCAAAGGATGAATCTTGGGTAAAAGCCGTTAATGAAGAGTTCGATCAGATTGATAAGAATCAGACATGGGATCTTGTCCGGAGACCCAATGGTCATAATGTGATTAGTACAAAATGGGTCTTCAAGAACAAGTCTGATGAGCATAGAAGTGTTATTAGAAACAATTCATGACTAGTATGTAAAGGATACATCTAGATTTAAGGTGTTGATGTTGAAGAAACATTTACTCTAGTGGCTAGACTGGAGTCAATCAGGCTTTTCCCTGCCATGGCACTCCAAAGAGGATATAAAGTATACCAAATGGATTTTAATTCAACATTCGTGATTGGTGGACTCAAAGAAGAAGTCTACATTGAACAACTAGTTAGTTTTATTCTTGGTACTAATGAAACAAAGGTTTTCAAACTAAAGAAAGCTCTATATGGTTTGAATCAGGCACCACAAGCATGGTATTCCCGACTGTATTCTTATCTCAATAAGTTGGAATTCAAAATAGGAGGAGTAGATAACAATCTATATGTGGAGAATTTTCCAAAATATCAGTTCATGGTTCTAGTTTACATCGATGAAATTATATTTGGTGCAGCAGGCAGAAATCAGTGGATGAATTTTCCAATCACAAGAAATCAGAATTTTAAATGTCAATGATTGGGGAGATCATATATTTATTGGGGCTGCAGGTGACTAAAAAGAAAGATTAAACTTTCATATCTCAAGAAAAGTATGCAAGAGAGGTGATTAAGAAATTTAATATGCATAAATCCAAACCAATGTAAACATCAATTTCAGTTGGAACCCAATGTGGAAAGCATGAGGATGAGACCTCTGTAGATCCCACCTTGTATATGAGGATCATTAGGTCCTTACTGTACCTGACAACAACATAGCCAGATATTGTCTTTGAAACATGTCTATCACCCCACTATAAGAGTAATCCAAAAGAAGAACATATGGAGGTAGTAAAAAGAATCATGAGGTATATTCAAGGTACTCATACCTTAGGGTAATACTTTTCTGTAGGCAGAGATAGTGAATTGTCAGCGTTTTCTGATGCTGACTAGGCTGGAGATGCAGTTGACAAAAAGTCCACCAGTGGTGGATCATTCTATATTGGGAATAAGTGTGTTGTCTAGTTGATTAAGAAATAATAAAGTATTTCTCTTAGTACTGCTGAAGATAAGTATATATCCTCTACAAAGGAATTCACTCAACTACTATCTATGAAGCAAAAACTAACAGATATTGGTGATGAGGTGAAGCAAACAATGGTAATTTACTATGATAACAAGAGTGCAATTAATCATATGAAGAATCCAGTTATAAATTCTCATAAAAAACATATTGAAATCAGGTATCACTTTATCAAAGGAAAAGTTTACCAAGGAGTGATTAGAATAGATCATGTGGGAACTAATGAGCAAGTGGCTGATATCCTGACCAAGCCACTACCAGTGGCTATGTTTGAGAAGCATCAGTTGAACCTCAGTGTTCAGTCACCTCCCAGTGTGTAAAGAGGTTATGAAATATACCTATCCCAAGTTATGTTAACTGTTTTTAATCATTTTGTGGATATGATGCAGGTTTATGGGGGAGATACTATCCAGGGGTGTATTGAGATGTTCAATGAGAAAATATTAATCTTTGGGTTTATTTCCAATGGGGGAGAGGTAATAAATTCATGACATGATTTCTATCATGATGAGAATTTGGTGATAGTATTAGAAGTAATACATTGGATATGTAATGCTTCTGGGAAAATTTAAGAGAATTGTTTGGGCATCGTTGAGAATTCCAAGACACGGGATCCCAATTCATGCTTCCCCTCATGTTTTCTACAACGAGCATTTCTCAAATAGACTTAGAGTGTTGGCTGAGTTGATTCTTACATTTTTTGGTTTTCATGCGGATTTTGCACTATTGAATTTATTTGGTGATTGACAACAATCCCAAAGTGGGATATTGATGGAACCATGTATGTTCTATGCAATAATTGGAGTATGGTTTGTGTTTGTTGTCAATCCTTAGTGGAAGTTCCGAATGTGTTCCAGCAAAGTGATCATACAGTTCTAGAAGACAACAATATTGAATGTGGCGCTGTTCTCCAGTGTTTGCTAAATTTATTTACCTAAAATTTGGAAAATGAAGACATAGGTTGTTGGCAAGAGGAGGTGTGCGCCAAAAGGAAGTGGTGCATGAAATAAGGGAGGTGTGCGTGAAAAAATAGCGTCCCATGCGAAAATAGTGGCGTGTGCGAAATACAGTGAGTTGCGTGAAAACAGCGTGGTCCATGAAATAGTGGAGAGAGATTTTTCGTACAATATGTGTTTCAGAATTAGAATGTTAGAAAATGGAAAAGGCATGTCCTGTGTGAAAAATATGAAGATGTGCGTGAAAAACGGTACCTGCATGAAATATTATGTGCCGAATAAGAGGTTTTTTACGCCACATGGGTTTTTGCATGCAAGGTTCTAAGACACCTATAAATAAGAGGTGGCCCCCTCATTACGTACGATGGAACACTTAGAAAATATCTAAGGTATGATGCGTGCAAAAGGTTCGCTTAAAGAGTGTTGTGCGAAAAATTTCGAGTAGCGAGAAAATGGTTCAGTTGCGTGAAAAAACAAATATTGCACGAAAAACCCCGAGCTATGAATAAAAGGACAAGCTACATGAAAAAGGTGTGGCACATAAAGCTGCATGTAAAGGATGTTGTTGGGTGAAATATTTTCCATTCCAAAAATCAAATATTTCGTGCCAAAGTCAGATATTTCACGCAAAGGGTGGGAGTTGTGCGAAATTTTCAGTATAAACTGTTTGCACATTTCTGATTATCTGGTTCAGTGGTTCAGTGCATTCAAGTGCATCATTTATGGACTTCGATTCAAGAGGAGTCTCATGCCAAGTAGATTCAATGTGTTCAATGCAAATATATTGAAGAGACCTTCACGTCTATAAACTGTGTGGGACATCACCAAAGGCAGTGAGCCAGGGGGAGTCAACGGGAGTGACCTGAGGGACAGAGTGAGCTATCCCTTAACGTTTGTAAAGGCAGTGTGTCTGGGACATAGTGACTATACCTGAACAATGTAATCCACAACTAGTGAAGTTTAGTGAAACTAGGTATGACCAACAACCTATCAGCGTATGCTCCATGGACGCAGCCCTTTGTGAACCAAGTAAAAGTCCTATGTCAAACTTCCTGCTTTCTTTTTTTTGACAGGTATAACAACTTCCTGCCAATGGGGGAACATGATCAACAACTTTAAAACCAAAAATTTGACACCCTAATTCACCCCTTCCCTCTAAGGGTGTTCTGGGGTCCTTCAGAAAGAAACCAATAAATTTTGGTATGATGGTGTGAGGAGTTCGTAGCTCGCTCTGAGGGAAAGATTGTGCAATATAGATGTTGAGATTGATATTCTCTAGAGGGATTATTTAATGTTACTTGACAAAGAACATTGTGTTCCACTATATATGTAATTTCTCTTTATCAATGGGTGTCCTCACAGGGTAGGTGGGTAAAATGCAACCCACCTCAAAATGGTCTGAAATTTAATATAGATGATTTAAGCTTGAATGGATTTTTGTGGGGTGGTGGCACGATATGAGATGATAGGGGATTGGTGACCCTCACCTTCTCTTCAAATTATGGGAATGAAGACTCCCTTATAGTGGAATCTAGGGTAATTATCAGTGTCATGGAACTTTTTTGTGCTATAAATCTTAATATTAAAGTAGTGGAGGCAGAATCACTAATCATCTAAAACTCCCTTCAAATAAAAGAGACTATCCCATGGAGTATTATCTATATCATACAATATATTAATCTTCTGTTGAGGGACCAAGTATAGGTGATCCACACATGTAGTGAAGGTAATAAGGCTTCAGACATTCTTTCCTCAAGGATTACCAAGGATGGAAATCTCATTATCTTTAATAGTATGGGATAACTTCCCCCTGAATGTCTTAGTATTGTTAGAGGCAATGCACTCAGACTTTTCTTTCTTAATCTTGACTAAATTTTTTTATTGTGTTGTATACAGTTTTTGTATTTTTTTTTTAAAATTAGAAAATATAATCTTACTTTCTTGAATGGATAGAATAACCAATGATGATAAGGAGTAGGACTTAGAGTCAAACCTTGTAAAAATATTTATGTTCAAATGCATTTATCTACTACTTAATTTGGATGAGGATATGCAACACAAATTTTTATGGATTGATAATTTTTTTTTCTAGGAAGTTGAATTTAAAATAATAATCTATAAAAAAATACCACTAATTCATAACCCCCTCAATGGTTCATTAATTTTGGGAAATTTAAATGTATAAGATGGTAGCAGTAAAAATTTATATAGATTTTGAGATTAAATTTTTCTTATAATCCATCAATGGTCATCAACTCTTCATCACCCGTTTAAATGAAAGAATACGGATGATATATATAAATAGAGGAAATAATATCAAAAACACTATTTGGGAACAATATGATTTCTCAAGAAATGATTCTTAAATTATTTTATTTTTCTTATTTTCTTATTGTGAAACTAAAATTACAATTGTGTAGGTAGTTTAGGAATAGTAGTGGAACATTAATTCCTTAAAGATTCTTTATGACCATGATTTCTTCCATGATTAAACTAGTAATGGTTCTCTAAATTCACAAAGGATAACACTTTACGTGAAAAACTCTTTTGAAAATTTCACAAAGTAATATATCTTATATAGCTCCCTCTGAATAGAAAAACAACCAAATGTAAGATAAGGTATATCTTATGTGATATGTAATATCTTTTTTACTTTGAAACATATTGATTTATGATGATACATAAGAAGTTTAGTTCACACTCAAGATTCCTTTTCACACCAATTGATATGTACCATGTTTCACTTCACAAATTTTTTATCTAAAATTGATTTATAAGTTATTCAATATCTGATGTGTTTTGTAAGATGTTCTGTACACTATGTACGATTTTGGAATGAGATGCATTTACCCTTTATTTCACATATAATATGTTTCATCTAGTATATAAGATGTGATACATCTATATTTTTTCATGTTCAGTACTCAATATATTAATTATTCTCCCATAATCATTAAAAATATATTAAGTATCACTACACTTAGAAAAAAATTTACTACTCATGTTCAAAATAATACCCTTCTAGAAATTAAAAATAAATAAATAATAGCATACATTGTCCCAAAAATTCATGAAATGAATAAAAGAACATAAAATCAAGAATTAATCAAACATAAAAATAAATTATAAAATTTTACAAAAACATAAATAGGAAATAAATACCATAAAAATATATAATAGTTGGATTACATCATTGAAATAGAGAATAGAACTTATGAAATTATGAGCATCATTACTAACACAACAGAATCCTCATATGTACCAACTCAAAAAACCATAACTAACAAAATCATTTTATATCACTACAAATGAGCCACCCTATTAAGGGAACCTCCCCAGATTCTATGATGATAATGAGAATCCCACCCAAAAGCTTCCTTCAATAGGATAATGATAGATAAATATTTTTATTTTAATGAAAATAATTACCCTTTCATATAGTGGAAGACTAAAATAATTAAAATATCAACCACGAACAACAAAAATATCATGATAATAAATAAATATAAAAAACTGTTTAAATAACATTCATGATTATAAATTATATATAGTATTAACCAAAATAAATTAATAATTAAAAAATAAGGATGAATTTTTTTAGAAACCCCAATATACCTTTTTGGTATTGGGAAATCACCACAAACTCTAACCTCTAAATAATACTTGTTAATCCAAGTTAGTTTCAATTTAGAACTCCTCTAACTAGATAATGGATATTTGCAAAAATGATATAAAAAATATTGTAAGTATATCTACATTTTCAAATGATTAAACCTACGAAATCATTGACTCTGAATATTTGTATTGATCATTCTAATGAATCTGGGTATAATAGTAAAAACTTAAATAACAATCACAACACAAAGTATGTTCTAATATCTAGAACTGGCCATTACTCACCCCAATCATACTCCCAATAAATATGAGGTATATATAAATATAGTACAACTCACAAAAAAATTATAAAAAGGTCACTAAAAAATCATTTAAAGTCTTACATAAATTTTATTCAATGAGTTTACCAGCATATCTATATTTACATCACATACATAATCACAATAATGTCTATATACATAACTAATTGTAACTACAATAAAATCTATATCCATAAGTGTGGTAGGGATCATGCTACTATTTGGTCATCAAATAGTTTTCTTAATATTTTGATATTTGGATGCATCGAAGAAAATTGACCTTTTGTGATGGTTAAGTAGATAATGGTATCTTCACTACTGAAATAATGTAAAAGAAAATAGAATTAACTCCAAAAATATAATTTCCATATCCTGATACATTATAATTCCATTTTAATATTTCTATATCACAATATTTTATAACCATTCCAACATGATCACATATTTTTTCTTATCAAATTTTAATATTATAAAAATTAATTTTATATCTATGAATAATTAATAATAACATGAAAAGTATCATAATTCTATAAGTAATGCAATATATAGTTTTCATAATTTTATAAATAATCCCCTTCTATTTACTAAAAAATAAAATTCTTTTATAATATTATACCACTCTCTTTAATCTTTTATATAATTTTAAAATCCAAATGGAAAAAAGAACATAGATAAAATCTCATGGATGATCATGCACAAATTAGGTCATATCCCACAATCTTGTTCTAACCACAAAATTTGGATAGAAAATAAAAATTTAAACAAAAAATAAGTATAATGGATTGATACCACATATATCTAAATATTCATAGAAATATTTTCATTTTTTTTTCTGATTTCCTCACATTTTTGTTTTATATTCACCACCATATGATCTCTACATAAGGAAGATCTAATGGTAATTCATTAATGAAATAAGTGGTTGTGAGAAAACTTGGTGATGATAACATATTTTTTTTAATAAATATACTATCTATATATTTATTTTTTCTATTATAAACTCATTATAAAATCGTATAACTGCTACATCCATCATACCTTTGACTCAACCAAAATTGAATAACACCTTATGCGAACTAGATCACACGTCATGTATTGGAAAACAAGAAGCTTCTTCTTCTTCGAAATTTATTTCTAGCTAAAAATTAAGATAATATATATTTATATATATAATTCAAAAAATAAATTATTCAAATTAAAAAATATATTCTAAACATTTAATCAAAAATTATTTTATCGCTAATTCTTAAGAAACTCACATCCTTGGATCAGATTATGAGATCAATTACCCCCTCTTAAAAATATTCCCAAATCATCTATAATGTAAAAATGACCATTTTCCATATCAATTTTAGAAAAAATAAAATACCCCTTGAAACATGACAAACACCTAAAACAAAATATTAGAATCTTATATACAAACACATACAAGTTATGTAATATTTGTATATATAATATTTTTTCCATGTTTATTGTGTTTGGTTGTGATTTACATATATATATATTTTGTATTATGTTTATATAAACTAAAAAATATTTCAAAAAATTAATAAAAGAGAAAAAAACCCACAGAATATATTCATAGAACACCATGATGGATTTGTTTCTAATATTTTAAAAATATTTCAAAAAATTAATAAAAGAGAAAAAAACCCACAGAATATATTCATAGAACCCCATGATGGATTTGTTTCTAATATTTTAAAAATATTTTTACATTTTAACTCTATTTATAAAAAATCAGACCTCAGGGTAACTATTTTCTCTAGTAGTTTTTTAGTGATATAATTACCATAATATAAGTGATAACACACCTGATTTTTTATTTTATTTATTATTATATTTAAAAAATATTAAACTAATTGGAAGAGTGCATCATGTTTACATTTTGGTGTTATGATATTTGTTTTCTAGTTTTGGGGGTTTTAAATAGTAAGAAACAAAAATCAAGTTTCATATAATTGGTTTTTTTATGAAATATTGATTTTTGAGTGTATGTAATGTCATGGTATGCTTTTTTAATTTACAACACAAAAAATTTCATACTTATTGTTTCCTATTTTTAAATAAAGCACATTTTTTATAATTTTTATTATAATTTTCATAATAATTAATAAATAAAAATATGATTAAAATACATATTATTATTATTTTAAAATAATATGTATTTTTTACGAAAAAAGTCACAACATATTTTCCGTAATATTTATTCAATTTTTAAAATAAAACATGTGTTCTATAATTCATTAAAAATTATAATATATTGATTATTTTTATTGAAATAACATATTTCATATGATATTTTTTTTATCATTTTTACAAGAAAATATAATTTCATAATTTTATATTACAATATTCTTATAAAATAAAAATATAATAAAGGAATTATATATTTTATTAACCTTTTTAATTAGCCATATATTTTTATATTTAAAAAAGGAAATAATGGTTTATTATGTGAAATTTTATTGTCTTGTTTAATGAAAACAAATATATTTTTTAATATATAATTTATTTTTCATATAATAGTTTTTGTTATATAATTATTTTTTGATAATGTTTTTATAAGAGGCAAAGTTATCTTTCTTTTTAATTTTATATTCATATTTGTACATAATTCTTCACACTCAAAATTCCATTTTCATCTACAGATCGTATTATTTTGCACCTACCATTTTATTTTTATACTTTTTTTCTTTTGCTGATGATTTTGGGTGTTTTGTGGTTTATAGCTAGGCTACGGGAAGCTCGACATCTAGGAGCATGTCATGGTGGGTGAGAGGAGATCCCTGTATGAAACAATATGGGAGAACCTCACCATGGTTCTCCCATGAGTGTGCTTATATGGTTTTGGCCAGACCACAAGGAGAACCATGTTTTGGAACTCCCTATGGCATGTTGGGTGACCCAAGCCACAAAAATGGCCAGACCACACCACACTACCATGCAACCTCGATCATTGTTTCATATGGTCAATTCACCTACCTGAAATAGTGAAGTCCCACCACGCTATGGTGTGTCCTTATTTTTCATTTCAATTAGTGTGGATCGCATCCTAAAGTGTCTAGGCTATACCATTTCTTGGTGTGACCTTGTTCACCATTTTGGCTAGACCTCAAAAGAGGGAACCACACTATTGGTAGGGCTGACCAGACCTTGGTGAGCCCTACCCAAAACCTTCTTAATAGTGTGAAATTATAATTCAATCCCTAAATGATTTAATATCCCCCATTATTTTTTCCCTTTATTCCTGAACCCTCCATGTCCGTACATGTGAGATCCTCTTATCCATTCCTCCCAGTGCCCATTTTATGGTAATATTTTGACTATTCTTTCAATGAATCAGTGTGTAGGGGTCTTTTTCCTCCCTCTAATGTTTTCTTCACCACTTTTAATTAATTTTCATTTTTATAAGGAAATTTAATCCTAGTTATTATCAAATCTAAATTTAAAAATGTTGGATTTGATGGATAGGGTCTTTTCACCCTTTAGATTGTGAATTCCATATGATTATTTGTGTTTTCATGTGATTAAGGTAGGTATTTTTGTTTTGTACAATTGTTTGATGAATTAATTTCACTCACATACATTTCAAAATAATGTTTAAATTGTTTAAGTGGATTAATTTTAATATTTTGGATTTATTTTTTCTAATTGATGGATAGAAATTGATTCCCCCATTTTGTATGAAATGAAATGAATTGAATTTAAATATTCTAATATAGAAGTAGGTAAAATTTGAATCAAACAAAAATGTAAAAGGGATAGCACATGGTTACCATAGGTACCTAGGATATAATATTTGGCTGAGTACCTCTTGGAATGACTCACCCTCCCTAGCCCATGAAACATCCTACAATAATAATTATACCATATGATGATCTGGATTTGGTCCCTACTATGACATTGGAATAATCCACCATTTTGGATCATACAAAAATAGATATGTATGTATTTATCACTAAGAGTGAAAGGATCCAAGGATTATTTCTTGAACTTTGTTACCATAGGTCTATCCCATGGTTCATTTGTTATATATTTTCATATTCGTATTTTTTCACTTTAAATGATAAAATCATGTTTTTATCTAATGTTTTTCAAACTATCATGTTAATGTTGGTCTAATATTAGTTATTTAAGAAACACTTGGTGGGATCCTACAAGGATAGATGTGGTAAAAACCTATATACATCGATTGGGTGCATGTAGACTTTTTTTCAGACACAGGTAAAATAAAGGAATCTCTTAGAGATAGAAGGTACAAAGATAGTGTAGCTTGGGAAATAGAGGTGAAATAATCGGAGTTCGACCCTCATGTGACATAAAGATAGGTAACATATATATTTTTGTATTTTTAACATTAGATTTATCACGCTAACCACCCACTTATATAGAATTTTGGATCCCCTTCCCATTGTTTTTTATGTGTGTATTGACTTTATTTTGGCCATATTTTGCATTTAAGGTACACATGGATTCTTACGGATTATTTTTATGTATAATTTTTATTATATTAATGAAATTATTTGGAAAAACATTCCCAAGGAAAAATATTGACACCCAAACAAAAGTTTCTTACCTTTTGGTATTGGTAACACCCTTTAGGTCTTACCATAGACCAACATAGATTCTTGGGTTAGTGGTATCCTTGGGTGGTTCATGGGAAATTTTGTTAGATCCCATTGTTTTTATTTTTATGACATTTATGAATTCCAGATAGATAAGAGATATAAATTTTAGGACATAAGGGGATAGTTATAAGGGAATGTTTGATAAACAATCATCATAATGATCCTTGAGTCTCCATGGTATTTTGTACTTTTTGTCGTTTTAAATTTTTTGATTGGGTTTAAATTTTTCAATGGGTAGGGAACAATAAATACATATTATTCACCCGGTGAAAGTTTTATAGAAAATTATTATTGTTTTACTCTTCTTTTTTATTTATATAAAATGTTTTCTAATTTTTTTTGGTTTAATATATTTCAGTAATTTTTTGTTGAATTTTATACATTATTTTTCTTGTATTGTTTCATGCCTCCTGGAATACACCCCATTGAACACATAAGAGGAAGATGAAAATAATATTCTATAAATTATTCCTCTGATTAAATAGAACATTATTGAGGTAGTTATCCAAAATGATCAATCTATAGACCAATGGGTGAGTTCTAATCCCACTTCATCTATGGAAGAAGATTCAACTATTGAGAAATATCAATCGTAGGAATTCCCCAAGCACAATACTCCCACTTTCTAGGGAAGTAATTATCAAAAATTGGTGGATTATTGGTTAGATAAGATAAGGAGAATCATAAAATTCCTTGGAAATATAGACTATGTTAAAGTAAATTGTATTACTTTCATTCATGAAGGCCCCAGTTGGAAGTGGTGGTAGTCGGTTATTCAAAAAAATTAATATGAGAATATATATTGGATGGATTTCAAATTAATCTTCACCCTATAATTTTTTCCCAAGACCTTGGAATTTAATAAATCTAAATAATTTTCATGCCTTTAATAATGAAACTATTTAGTATTGGAGTTATTGAACCATTTTACTCAATTGGACAACTTTGATCCAAAAATTGTATGTAATAAATAGTTTAAATGCAATTAGTTTGAGATGGGACTCTGAGTCGATATTCAGATCCATGTATTCTTATTGAAGCTCGAGACCCATGTTGAGGGTTTTTGTTAATAATTAATGGTAAAGACTAAATAATAAGTGATTTTTGAACTGATTGGATTTTATATTATAGATAGTGAAGGAGGTATTCATTATAAATAGAAGGAAAGGAATTAAGAAGAATCATGTATGGTTAGTGGAAATAATTCTAGACATCCACTCCATTCTCTTGTAACAACAACTATAGGCATTGGTTCTATTATCTACTACTCATGTGATACAGTGAGGTATATTTGGACTTTATGGATAGTGGTTATCATGGCATTTAATTCATGTGGTCATCTCAGAAACCTACATATATTTTTTTGAGACACCCACTCTCCCTATAGTGGTCTAGGATCTTTATCCCCATAGGGATCCACCATGTATTTCAGTTCATCTCAAGCAATGATACCCCATCCTCATGGGAATGGGGTTAATACTACTTCTTCATATCTGTATATTCATATTAGTATTGGGATTCATGTTATAAGTAGGCCTTAGACCCATTTAGAGGTGAAGTCATTGTATATAGGGGATCTGGATCCAATGGAATGTGAGGCATAGACTATGAAAATGAGATGTACTATTCTAGATCATTAATCTTTGGAGACTACTTATTAGTTACAAGGGACTCTAAAACTTTAATATCTTCCATTAATATGTAATTGTACAATCTCCATACTAAGATCATGCCATAAATTTTAGAGATATCCACACATCTTGGAATAAATAAATAGTAAGGTATTCATTACCCATCGTATGTTTTCTATATGTCAAAAGTTGAAATGGAATGAGACTTTATCATCCTAGAAATAGATATTTTTGGTGTTTTACTTGGGATGGACTGGGTGAAATCCTTTAAAAAACATATAGATTATTACCCTTAGTAAATTAATTTCACCGTCCCCAATGGACTCACTGTAGTATTAAATAGATAATTTGATCCACAATCCATTTGGGAAATAATTTTTCATCCAGAGTTAGGAAATATAATTTTTATGGAGTCATATATTTTATTGGAATGTGGAGAGGGAATTTTCCAAAGTGAATTACCTACAATGGTCATGGAATTATCTGAGGTATTCTTAGATTATTTCTTTTGCTCACCCATAGAGAGGGAAGTTAATATCAACATTGATCTAGCTCCAAGAACCTAACTGATATATCTCCTTTTATATCATATACACCCCATAGAGTTAAATAAAGTAAATATATTGATGGTATACTTGGAAACTAAATTTTTCATTTGCAGTAGCATATCCTAATGGTCCACCATGGTACATTTTTATAAAATGGAAGAAGTGAACCTCCATTTTGTATCGATTACTAGAAGTTAAACCATGTAAATAGAAATAATAAACTCAACATGACCCATATTAATGGTCTCTTTTATTAGATAAAGGGAAAAAGTTGGTTTTCCAATAATGATATTCATTCAGGTTTCCATGATCTTAAGTAGAGATAGACCAATGATCCTAATTCTTCTTTTCAAATTATTTGTGGTAATTTCATGTACCAATATATGAAATTTGGGGTGACAATTTCTCATTCAGTATTTTAGGAGGCTAGGAACTAGATATTCTATGGGTACCACGACACCATCATTATGGTTTTTTTGTTGGAATTTTGGTTTAATCTAATAAAAATGAGGATTGTGAATGTTATTTGAAAATTATTTTGAGATTCTTAAATTATGATCACTACTTTGATAAATTATCCATATATAGTTTTTGGATCATAGAGATCAAGTTTATTAAGATTTTGGTGTTGAAAAAATCTATATTTTAGAATATTTGGAAGGTCTAGGCCATTATAACTTAAGAGGATCCTGGTAAGACTTTCAAAATTTTATTTTTCTTGATTAGTAAAATAGTACTGATGATTTTGGAATGACTTCTCTTAGTTTACTTCAACCCAAAAAACCGGAACCTAAAATGGGATGAATTTATTGAGGAGTCTAGAGTGTTATAAATATTTTCGTGAGTGAAATTATAAATTTAATTCAGATATGATTCTAATTTTACTTGAGTATGTACAGGGTTATGTTTTTTTACATTTATACATCAAGTATGTGTGTGGGGTGTGTTATTATATAGAAAAATCATGTTGTGGTGTATGGGTCTCTCCTAATATGACCACATGAAAATAACTACCTAACCAATGAAATTTAACATAAATTCATGATGTATTCAATTAATTATTGGTGAAATTCTCATTTTGAGTAGAAATTCATAGTGTATTTTTATCGTAAACTATTGATATCTATCTTCTCCAAGAAGGATATATATTTTTAGTAGATATGTGTGGAATATATTCAAGGATTTGATCACTACATATAATATACACCATGAAATAGAAATGTGGTTTCTGATTCCATCATTAAATTTTTACCCTCTTTGGCTCTCAAGGATTTCAATGATGAATGAAATTTGATGGGTCATTTCATGTGAATAATTTGGGAATCAAGGAGGAAAATTAGGTCATGTTTCTTACTATTATCCTATTAAATATTTTTCTTATTGATCTTCTCCTTTTGGTTTTTTTAGATACGTGGAGTGTCATTGTATACGGATAGTTTTTTATGGTTGGGAGAACACCATAGAGTTGAGTTTGTATACTAGGGTATCTTATATTTTTAAGGTCATTATGATTATCTAACATTGATGAGGAATATTTTGATGAAGGATTTCTACCATTCTATTTGGTCAGTTCATTTGGGATCTACTAAAATGTACTATAATCTCAAGCACAAATTTTGGAGTCCATGAAAGATTTATAACTTTTCATATTTCATGTTACATTGTTAATAATAAAAATATATTTAGGAAGAGTATCATAAGCCTTTAGTTATTCTTCAACATCTTCCTATACATACATGAAAGTGGGACAAGGTGTCAATGGACTTCATCATTGGGATTCCTCAAACACCTTAGTGAATAAATTCCATATGGTTAAAATTTGATCATATACCCAAGTTAACTCATATATTTCTTTTCAAGGACACCACTAAGTTTGAAGATCTTGGGAATCTGTATGTGCATAAGATCATGAAGTATCTTCGGGCACCTTCTACTATTATTTTTTATAGAGACCCCAGATTAAAATCCCAAAATCAGAAAGAAGTCTTGGAGATGATGTTGCCTCAAGTAAGGTTGGGTATATCCTACCATCCATAGATAGATTAAAATACATAACAGGTGATCTATATCCTAAATTATATGCTCTGTGCATGCATATTGGATTTATAAGGTCATATGACACCCATATTTCAACTGATGATTTTAAATATGATAACAAATTCTAGTATTTAATAAATATGGACCCTTTAAAGGATATATATGGTCAATGTAGAAACCCACACACATCATAAATAAATATTACATATTAATACATGAATATTCATTATATAGCTTAATGATCCACTCCAAAGTCATATAGGTATAGTTCCTTTGTAAACTTGGTTACATGAAGAACTAGTATTTAAGTGAAATACATAATCTACGTCTAATTTATTCATAACCAGCACCCTTATTATACATATCATACATAATATCTTTCCTTATTACCTGGGGAAAGGAAAAATTGTAAAGGGTGAGATCACATGTTCAGTAAGGGTAAATAATGGAGATATCAATATGACCTGAGCATAAGGGTATGAGAACATGAGATTAACATTTTGAAACCATACCCTTCATATCATAGGTCCTAAAAACGAGTGATGGGATAAATATTTATAGTTCATAATACATGAATAATTAATTAATCAAAAACATTAGTCAAGGAAGCTTAACATTTTCATAAGACATGGAATTGTGACATACAGATAAGTATAGAAAATCATTTCCATAGTAGTAAAGGATGCAATACAATAAATATAAAAGTGAAATGATTTCACTTCCCAAACCACTATAGTAGTAAAGGTTCACTCCCATGAATATCATAGTGGATTAAGTTCATTCCCAAATCCATTTTTGTATTCACGGTTCACTCCCATGATTATCATAGTCGACAGAGTCCCATATTGAAATGGTTTCACCTCCAATTCCCATCCTATTTATCTCCTGAGATATCAATATTTAACCAATGAATTTGAGGGAGATATAGGTAATAAACACACATAATAAAATCATAAATATGTTTTCTATAATATCATAAAATATTCAACATATTATAAATGATGAAATTAAATGATTTCTATAAAAATTTCATTATAGCGTAACATGTGAAAAAGAAATAGGTATCATAAACATTTCACCATTTCATCATAATATTACCCAATGAAAGATGAATGGGTTTAATTAAAATATAGTAATAATAAATATAAACCATTTAGAGAAATAATAAGATTGTTATCCTCGATTTATATCTTCAGTAAAGCATGAGTAAGATCAATATACATCCTCATTGATGAAAAATGATTTTAAAAGATCATTAGGAACATTTCATGAGGAAAATAACCTTTTTACTTTTAAAATCAGATTTTTAAAATATCAAAAAACATTTTGAAATTAATTTATTTTTGAATATAACCATTGAATATTACAATGGAAAATTTAAAACATTGAGTGTTCATAATGGTGGAAAATTCCATTAATTTCGTATATGTTAAAATAAAGATTCCTTTTATATTTTCAGTAAAATATAAAAAGAACCTCATTCAGAAAAATCAAAAAAAATATTTTTAAAATATTTTTTAAAAATTTAAAAAATTTTAAAATGAATTTACAAAATCAATGAAGATTAGTAAAATCCTTCTTTAAAAAAATTTTGGAAAACATGTACACTCATGAAAATAGGTTTTTGACTGAAGCAAGAAATAAAGATAAATATTCTTTAAAAAAATATTTTGGAATCATGAGTACATAAAGGTATTAATATGAAATTAAAAATGTATTTTCATTAAATAACCAAATAAGAATAAAATAAATGGGTTTCTTGAGAGTTATATCATAATATTTCATCATAAGAAACTTAACCATAAACAATCTGCATATCAATGATATTGTAAAATATAAATTTTACAACATTGTTATCCTATAAATCATAAGTCCCATGAAAGGATATATCTTGTTTGTTTTAACCCTATGACCCAATTTTTTATCTCGATTATCCTCTTGAGTTTTGGGTTTGATAGGATGAAATTTGGAGGATATATCTTGTTTATATTTGTTCTCGAGGTTATTACTTATTTTTTTAATGTGTTCTTGGAGAAAATTTGATTGTTTGATCTTGGAAGTAGGTGGCACTTAATTGACGCACAGTTATGGGAAATCATGCACCCTTTCCCAGGAAACCATGAAATGAAGTGTTGCTAGAAAAGAGGTATGACACATGACTTTCACAATATTTGTAAAACCATGTGGAATGAATTTTAGGAGGTCTTTTATCATGGAATAAACATGAAAAATGGTAGGCACAAGGTTTACAAAACCTTACAACCAAACTGTGCGAGCATTAAGGATTATAAAAATTATGAAATGACCTTTCTTCCCAATTTGGATTTTAGACCCAATATTCCCATTTCTTTATTTTCTATGATTTTACAGCCCTACTCGATCCTATCCCTTGTTCTTAAATATTCATCATTTCTCCCAAGTGTATATCTAAGAGATTATTTAAGGTTTTATTTTGATTTCTTCTAGGTAATCCTCTCATATCATCTTTCTCTTCTTTATCCTTATATTTTATTTTGAGTTTTTCTTCTATTATGACCAATTTTACCAAGGGATCAACTATAATATTTTTCTAGGGGGGGGGGGTTCTTGTTTAAGGATTCTACTGGTTTATCTTAAATATTGGATGCTTCATGAGGTTGTTCAGGTTGTTCCTTATTGAAGCACCATAATATTGGGGTAGGTTTCCCTTTTCACTTGCCTTTAAATATAAGAATATTTGGTTTCATGATTTTCACACATTCATTATATGTTAAATTTTTATACATGATATTTTTAATAATTTTTTGTTGTGTAAAGTGGTGATTTATACATTGTTTTGTGATAAATGTAATTATTTTGTTTAATATTTCACAATAAGTGTTTGATGAAATTACCAGTTGAAATTTGTGATTATTTTATGATGTTTAAATCATGAAATGGCTTGAAAAATATTTTTGTGATTTCTAAATATTTATTTTTAGTTAGTCCAATATATTTATAAATGATTTTGGATCTTTAAAATTGAATTTCATGTGATAATGATGTGGGGTATGGTTGGAACATTAATGAAAATGGTATTGGTTTAGACATGTGGTGTGAGTACTTAAATGGGATTTTTATAAATTATTGTGATATGAAAAAATGTGTGTATGTATCTTTTTGTAAAGGTGGTTTGATTTTTTAAGAAATTATGCTTGAGTCAAGTTTTTCATTTTTTGTAAAATTGGTGAAAATGTTTATTATGAAGACTCTCCTTGGTTAATCCTATTTCATTATTTATATTTAAGGGATAGGATTTCCTTAGTATGGAATAATCATTATCTATTATGTGAATTGGTGGAAATTCCTCTCCTTGGACTCCTTGTGACCAATTTAATTTGAGTATAATAGGCGATCCTCATTGTGGACTGGTTTGACATATATTTGTTTATGGAAATAGATTGTTCATTGGGGGAATCTTAGGTTGGTGCATATTCTGTTAATTAATTATATATAAAATATGTGCATGTGATTGAATCATTAGTTGAAATCTGTTGGCCCACCCCCTTTGCACTATTGACATGGAGAACTATAATAACTAGCAAATTGTATTTAGAATTATTGATACTCTTGTTAGGATTATTCTATGACAAGTGGCCAATAATATGGGATATGATATATTGGGTTATTATTGCTATGGGATAGTGTCCTCGTTCAATCCATTTAGGGTGTGATCGAGCATGCATATGGAATTTTATTTCATATAGTGATGCATTATCTACAAGATGAGTCATGATATAAAGTATGATCTCAATTATTCACGAGCTCCTAGGTTTCTCCCATGTCTACTGGCACTTAGTTTTTTACACCGAATGATTATGCGGCATTTTTTGTTAGATAATTTGGTGTGATATTTTACCATTTCCCTTATTGTGTGATTCTTATTATTAATTCTTAAGTAGTGTGTCTTTATGCCCTAAATGATAAAAAAAATTATAGTGTTTATAGAAAAATGTTTTGGATGTTTTCTACACTAATTATCTCCATTTTAAATGAAATGTTATCATTATTCTTCAAAATGGTTATGGTTCCTTCTTGGAAATTAATTTGATTTCAAATGGTAAAAAGGGAAATTTAACATTTTTTTCTAAAGTGAAAAATAGTTGAAAAATATAATTTTTAGATATTGTATTTGAAACCTAAAATTGATATTGATTTTATTTAAAGGAATTTAATGTGGAGTATTCCTTCTTGGGGAATGAATACTGAGTTTTAATAGTCTTTCCTATAGTTATTTTATGTTTATATCTTATGGTGTAGGTCTCAGCTTGGTTGTGATCATTATGGGTGATGATTGGTTTTGGAATCAGAGAGTGAACCTCGGGGTCATATGGAGATTCCAGGGTTTTGAGGTTCAGTTGGATATTGTTGTTTGGTTTGTAATATTTTTTTCTTTGAAAAAATGATGTTTAATATGGATATATATATATATATATAGGTCTGATATATTTATTTTCAATGTTCATTTTATTTGTCTATATTGGGTTAAATCATTCCCTTTGTTACTCTGATGATGCACGACATTGGTTTCCATCCCATATGGATCATGAACTCCCTTTAGGCCTTTCCACAGATCAGCTCGGGTCACCGGTTCAGGGTCAACATCGGTTGGTTCAAGAAAAATTGTATTAGTGAATGGTTGTCTCAGAGGAACTAAATTTCAATGCACCCTTTATTACATGGGGATGCCAAGGTAGATAAAGTAGGACTGTCGAAACATGGGGTGAAAGTTTGGGGGAGTTTCTAGCCAACACTTAGTAGACTAGACCTTGAGTTTCCAGTGGAATTCTAGTTCCATTTGGTTTATCTGGTTCTTTTTGGTTGTCTTGTTCTTGGGAAATAAAAATACAGTGGGTCTAATGGTCTTAGTGAGCTCACAGGTCCTGAAAATCCATGTGGAGAAGGGTAAATTTTCTGAGAATACTCTCCATGGTTATTGTGTGATTAGTGTATTCCCACAAACCATATGGAAAAGTCACCCACCAAAACATTCCCCCCCCCTGTGATTTATTTTTGGTCTTTTTTATTTTGAAAAGTGTTTTGAAAAATATTGTTTTGAGATTATGAAAATGGGGTTTTTAGTTGCAATGGACGTATTTTTGGAAATTGGGAAATATATTTTCAGAGTTTACTTTTAGGAAGGCTTTAAAAGAATTCATTTTTTAAAAGTAACCCTTTGGGGTGAAATATAATTTCTTTAACAAGATTGAATTTTTATAAAAAAAATCTAAAGTTATTGAAATTGGTTGATTTGAAAGATTCTTTTTTCAAGAGGGTTTTGGAAATTTGTTCGATAAGAGAGAAATGTTTTATGAAATGAGTTTTAATAAAATGAGTTTTTATGAAATGAGATTTTTAAGCTGCTAAAAATGTTTTGAATAGGGTAAATTTGAATTTTTGGATCATATCCATGAGATTTTATTTTGACCACGATAAAATGGATTGAAGTGCAGAGTTTTAAATTTTTTATGATTTGTGGTTGGTGATCTTTTGAAAAGTCTTTTGAATTTTGAAATGGAAGTGAATTGAGATTATGAAAACATGGGTGGATTGTTTTTTTTTTGAAAAAATAGAAATTTTTTAGTTGACCTTTAGTGTTTGCATAGGTTGTCACATGGATTAATATATGTGGGAAGATGGATGGAAGATGGAATGGGTGGATGAGTGCCTAGATTGTCATGAGTTTTTGAGTTCCCAGGGTGGCATAAGAATATGTATGTGTGAGGATCCATAGAATACCATTGGTGAGTGTGAAATCCACCATGTTTGTTTTCATTCAAATGTACTTTAAGTGAAAAATAATGGTGTTTTAAACTAATGTTGTGTAGTGAATCATCTTGTGAGTTGGGTGTGTTTCCCATGTGTTCTTCGAGTTTGATATTTTTTAGTGATTTGATTATGAAGTGGTGTTTGTTCAAGTTGAGTTTTGGTTTATGAGATGTATTTGATTGAGGTCATGAATTTATTGTTTCCTAGTTTACACCACTAAAAATATTCAATTGATGTTCTTGATAAAACTACAGGTGGTTCCCCATTAGTGGGATTTCAACTTAATCATTCTTAGTATTTTCATCTTCTATTTTGAAATTAAATCCACCTCTATTTTATAGTCCAACTGATCCTCTAACCATGGGAAAGTGTTCGTGGAAAATAGAAATAATATTTTGTATACTTCATCTTCCTACGTAATTAATGGTTAATTTCACTTCTTTTATACTAGAATGTCTAACCTGGAAGTGGTGGACGACAGTCTCTCAAACCAAGCCTCGTGAAGATATTAACTGAAAATTCATCAAGGCATTGTTCATCCATCAATATTTCTATGAGGTAGTGAAGGTGATGATGTGGATGAAGATTTTATATCTATATTAAGGTGTTGGAATAGGGTTGGAATTATTCAATTACTTTTTGGACCTAGTTCCTTATCTTTCACAGTTAGCTATGGAATATTTCTGGAAGGATCAACATTTTTAGTACATGATTCATCATGATTTGCATTCAAAGGTTTCAAAGTTAGGTTTAACCTCTTTTGTCTATATGATGAGGCAAGTTATTCATGTTGACGTTATAATAGTGGGAGTTCGTGAGGGGGTTAATGTTACTCTGATCTCTGGTAGTGGCGAAGGGAATTTCAGTAGGGATATGGGGAGGGAACCTAAAGCTATTGGTGATGGTCACATAATTAAAAATACTCTCGATCATTCCTTATCTTCTTTTAAGAACAAGATCTTGTTTTTTCATTCGTATGGAAATGGAAGATCATAATAGGTAATCGTGGATAAATTCTATAAATGCCATTCATTATAGTAAACACCAATTTCAAATGAAATTGTTGTGTCCCGTGGTGTTTTGCCGTGTTGTGTTCCCTTTGAATTGTAAAAGTGGATGTTGTGGGTCTCTTGAAAATTTCTATAACAATGGAATAATGTTTTTCTTCTAGAAATCCAATAATATACCTATTATAAATAGAGGTGTGTTCCACCTATTTCTGGTTCCTTATATTTCTCATTCAATATGAAAATGGGTGATTAGTGTACATTTTATGAGTCTTTATTTAGGTGGAAAGTAGGAACTCTAATCAAGGACATGTAGATCCTGATTGTAAGGAAGTAGATTCTTCAATCCTCAAGGATATAGACATTTTTGTCATGTAATGCTAGAACATATTCAATAATTATTGGTGTGAGGAACCTTGTCCCAAATTGTGTCTTCAGTGTAGGAAATAGAGACATCTTAAGCTTCTTTGTGTAACTGTTTCACCCTGAAAGGTCTAGTTTTGGGGAAAGAGGTGGGGAGGCCTCATTTTTTTGTTGAACTCAATGTGCATTTATGAGTTACTATATTTTTATAAGGATTCATGGTGGTTCTATTTTCTTAAAATTCATATAGTTGTGCCATTTTGGATCTAGACCTTTAAATTGGTGCTCCTTGTGCGGTTATCTCTTGTAAGTTAGTTTTGGGTATTTAACAAGGTATGATATTTATTTTGTTGAGATTACCCCTTATGGTGGTGTTTTTATCCTATTTGGAGAGCTCTAGGTTGTCCCATTTTAGGTTTCCTATGTCATTATAATCTTGTCAGTTCATAAATGGAGGGAGACCCACCGTGGGTATCCTTTTGGTTTCTTCTAATTTTGATTGATGCTAATTAGTTACTTATGGTGAGGAGTCCGTTTAGGCCTCCTATATTGGTAAACTGGTGTGGTTCTGGTGTTGTATAGAAATATATTGTTTCTTTTGATGTTTTTTAACATCATGTTCTTATTATTTTTGGAGAACATAGGTCTTTTGTAGAAATGTGTTTCAATCTTTCTGTTGTGTTTGAAGAAGTTGATTCAGTTCAATGGTTCATTTTAGATAAGAGGTATGAGTATTGTTTTGTGGTGATTGAGGTTTTCTTAATTTGAGAGGTTGGATTATGTGGTTGTAGATATAATTTGTCCTTGATCAGTCTATTGGAGAATGTTATGGATTTATGGGGGGTATAAAGTGTTATGGTGGGGAGAATTGTCACACCCCGATTTTTGTTTTCACTCATTGTTTTGATTTATTATTGGATCTTGGTTTTCCTCTCAAGATCCACATGTGGAAGGTTTTAAATTTTATGGTGATATATTATTTATATTTTTAACTTAGGTAATTACTTAGTTTGTTTAGGTGTTCTTGGTGAAAAGATGAGTTTTTCAGCTTGGCAGAAGGTGGTACACGATTGGCGCACTGTTAGGGGAAATTGTGGATCATTGCATTGGAAATCATTGGGTGATGTTTTTTTGGTAGAGTTATGGAACAAGACTTGAACATGGTCAGTCAAAATATGTGGAATGATTTTTGGGAGGTTTTTTCTCGTGGAATAACCATGTTGCACCGTTGGTGCACTGTTTACCAAACTGTGTAGCCAAATTGTGTGGGCTTCCTAGATCATAAAAATTTTGAAATGATATTTCCACCCTCTCAGTATTTTATCCCCAATTCATTCATTTCTTCATCATCCTAATTTTTACATCCCATGGGGATCCTATTACTTGTTATAAAAGGTTTTCCATTACTCTTAAGTGTAGATATAAGTTATTTATCAAGTTTTTGGGGTGATTTATTTCAGGTAATCCATTCCTCTATTCCTCCTCCTCCTCCATTCATTTTCTTTGGATTTATTTTTCTTCTATGGTCTCTTGAACCTAGGTTTCACATCTTCCCTTGTTTTATGTTGGGTATTTTTTTTGTTTATGTTATCTCTTATTTGATCTTGAATCTTTTATCCTTTATGAGGTTGTTATGGATGTGAATTGTTGAAGAACCATAATATTGTGGTAGGTTTACCTTTACAAAAGCCTTTATATTTAAGAATTTATTTCCATTATTTTTACACCTTAATTATATGTTAAATATTGATTCAGGATCTTTGGAATAATTTTTTTTGTTGAAAAGTTGTGATTTCTACATTAATTTTGCGATAAATGTATTCTTTTATTTAATATTACAAACAAAGTGTTCTATGAAATGTTGAATAGGATTTTTCTAGAATTTTATTATGTTTAAAGAATTTATTGACTTTAAAAATATATTTGTGAAATCTGAATAGTGTTTTTTGGTTTCTCAAATGGATTTATAATTGGTTTTTTCTCATGACAATGGAATGTCATGTGATATTGATATGTGGCCCGATTGGAAATTTGATGAAAATAGTTTTGGTTTTCACAATTGGTGTGAGTACTTAAATGGGATTTTCTAAATGATTGTGAAATGTAAAACTACGAGTTTTAAAATTTTGGAAATGTGGTTTGATTCTTTGAGAAGTGGTGTTTGATGCCCATTTGTTATTTTTTGTAAAAGTGGTGAAAATGTTTATTATGAAAACTCTCCTCAGATAATCTTCTTTCATTATTAATATTTAATGGATGGGATGTCCTTATTATATAATCCCCATGATAAATTATGTGAATGGGTGGGATATACTCACTATGGACTCATCATGACATATTTTCTTTGAGCAGAATGAAAGATCCTCAACATGGGATCATTTGAGATATATTTGCTTATGGTAAGATATTTATCCTTTGGGGTGACTCAGGTTTGTTCTTATTATGTGAATTAATTATATATGATATATGTTATTGTGATTGGATGATTGGATTGCATCAGTTGGCTCACTCCCATTATAATATTCACATGGAGACCTGGCCTAGCTATCAAATTTTCTAAGAATAATTACTTCGTTTTTAGGATTACACTCTGACTAGTGGCCTATATTAAGGGACATAACACGTTTATTTATTATTTATATGGGATAATGCCCTTTGATCATAACATTTAATGTTTGATTGATTGTGTGGTTGAAATTTGACTTTATCAAGAAAGGCATGATTTTTGGGACGAGTTAAGATGTATATTCAAGAGATCCTAGGTTTCTCCCATGGATATTTGATCATAGTTGTCTATAGAAAATAATTGTGATGTATTGTTTGTCAGGTACTCTTGTGTGATATTTTACCATTTACCTTATTGTGTGATTTTGGTGTTTACTTCTTGAGTAGTGTGGCTTAATGCTAAAAATGATAAATTGTTTTAATGTGTTTTTGAAAAAAGTTTTTTGAAGTGTTTTTCACACTTTCTATCCATTTTAAATGAAATTTTATCATTATTCCTCAAAATGGCTATATTTCCTTCTTATAAATTAATGTGGTTTCAAATGGTAAAAAGGGAAACCTACCGTGTTTGTTTTTAAAGTAGAAAATGTGTTGAAATGCAAACTTTTTGATATTATATTTCAAACCTCAAATTGATATTGATTTTTTATAAAGGAACTACATTTGTAATAGATTTGTTTGGGAATAACTATGAAGTTTTAATAATCACACCTATATTACTTTATTAATTTTATCCTATGGTGTAGGTATCATCTTGGTTTTGATTATAATGGGAAATGGTTCGTTTGGGTATCAAAGAGTGACCCTTTGGGTCACATGTAGATGTGGTGGTCCTCAGGTTTAGTTGGTTATTATTGTTTAGATCATTGTATCTTTTGGATTTTATAAAAATGACGTTCATTTGGGATATATATATAGGGATTCTCTTTTTATTTCTATTTTTGAGTTTAGTTATTTACATTAGGTGAATTCATTCCCTCAGATACTCTGATGATGCCCAACATTACTTGTCAGGCTATTGGGATCAGGAACGCCCTTCATGGCTTACCATAATGAAGCTCAGGTTACCAGTTCAGGGTCGACTTGGGTTTTTTCATGACAATATACAACACATAAAGGTATATAAGTTCATAACATTACATAAGTCCTAAAGTAGAATATCTATGGTGAAATTGCCTTAGTTAAGTTTGATTTCCTCCATTCATGTTCGAACATCCTATATAAATATATTGGTTTATTAAACATATATTACAGAACCGTAATCATTTTTATCATACCAAATATGATTTACCTACAATAATTTTTTACCCATTTTTTAAACAATTCCATGTTAAAATTATGCTTTGGTAATAACTTCTTTGTTGTTCATGTATATTTTGATTTGGTATTTTTTCCCATTTATTATTATTATTATTACATAATATGAACAATGTTAAAAATTGTATAAATATCATATATATTAATTATATACATATTTATATTAATCTATAATATGTAGATATATAAAATGAATTACACCGTTCATTGAGGTGGTAGGCCATACATACGCACGAACGCTGTTTCAATTTTCCCAACTAAGGGATAAAATGAAGGTAAATAATAAAACATATTTTTTTTTAAATATATACCACATATATTTTTCAGATTTTTCCTAATTACATTCCCTTTAAAGCGTAAGTTAAAAATGAATCACATCACTTCGCAGATGGTAGTCCACCGTACACTTGAGCGACGTCATCATATTCATATATAATTTAAATAAAGAAGAAATATTTGATATTATAATTAAATAATTGTTATTATGTAATTAATATAATACATATTATTTTAATCACTAATTATATCCACTTGTGTGAGGTGGTGATGGAAAATAAATTACATCGGTTCACGAGGCGGTAGTCAACCACACACATGATCTATAGTTTCATTTCTAATTTGATGGAAGAGGATATATATTGTAACACTCTATGTTTCCATAGTACGCATCTCTTTGAATAATGCAGTAGCGTGTGTTGTACGCAACTTCGAGTTCTAACACACACTAGAACCAATCAAACTTGCCGTTATGAATATTAATACCCAATTTTTAAATTTTTTTATATTTTATCTTTCAAAATGGACTTCGTTTTTGGATTCGGAATATCGAAATTATCTTAGGGATAATTTTTGGTTATTTGCAGATAACTTTCATATTTTGATGAATAGTGAAAATTACAAAATTTTATTTAAAAACAACTTTTTAATCGAAATAATTAATAGTGATAAATTATGAATTTGAGTGATATTAGAGTATAATTAGATGATATTTTTACCATTTAATACAATGTTGGTCATTGGACATAATATCATATTTAAACTGGACATAAGAAAGTGCCAATCTTTTGATAGTTATAATCTCTTAAAAACATTCTTTTTGTTTCAACATCGGGAATTAATTTTAAATTAATTTATGACACTTCTATGTTTTGTATTTATAAAAATGGATTCAATATTTAGAATCAGTAGGTCCGAATTGTGTAAATAGGTAACTTATATTTTTATACATATTGAATAATTATTTCGGTAAATATTTTATTTACTATGGTTAAAGGGTAAATCCGGTAAGTAAGGGTAAAAATATAATAATATAAAAATAATAAATTACCCTAAAATGTGTCCTAACCATATTGGTTGATACATTTCTAACCCTGGGAATCTTTGGGTCGATTTTGGGGACCCCATGGATCTACTTGTAAGTGATAATGACTCTTTATATTAATTTAATTAATGTAAATACAAAATTGACATAAGCATATATCTTTTAGAAAACATTTTTTTACATAAGGTTACATATGTTATATATTCAATTATAAATATTTATTAGAAAGATAAAACTATTAAGTACATAATGGTACTTAATTTATAATTTTTAGACATTCAATAATTAAATTTATTTAAGACACAATAATGATGCAGTATTATCCTTATTAATGAAAGAATCAAATATTTAGTATTATAAATGTTGAAATAAATATAATTTGAGAGTTTTGATGACATAAAAAACTTTTATTGGTTAATATGACACTTTATAATTTCTTAAATGAATCTGGTTCGACTGAATAATTTTTTTTATGAATTTAACAAAAAATATCAATTAAATAGTTTCAAAATTGACAAAAAGGAGTTTTTAAAAAAAACATTATATTATTAATTAATATTTTATTCCTAAAAATCTATGTTTCAGAAAAATTACTTATATAATGATATTTTTATTATTAATGGACCACTTGGGATTTTTTGGAAGTTTATATTAAGTTTATTGACTATATAATATAAAAATACAAAGAGACATGATAAATGTCAAACTATTTAACTTAGAGTTAAATCAAAAAGATAATGTTAATATAGTGACCCTAACCTATCTAAAACCTATTTTTTGAGTGTTTTTAGACCTATACCCACCTTAACCTTTAAATAATTTACTTTGGATCCATTAGAAACTGAATATAAATTTATTATAAAATAATATTTCTATCTTTTCCAATGGTGCCCCTCACAACTCTTATAAAAGGGCACTCCCCCTTCTCTCAAATTCATACCTTCAATGCATTTTTGATCAGAAAAACCCTGGACAAATATTCTTTAAACTTACCTCACTTAAACCTAGAGGCTTTATTTTGATTATAAAGACAACCTAAGGAGACATTTTGATCAAATCAAAAGGAAGAACCCGAAGAAGAGGTAATGTTTTCACCACCCTCTTTCATGTTTTTTTCTTCAACTTCTTATTTATTTGTTATTTCCATTACAAAATAATAAACCCTATATCTTATATATAATTTGATTTTATTATAAATATTTCACAACTAAATCCATTATTATATCCATCTTATGAATGATAATGTCACCATTCGTGCATACGTACGGCTTACCGTCTCAACGCTGTGGTGTAATTTGTTATTCAAAAATATGTTATTTGGATGGATATAATGATGAGTAATATGTATATAAATAATGAAAAGAACATGATAATTTCTCTATAAAATTAATATACCATCCAATTCCACACCTTTAAGGAAATTATATTGTCACTCATGTGTATGTACGGATTACCGTCTCCACGACGCGATGAGATTCATTTCCATATTCACCATTCATCGGCGATTATAAAAATATATATTACTAATATGTTTGTAATATATGAGATAATAATGCTACTGTATATATATATATATATATGTACTTACATGTATTTTATTCACATAGTTCCGTTCAATACGTTATGAAAACAGAAATAGAGTTTATGCATACGTACGGACTACCGTCTCCATTCACGGTGTTATCCATTTCACATATATATCTATTATAAGTAATTATATTATAAATATATATGATATATAAATCATTTTTTATATTCTGGAACTATTTGAATCATGATCTATGTGATACAATCAAGAGTAACAAGTTAAAACACGAACGATAAAGAAAGTGATTATTACATGAAATGTTAATTTAACATGGAAATTATTATTAAATGGGTAGTAAAAAGTCATAAATGAATAATGTATGATATAATAAATATAAATATGGTTCTGTTATAATTTAATAACATACAACGGTCTTCATACAGGAGGTTAAACGTACCCTCGACTAAAGTAAAGTGCATGGTAAGGGGTTTTCATCTCACTCCTTTTTCCCGTGAGATTCATTCCATATTGCCACTATTACCTTTTGTGTGGGGTATATACTTCCCATAATTGTATTATTTGTGTAATAAACATTAATTTATGTGTATTTACATATTCATTGTATGATACTTCTTTTATAGGGTGTATGTTTCGTAAGTTACCAAATTGGTAAGGGGTTTTAATCTCACTCCTTATTCCAATGAGATTCATGCCATATTGCCAGTATTACCTTTTGTGTGGTGTATGTACTGCCCATAATTGTATTCCTTGTGTAATAAATTTTAATTTATGTTTATTTACATATTCATTGTATGATACCTCTTTCATTAGGTGTATGTTTCTTATGTTACCAAATTGGTAAGGATTAATTTCACAATCTCTTTATTATTCGAGGTTGTTTTTACTTATGTTTCTACCGGGACATATTTTTTATCCATGTCCATGTTTCATAAAATAGTTTTCAAAGGTATTATTTTAAGGGAATTTTTAGTAAAACATCATTTTAAATGTTTTAAAGAATTATTCTTCTAAACCATTCTCATTAATGTCCATGTTTTCAAAATGGTTTTAAGGTTTTATTTAAATGGATATGAATGTTTTAAAATGTTAATTACTTTCAAAAGTTTCAAAGTGGTATGGGATAGTTTGATTCAAAAATTTATTTAAATTTCTTTCTATCTAAATTTTCTAACTTTTAAATGTTTTCATGAAAAAGGGATATTTCTCTCAAAGAGTTTTACAAATAATTTTCATCTATGTAAAAATCCATTAATGGATTTTAAGATTGTTTGATGTTGATTTATTATGATACAAATCTTCCATATTGTGTTGAAGGTTTTGTGATATGATGGACAGTGGATGTGTTATTTTTATACCATTCATGGTTTAGGGGTAAAGTATCGACATTTCGTATGCCAGTTTTAATATGAATGTTTATGCTATGCTTAAAACATTTCATATGAGGAATGCATTGGACTTAGTAAGTGACGAGTGGAGCCCGCTATAGCTCCTTGAAGCATCGGTAGGTCTCAGGAGACAAACTAGTGTCTTGGCACAAGGCCTTGAAAAAATCTTATTTTTGGTTTTGGAACAAGGCCTTGACTATGTGGTTATGATAGTCTGGCATTATGCATTCCATCATTATGAAAGTGGTTATTGATATTGCATGTAATTATTCGACTAGTAAAATATCCATGAGAATAAGTAGATGGAATTATATCATTTTATTTTTGCCATATTATGATGAAGATAATGTTTAAAATGCTTTTTTTAGTTATGCATTGCCTTAAATGTTTATGCTTATTTATAAAAGTTTCTGCTGTATTGTTATCCTCACTGAGAATCTAAGCCCACCCCTTTCTATGTTTTATTTTTCCCAGGATTCCAATAAGTGCATTGTGGTTGATATCGAGGGTTATTCAAAGGGTTAAGGTGTAGAGACCCGTATCTTGACGTACATTACATTACATTTGCGGAATACTTAGTACATAACAAAAACACACACACAAGGATCGTAATAGTTTAGTGTCTTTGGAAACTCGGAACGTAATCTTCTAATCGTGGTGAAAGATCTTCAATATCTCCCATAAAGATCTTCCATTTTTTTTATACCTAAAACCTTTCTTTATATCCTGGGGAAAAGAAAACATAAAAGGGTGAGCTCAAATGCTCAGTAAGGGTAAACAAAATAAATATCAATCACATCATATACATAAGAACATAGCTTTTGGAAATCTTAACCTGCAAAAGAGATCATAATATCTTAACATGGAATAAATCATAGAAGTGAAAATGAGATCCCCATAATCAAAACATGAAACTTGAAACTTTGTGGCATGCACACATAATCATGGAAAATCATTTCTTGTTAGTCATGACTCATTGCCAAGACTATCTTAGTGGACAAAGTCCCTTTCTGAACCAAGTTCACTCCTCGTTTCAGTCCTGTATCGCTGAACCGAAATAACCTTCCGTTCCAGCCATGTCTATCTCATGAGATATAAAATCTTTACCCAATGCATTGGAGGGAAAAATAGGTCCCACCCATCTCATAATGAATCCTTTCTTATGTGTTCCATATAATCATAAAACATACATCATTGCATAACACATGTAACAAAAATGGGATTCTTGAAACATCATGACATCATAAATCAATTCATATAAGATAAAGGAATTCATAAACATAATTCCATCACAACATAGTCAAATAAATGTAAAAATATGGATAGAAATAGAACCCTTTATTATCTTAGATGGAAAATAATTTTGATAAAACACTTGAATTGAATTCTTGAGGAAATTATCCTTTCTTCTTCAAAATCAATTTCTTTTCACAAAACATCATGAAATTTTAAAAGAAAGAGATTTTATTGAAAATAGTCATGAAATCTTTTATAGGAAGCTTCATGAAAATAAGGCTTTATAAAACAGAAGAAATCCATTCTTTCCATATAAGTAAAAAAAACATTCTTCGTACTTTTGTCGGAAAAGTCAAAAAGTACCTCTTATGACAAAAGATTCCTTTCATAGATATTACTAAAAACTCACCGAAGGGTAAAAATGGATTTAAAAAATTGTAGTTGGATGGAAATAATATTACATATTGATGAAACATGGATGTGGATGATAAAATACACCCCAGTAAATACTTACGAATAAACAATCTCGGATAAAAATGAGATTGTGATATTTCCCTTACCTTAGGTCCGACTTGCTTTGTAAGTGTCCGAACCTCCTGTATAATGATTTAAATCATGTTATTGACTTATTAAAGAATCATATTCATTGTTATGATATCATATATGGTTCACTTATGACATTATATTACCCGTTCTTTTGTAAATTCCATGTTAAAGAAGCGTTTTGGGTAAAATCGTTTCATTTATCTTAGGTGTTTTGACTTGTTGTTCTTGACATCACTATTACTTATATCATGATTTACTTACTTCCATAATATAAAATATGATTTATATATCATATATATTCAGTATATATATATATATAATAGATAGATGAAAAACACCGTTCATGGAGACGGTAGTCCGTACGTACGCATGAACGCTGTTTTACTTTCCTTATTGTCTTGAAATGGAAGTAAGTAGATGACATACATATATATATATATACATAAATCCAGTAGCTTTATAATTTCATATATTTCATTATTATTTCTTATATATACTTTATAATCATTCTTTAAATGGTTAACATGGAGAATGAATCTCATCGCGTCGTGGAGACGGTAGTCCGTACGTACGCACGAGCGATGATATCATTTCAATAAATATTGAATTGAATTGGAGTGGATTATACAATATATCAGAATCAATATGATGTTGTAATAACTATGTATAGTTATTCTTTACACCATTATACCCATCCATGTAAGGTGGTGGTGGAAAATAGATTACACCACGGCGTGGAGACGGTATTCCGTACGTACGCACGCGTGGTGATTTCTTTTTCCGTAGGATAGATAGATGGTGAAATAGGGTTGTTTCATACTTATAATAACATATCAGTATATGAGTGATACTGATGTTATTACTTTATAATGAAACAACCTAAGAAGAAGAAGTGGAAGAAGAAATAAAGATGAAAGAATTGGTAACGGTAATTACCTCTTCTTTGAAGTGCCTCTTTGAGACCTCCTCTTAGGGCACTAGAATTGGTCTTTGAGGAAGACCAGAACCTCTAGGATGTTGCTAGGGAAGTGGAGAGGAGAAAATTTCAGGGGTTGGCCGATCTTGAGTGCTCAAATTTGTGTGAGGAGGAGGGGGAGGAGGTGTCCTTTTATAAGGGAGGAGAGGGGCACCTTAGGAATATCTCAAAATATTATTTTATATTAAAGTCAAAATCGGTTTATAATGGTTCCAAAGGGTCTTATTTCGAAGCTAAAGTGGGTATGGGTCGAAATCCTATCAACCAATAAGATTTAGACAAGTTTAGGGTATTATTTTAACCTTATCAATTAGATTTAACTCTAAGTTAAATAATTTAACTTTTACCATGTCTTTTTGTTTTCTTTCACTATATGGTTAATACACTTACTATAACATGCCAAACGAACCCCAAATTGTTTATTATTAATATATATATCCATCTCTAAGTCATTTGGCCGAACCTTAGATTTTTAGGAATAAAATAACAATTTATAATATAATATTTGATTTAAAAACTATTTTGTGTCAATTTTGACACTATTTGATATATGATTTTTGTGAAAGTCATAACAGAATTATATGTTCGAACAAAGTTTATTAAATCAACACTAATATATCATAGTAACCTATAAGATTAGTGGAATTCATAAAAAGTCTTAAATTACATTTATTTTGGTATTTATAACATCAATTATGTCAATATTTAATTAATAAGATAATTACTGCATCATCATTTTGTCATAAATAAATTAAATTATTTAATGTCTAAAAATTATAAATAAGATACCATTATGTAGGAAATCTTTTTAGCTTTCTAATGAATATTTACAATCGAATTTATCTTATGTATAACCCTATATTAAAAATGTTTTAGTAAATAAACTATGATTTTAACTCTTTTAACTCTTCTTTGAATTAAATAATAATAAATGTCCTAATCTAATCCAAGTGGGCCTAAATGGTCATATTTTATTCATAAGTTTGTTTTTGGTCGAATTACACTTGTCCAATAGAATTAGGACATGTGTTAGGGTAATAGTAATATCATATTTACCCTTAGTTACCCTATTTACTATTAACCGCGGTAAAAAAAAAGTAAAAAGTTACTATTCACCAAAAATTATTTTCATCTCATTGAACCACATTTTAGTCCTTGATATTAACCGTGTCTCTCGGATTTTCGAAATTCCATTCACAGAAGCGGTAAAATTATGTTTTATGCAAAATTCAGTTTTTAACCTACCACTTAGTGGTTTCACTATTCATCAAAAATTGATGTTTTTCAGAACAATGCCAAAATTTCATCCCAAGCTATATTTCATATTCCGAATTCAAAAAAGAAGTCTATTTTACCAAATTCATAACATAAAAGTTTCATTAATTAATTTTATAATTAAATCACGCTGTTAAAACAAATAGCGTGTTTTTAAGAAACAATATCTATCAAAAGATTGACACTTGATTATGTCTGGTTTAAATGTGAAATTACATCAAATGACCAACATTGTATTAAATTGTAAAAATATATTCTAAATATACTTTAAAACCACTCAAATTAATAATTTATCACTATTAATTATTTCGATTAAAAAAGTTGTTTTTAATTATAATTTAGTAATTTTCACTATTCATCAGAATATGAAAGTTATCCGAAAAGTACCAAAATTTCACCTTAGGCTAAATTCGATACTCTGAATCCAAAAATGAAGTTCATTTTGAAAAATAATATTTACAGAGTTTTAAAAAGTGGTTATTACTATTCATAACGGCTAGTTTTAATTTATTTTAATAGCATATCGTTGTTTAGTGAAACTCGGTATTGCGTATTACACACGCTATCGAGGAAGGTCGTGATTGCGTGTAATGCAAGGCAAGTCAAGGATGCGTGTTGTGCAAGCTCCTTTTGGTGTAGCGTACAACACAAGACAGAAATAAAATTAAAAGGAACATTTTTCATAAAATCTCGGGCTGTTACATTCTACCCCCCTTAAAATGAATTTCGCCCTCGAAATTCGTCGGGGTTATAAATGGTTTACTATTCGAAAGTTTCTTTAATAGAAACCCACATCGTAAAAAGGAATACCAAAACTTGGCTTTAAAAAACTAAAGTATGAAATGTAACGATTACCCAAATAAACTAATCACTGGGTTTCCACATAGGTGAAAATATGGATATGGAAGAGAAATCTAACCATCATGTTCTGATGGAGAGTGGTAGAGAACATGGCTATGGAAAAGCCAGTAATCACAAATCCATAAATTTGTGACGATCTAAGGTACCATCTGATTCATCAGGTATAAGATCACTAGGACAACATTTTTGGTTTTCAAGATCATTTCCCTAAAGTTGAAAATTTGAATTAGAATAAATACTTACTTTATTTTGGTACAATCTCACTGTTGTTCGTGCCTTGAACAATTTCCACTTCATCTCTTAAATAAATGAAGTTGAATTTGTTATTCGTGAAGTGTTAGCAGATCATGTGATAAAATGACTGTTCATTCCATCTGTCTCAAACAAAAGGTTAGCAAAAGTTATTAAATATACATAAGTCATTCTATAGTGAGATTAATCATATATGGTTCCTAAAATGGACTTATACTTCATATATCATACTGATTAATATAATAAAACTAGTTTCTACTAAACAGGGACTTCCTGTAGGCCAGTGGTAGGTGATAAAGGCCAGTCGCACTTCGGTTGTGGGTTCGATTCCCACAGCCTTGTCCGAAGCGATGGGCTGTCGCCCGTCCTGCAGGTTGTCCTTTTTATAAAACTATATTACTATAACATCCCATCAATAATATCAAAAAAAACTTCTATCCTTAAACAATACTAACTTATGTCCAACATAATCCATTCCAATCTTTAGGATTATCCATAATACTGCAGTCCATTCTCATAACATAGTGAAAACAATTACCAGAGATTTAATACCATCGTTGATCCCCATATATCATAAGATATATCTTGTTGGTCACATTCCAAACATTCAAAGGCCTTTATCTTGTACTCTCTTGAATACCCATTGAACCTTAGTGAAAACTTGAATGCAGTTAAAAGTTAACACTTTTCACATACCGAAATCCTCAAAATTCTATATACTCAAACCATGATATCACTTAGTCCTTATATCAATCATGAGCTCATGAATACTATCAAACATTTAATTTTCTCCTTATCCCTTCATTATGCGCATATCATCTACATTCCAAAAATATCTGAATAACCTTTCATGGATACTGGTAACATTAATCATACACTTTCAAAACACAAGGAAATACAACATTGTAACAATCCATAGATATCTCTTTATTCCAAAATTACACATGATAAACATGTAATCATTCCACTACATTCTCAAACCATTGACCGAGCTTCAAAAATTCTTTCATCTCACATATCATTTGTAGTCTCTTCATCATCATCCACATAAATACTACCCATATGACCATACTGATTCTCTTCATGAGTCTTTCCCTTAGGGAATTTGTTTGCATAATGCCCATACATTCCACATTTAAAACACTTAACCATTTTTGATGTCGTAGCATTACCATTATCCTCATCCATGGTGTTAACCGACCCTTTTCCTTTGCACTTACTTGCTTTGTGTCCTTCTTTTCCACACCCAAAGCATCTTCCAGTTCCCTTGAAACATTATCCTTGTTGCCTCTTCCCACATGATTTACATTGGGGAAATTGAACTTTTTTTCCTCTATGATCATCATGGAACTCCATCTTTCTCTTATTAGTCGAGTCAGGAAACTTACCAAATTTTACTTTATTGATCATATTATGAGATTTCTGATTCGGCATAATAATGATGTTTGGACTTCCAAATCCCATTTCATTTGGTTTCTCATGAAGGATATCATTCCATTGTCCATCATATCCTCCATTATCGTGAATCACCTTGTTTCCAACCATTTTCTAAAACCCAAAAAGAATAGTGTTAGATGCAAAAATCATAATAAAGGGGGAGTAACTTAAATATCTATCATCTTTGGTTTAATCTAATATCGTTACCATAGTTCTAGGACTATATCCTATACGTATACTTATCCTTAGGGGCATCCCTAGACATACCTTAGAAATATCTCTAGGGATCTCACTAACGTTTTCGCATCCTAGTTTCCAAAGGTTGACTAAACCTTTCCTCTGATACCAACTGTAGAGACCCGTATCTTGACGTACATTACATTACATTTTCGGAATACTTAGTACATAACAAAAACACACACACAAGGATCGTAATAGTTTAGTGTCTTTGGAAACTCGGAACGTAATCTTCTAATCGTGGTGAAAGATCTTCAATATCTCCCATAAAGATCTTCCCTTTTTTTATACCTAAAACCTTTCTTTATATCCTGGGGAAAAGAAAACATAAAAGGGTGAGCTCAAATTCTCAGTAAGGGTAAACAAAAGAAATATCAAACACATCATATACATAAGAACATAGCTTTTGGAAATCTTAACCTGCAAAAGAGATCATAATATCTTAACATGGAATAAATCATAGAAGTGAAAATGAGATCCCCATAATCAAAACATGAAACTTGAAACTTTGTGGCATGCACAAATAATCATGGAAAATCATTTCTTGTTAGTCATGACTCATTGCCAAGACTATCTTAGTGGACAAAGTCCCTTTCTGAACCGAGTTCACTCCTCATTTCAGTCCTGTATCACTGAACCGAAATAACCTTCCGTTCCAGCCATGTCTATCTCATGAGATATAAAATCTTTACCCAATGCATTGGAGGGAGATATAGGTCCCACCCATCTCATAATGAATCCTTTCTTATGTGTGCCACATAATCATAAAACATACATCATTGCATAACACATGTAACAAAAATGGGATTCTTGAAACATCATGACATCATAAATCAATTCATATAAGATAAAGGAATTCATAAACATAATTCCATAACAACATAGTCAAATGAATGTAAAAATATGGATAGAAACAGAACCCTTTATTATCTTAGATGGAAAATAATTTTGATAAAACACTTGAATTGAATTCTTGAGGAAAATATCCTTTCTTCTTCAAAATCAATTTCTTTTCACAAAACATCATGCAATTTTAAAAGAAAGAGATTTTATTGAAAATAGTCATGAAATATTTTAGAGGAAGCTTCATGAAAATAAGGCTTTATAAAACAGTAGAAATCCGTTCGTGCCGTATAAGTTAAAAAAACATTCTTCGTACTTTTGTCGGAAAAGTCAAAAAGTACCTCTTATGACAAAAGATTCCTTTCATAGATATTACTAAAAACTCACCGAAGGGTAAAAATGGATTTAAAAAATTGTAGGTGGATGGAAATAATATTACATATTGATGAAACATGGATGTGGATGATAAAATACACCCCAGTAAATACTTACGAATAAACAATCTCGGATAAAAATGAGATTGTGATATTTCCCTTACCTTAGGTCCGACTTGCTTTGTAAGTGTCCGAACCTCCGGTATAATGATTTAAATCATGTTATTGACTTATTACAGAATCATATTCATTGTTATGATATCATATATGGTTCACTTATGACATTATATTACCCGTTCTTTTGTAAATTCCATGTTAAAGAAGCGTTTTGGGTAAAATCGTTTCATTTATCTTAGGTGTTTTGACTTGTTGTTCTTGACATCACTATTACTTATATCATGATTTACTTACTTCCATAATATAAAATATGATTTATATATCATATATATTCAGTATATATATATATATAATAGATAGATGAAAAACACCGTTCATGGAGACGGTAGTCCGTACGTACGCATGAACGCTGTTTTACTTTCCTTATTGTCTTGAAATGGAAGTAAGTAGATGACATACATATATATATATATATATACATAAATACAGTAGCTTTATAATGTCATATATTTCATTATTATTTCTTATATATACTTTATAATCATTCTTTAAATGGTTAACATGGAGAATGAATCTCATCGCGTCGTGGAGACGGTAGTCCGTACGTACGCACGAGCGATGATATCATTTCTATAAATATTGAATTGAATTGGAGTGGATTATACAATATATCAGAATAAATATGATGTTGTAATAACTATGTATAGTTATTCTTTACACCATTATACCCATCCATGTAAGGTGGTGGTGGAAAATAGATTACACCACGGCGTGGAGACGGTATTCCGTACGTACGCACGCGCGGTGATTTCTTTTTCCGTAGGATAGATAGATGGTGAAATAGGGTTGTTTCATACTTATAATAACATATCAGTATATGAGTGATACTGATGTTATTACTTTATAATGAAACAACCTAAGAAGAAGAAGTGGAAGAAGAAATAAAGATGAAAGAATTGGTAACAGTAATTACCTCTTCTTTGAAGTGCCTCTTTGAGACCTCCTCTTAGGGCACTAGAATTGGTCTTTGAGGAAGACCAGAACCTCTAGGATGTTTCTAGTGAAGTGGAGAGGAGAAAATGTCAGGGGTTGGCCGAGCTTGAGTGCTCAAATTTGTGTGAGGAGGAGGGGGAGGAGGTGTCCTTTTATAAGGGAGGAGAGGGGCACCTTAGGAATATCTCAAAATATTATTTTATATTAAAGTCAAAATCGGTTTATAATGGTTACAAAGGGTCTTATTTCGAAGCTAAAGTGGGGATGGGTCGAAATCCTATCAACCAATAAGATTTAGACAAGTTTAGGGTATTATTTTAACCTTATCAATTAGATTTAACTCTAAGTTAAATAATTTAACTTTTACCATGTCTTTTTGTTTTCTTTCACTATATGGTTAATACACTTACTATAACATGCCAAACGAACCCCAAATTGTTTATTATTAATATATATATCCATCTCTAAGTCATTTGGCCGAACCTTAGATTTTTAGGAATAAAATAACAATTTATAATATAATATTTGATTTAAAAACTATTTTGTGTCAATTTTGACACTATTTGATATATGATTTTTGTGAAAGTCATAACAGAATTATATGTTCGAACAAAGTTTATTAAATCAACACTAATATATCATAGTAACCTATAAGATTAGTGGAATTCATAAAAAGTCTTAAATTACATTTATTTTTGTATTTATAACATCAATTATGTCAATATTTCATTAATAAGATAATTACTGCATCATCATTTTGTCATAAATAAATTAAATTATTTAATGTCTAAAAATTATAAATAAAATACCATTATGTAGGAAATATTTTTAGCTTTCTAATGAATATTTACAATCGAATTTATCTTATGTATAACCCTATATTAAAAATGTTTTAGTAAATAAACTATGATTTTAACTCTTTTAACTCTTCTTTGAATTAAATAATAATAAATGTCCTAATCTAATCCAAGTGGGCCTAAATGGTCATATTTTATTCCTAAGTTTGTTTTTGGTCGAATTACACTTGTCCAATAGAATTAGGACATGTGTTAGGGTAATAGTAATATCATATTTACCCTTAGTTACCCTATTTACTATTAACCGCGGTAAAAAAAAAGTAAAAAGTTACTATTCACCAAAAATTATTTTCATCTCATTGAACCACATTTTAGTCCTTGATATTAACCGTGTCTCTCGGATTTTCGAAATTCCATTCACAGAAGCGGTAAAATTATGTTTTATGCAAAATTCAGTTTTTAACCAACCACTTAGTGGTTTCACTATTCATAAAAAATTGATGTTTTTCAGAACAATGCCAAAATTTCATCCCAAGCTATATTTCATATTCCGAATTCAAAAAAGAAGTCTATTTTACCAAATTCATAACATAAAAGTTTCATTAATTAATTTTATAATTAAATCACGCTGTTAAAACAAATAGCGTGTTTTTAAGAAACAATATCTATCAAAAGATTGACACTTGATTATGTCTGGTTTAAATGTGAAATTACATCAAATGACCAACATTGTATTAAATTGTAAAAATATATTCTAAATATACTTTAAAACCACTCAAATTAATAATTTATCACTATTAATTATTTCGATTAAAAAAGTTGTTTTTAATTATAATTTAGTAATTTTCACTATTCATCAGAATATGAAAGTTATCCGAAAAGTACCAAAATTTCACCTTAGGCTAAATTCGATACTCCGAATCCAAAAATGAAGTTCATTTTGAAAAATAATATTTATAGAGTTTTAAAAAGTGGTTATTACTATTCATAACGGCTAGTTTTAATAATATTTTAATAGCATATCGTTGTTTAGTGAAACTCGGTATTGCGTATTACACACGCTATCGAGGAAGGTCGTGATTGCGTGTAATGCAAGGCAAGTCAAGGATGCGTGTTGTGCAAGCTCCTTTTGGTGTAGCGTACAACACAAGACAGAAATAAAATTAAAAGGAACATTTTTCATAAAATCTCGGGCTGTTACATTCTACCCCCCTTAAAATGAATTTCGCCCTCGAAATTCGTCGGGGTTATAAATGGTTTACTATTCGAAAGTTTCTTTAATAGAAACCCACATCGTAAAAAGGAATACCAAAATTTGGCTTTAAAAAACTAAAGTATGAAATGTAACGATTACCCAAATAAACTAATCACTGGGTTTCCACATAGGTGAAAATATGGATATGGAAGAGAAATCTATCCCTCATGTTCTGATGGAGAGTGGTAGAGAACATGGCTATGGAAAAGCCAGTAATCACAAATCCATAAATTTATGACGATCTAAGGTACCATCTGATTCATCAGGTATAAGATCACTAGGACAACATTTTTGGTTTTCAAGATCATTTCCCTAAAGTTGAAAATTTGAATTAGAATAAATACTTACTTTATTTTGGTACAATCTCACTGTTGTTCGTGCCTTGAACAATTTCCACTTCATCTCTTAAATAAATGAAGTTGAATTTGTTATTCGTGAAGTGTTAGCAGATCATGTGATAGAATGACTGTTCATTCCATCTGTCTCAAACAAAAGGTTAGCAAAAGTTATTAAATATACATAAGTCATTCTATAGTGAGATTAATCATATATGGTTCCTAAAATGGACTTATACTTCATATATCATACTGATTAATATAATAAAACTAGTTTCTACTAAACAGGGACTTCCTGTAGGCCAGTGGTAGGTGATAAAGGCCAGTCGCACTTCGGTTGTGGGTTCGATTCCCACAGCCTTGTCCGAAGCGATGGGCTGTCGCCCGTCCTGCAGGTTGTCCTTTTTATAAAACTATATTACTATAACATCCCATCAATAATATCAAAAAAAACTTCTATCCTTAAACAATACTAACTTATGTCCAACATAATCCATTCCAATCTTTAGAATTATCCATAATACTGCAGTCCATTCTCATAACATAGTGAAAACGATTACCAGAGATTTAATACCATCGTTGATCCCCATATATCATAAGATATATCTTGTTGGTCACATTCCAAACATTCAAAGGCCTTTATCTTGTACTCTCTTGAATACCCATTGAACCTTAGTGAAAACTTGAATTCAGTTAAAAGTTAACACTTTTCACATACCGAAATCCTCAAAATTCTATATACTCAAACCATGATATCACTTAGTCCTTATATCAATCATGAGCTCATGAATACTATCAAACATTTAATTTTCTCCTTATCCCTTCATTATGCGCATATCATCTACATTCCAAAAATATCTGAATAACCTTTCATGGATACTGGTAACATTAATCATACACTTTCAAAACACAAGGAAATACAACAGTGTAACAATCCATAGATATCTCTTTATTCCAAAATTACACATGATAAACATGTAATCATTCCACTACATTCTCAAACCATTGACCGAGCTTCAAAAATTCTTTCATCTCACATATCATTTGTAGTCTCTTCATCATCATCCACATAAATACTACCCATATGACCATACTGATTCTCTTCATGAGTCTTTCCCTTAGGGAATTTGTTTGCATAATGCCCATACATTCCACAATTAAAACACTTAACCATTTTTGATGTCGTAGCATTACCATTATCCTCATCCATGGTGTTAACCGACCCTTTTCCTTTGCACTTACTTGCTTTGTGTCCTTCTTTTCCACACCCAAAGCATCTTCCAGTTCCCTTGAAACATTCTCCTTGTTGCCTCTTCCCACATGATTTACATTGGGGAAATTGAACTTTCTTTCCTCTATGATCATCATGGAACTCCATCTTTCTCTTATTAGTCGAGTCAGGAAACTTACCAAATTTTACTTTATTGATCATATTATGAGATTGCTGATTCGGCATAATAATGATGTTTGGACTTCCAAATCCCATTTCATTTGGTTGCTCATGAAGGATATCATTCCATTGTCCATCATATCCTCCATTATCGTGAATCACCTTGTTTCCAACCATTTTCTAAAACCCAAAAAGAATAGTGTTAGATGCAAAAATCATAATAAAGGGGGAGTAACTTAAATATCTATCATCTTTGGTTTAATCTAATATCGTTACCATAGTTCTAGGACTATATCCTATACGTATACTTATCCTTAGGGGCATCCCTAGACATACCTTAGAAATATCTCTAGGGATCTCACTAACGTTTTCGCATCCTAGTTTCCAAAGGTTGACTAAACCTTTCCTCTGATACCAACTGTAGAGACCCGTATCTTGACGTACATTACATTACATTTGCGGAATACTTAGTACATAACAAAAACACACACACAAGGATCGTAATAGTTTAGTGTCTTTGGAAACTCGGAACGTAATCTTCTAATCGTGGTGAAAGATCTTCAATATCTCCCATAAAGATCTTCCCTTTTTTTTATACCTAAAACCTTTCTTTATATCCTGGGGAAAAGAAAACATAAAAGGGTGAGCTCAAATTCTCAGTAAGGGTAAACAAAAGAAATATCAAACACATCATATACATAAGAACATAGCTTTTGGAAATCTTAACCTGCAAAAGAGATCATAATATCTTAACATGGAATAAATCATAGAAGTGAAAATGAGATCCCCATAATCAAAACATGAAACTTGAAACTTTGTGGCATGCACAAATAATCATGGAAAATCATATCTTGTTAGTCATGACTCATTGCCAAGACTATCTTAGTGGACAAAGTCCCTTTCTGAACCGAGTTCACTCCTCATTTCAGTCCTGTATCACTGAACTGAAATAACCTTCCGTTCCAGCCATGTCTATCTCATGAGATATAAAATCTTTACCCAATGCATTGGAGGGAGATATAGGTCCCACCCATCTCATAATGAATCCTTTCTTATGTGTGCCACATAATCATAAAACATACATCATTGCATAACACATGTAACAAAAATGGGATTCTTGAAACATCATGACATCATAAATCAATTCATATAAGATAAAGGAATTCATAAACATAATTCCATCACAACATAGTCAAATGAATGTAAAAATATGGATAGAAACAGAACCCTTTATTATCTTAGATGGAAAATAATTTTGATAAAACACTTGAATTGAATTCTTGAGGAAAATATCCTTTCTTCTTCAAAATCAATTTCTTTTCACAAAACATCATGCAATTTTAAAAGAAAGAGATTTTATTGAAAATAGTCATGAAATCTTTTAGAGGAAGCTTCATGAAAATAAGGGTTTATAAAACAGTAGAAATCCGTTCGTGCCGTATAAGTTAAAAAAACATTCTTCGTACTTTTGTTGGAAAAGTCAAAAAGTACCTCTTATGACAAAAGATTCCTTTCATAGATATTACTAAAAACTCACCGAAGGGTAAAAATGGATTTAAAAAATTGTAGGTGGATGGAAATAATATTACATATTGATGAAACATGGATGTGGATGATAAAATACACCCCAGTAAATACTTACGAATAAACAATCTCGGATAAAAATGAGATTGTGATATTTCCCTTACCTTAGGTCCGACTTGCTTTGTAAGTGTCCGAACCTCCTATATAATGATTTAAATCATGTTATTGACTTATTACAGAATCATATTCATTGTTATGATATCATATATGGTTCACTTATGACATTATATTACCCGTTCTTTTGTAAATTCCATGTTAAAGAAGCGTTTTGGGTAAAATCGTTTCATTTATCTTAGGTGTTTTGACTTGTTGTTCTTGACATCACTATTACTTATATCATGATTTACTTACTTCCATAATATAAAATATGATTTATATATCATATATATTCAGTATATATATATATAATAGATAGATGAAAAACACCGTTCATGGAGACGGTAGTCCGTACGTACGCATGAACGCTGTTTTACTTTCCTTATTGTCTTGAAATGGAAGTAAGTAGATGACATACATATATATATATATACATAAATCCAGTAGCTTTATAATGTCATATATTTCATTATTATTTCTTATATATACTTTATAATCATTCTTTAAATGGTTAACATGGAGAATGAATCTCATCGCGTCGTGGAGACGGTAGTCCGTACGTACGCACGAGCGATGATATCATTTCTATATATATTGAATTGAATTGGAGTGGATTATAAAATATATCAGAATCAATATGATGTTGTAATAACTATTTATAGTTATTCTTTACACCATTATACCCATCCATGTAAGGTGGTGGTGGAAAATAGATTACACCACGGCGTGGAGACGGTATTCCGTACGTACGCACGCGCGGTGATTTCTTTTTCCGTAGGATAGATAGATGGTGAAATAGGGTTGTTTCATACTTATAATAACATATCAGTATATGAGTGATACTGATGTTATTACTTTATAATGAAACAACCTAAGAAGAAGAAGTGGAAGAAGAAATAAAGATGAAAGAATTGGTAACGGTAATTACCTCTTCTTTGAAGTGCCTCTTTGAGACCTCCTCTTAGGGCACTAGAATTGGTCTTTGAGGAAGACCAGAACCTCTAGGATGTTTCTAGGGAAGTGGAGAGGAGAAAATGTCAGGGGTTGGCCGAGCTTGAGTGCTCAAATTTGTGTGAGGAGGAGGGGGAGGAGGTGTCCTTTTATAAGGGAGGAGAGGGGCACCTTAGGAATATCTCAAAATATTATTTTATATTAAAGTCAAAATCGGTTTATAATGGTTCCAAAGGGTCTTATTTCGAAGCTAAAGTGGGGATGGGTCGAAATCCTATCAACCAATAAGATTTAGACAAGTTTAGGGTATTATTTTAACCTTATCAATTATATTTAACTCTAAGTTAAATAATTTAACTTTTACCATGTCTTTTTGTTTTCTTTCACTATATGGTTAATACACTTACTATAACATGCCAACCGAACCCCAAATTGTTTATTATTAATATATATATCCATCTCTAAGTCATTTGGCCGAACCTTAGATTTTTAGGAATAAAATAACAATTTATAATATAATATTTGATTTAAAAACTATTTTGTGTCAATTTTGACACTATTTGATATATGATTTTTGTGAAAGTCATAACAGAATTATATGTTCGAATAAAGTTTATTAAATCAACACTAATATATCATAGTAACCTATAAGATTAGTGGAATTCATAAAAAGTCTTAAATTACATTTATTTTGGTATTTATAACATCAATTATGTCAATATTTCATTAATAACATAATTACTGCATCATCATTTTGTCATAAATAAATTAAATTATTTAATGTCTAAAAATTATAAATAAAATACCATTATGTAGGAAATCTTTTTAGCTTTCTAATGAATATTTACAATCGAATATATCTTATGTATAACCCTATATTAAAAATGTTTTAGTAAATAAACTATGATTTTAACTCTTTTAACTCTTCTTTGAATTAAATAATAATAAATGTCCTAATCTAATCCAAGTGGGCCTAAATGGTCATATTTTATTCCTAAGTTTGTTTTTGGTCGAATTACACTTGTCCAATAGAATTAGGACATGTGTTAGGGTAATAGTAATATCATATTTACCCTTAGTTACCCTATTTACTATTAACCGCGGTAAAAAAAAGTAAAAAGTTACTATTCACCAAAAATTATTTTCATCTCATTGAACCACATTTTAGTCCTTGATATTAACTGTGTCTCTCGGATTTTCGAAATTCCATTCACAGAAGCGGTAAAATTATGTTTTATGCAAAATTCAGTTTTTAACCTACCACTTAGTGGTTTCACTATTCATCAAAAATTGATGTTTTTCAGAACAATGCCAAAATTTCATCCCAAGCTATATTTCATATTCCGAATTCAAAAATGAAGTCTATTTTACCAAATTCATAACATAAAAGTTTCATTAATTAATTTTATAATTAAATCACGCTGTTAAAACAAATAGCGTGTTTTTAAGAAACAATATCTATCAAAAGATTGACACTTGATTATGTCTGGTTTAAATGTGAAATTACATCAAATCACCAACATTGTATTAAATTGTAAAAATATATTCTAAATATACTTTAAAACCACTCAAATTAATAATTTATCACTATTAATTATTTCGATTAAAAAAGTTGTTTTTAATTATAATTTAGTAATTTTCACTATTCATCAGAATATGAAAGTTATCCGAAAAGTACCAAAATTTCACCTTAGGCTAAATTCGATACTCCGAATCCAAAAATGAAGTTCATTTTGAAAAATAATATTTACAGAGTTTTAAAAAGTGGTTATTACAATTCATAACGGCTAGTTTTAATAATATTTTAATAGCATATCGTTGTTTAGTGAAACTCGGTATTGCGTATTACACACGCTATCGAGGAAGGTCGTGATTGCGTGTAATGCAAGGCAAGTCAAGGATGCGTGTTGTGCAAGCTCCTTTTGGTGTAGCGTACAACACAAGACAGAAATAAAATTAAAAGGAACATTTTTCATAAAATCTTGGGCTGTTACATTCTACCCCCCTTAAAATGAATTTCGCCCTCGAAATTCGTCGGGGTTATAAATGGTTTACTATTCGAAAGTTTCTTTAATAGAAACCCACATCGTAAAAAGGAATACCAAAACTTGGCTTTAAAAAACTAAAGTATGAAATGTAACGATTACCCAAATAAACTAATCACTGGGTTTCCACATAGGTGAAAATATGGATATGGAAGAGAAATCTAACCATCATGTTCTGATGGAGAGTGGTAGAGAACATGGCTATGGAAAAGCCAGTAATCACAAATCCATAAATTTGTGACGATCTAAGGTACCATCTGATTCATCAGGTATAAGATCACTAGGACAACATTTTTGGTTTTCAAGATCATTTCCCTAAAGTTGAAAATTTCAATTAGAATAAATACTTACTTTATTTTGGTACAATCTCACTGTTGTTCGTGCCTTGAACAATTTCCACTTCATCTCTTAAATAAATGAAGTTGAATTTGTTATTCGTGAAGTGTTAGCAGATCATGTGATAGAATGACTGTTCATTCCATCTGTCTCAAACAAAAGGTTAGCAAAATTTATTAAATATACATAAGTCATTCTATAGTGAGTTTAATCATATATGGTTCCTAAAATGGACTTATACTTCATATATCATACTGATTAATATAATAAAACTAGTTTCTACTAAACAGGGACTTCCTGTAGGCCAGTGGTAGGTGATAAAGGCCAGTCGCACTTCGGTTGTGGGTTCGATTCCCACAACCTTGTCCGAAGCGATGGGCTGTCGCCCGTCCTGCAGGTTGTCCTTTTTATAAAACTATATTACTATAACATCCCATCAATAATATCAAAAAAAACTTCTATCCTTAAACAATACTAACTTATGTCCAACATAATCCATTCCAATCTTTAGGATTATCCATAATACTGCAGTCCATTCTCATAACATAGTGAAAACGATTACCAGAGATTTAATACCATCGTTGATCCCCATATATCATAAGATATATCTTGTTGGTCACATTCCAATCATTCAAAGGCCTTTATAGTGTACTCTCTTGAATACCCATTGAACCTTAGTGAAAACTTGAATGCAGTTAAAAGTTAACACTTTTCACATACCGAAATCCTCAAAATTCTATATACTCAAACCATGATATCACTTAGTCCTTATATCAATCATGAGCTCATGAATACTATCAAACATTTAATTTTCTCCTTATCCCTTCATTATGCGCATATCATCTACATTCCAAAAATATCTGAATAACCTTTCATGGATACTGGTAACATTAATCATACACTTTCAAAACACAAGGAAAGACAACAGTGTAACAATCCATAGATATCTCTTTATTCCAAAATTATACATGATAAACATGTAATCATTCCACTACATTCTCAAACCATTGACCGAGCTTCAAAAATTCTTTCATCTCACATATCATTTGTAGTCTCTTCATCATCATCCACATAAATACTACCCATATGACCATACTGATTCTCTTCATGAGTCTTTCCCTTAGGGCATTTGTTTGCATAATGCCCATACATTCCACATTTAAAACACTTAACCATTTTTGATGTCGTAGCATTACCATTATCCTCATCCATGGTGTTAACCGACCCTTTTCCTTTGCACTTACTTGCTTTGTGTCCTTCTTTTCCACACCCAAAGCATCTTCCAGTTCCCTTGAAACATTCTCCTTGATGCCTCTTCCCACATGATTTACATTGGGGAAATTGAACTTTATTTCCTCTATGATCATCATGGAACTCCATCTTTCTCTTATTAGTCGAGTCAGGAAACTTACCAAATTTTACTTTATTGATCATATTATGAGATTGCTGATTCGGCATAATAATGATGTTTGGACTTCCAAATCCCATTTCATTTGGTTGCTCATGAAGGATATCATTCCATTGTCCATCATATCCTCCATTATCGTGAATCACCTTGTTTCCAACCATTTTCTAAAACCCAAAAAGAATAGTGTTAGATGCAAAAATCATAATAAAGGGGGAGTAACTTAAATATATATCATCTTTGGTTTAATCTAATATCGTTACCATAGTTCTAAGACTATATCCTATACGTATACTTATCCTTAGGGGCATCCCTAGACATACCTTAGAAATATCTCTAGGGATCTCACTAACGTTTTCGCATCCTAGTTTCCAAAGGTTGACTAAACCTTTCCTATGATACCAACTGTAGAGACCCGTATCTTGACGTACATTACATTACATTTGCGGAATACTTAGTACATAACAAAAACACACACACAAGGATCGTAATAGTTTAGTGTCTTTGGAAACTCGGAACGTAATCTTCTAATCGTGGTGAAAGATCTTCAATATCTCCCATAAAGATCTTCCCTTTTTTTATACCTAAAACCTTTCTTTATATCCTGGGGAAAAGAAAACATAAAAGGGTGAGGTCAAATTCTCATTAAGGGTAAACAAAAGAAATATCAAACACATCATATACATAAGAACATAGCTTTTGGAAATCTTAACCTGCAAAAGAGATCATAATATCTTAACATGGAATAAATCATAGAAGTGAAAATGAGATCCCCATAATCAAAACATGAAACTTTAAACTTTGTGGCATGCACAAATAATCATGGAAAATCATTTCTTGTTAGTCATGACTCATTGACAAGACTATCTTAGTGGACAAAGTCCCTTTCTAAACCGAGTTCACTCCTCGTTTCAGTCCTGTATCACTGAACCGAAATAACCTTCCGTTCCAGCCATGTCTATCTCATGAGATATAAAATCTTTACCCAATGCATTGGAGGGAGATATAGGTCCCACCCATCTCATAATGAATCCTTTCTTATGTGTGCCACATAATCATAAAACATACATCATTGCATAACACATGTAACAAAAATGGGATTCTTGAAACATCATGACATCATAAATCAATTCATATAAGATAAAGGAATTCATAAACATAATTCCATCACAACATAGTCAAATGAATGTAAAAATATGGATAGAAACAGAACCCTTTATTATCTTAGATGGAAAATAATTTTGATAAAACGCTTGAATTGAATTCTTGAGGAAAATATCCTTTCTTCTTCAAAATCAATTTCTTTTCACAAAACATCATTCAATTTTAAAAGAAAGATATTTTATTGAAAATAGTCATGAAATCTTTTAGAGGAAGCTTCATGAAAATAAGGCTTTATAAAACAGTAGAAATCCGTTCGTTCCGTATAAGTTAAAAAAAACATTCTTCGTACTTTTGTCGGAAAAGTCAAAAAGTACCTCTTATGACAAAAGATTCCTTTCATAGATATTACTATAAACTCACCGAAGGGTAAAAATGGATTTAAACAATTGTAGGTGGATGGAAATAATATTACATATTGATGAAACATGGATGTGGATGATAAAATACACCCCAGTAAATACTAACGAATAAACAATCTCGGATAAAAATGAGATTGTGATATTTCCCTTACCTTAGGTCCGACTTGCTTTGTAAGTGTCCGAACCTCCTGTATAATGATTTAAATCATGTTATTGACTTATTACATAATCATATTCATTGTTATGATATCATATATGGTTCACTTATGACATTATATTACCCGTTCTTTTGTAATTTCCATGTTAAAGAAGCGTTTTGGGTAAAATCGTTTCATTTATCTTAGGTCTTTTGACTTGTTGTTCTTGACATCACTATTACTTATATCATGATTTACTTACTTCCAGAATATAAAATATGATTTATATATCATATATATTCAGTATATATATATATATATATATATAATAGATAGATGAAAAACACCGTTCATGGAGACGGTAGTCCGTACGTACGCATGAACGCTGTTTTACTTTCCTTATTGTCTTGAAATGGAAGTAAGTAGATGACATACATATATATATATATACATAAATCCAGTAGCTTTATAATGTCATATATTTCATTATTATTTCTTATATATACTTTATAATCATTCTTTAAATGGTTAACATGGAGAATGAATCTCATCGCGTCGTGGAGACGGTAGTCCGTACGTACGCACGAGCGATGATATCATTTCTATAAATATTGAATTGAATTGGAGTGGATTATACAATATATCAGAATCAATATGATGTTGTAATAACTATGTATAGTTATTCTTTACACCATTATACCCATCCATGTAAGGTGGTGGTGGAAAATAGATTACACCACGGCGTGGAGACGGTATTCCGTACGTACGCACGCGCGGTGATTTCTTTTTCCGTAGGATAGATAGATGGTGAAATAGGGTTGTTTCATACTTATAATAACATATCAGTATATGAGTGATACTGATGTTATTACTTTATAATGAAACAACCTAAGAAGAATAAGTGGAAGAAGAAATAAAGATGAAAGAATTGGTAACGGTAATTACCTCTTCTTTGAAGTGCCTCTTTGAGACCTCCTCTTAGGGCACTAGAATTGGTCTTTGAGGAAGACCAGAACCTCTAGGATGTTTCTAGGGAAGTGGAGAGGAGAAAATGTCAGGGGTTGGCCGAGCTTGAGTGCTCAAATTTGTGTGAGGAGGAGGGGGAGGAGGTGTCCTTTTATAAGGGATGAGAGGGGCACCTTAGGAATATCTCAAAATATTATTTTATATTAAAGTCAAAATCGGTTTATAATGGTTCCAAAGGGTCTTATTTCTAAGCTAAAGTGGGGATGGGTCGAAATCCTATCAACCAATAAGATTTAGACAAGTTTAGGGTATTATTTTAACCTTATCAATTAGATTTAACTCTAAGTTAAATAATTTAACTTTTACCATGTCTTTTTGTTTTCTTTCACTATATGGTTAATACACTTACTATAACATGCCAAACGAACCCCAAATTGTTTATTATTAATATATATATCCATCTCTAAGTCATTTGGCCGAACCTTAGATTTTTAGGAATAAAATAACAATTTATAATATAATATTTGATTTAAAAACTATTTTGTGTCAATTTTGACACTATTTGATATATGATTTTTGTGAAAGTCATAACAGAATTATATGTTCGAACAAAGTTGATTAAATCAACACTAATATATCATAGTAACCTATAAGATTAGTGGAATTCATATAAAGTCTTAAATTACATTTATTTTGGTATTTATAACATCAATTATGTCAATATTTCATTAATAAGATAATTACTGCATCATCATTGTGTCATAAATAAATTAAATTATTTAATGTCTAAAAATTATAAATAAAATACCATTATGTAGGAAATCTTTTTATCTTTCTAATGAATATTTACAATCGAATTTATCTTATGTATAACCCTATATTAAAAATGTTTTAGTAAATAAACTATGATTTTAACTCTTTTAACTCTTCTTTGAATTAAATAATAATAAATGTCCTAATCTAATCCAAGTGGGCCTAAATGGTCATATTTTATTCCTAAGTTTGTTTTTGGTCGAATTACACTTGTCCAATAGAATTAGGACATGTGTTAGGGTAATAGTAATATCATATTTACCCTTAGTTACCCTATTTACTATTAACCGCGGCAAAAAAAAAGTAAAAAGTTACTATTCACCAAAAATTTTTTTCATCTCATTGAACCACATTTTAGTCCTTGATATTAACCGTGTCTCTCGGATTTTCGAAATTTCATTCACAGAAGCGGTAAAATTACGTTTTATGCAAAATTCAGTTTTTAACCTACCACTTAGTGGTTTCACTATTCATCAAAAATTGATGTTTTTCAGAACAATGCCAAAATTTCATCCCAAGCTATATTTCATATTCCGAATTCAAAAATGAAGTCTATTTTACCAAATTCATAACATAAAAGTTGCATTAATTAATTTTATAATTAAATCACGCTGTTAAAACAAATAGCGTGTTTTTAAGAAACAATATCTATCAAAAGATTGACACTTGATTATGTCTGGTTTAAATGTGAAATTACATCAAATGACCAACATTGTATTAAATTGTAAAAATATATTCTAAATATACTTTAAAACCACTCAAATTAATAATTTATCACTATTAATTATTTCGATTAAAAAAGTTGTTTTTAATTATAATTTAGTAATTTTCACTATTCATCAGAATATGAAAGTTATCCGAAAAGTACCAAAATTTCACCTTAGGCTAAATTCGATACTCCGAATCCAAAAATGAAGTTCATTTTGAAAAATAAGATTTACAGAGTTTTAAAAAGTGGTTATTACTATTCATAACGGCTAGTTTTAATAATATTTTAATAGCATATCGTTGTTTAGTGAAACTCAGTATTGCGTATTACACACGCTATCGAGGAAGGTCGTGATTGCGTGTAATGCAAGGAAAGTCAAGGATGCGTGTTGTGCAAGCTCCTTTTGGTGTAGCGTACAACACAAGACAGAAAAAAAATTAAAAGGAACATTTTTCATAAAATCTCGGGCTGTTACATAAGGACATTCGTGAAGGATTATTTATGTTGTTTTTTATGTTAAGATTTGTAATGTAACATTCATGTATGTAATCTATTTTCCAAGACTGCTAAACTGATCAGTCCTTCAGGACTTGATTCCTTGTAATCATGCCAATGTATTAAAATATTGCACTGACTCTAGGTAACTGGGGTCAGGGTGTTACAGTTGGTATCAGAGGAAGTTTATCAATAACCTTGAAAGCTATATTTTTATAAACTCTGATTAGAACACATATACCTAAGATAGAATTTGAAGATTTGTATAGAAAAAATTCCTAGAATTTTGGTAATGTAGAGATTTTGTGTGTTTTCCATGAAAATATATCCCTGTCTACATACGAGCAGGTAGAGGCAGCTCTGGCACAGATGTATCTAGGGGTAAAACCTGAAAGCACCGCTTTGAGCTAGACTCGAATGTGAACTGGTGCACGACAATGAGCCTTGCTTCACTCTTGGTTACGACACTCCCATGGGATATTCCTAGGATAATTCTAATTTTATTTATAAATAATTATGAAGGTTTTATGAGTGTATAATTCCTCAATGAAAACAACTTTATAATTATGGATTATATCCATAAACCATTCAATTTACATTATGTATTTTACAAGTTTGTAATTATTCATTGTAATTCATAAACTGACCTAATTTGTTCAATTGTATAGAAATGGAACCCAGTAGAAGGAATGTGAACTCCAATAATATGTATGATTCAATGAGTATGAAGGATCATGTGTTTTATGGTATTAATCCATCATTTATTAGGGAAATAGTCTCCCATTTATTATCAACATATGAATAAATATTATCATGTGTTAATAAGATAAGTAAAAAAATTCTCTGAGTCCTATGGCTTTGAAGGAAAGCAAGAGAATAAAAGGATGGAAAAGAGAAATATGGAGAAAGGTAAGAGGGAAAAGAATAATTTTCCCACATGTCATAACTTTGGGAAGAAATACACTGGAACTTGCCTGAAGGGAATGGGAGTTTGATATATGTGTGGAGAAAAAGGACACCACGTACACGACTACAAGGGTAAGAAAAATGATTCAAATGTACAATGCTTCATCTGAAAGGAGTTGGGGAACTATGCAAACCAATGTCCAAATCATCAGAGTATTCCCCAAATGATGCTATTGGATAATAATCATGTTATGATACTAACATAGATGAGGAGGAATGATTATTGTTCTTATTTTGTTATTAGAGAATTATGCCATTTGAGTGTTGTATCAACAATGTGCTGGTTATAATAATTATGGAGTATATAAGGATTGTACTACAGTACTATTTCATTAAGGACTTGGGAATGTGTGGAACCAAGAAAAGTGACTCAATGGCAGGTTAAATTTTTAGAAAATATATGGTTGAGAGAAAGATAACCCATAATGTGGTTCTAATACCGAAGTAGTGATTTTGGAATAATACATGATTGATTTGGATAAATTATATTGGATATTCTTGACTACCTTGAAACTGATTAATGATTTTTATATTCCATCGTTGTTGGAGTTTACAACATATTTTTTTGTAGAAGGAGTATATCAAGTATTCTATAAGGAATAAGGTATCAAGAATGTAATCAATACGGTTTATAGTAATTTAGGATGTTGCAGTGTTTTAAAAGAATACATGATGAAGGTGTTCACATGTTATTAAGGTGAAAAAGGATCTTCATTGTGTTTACCTTCCTAAAGAATTTTGGACTGTGAGTTTTGAAAGGAGTATATTGGATAATTCTAGTTTGAGATTATTTTTTGATTTCCATGAAAGGACAACCCAGAGGTCGGGCAGCAACCCATCGTGTCCGGCAAGGCTGAGAGACTTGAAACCGCAACCGAAGGGTGACAAGGGTGTATGACCTACCACTGGCCCACATGATGTCCTGGATTGAATAATGTAGTATTTTTTTTAAAATTATAATATATGAATTATAAATTCATTTTTTTGAACCCTATATGAATAGGATAAATAGAATATTATTTTTAAGTTCTATTATCTTTTAGAGTAAAATATGAGTTTGTGGTATAATTTATTTAAAGGATGAGACTCGACTTCTCAAGTATATATTTTTATTCTTCTCTTATTCTATTAATAAATTAATTCTTATAATTTAGTGAAGTTATCTTAATAAAAAAATGTGTTATCCTAATACCATATGTTTTATTGAACTGATTGTATTTTAAATCACCATAGATTGATGAATTTAAGGCCCTCAATTTTTTACTTGTTTGTGATTGATGACCTCAATCACTACCTATAAATATTTACGTTTTCCCTCCAATAATATGTATCTAATTTCCACCAATATTCTTTTAATAGAGATCATAATTTGGTGGTGACCCTTTCATTTCCCTTTTCCTCTTATTAAGACTTAATTTTATTAACCAAATTTCCGATGTGGGTTTTCCCAAAAGTATTTTATATTTTAAACGTTTTATTTTTGAAAAATAATTTCAAATTGAAGCGACAAAATTTATTGAAGGAGGGGAAAATTTACTACCAAAAGCTTCAACAATACTCGTCTATTTGAATAATGAAGTAGCATGTGTTGTACGCAACTTCGAGTTCTAACACACACCACAACCAATCAAACTAGCCATTATGAATAGTAATAACCACTTTTTAAAATTTTATACATTTTATCATCAAAATGGACTTCATTTTTGGATTCAGAATATCGAAATTATCTTAGGGTGAATCTTTGGTACTTTTCGGTTAACTTTCATATTTTGATGAATAGTGAAAATTAATAAATTTTAATTAAAAACAACTTTTTTAGTCAAAATAATGAATAGTGATAAATTATGAATTTGAGTAATTTTAGAGTATAATTATACTATATTTTTACCAATTAATCCAATGTTGGTCATTGGACATAATTTCACATTTATACTGGCCATAAGCAAGTACCAATCTTTTGATAGTTATTATTTCTTAAAAACAAGCTTTTTGTTTTAACAACGGGAATTAATTTTAAATTAATTTTTTCCACTTATTTGTTTTAAATTTAGAAAAATGGAGTCCATATTTATAATCAATATGTACAAAATTTTTAAATAGGTAGATTTTATTTTTAGAAATTTTGAATAATTACTTCGGAAAATATTTTATTTACCATGGTTAAAGGGTTAATCCGGTAAATAAGTTAAAAAGAAAAAATTATAATATTAATAAATTACTATGAAACATGTCTTAACCCTATTGGTTGATACATTTCCTACCTTGGACATCTTTGGGTTGATTTTGGGGACACCATGGATCCACTTGTAAGTGATAATGACACTTTATATTAATTAAGTTAAAGTAAATACAAAAATGACATAAGCATATATCTTTTTAGAAAAACAATTTTTACATAGTGTTATGTATGTTATATTTTCGATTATAATTATTAATTAGAAATCTAAAATTATTTCCTAATTAATGGTATTTTATTTATAATTTTTAGACATTGAATAATTAAATTTATTTATGATACAATAATGATGTAGTATTTTCCTTATTAATGAAAGAATCAAATAATTAGTATTATAAATGATAAAATAAATATAATTTAAATGTTTTTATGTCATACAAAACTTTTATTGGTTAATATGAAATATTATGATTCCTTAAATAAATTTCGTTCGAATGAATAAAGTTGTTAAAAATTTAACAAAAATAAATTATTAAATAGTGTCAAAATTGACAAAAAGGAGTTTTTAAAACAAATATTATATTATTAATTGATATTCCATTTCTAAAAGTCTATGGTTCGTCCAGAGAACTTACATAATGATAGGTGTATTATTAATGGACCAATTGGGGGTCTCTTGGAAGTTTATAGTATGTTTATTGAATATATAATATTAAAATACAAAGAGACATGCTAAATGTCAAACTATTTAACTAAGAGTTAAATCAAAAAGATAAAGTTAATATAGTGACCCAAACGTATCTAAAACATTTTAGTTGAGTGGTTTTAGACCTATACCCTCCTTAAAATATAAATAATACACTTATGATCCATTATAATCCGAATATTAATTTATTATAAAATAATATTTCTAGCTTTTCCAAAGGTGCTCTTCACCCGTCTTATAAAAAGGGAACTCCCCCTTCTCTCAAATTAATACCTTTAATGCCTTTTGTCTTGGACAAAACCTACCCAAATATTCTCTCAACTTCCATCACTTCATCCTAGAGTCCTTAGTTTGATTTTAAATCCAACCTCAGAATCCCTTTTGATCAAATTAATTAGAAGAACCCAAAGAAGAAGTAATGTTTTCACCACCCTCTTTCAAGTTCATTTCTTATTCCACTTCTTCTTTATTTGTTATTTCCATTATAAAATAATAAACCCAGTATCTTATATATATAATGCGATGTTATTATAAATATTTCACAACTATATTCATTATTCAATCCATCTTATGAATGATAATGTCACCATACGTGCGTATGTACGGCTTACCATCTCCACGCCGTTGTGTAATTTGTTATTCAACACTATGTTATTTTGATTTATATAATGATGATTAATATGTATATAAATAATGAAAATAACATGATAATGTCTCTGTAAAATTAATATACCATCCAATTCCACACCTTTAAGGAAATGATATTGTCGCTCGTCTGTACGTACAGATTACCGTCTCTAGGACGTGATGAGATTCATTCCACATTCACCATTCATCGACGATTATAAAAATATATATTACTAATATGTTTGTAATATATGACATAATAATGATATTGTAGATATATATATATATATATATATATATGTACTTACATATATTTTATTCACTTAGTTCCGTTCAATACGTTATGAAAACGGAAACAACGTTTAAGCATACATACGGACTACTGTCTCCATAAATAGTGTTTTCCATTTCACATATATATCTATTAAACATAATTATATTCAAAATATATATGATATATATATCATGTTCTATATTCATTAAGTATTTAAACAATTGCTTATTTGATACAAACAAGAGTAACAAGTTAAAACACGTACGATAAAGAAATCGATTATTACCCGGAATGTTAATTTAACATGGAAATTATTGTTAAATTTGTAGTAAAAAGTCATAAATGAATAATGTATGATATCATAAATATTAATATGGTTTTGGTATAATTTAATAACATACTACGATCTTCATACAAGAGGTTAAACGTACCCTCAACTAAAGGAAAGTGCAAGTTAAGGGGTTTTTATCTCACTTCTTATTCTCATGAGATTCATGCCATATTGCCAATATTACCATTTGTGTGGTGTATATACTTCCCATAATTTTATTATTTGTGTAATACACTTTAAATTATGTGTATTCAAATATTCATTGTATGATACTTCTTTCATAGGGTGTATGTTTCGTAAGTTATCAAATTTGTAAGGGGTTTTCATATCACTCCTTATTCCGGTGAGATTCATTCCATATTGCCAGTATTAACTTTTTGGTGGTGTATATAATGACCATAATTGTATTCCTTGTGTAATAAAATTTAATTTATGTGTATTTACATATTCATTGTATGATACCTATTTTATGTGGTGTATTTTTTTTAAGTTACCAAATTGTTAAGGGTTAATTTCCCAATCTCTTTATTATCCGAGGTTGTTTTTACTTATGTTTCTACCAGGACATCTTTATTATCCATGTCCATATTTCATAAAATAGTTTTCAAAGAAATTATTTTAAGGAAATTTTTACTTAAAAATTATTTTAAATGCTTTAAAGATTTATTCTTATAAACCATTCTCATTAATGTCCATGCTTTCATAATGGTTTTAAGGGTTTATTTAAATGGACATGAATGTTTTAAAATGTTAATTACATTCAAAATATTCAAAGTGGTATGGGACACTTTGATTCAAAAATCTATTAAAATTTCATCCTTTATAATTTCTAACTTTTAAATTTTTTCATGAAAAATGGATATTTCTCTCAAAGAGTTTTACAAATCATTTTTGTAACGCCCCGACTCCAGTTACCTAGAGTCGGTGCCTTATTACATAACATTGGCATGATCACAAGAAAGATCAAATCTCGAAAGACCGATTGGTTTAGTATCCTTGGAAACAGTAGATATAATCATAAAGTTTTACATTACACCATAAAGTGAAAAACTACTACAACAACATATTTTCTTTATAGACCACAATCATATCCCCACATATTATCCCTGCAGGTCATTCATAAATTACTTATTCACATCCTGGAAAAAATAAAACATTGAAAGGGGTGAGCTCAAATGCCCAGTAAGGATAACAATATAGCGAAAACTTTCATAAATAAGAATAAACATTTAAGGCAATGTATAACATAAAACAAAATCCTTTTAAACATGAACTTCAACATAGTATGGAAAAGATAAAATGAAATAATTCCATTTACTCATTCACATGGATATTCTACTGATCGAATAATCACATGCAATATCAATAACCACTTTCATAATGATGGAATGCATAATGCCAGACTATCATAACTAGATAGCCAAGGCCTCGTGCCAAGACTACAAATAAGATTTTTCCAAGTCCTTGTTCCAAGACACTAGTTTGTCTCATTAAGTCCAATGCATTCCCATATGAAAACGTTTAAACATAAAATAAACATTCGTATTAAAACTAGCATACGAAATTTCAATACTTTCACCATAAACTATGAACTGTATAAAAATAGCACATCCACAGTCAAACATATCACAAAACCTTCAATAAAATATAGAATTTTTGTATCATGATAAATCAAATTCAAATAAGCGTAAAATCAATCAAAGGATGTTGACATAGATGAAATCAAAACTCTTTTTAGAGAAATATATCTTTCTATTTTGAAATAATTTAAGAGTCTTATATTTATGAAATAAAACATTTTCTTTGAAAATATTCTTATAATCTTGTAAGGGAAGCTTCAATGATTTTATAACAGCGGAAAATAACCGCACCCGCCGTATAAGTTAAAAAAACATTCTTACCTTAATTCTACCGAAAAAGTTAAAAAGAACCTTGTTTGGAAAACGACGGAAATATTCCTTTATAAAAATCTTATAAAAAGTCAAAAAAGGGTATAAATGACCTTAACCCATATTAGTTTAAATAGTATAAATGTTTTGAAATACATTTTGAAGAAACATGGATATGGATGATAAAGAGATCCGAATAGATTATTACGTATAAACAACCTCGGATAATGAAGAGATTGAGAAATAACCCTTACCTTGTACTTTTCCTTGGTTTGGGTAGGTTAACCTCCTGTATAATGGTGAAATAATTGTTATTAAATTATACAATAATCATAAACATTAATAAGATATCATATATAATCTTTTAACATTGATTTGTTAATAATATCTTAGTATTATCGTTGTTTCGGGTGTTAACTTGTTTTATTTTATATGTTTTGTTACGTAAGACATGTGTGTAATGTATAGGTTGTATATTATTCATATCAAAAATTATATCAGGTACTTAAACATCATTTTTAAATCATAAAATGATAATTATACTTGAATGGATACGATGGAGAATGAATCTCATCGCGTTCGTGGAGACGGTAGTCCGTCCGTACGCACGAGCGACAATATCATTATTTTGATATTAAAATAATATATAAATAGATGGTATATCATATATACATAATAATTAAAATGTTATATTTATTATTTACATGAGTTACACATCATTAATATACCCATCCAAATAATAATATATTGAATAACAATTACACCACGACGTGGAGACGGTAAGCCGTACGTACGCACGTATGGTGACATGTTATTCAAAGGGTGGATAGAATACTGAATATAGTTGTACAATATTTATAATAACATCATTGTATATATATGATACTGGAGTTATTATTTTAGAATGGTAATAACAAAGGAAGAATATGTGGAAGAAGAAAGGAACATGGAAAAGGGTGGTGAAATCATTACCTCTTCTTCGGGTTCTTCCTTTTGATTTGATCAAAAGGGATCCGTAGGTTGGATTTCTGATCTAACTAAGTCCTATAGGTTGTATTGAGGGAATTTGGGAGAGTATTTGGGAAGCATTTGGCCGAACCAAAAGGCTTTGAAGTTGTGAATAAATGAAAAGGAGTAGTGCCCTTTTATAAGAGGGGTGAGGGGCACCTTTGGAAAAGCTAGAAATATTAATTTATAATAAATTCATATTCGGTTTCTAATGGCTCCAAAGTTGATTATTTAAATTTTAAGGTGGGGATAGGTCGAAAACCACTCAAAAAATTTAATTTATACAGGTTTGGGTCATTATATTAACCTTATCTTTAAGTATTAACTCTAAGTTAATTAGTTTCACTTTTACAATGTATCATTGTATTTTTATATTATATGGATAATAAACTTACCATATACATCCAAGAGACCCCCCAAGTGGTCCATTAATGATGAAACTATCATGATATAAGTCTCTTGGATGAACCTTAGATTTTTAGGAATTTAATATCAATTAATAATATAATATTTGTTTTAAAAACTCTTTTATGTCAATTCTGACACTATTCAATAATTGTTTTTTTGTAAAACTCATAAAAGAATGATTACTTCGAACAACATTAATTTAAGCAATACAAACATGTCATATTAACATAGAAAATTAGTGTAATTGATAAAAAGTCTCAAATTATATTTGTTTGGGTATTTATAATATCAATTATTCTAATTTTTCATTAATTAGGTAATTACTACATCATCATTGTGTCATAAATAAATAATATTATATAATTTCTAAAAATTATAAATAAAATATACATATGTATGAAATATTTTTAGGTTTCTAATGAATATTTTCAATCGAATTTATCTTATGTATAACCCTATATTACAATTTTTTAGTAAATAAACTTTGATTTTAACTCTTTTAACTCTTCTTTGAATTAAATAATAATAAATGTCCTAATCTAATCCAAGTGGACCTAAATGATAATATTTTATTCCTAAGGTTTTTTTTGGTCAAGATACACTTTTTCAATAGAATTAGGACATGTGTTAGGGTAATATTAATATCATTTTACCCTTAATTACCCTATTTACTTTTAACTATGGTAAATAAAAGTAAAAAGTTACTATTCACCAAAAATTATTTTCATCTCATTGAACCACATTTAACTTATTGATATTAACCGCGTCTCTCAGATTTTCTAAATTCCATTCACAGAAGCGGTAAAATTATGTTTTATGAAAAATTCAGTTTTTATAACTACCACTTAGTAGTTTCACTATTCATCAAAAATTGAAGTCTTTCAGATCAATGCCAAAATTTCACCCTAAGCTATAATTGATATTCCGAATTCAAAAATGATGTATATTTTAAAAAATTCCAAACATATAAGTTGAATTAATTAATTTTATAATTAATTCCCGCTGTCCCAACAAATAGCGTGTTTTTAAGAAACAATATATACCAAAAGATTGACAATTGTTTAGGTCCAATTTCAAAGTGAAATTAATTATAATGAACACCATTGGATAAAATGGTAAAAAATATTTTATTATACTTTAAAACCAATCAATAATATAATTTATCACTATAAATTATTTTGATTAAAAAATTTGTTTTTAAGTATTTTTCACTATTCATAAAAATTGGAAGTTCTCAAAAAAATACCAAAAAATCATCTTAGGATAATTTCGATATTCCGAAACCAAAAATGAAGACCCTTTTGAAATATAAAATATATATAATTTCAAAAAGTAGGTATTACTATTCCTAACGGCTAGTTTGATTGGTTGTGGTGTGTTAGAACTCGATGTTGTGTACAACACACGCTATCACATTATTCAAAGAGAAGTGTACCATAGAATCTTGGGGTGTTACATTCTCCCCTACTTCAAATAATTTCATCCTCAAAATATCCAGAATACTACCACATGAAAAGACTCGGGTGGTTCTTCATCATAAGTTCCTCGGGTTCCCACGTTGCCTCTTCCATCTTATGGTTTCTCCACAAAACTTTTACCAGACGCGTCGTCCGGTTTCTAAGTACATGTTCTATCATATCAAGAATCCTGACGGGCTCTTCACTATAAGACAGATCGGGTTCTAGTTCTAACTCCTCATAGGTGAGTACATGCTTTGGGTCAGACATGTATTTCCTCAACAGAGATACGTGGAACACATCGTGAACATTGGAGAGACTTGGCGGCATTTCCAATCGGTAAGCTACAGCCCCAATTAGTTCTAGAATTTCGAAAGGTCGGATGTACCTGGGACTCAATTTACCTTTCTTACCAAAATGTATGACTCCCTTCCATGGAGATACCTTCAGGAAAACATGATCACCGACTTGAAATTCCAAATCGTTCCTTCGATTATCGGCATAGCTCTTCTGCCTACTTTGAGCTGCTTTGATGTGACTTTGGATTACCTTCACCTTTTCCATCGTTTCCTCCAACAGTTCTGGGCCTACTAGTTTTTTTTCACCAACGTCATCCCAACAGGTTGGTGTACGACATCTCTTTCCATATAACACTTCATATGGTGCCATCTGAATACTCGAATGGAAGCTATTGTTATAAGAAAATTCTACCAGAGGTAAATATTGATCCCACATACCCTGAAAGTCAAGTGAGAAGGATCTATACATGTCTTCTAAGGTTTGAATAGTTATTTCTGATTGTCCATCTGTCTGAGGGTTTTAAGAAGTGCTCAAATGAAGATCAGTATCCAGGGATTTCTGATGACTTTTCCAGAATCTTGAAGTAAAACGGGGATCATGATCTGAAACAATCAATAGGGGTACTCCATGAAGTCTCACAACTTCATTAATATATAGTCCTCCTAGACGTTCCAGGGGTTGATATTCTCTTATAGAAAGAAAATGTACTGACTTGGTAAGACGATCAACAATAACCCATATTTCATCGTTCCTTCTAGGAGTCTTTGGTAGCCCCATGAAAAAATACATCGTAATATTGTCCCATTTCCACTCCGGTATGGGAAGAGGTTGCATAACTCCTCCAGGCTGTTGCCTTACAGCTTTCACTTATTGACAAACCATACATCTTGACACAAAATCAGCAATCTCCCTCTTCATGTTGTCCCACCAAAATTGTTCCTTCAAATCTCTATACATTTTGGTGCTCCCAGAGTGTATAGAGAAATTGGAACAATGAGAATCATCCACCAATTCCCTTTTTAGATCAGGTATATCGGGAATACAAAGTCTCTTCCCAAATTTCAAAATTGTATCTTCATACACAAAGTCTCTCAATCTCCAATCATTCACAACATTAATCTTCTTTTGAAATTCTTCATCATCGGTCTGAGAACTCTTAATCCTTTCTAGTAAAGATGGTTTGTCAACCATTTGAAAAAGTATTGATGTTTCACCTTCCCTGGTTATTCCCATGTCCATCTTTACTAGATCCATCAAAATTGGATCCCTTTCAATTCTCATCACGTTCAAAACTCCATGGTCTTTTCTGTTCAAAGCATCATCCACCTTGTTTTCTTTCCCCGGGTGGTAGTGTATCGTACAATCATAATCCTTGAGTAATTCAAGCCATCTCTTTTGCCTCATGTTGAGTTCTTTTTGTGAGAAAATATACTTCAAACTCTTGTGATCAGTATAAATCTCACATTTTTCACCATAGAGGTAGTGCCTCCATATCTTCAAAGAAAAGATCACAGCTGCTAATTCGAGATCATGAGTAGGATAGTTTTTTTCATGAATTTTCAACTGTCATGATACATAGGCAAAAACCCTATCATTCTGAATAAGGAAACAACCAAGTCCTTTCTTCGATGCATCACTATAAATAATGAACCCATCATTCCCCAATGGCAGAGTCAATATAGTAGCATTGAATAATCTTCTCTTAAGTTATTTGAAACATTCTTCACACTCTTTTTTCTCAAACAAATTTAACCCCTTTACGTGTGAGCTTCGTTAATGGGTTATCCAATCGGGCACAATTCTAGACGAAACATCGATAATAACCTACTAAACCAATAAAACTACGTACCTCAGTTTTAATCGTAGGTGTTGGACATTCTTCGATTGCCTTGGTCTTAGAAGGATCAATAGAGATTCCATCTTTAGAGACAATATGGCCAAGAAAAGAAATCTCCTGAAGCCAGAATTCACCCTTGCTAAACTTCCCATATAATTCATGTCTTCTCAGAGTCTTCAGGATAATGCACAAGGTATTTTCATGATCTTCGTAGATTTTGGAGTATACCAAGATATCATCAATAAATACCACCACAAATTCATCAAGATACTCCTTGAAAACTCTATTCATCAGATCAATGAATACAGAGGGTTCATTAGTCAATCCAAAAGGCATTATAGTAAACTCGTAATGCCCGTACCTGGTTCGAAATGCTATCTTTGGAATGTCTTCCTTCTTCACACACAACTGATGGTATCCAGATCGAAGGTCAATCTTTGAAAAGTATTGAGCTTTATGCAGTTGGTCAAATAAATCATCAATGCGAGGTAGGGGATACATGTTCTTTATTGTTATAGCATTGATCTCCCTATAGTCGATAAATAACCTCATGGCTCCATCTTTCTTTTCAACAAAAAGAACAGGGCCTCCCCATAGAGAAACACTAGGGCGAATAAATCCTTTATTACTCAATTCCTCTAGTTGTTTCTTTAGTTCGACTAATTCTATAGTGGCCATTCTATAAGGGGTCTTCGATATAGGCCTTGATCCAAGAATTAAATCAATGGAAAACTCAACTTCTCGTTCTGGAGGATGTCCAGGTAAATCTTCTGGAAATACATCTACAAATTCTTTCACAATAGGTACATCCTCTATTTGAACATTCGTTTCCTCACCCATAGTTATTTCATTCTCTTCCTCCTCAATAATTGAATTTAGTTGAGCTACTGGGGGTGGATCTAGATAAGAATTAGGTGGTGACGACTCGTCTCTAAAGATAAGGTGTTTTTTATCATCATCATCAAGAATAGTAACCTCTTTCTTCTTACAATAAATATTCGCATCATAGTTCGAAAGCCAGTCCATACCGAGGATTATATCAAACTCAATCATAGGTATGACGATGAGATCAGCAGATAAAGAACATTTATGTGCTCTAATGGGGACTGATTCACGAAACTTTGTTGCAATGATACTTCCCTTAGGAGTTTTAACTAACAACTCCCTTTTAAAATCAAATTGGAAATATATAATTTTCTTAGCAAACTGGGAAGATATAAAACAATGAGATGATCCAAAATCAAATAATGCATTTTCTAAACTTGAGGAAACCATTAAATTACCTGCCACCACGTCTTTCGGAGCTTCTACCTCAGCAGTAGTGATAGCATAAGGTTGGCCTTGATCCCTTGGCCTTTTCTGAGGTAAGTTATCCTGAAGCTTAGGACATTCATTTTCATAATGTCCCATCTCCCTAAAATTGTAGCACTGAACATTGGTATCTTCCTTCTTCCCCTTGAACTCATGAGCTTGGTGGCCTTTTTCACTACACTTGTAACATACTCTAGTTCCCTTCAAGCAAGTAACGGGGTTTTTCTTACCACATTTACCATAGGATGGATATTCAACCATTCCCTTCTTCCCCTTATTTCCATTCCCAAATTGATTAGGAGGTATCTTCTTCTCTTGCTTTGCTTTAAAGTCATAAGACTTAGATAATTCCTTTTCGGTCTTAATAGCACATGAGACAATGTCTTCTTACGATGAAAAGGATTGCGAGACTAATGCTCGAAGGAGAAATGGTTTTAACCCATCAAAGAAATGATCAATCTTACTTCTTGGGTTATGTATATAATCTCTAGCATGCCTTGCTAACCTTGTAAAGTTAGCCTCATACTTTGTGGCATTCTCATCCTCCTTCTGTCTCAGACTCAGAAATTGCCTTTCCATATCTGCTCGATGGTCGCGAGGAAAGTATTTTTACAAAAACAGATCTTTGAACTCCCTCCATTCCATATTTGATACTTAATCATCTTCTTTTGTGTTTTGAATCAATGACCACCATTGATCAGCATCTCCAGTGAGGCGGTAAACTGCCATGATAACTTTTTCCCTTTCATTACTCCCTAAAGCCTTAAATATTTTCTCTAGGGAATTTATCCATTGCTCAGCTACTAAGGGATTTGTACTCCCATTGAACGTTGGTGGTTGTTGACTTATGAATTGATCTATCATTGATCCTCCACACTGCGGATCAGGGTGCTCCATATGGGTAAGGTTATTATTCATAACCTGAGTGAGTTGTCCCAGTATGGTGATTAGCTGATCGGCACTAGTTGCATCACCAGCTCCACTATAATTATCTTGAGAAGGAGGGAAATTCCTACATGGAGTGAGTGCATTGATACTGTTTCCATTTCTTCCACTAGGCGCCACTTCTAAACAATGGCATAAAGTAGATCAGATTATGAATCAAAATACATAATCCCATACTTATAAAACACTTAACATAAATTGACCTATTTATGGATATAATCCATAATCATAAGAATGTTTTCTTTGAGGAAGTATATACTCATAATTCCTTCATAATGATTTGTAAAGAAAATGAGAGTTATCCTAAGCATATCCCCCAGGAGTGTCGTAACCAAGAGTGCAACAAGGCATGTTGTCGTGCACCAGTTCCCATTCGAGTCTAGCTCAAAGCGGTGTTTTCGGGTTTTACCCCTAGGTACATCTGTGCCAGAGCCGCCTCTACCTGCTCGTATCCAAATAGGGATGTATTGCTCGGAAAACTCACCAAATCTCTACAATACCAAAATTCTAGGAAGTTCTTCTATACTAATCCTCAAAGATCATCTTAAATCTATTTGCTCTAATCAGAGTTTATCTAAATCTAGCTTCCAAGGATTGTACTAAACTTCCTCTGATACCAACTGTAATGCCCCGACTCCAGTTACCTAGAGTCGGTGCATTATTACATAACATTTGCATGATCACAAGAAAGATCAAATCTAGAAAGACCGATTGGTTTACTATCCTTGGAAACACTAGATAGATTCATAAAGTTTTACATTACACCATAAAGTGAGAAAATACAACAACAACATATTTTCTTCATAGATCACACTCCTGTCCCCACATACTATCCCTATAGTTCATTAATAAATTACTTTTTCACATCCTTGGAAAAATAAAACATTGAACGGGGTGAGCTCAAATACCAAGTAAGGATAACAATACAGCGGAAACTTTCATAAATAAGAATAATCATTTATGGAAATGTATAACTTAAAACAAAAGACTTTTAAACATGAACTTCAACATAGTATGGAAAAGATAAAATGAAATAATTCCATTTACTCATTCACATGTATATTCTACTAATCGAATAATCACATGCAATATCAATAACCACTTTCATAATGATGGAATGCATAATTCCAGACTATCATAACCACATAGCCAAGGCCTCGTGCCAGGACTACAAATAAGATTTTTCCAAGGCCTTATGCCAAGACACTATTTTGTCTCATGAGACCTACCGATACATCGAGGAGCTATAGCGGGCTCCACCTGTCACATATTAAGTACAATGCATTCCCATATGAAAAGGTTTAAACATAACATAAACATTCGTATTAAAACTAGAAAACGAAATGTCAATACTTTCACCATAAACTATGAACGGTATAAAAATAACACATCCATAGTCAAAAATATCACAAAACCTTCAATACAATATAAAAGTTTTGTATCATGATAAATTAACATCAAATAAGCGTAAAATCCATCAAAGGATGTTGACAGAGATGAAATCAAAACTCTTTTTAGAGAAATATCTCTTTCTATTTTGAAATCATTTAAGAGTCTTATATTTATGAAATAAAACATTTTCTTTGAAAATATTCTTATAATCTTATAAGGGAAGCTTTGACGATTTTATAACGGCGGAAAATAACCGCACCCACCGTATAAGTTAAAAAAACATTCTTACCTTAATTCTGTCAAAAAGGTTAAAAAGGACCTTGTTTGGAAAACGATGGAGAGATTCCTTTATAAAACTCTTATAAAAAGTCAAACAAGGGTATAAATGACCTTAACCCATATTATTTTAAATAGTAAAAATGTTTTGAAATAAATTTTTAAGAAACATGGATGTGGATGATAAATAGATCCCAGTAGATTATTACGTATAAACAACCTCGGATAATGAAGAGATTGTGAAATAACCCTTACCTTGTACTTTTCATTGGATGGGGTAGGTTAAACTCCTGTATAGTGGTGAAATAATTTTTATTAAATTATAAAAGAATCATATACATTAATATGATATCATATATGATCTTTTAACATTTATTTGTTAATAATATCTTAGTATTATCGTTGTTTCGGGTGTTAACTTACTCGTTTTCTTTTATATGTTTTGTTACGTAAGCCATGCATGTAATGGATTGGATGTATATTATTCATATCCAGAATGATATCAAGTCCTTAAAAATCATTTTTAAATCATCAAATGATAATTATACTTGAATGGATACGATGGAGAATGAATCTCATCGCGTTCGTGGAGACGGTAGTCCGTACGTACGCACGAGCGACAATATCAATCTTTTGATATTTAAATAATATATAAATGGATGGAATATAATATATAAAGAATAATTAACATGTTATATTTATTATTTGCATGATTTATACATCATTATTATACCCATCCAAATAATAATATATTGAATAACAATTACACCACGACGTGGAGATGGTAAGCCGTATGTACGCACGTATGGTGACATGTTATTCAAAGGGTGGATAGAATACTGAATATGGTTGTACCATATTTATAATAACATCACATTATATATATGATACTGGAGTTATTATCTTATAATGGTAATAACAAATGATGAATAAGTGGAAGAAGAAAGGAACATGGAAAAGGGTGGTGAAATCGTTACCTCTTCTTCGGGTTCTTCCTTTTGATATGATCAAAAGGGCTCCTTAGGTTGGCTTTCTGATCCAACTAAGGCCTCTAGGTTGTATTGAGGGAAGTTGGGAGAGTATTTGGGAAGCGTTTGTCCGGACCAAAATGCTTTGAATGTGTGATGAAATGAGAAGGAGGAGTGCCCTTTTATAAGAGGGGTGAGGGGCACCTTTGGAAAAGCTAGAAATATTAATTTATAATAAATTCATATTAGGTTTCTAATGGCTAAAATGTTGATTATTTAAATTTTAAGGTGGGGATAGGTCGAAAAAAACTCAACCAATAGAATTTATACAGGTTTGGGACATTATATTAACCATATCTTTAAGTATTAACTCTAAGTTAATTAGTTTCACTTTTACAATATGTCCTTGTATTTTTATATTATATGGTTAATAAACATAACATATACATACAAGAGACCCCATGTGGTATATTAATGATGTACCTATCATTATATAAGTCTCTTGGCCTAAACTTAGATTTTTAGGAATTTAATATCAATTAATAATATAATATTTGTTTTTCAAAACTCTTTTATGTCAATTTTGACACTATTCAATAAATGATTTTTGTAAAACTCATAACAGAATGATTACATAGAAAAAAGTTAATTGAAGCATTCCTAACATGTCATGTTAACCTATAAAATTACTTTAATGCATAAAAATTCTCAAATTATATTTTTTTGGGTATTTATAATATCAATTATTCTAATTTTTCATTAATTAAGTAATTACTACATCATCATTGTGTCATAAATAAATTAATATATTTAATGTCTAAAAATTATAAATAAAATATCCTTATGTAGAAAATCCTTTTATCTTTCTAATGAATAATTACAATCGAATTTCTCTTATATATAACCCTATATTAAAAAATATTTAGTAAATAAACACTGATTTTAACTCTTTTAACTCTTCTTTGAATTAAATAATAATAAATGTCCGAATCTAATCCAAGTGGACCTAAGTGATAATATTTTATTCCTAATGTTGTTTTTGGTCTAGATACACTTGTACAATAGAATTATGACATGTATTAGCGTAATATTAATAACATTTTTACCCTTAATTACCCTATTTACTTTTAACCGTGGTAAATAAAAGTAAAAAGTTACTATTCACCAAAAATTATTTTCATCTCATTGAACCACATTTCACTTCTTGATATTAATCTTGTCTCTCATATTTTCTAAATTCCATTCACAGAAGCGGTAAAATTACGTTTTATGAAAAATTCAGTTTTTTTAACTACCACTTAGTAGTTTCACTATTCATCGAAAATTGAAGTTTTTCAGAACAATGCCAAAATTTCACCCTAAGCTATAATTTATATTCCAAATTAAAAAATGATTTCTATTTTAAAAAATTCCAAACATATAAGTTTCATTAATTAATTTTATAATTAATTCCCGCTGTCCAACAAATATCATGTTTTTAAGAAACAATACGTACCAAAAGATTGACAATTGTTTAGGTAAAATTTCAAAGTGAAATAAATTTTAATGAACACCATTGGATAAAATGGTAAAAATATATTCTAATTATAATTTAAAACCACTCAATAATATAATTTATCCCTATAAATTATTTTCATTAAAAAAGTTTTTTAAGTATTTTTCACAATTGATAAAAATTGGAAGTTCTCAGAAAAATACCAAAAAATCATCTTAGAATAATTTCGATATTCCCAAACCAAAAATGAAGTCCATTTTGAAATATAAAATATATATAATTTCAAAAATTAGGTATTACTATTCATAACGGCTAGTTTGATTGGTTGTGGTGTGTTAGAACTCGATGTTGCGTACAACACATGCAATCACATTATTCAAAGAGAAGCATACCGTAGAAACTTGGCATGTTACATTCTAACCTCCTTAAAATAATTTCATCCTCGAAATTTCCAGAATACTACCACATGAAAAGACTCGAGTGGTTCTTCATCATAAGTTCCTTGGGTTCCCACGTTGCCTCTTCCATCTTGTGGTTTCTCCACAAAACTTTTACCGGACGCGTCGTACGGTTTCTCAGTACTTTTTATCTCGTATCAAGAATCCTGATGGGCTCTTCACAATAAGACATATCGGGTTCCAGTTCTAACTCCTCATAGGTGAGTACATGCGTTGGGTCAGACATTTATTTCCTCAACAGAGATACGTGGAACACATCGTGAACTTTGGAGAGACTTGGCGGAACTGCCAATCAGTATGCTACAACCCCAATTCATTCAAGAATTTCGAAAGGTCCGATGTATCTAGGACTCAATTTACCTTTCTTACCAAAACGTATGACTCCCTTCCATGTAGATACCTTCAGGAAAACCTGATAACTGACTTGAAATTCTAAATCCTTCATTTGATTATCGGCTTAGCTCTTCTGCCTACTTTGAGCTGCTTTGATGTGACTTTGGATTACCTTCAACTTTTCCATCATTTCCTCCACCAGTTTGGGGCCTACTAGTTTTCTTTCACCAACGTCATCCCAAAAGGTTGGTGTACGACATCTCTTTCTGTATAACGCTTCATATGGTGCCATCTGAATACTCGAATGGAAGCTATTGTTATAGGAAAATTCTACCAGAGGTAAATATTGATCCCACATACCCTAAAAGTCAAGTGAGCAGGATCTCAACATGTCTTCTAAGGTTTGAATAGTTCTTTCTGATTGTCCATCTGTCTGAGGGTGGTAACCAGTGCTCAAATGAAGTTCAGTATCTAGGAATTTCTGAATACTTTTCTAGAATCTTGAAGTAAAACAGGGATCACGATCTGAATCAATCGATAGGGGTACTCCATGAAGTCTCAAAACTTCATTAATATATAGTCTTGCTAGACGTTCCAGGGGTAGATCTTCTCTTATAGCAAGAAAATGCGCTGACTTGGCAAGACGATCAACAATAAACCATATTGCATCATTCCTTCTAGGAGTATTTGGTAGCCCCATGACAAAATCCATCGTAATATTGTCTCATTTCCACTCCGGTATGGGAAGAGGTTGTATAACTCCTCCAGGCTGTTGCCTTCTAGCTTTCACTTGTTGACAAACCATACATCTTGACACAAAATCAGCAATCTCCCTCTTCATGTTGTCCCACTAAAAATGTTCCTTCAAATCTCTATACATTTTGGTGCTCCCAGGGTGTATAGAGAAATTGGAACTATGATAATCATCCAACAATTCCCTTTTTAGATCAGGTATATCGGGAACACAAAGTCTCTACCAAAATTTCAAAATTCCATCTTCATACACAAATTCTCTCATTCTCCAATCATTCACAGCTTTAATCTTCTTTTTAAATTCTTCATCATTGGCATGAGAACTCTTCATTCTTTCTAGTAAATATTGTTTGGAAACCATTTGAAAAAGCATTGATGTTTCACATTCCCTAGTTATTCCCATTTCCATCTTCACTAGATCCATCAATATTGGATCCCTTTCAATTCTCATCACGTTCAAAACTCCATGGCCTTTTCTGCTCAAAGCATCTTATACATTTTTGCTTTCCTCAGGTGGTAGTGTATCGCACAATCATAATCCTTGAGTAATTCAAGCCATCTCCTTTGCCTCATGTTGAGTTCTTTTTGTGAGAAAATATACTTCAAACTCTTGTGATCTGTATAAATCTCACATTTTTCACCATAGAGGTAGTGCCTCCATATCTTCAAAGAAAATATCACAGCTGCTAATTCTAGATCATGAGTAGGATAGTTTTTTTCATTAATTTTCAACTGTCATGATGCATAGTCAATAACGCTATCATTCTGCATAAGGACACAACCAAGTCCTTTCTTCGATGCATCACTATAAATAACGAACCCATCATTCCCCGATGGTAGAGTCAATATAGGAGCATTGACTAATCTTCTCTTAAGTTCTTCGAAACATTCTTCACACTCCTTTTTCCAAAGAAATTTAACCCCTTTACGTGTCAGCTTTGTTAATGGGTTAGCCAATCGAGAAAAATTCTGGACAAAACGTCGATAATAACCTGCTAAACCAATAATACTACGTACCTCAGTTATACTCGTAGGTGCTGGCCATTCTTGGATTGCCTTGGTCTTAGAAGTATCAATAGAGATTCCATCTTTAGAGACAATATGGACAAGAAAAGAAATCTCCTGAAGCCAGAATTCACACTTGCTAAACTTCCCATATAATTCTCGTCTTTCAGAGTCTTCAGGATAATGCGCAAGTGATTTTCATGATATTCGTAGCTTTTGGAGTACACCAAGATATCATTAATAAATACCACCAAAAATTCATCAAGATACTCATTGAAAACTCTATTCATCAGATCCATGAATACAGAGGGTGCATTAGTCAATCGAAAAGGCATTACAGTAAACTCGTAATGCCTGTACCTGGTTCGAAATGCTGTCTTTGGAATGTCTTCCTTCTTCACACACAACTGATGGTTTCCAGATCGAAGTTCAATCTTTGAAAAGTATTGAGCTCCATGCAGTTGGTCAAATAAATCATCAATGCGAGGTAGGGGATACTTGTTCTTTATTTTTATAGCATTGATCTCCCTGTATTCGATACATAACCTCATGGATCCATCTTTCTTTTTAACAAAAAGAACAGGGGCTCGCCATAGATGAACACTAGGCCGAATAAATCCTTTATTACTCAATTCCTCTAGTTGTTTCTTTAGTTCGACTAATTATATAGTGGATATTCTATAAGGGGTCTTCGATATAGGCCTTGATCTAGGAATTAAATCAATGGAAAACATAACTTCTCGTTCTGGAGGATGTCCTGGTAAATCTTCTGGAAATACATCTACAAATTCTTTCAAAACAGGTAGATCCTCTATTTGAACATTCCTTTCGTCACCCACAGTTATTTCATTCTATTCCTCATCAATAGTTGAATTTAGTTGAGCTACTGGGGGTGGATCTAGATAAGAATTAGGTGGTGACGATTCAGCTCTAAAGATAAGGTGTTCCTTATCATCATCATCATGAATCATAGCCTCTTTCTTCTTACAATAAATCTTTGAATCATATTCCGAAAGACACTCCATAACGAGGATTATATCAAACACAATCATAGGTTTGATGATGAGATCAGCAGATAAAGAACATTTATGTGCTCTAATGGGGACTGATTCACAAAACTTTGTTGCAATGATACTTCCCTTAGGAGTTTTAACTGACAACTCGCCTGTTAAATCAAATTGGAAATACCTAATTTTCATAGAAAACTGGGAAGATATGAAACAATGAAATGATCCAGAATCAAATAATGCATTTGCTAAACTTGAGGAAACCATTAAATTACCTGCCACCACGTCTTTCGGAGCTTCTACCTCAGCAGTAGTGATAGCATATTCTTAGCCTTGATCCCTTGGACATTTATGAGGTATGTTCTCCTGACGCTTAGGACATTCATTTTCATAATGTCCCATCTCCCTACAATTGTATCACTGAACATTGGTAGCTTCCTTCTTCCCCTTGCAATCACGAGCTTGGTAGCCTTTTTCACTACACTTGTAACAGACTCCTCTTCCCTTCAAGCTAGTACCAGGGTGTTTCTTACCACATTTACCACAGGATGGATATTGAACCATTCCCTTCTTCCCCTTATTTCCATTCCCAGATTGATCAGAAGGTCTCTTCTTCTCTTGCTTTGCTTTAATGTCATAAGACTTAGAGAATTCCTTTTCGGTATTAATAGTACATGAGGCAATGTCTTCTTACGATGAAAAGGATTGTGAGAATAATGCTCGATGGAGAAATGGTTTTAACCCATCAAAGAAATGATCAATTTTACTTCTTGGGTTACGTATATAATCTCCAACATACCTTGATTACCTTGTAAAGTTAGCCTCATACTTTGCGACATTTTCATCCTCCTTCTATCTCAGACTCAGAAATTGCCTTTCCATATCTGCTCGATGGTCGCGAGGAAAGTATTTTTCTAAAAACAGATCTTTGAACTCCCTCCATCCCATATTTTATACTTCATCATCTTCCTTCGTGTTTTGAGTCAATGACCACCATTGATCAGCATCTCCAGTGAGGCGGTAAACTGCCATGATAACGTTTTCCCTTTCATTACTCCCCAAAGCCTGAAATATTTTCTCTAGAGAATTAATCCATTGCTCAGCTACTAAGGGATTTGTACTCCCATTGAACGTTGGTGGTTGTTGCCTCATGAAATGATCTAGAATTGATCCTCAATGCTGCGGATCAGGGTGCTCCATACTGGTAAAGTCATTATTCATAAGCTGAGTGAGTTGTCCCAGTATGGTGATTAGCTGATTGGCACAAGTTGCATCACCAGCTCCACTATAATTATCTTGAGGTGGAGGGAAATCCCTACATGGAGTGCGTGCATTGATACGGTTTCCATGTCTTCCACTAGGCGCCATTTTTAAACAATGGAATAAACTAGATCAGTTTAGGAATCAAAATACATAATCCCGTACTTATAAAACACTTAACATAAATTGAACTATTTATGGATATAATTCATAATCATAATAATGTTTTCTTTGAGTAAGTATATACTCATAAACCCTTCATAATTATTTGTAAAGAAAATGAGAGTTATCCTAAGCATATCCCCCAGGAGTGTTGTAACCAAGAGTGCAGCAAGGCCCATTTTCATGCACCAGTTCCCATTCGAGTCTAGCTCAAAGCGGTGTTTTCGGGTTTTACCCCTAGGTACATCTGTGCCAGAGCCGCCTCTACCTGCTCGTATCCAGACAGGGATTCATTGCTCAGAAAACTCACAAAATCTCTACAATACAAATATTCTAGGAAGTTATTCTATACTAATCCTCAAAGTCCATCTTAAATATATGTGCTGTAATTAGAGTTTATCTAAATCTAGCTTCCAAGGTTTGTACTAAACTTCCTTTGATACCAACTGTAACGCCCCGACTCCAGTTACCTAGAGTCGGTGCATTATTACATAACGTTGGCATGATCACAATAAAGATCAAACCTCGAAAGACCGATTGGTTTAGTAGCCTTGGAAACACTAGTTATATTCATAAAGTTTTATATTACACCATAAAGTCAAAAACTACTACAACAACATATTTTCTTCGTAGACCATGCTCATGTCCCCACATACTATCCCTGAAGGTCATTCATAAATTACTTCTTCACATCCTGGGAAAAATAAAACATTGAAATGGGTGAGCTCAAATGCCCAGTAAGGATAAAAATATAACAGAAACTTTCATAAATAAGAATAAACATTTAAGGCAATGTATATCTTAAAACAAATGCCTTTTAAAATTGAACTTCAACATAGTATGGCAAAGATAAAATGAAATAATTCCATTTACTCATTCACATGGATATTCTACTAATCGAATAATCACATGCAATATCAATAACTACTTTCATAATGATGGAATGCATAATCCAGACTATCATAACCACATAGCCGAGGCCTCATGCCAAGACTACAAATAAGATTTTTCCAAGGCCTTATGCCAAGACACTAGTTTGTCTCATGAGACCTACCGATGCATCGAGGAGCTATATCGGGCTCCATCCGTCACATATTTAGTCCAATGCATTCCCATATGAAAAGGTGTAAACATAACATAAACATTCGTATTAAAACTAGCATACGAAATGTCAATACTTTCACCATAAACTATGAACGGTATAAAAATAGCACATCCACAGTCAAACATATCACAAAACCTTCAATACAATATAGAAGTTTTTTATCATGATAAATCAACTTCAAATAAGCGTAAAATCCGTCAAAAGATGTTGACATAGATGAAATAAAAACTCTTTTTAGAGAAATATCTCATTCTATTTTGAAATCATTTAAGAGTATTATATTTATGAAACAAAACATTTTCTTTGAAAATATTATTATAATCTTGTAAGGGAAGCTTCGACGATTTTATAATGGCAGAAAATAACCGCACCCGCCGTATAAGTTAAAAAAAACATTCTTACCTTAATTCTTTCGCAAAGGTTAAAAAACACCTTGTTTGGAAAACGACGGAATGATTCCTTTATAAAACACTTATAAAAAGTCAAAAAAGGGTATAAATGACCTTAACCCATATTATTTTAAATAGTAAAAATGTTTTCAGATACATATTTAAGAATCATGGATGTGGATGATAAAGAGATCCCAGTAGATTATTACGTGTAAACAACCTCGGATAATGAAGAGATTGTGAAATAACCCTTACCTTGTAATTTTCCTTGGATGGGGTAGGTTAAACTCCTATATAATGGTGAAATAATTGTTATTAAATTATAAAATAATCATATACATTAATATGATATCATATATGATCTTTTAACATTGATATGTTTATAATATCTTAGTATTATCGTTGTATCGGGTGTTAACTTACTCGTTTACTTTTATATGTTTTGTTACGTAAGCCATGATTGTAATGGATAGGTTGTATATTATTCATATCCAGAATGATTTCAATTCATTAAACATCATTTTTAAATCATAAAATGATAATTATACTTGAATGGATACGATGGAGAATGAATCTCATCGCGTTCGTGGAGACGGTAGTCCGTACGTACACACGAGCGACAATATCAGTCTTTTGATATTGAAATAATATATAAATGGGTGGTATATCATATATAAAGAATCATTAACATGTTATATTTATTATTTACATGATTTACACATCATTATTATACCCATCCAAATAATAATATATTGAATAACAATTACACCACGACGTGGAGACGGTAAGCCGTACGTATGCAAGTATGGTGACATGTTATTCAAAGGGAGGATAGAATACTGAATATGGTTGTACCATATTTATAATAACATCACAGTATATATATTATACGGGAGTTATTATTTTAGAATGGTAATAACAAAGGAAGAAGAAGTGGAAGAAGAAAGGAACATGGAAAAGGGTGGTGAAATCATTACCTCTTCTTCGGGTTCTTCCTTTTGATTTGATCAAAAGGGCTCCTTAGGTTGGCTTTCGGATAAAAAGAATGCCTCTAGGTTGTATTGAGGGAAGTTGGGAGAGTATTTGGGCAGAGTTTTACCGAACCAAAAGGCTTTGATGGGCTGAAGAAATGAGAAGGAGGAGTGCCCTTTTATAAGAGTGGTGAGGGGCACCGTTGGAAAAGCTAGAAATATAAATTTATAATAAATTCATATTCGGTTTCTAATGGATAAAAAGTTTATTATTTAAATTTTAACCTGGGGATAGGTCTAAAACCACTCAACCAATAGAATTTAGACTGGTTTGGGTCATTATATTAACCTTATCCTTAAGTATTAACTCTAAGTTATTTAGTTTCACTTTTACAATGTCTCTTTGTATTTTTATATTATATGGTTAATAAACTTACCATATAAATCCAAGAGAACCCGAAGTGGTCTATTAATGATACAACTATCATGATATAAGTCTCTTGGCCGAACCTTAGATTTTTAGGAATTTAATATCAATTTATAATATAATATTTGTTTTAAAAACTCTTTTATGTCAATTTGACACTATTCAATAATAGATTTTTGTAAAACTCATAACAGAATTATTACATCCAAAAACGTTAATTGAAGCAATAATAACATGTCATATTAACCTATAAAATTATTTTAATTCATAAAAAGTCTCAAATTATATTTATTTGGGTATTTATAATATCAATTATTATAATTTTCCATTAATTAGGTAATTACTACATCATCATTGTGTCATAAATAAATTATATTATTTAATGTCTAAAATTATAAATAAAATATCCTTATGTAGGAAATCTTTTTATATTTCTAAATAATATTTACAATCGAATTTCTCTTATGTATAAACCTATATTAAAAATGTTTTAGTAAATAAACTTTGATTTTAACTCTTTTAACTCTTCTTTGAATTAAATAATAATAAATGTCCTAATCTAATCCAAGTGGACCTAAATGATAATATTTTATTCCTAAGGTTGTGTTTGGTCGATATAAAATTGTCCAATAGAATTAGGACACGTGTTAGGGTAATATTAATATCATTTTTACCCTTAATTATCCTATTTACTTTTAACCGTGAAAAATAAAACTAAAAAGTTACTATTCACCGAAAATTATTTTCATCTCATTGAAAAAAATTTCACTTCTTGATATTAACCGTGTCTCTCAGATTTTCGAAATTCCATTCACAGAAGCGGTAAAATTAAGTTTTTTGAAAAATTCATTTTTTTTAACTACCACTTAGTAGTTTCACTATTAATCAAAAATTGAAGTTTTTCAGAACAATGCAAAAATTTCACCCTAAGCTATAATTGATATTACAAATTAAAAAACGATGTATATTTTACAAAATTCCAAAAATATAAGTTGCATTAATTAATTTTATAATTAATTCCCGATTTCACATCAAATAGCGTGTTTTTAAGAAACTATATATACCAAAAGATTGACATTTGTTTAGGTCCAATTTCAGAGTGAAATTAATTCTAATGAACACCATTGGATAAAATGGTAAAAATATATTATAATTATATTTTAAAACCATTATATAATATAATTTATCACTATAAGTTATTTTTATTAAAAAAGTTGTTTTTAAGTATTTTTCACTATTCATAAAAATTGGAAGTTCTCAGAAAAATAACAAAAAATCATCTTAGGATAATTTCGATATTCCGAAACCAAAAATGATGTCAATTTTGAAATATAAAATATATATAATTTCATAAAGTAGGTATTACTATTCATAACGGCTAGTTTGATTGGTTGTGGTGTGTTAGAACTCGATGTTGCGTACAACACACGCTATCGCATTATTCAAAGAGAAGCGTGCTATAGAAGCTTGGGGTGTTACAATTTTCATCTCTGTCAAAACCCTTTAATGGATTTTAAACTTGTTTGAAGTTGATTTATTTTGATACAAATCTTCCATATTGTGATGAAGGTTTTGTGATATGTTTGACTGTGGATGTGTTATTTTTATACCATTAAGGGTTTATGGGTAAAGTATCGACATTTCGTATGCCAGTTTTAATACGAATTTTTATGTAATGTTTTAAACTTTTCATATGAGGAATGCATTGAACTTAGTAAGTGATGGGTGGAGCCCTCTATAGATCCTCAATGCATCAGTAGGTCTCATGAGACAAACTAGTGTCTTGGCAGAGGGCCTTGAAAAAATCTTATTTGTAGTATTGGCACAAGGCCTTGACTATGTGGTTAGGATAGTCTGGCATTATGTATTCCATCATTATGAAAGTGGTTATTGATATTGCATGTGATTATTCGACTAGTAGAATATCAATGTGACTAAGTAAATGACATTATTTCATTTTATTTTTTCCATATTATTATGAAGTTCAAGTTTAAAATGATTTTTTTAGTTATACATTGCATTAAATGTTTATGATAATTTATGAAAGTTTCCGCTGTATTGTTATCCTTACTGAGAATCTGAGCCCACCCCTTTCTATGTTTTATTTTTCCCAGGATTCCAAGAAGTGTATTGAGATTGATATGCAGGGTTAAGACAAAGGATAATGGTGTTTGTGAAGGATTATTTATGTTGTTTTGTATGTTAAGAAGTGAAATGTAACATTCATGTATGTAATCTTTTTTCCAAGATTGCTAAACCGATCGGTCCTTTGGGACATGATTCCTTGTAATCATGCCAATGTATTAAAATAATGCACTAACTCTAGGTAACTGGGGTCAGGGTGTTACATATATGTAGTTTATGACATAAAAAAATAAAATAAAATTATATTTCAGATCATGGTGTTATTATATTGTAATTATTATGACAAGAATATAGGTGATAAGAGAAGAAGTGAAAACAAAGTTCACAATATAGATAATTACCTTCACTTAGAACAACTTCCTATAGATCTATTATTAAGGACCCTAGAGTTTTTATTTTAGGAAGAAATGTAGATATAGAGAGTGAATAAGGTTTTTTATTAAATTTGATTAGGTTTTGTCATGAAAAATGGTTTAAGAGGTGTGAGGACGTGAGGTGCGGAAGTCACCTTGTATAATTGAGGAGGGGTGGTTTTTTTGTAAATACCCAAAACAATTCAACAATGAGATGTCATTCTCACCAAAAGTGCCTAAAAAGTTGGTAAATAATGGAGTGTATGGATTATTTTATCGATAAACACCTCCACTATAAAAGATACAATGTTTTTAACATTTTGTTCCCCAATCTATATGTTTACTCGCTTTTACCATTTAATTTTTTACCATGGTTAGTAGTCCCTTATTTTTCTCCTAGCTAATTCATTATTTATGGATAAAATTAAAATTAGTATTATTAGATAATTTGGAACCAATGATTCTAGAAATTAAATACGATTTATTAAATAAATATTCTATTTTTGTTTGAAATTAATTTTAGCAATTTCATATGTAACATAAAAAACTCACTTTTAACTTTTACAGAGTAATTATTTTATATTATCGTTTTCTTGTATTTATGAAAATGGTTAACTAAATAATAGTATATAATATAAGTTGTGATTATTCAAAAAATGGAATACATTTTATTAAATTTATGTCATATATCTGGCATAATTTAATTTAAAATAAAACCCATAGATGCTATAAAAATATGATTTTCCAAAGAGACAATTTCTATAAGTATATAATTTTTTAACATAAAAATTCAATATGATATTGATTCCAATGAATTAAATTGGATTAAAAAATATATAATTGAGAGAATTTTACTTTAAAATACAATTATAATAATATTTATATTATTAAATTGTTAAATGAAAAAGAAGTTTTTAATAAAAATTAGTATTTTTTACTACACATCGAAACATTAATATTTTCAAAAAATTATCAAATTTTTACTTAAAGATAAATTTCACAAGTAGATTTAAAAAATGATTTTCTTAAAGAAAATAAATTTTCCAATAATGTCAAAATTTTATTTTATTATTTTTCAACAAAAATTAATAAAAACAATTTTTGATAAAATAGTATTTTCTAAATATATAAATACATTTCTAAAAATTAAATACTTTTTAACAATATGATTTATTTATATAAAAAATAATATTTAAATATTAAAATAAGATTAATTTTATTGAAATTTCAATGTTTAAGGAGTAGGTTACGTTGTTTATGTTTAAATAATAATACTAATAGTATATTTCAGTTCCTTAAAACCCGGTTTTTCGTGTAACAAAAGCTATCAAAGATAATTAATTTATTAAGAAAGAAAATTTAATCAAATTATGGGTGTTAAATTATAGCCCTTTAAATGAATTTATACCTAAAAAATATATCACATAGGAAAAAATAATTGAGGATACTTCTACATCATTATAGCCTTAGGTTCCCATATAGCTTCCTTAAGCTGGTGGTTTCACCAAAAATCTTTGACCAGGTGAGTGGCCTTGTTTCATAGCACTTTCTCTATATGATCTAGAATCTCTATTTGTTATTACTCATAATAAATATCATGATATAGTGGTATTACCTCTTAGTTTATTATATGTGATGGATCATGTATGTACTTCCTCCTGAGAGATACATGGAACACATTGTGAACTTGAGAGAGGATTAGTGGAAGTTCCAAGAAATAAGAAAGTATCCCTACACATTTAAGAATATAAATGGGGACAATATAGTTAGAACTAATTTTTTTCTTAATTACCATAACCTTATTCCATAAATAAATTTAACAGAAAAAATTATCAATTACATGAATCTTCATATCACACCACGAATTTTCAGCATAACTTCTCCACAGACATTTTGATGCACTTATGTTTTATTAAATAGAACTAACCTTCACAATTTTTGGATTATATAGAATAGGTCCAATATTTTTATTTCTCAAACTTCATCCCAGTATGTTTTAGTTCTATACTTCTATCCATAGATCTCCCCATAAGTATCCATCTGAATGATCAAAGGAAAGTTATTACTATATGAAAACAAATGGGGGGAAAGTGTTATTCCCAACAACATTTGCAATCTATAGAAAAATATATAAAAGTATATTATAGGTTTTTGACTTTTCTCTCAAAATAACCATCTAATATTGTATGATACACAATAATAAAACTCAACTCATTATATTTGTCCTACTAAAGACTCCGTTAGAACATCTTGGTAAACCTTAGATCCTAATCAAACAAAATAGAAAGTGGAACTCCATGAAACATTAAAAATTTATTAACACATAACCAGTAAATATAATCCAAATATAAATATTCTATAATAGCAATGAAGTGTTTTGAAATTGTAATGCGACTGACTACAACCTATATAGAATTATTCCATTTAGACATTTTGGGGAGTCCGATGAAAAAATCGATGGTGTTGTTTTCCCATTTCCATTATAGTATGTGTAATTTTTGTAACACCCCCTTCTATATTTTTTCTATTAGTATTAACTTTCTAAAAAACCATGTATAGAGATAGAAACTCAAAAATATCTCCCTTAATTCTATCCCACCATAAATACCCTTTTAAATCTCTTTATATCTTTTTACTTCCCTAATGAATAGATAATGGAGAACTATGAGCTTCCTCTAATAGATCATTCTTTAAATCTGGTACGGATGGAACACATACACTCTTCATGAAACATATCTTTCCATCATAATAACGTTTTAACTGAATAACATATCTCATGATTTCTTGAAGCTCTAAATTTTCCTTTTACACCACTTTTATACTCACATGGATTGATGGTTGGACAATTATTTGAGAAAAGTAACATTTTCCCCCATCATTCATGATTTCTAGATCCATAATTTGAAAATTCAAAAATATTATATTTTTTTGTGATCATCATAAAATATATTAAATTATTATCCTTTTGACTCAAATCATCAACCAACTTTTTCTCTTTATTATGGTGGTAATTTATTGATAAATCATAATCTTTAATCATCTTCAACAAACCTCTATGTAACATTTTCAAATATTTCTATGTGAATATATAGTTTAAAATATTTTGATAATTATATATTTCACACCTTTATCTATAAGGATAATTACTTCATATATTTAATGAAAAAATTACACCAACTTACTCCAAATAATGAGTTGAGTAATTTTTCTCATGAACCTTCAATTGTAGTGAGGAATAAGCTAAAATCACGTCATTATACATGATAATGAATAATAATCCCATCTTGGATGCATCACTATAGATTAAATCCCTTATCTATTATAGGGTAATTTAAATAATGATGAAATGAATATTATTCTGTTTATTTCCTTGAAATTTTCCTCACTTTTAACCATCTATAGAAACTTGTATCCCTTTTTAGTAAATTTGTTGAGTTTTTTAGACAGTCGTGAGTAATTATCCACAAACCATAGATAATATCTATCCAACCAAAGAAAATCTCATATATTAGTTATCGTGATTGGTCTAGTCCAACATTCAATAGATTTCATATTTGATGGATCCACCAATATACTCTCTATTGATATTATATAACTTAAAAATGACACCTTTTTTTATCCAAAATTCAGACTTTGTAAAATATTCATATAATTTATCATTGGGGTATTTAGTATAATTCTTAAGTGATCTTTATGATCTAAATATATCTTTAAATAACTGATATATCACCTATAAATTATACCATAGAATGATCAAGTTATTTTCTAATGACTATATTACATAAATCCATGTGTATAAAAGGGGCATTAGAAAGACCAAATGACATAACTCTATATTCATAGTCTCCACACGTTGTACAAAATTCTATCATGGGTATATTTTAACACCCTGAGATTTTATGAGATATATTCCTTTTAATTTATTTGATGTCTTATGTTGTAATCTACACTAAAATTAGTTTTCAGTATATGCAACACCGTATTAGCTTTTAGTATACGCAACACTATATTGGCTTATGTTACACACAATTTCATGTTCTTTTGATATAATTCATTTCATGCACCACTGAGTATATAATTTGTTCAATTTATAAAAGAACTGTGTTTGGATTATGTTATAAGGAACACCAAAGGAAGATTTTACTAAACACAACCCTGCCTTGGCTTGCATTACACGTAAGAGCGACCTTCTTCTATATATTTCATTGTATACAATATAGAGTTTCACTAAACAAAGATATATTATTAAAATACTCTTATGAAATGGGATTAAGCTATATTTTATAACTATTATTAACCAAATTTAGTATTTTATATAACATAAAAAATTCATATTATGTATTTTCTAGAATAGGATATAAGAACCAATTCAATTTTTCAGATAAAAGAAGTATTTTTCAAAAAATGCATTTTTCTACCTATTTATGGGGCACCCATTTTAAATATTTTTAACACATTTATATAGTATATTTGAGAAAATAATCTACTTATTTGGAAGAATTAAATCAAAATTTTATTTGGTTGAAATTTTGGTATTTTTTTGATAAAATTTATATTTAAAAGAATAGTAAAAATACTATATGTTAATTCAAAACTTCCTTTTTCATCGAAATTATTTATATAGTTAGATTATATTTTTAAATGGTTATAAAGTAAAATTGGATTAAATTTTTATAATTTAATTCAATTTTGTTAATTAGGAGTAATTCTACATTTATGTTGGATATAAACACATGCCAATTTTTTCATAAGTTTTTACTTCTTAAAAACCCATGTTTTGGTTTTAAATAAGTGAATTAATTTTAAAAAACAATTATGCCAATTATGTGTTTTGAATTTGAAAAAATGGATTCTACATTTGGAATCAGAAGGTCCAAATTTTTTAAATAGGTTCTTTTTATTTTTGGACATTATGAATAGTAACTTCGGTAATTTTTATTTACCATAGTTATAGGTAGGTTGGGTAAATTAGGATAACAAACAATATTATAAGTATAATAAAATTAACCTAAAACCTTCCAAAATTAAATTGGATGAATAAAAGAAGGCACATATAACCTATGTTCCTGAATTTATTCATTTAATAGAATATCTTCCAGGAAATTGATGTAATTATAATTAAAACAAAATAGTGACAATATGTCACTCTCTAATCTCGTATAATTATAATAATTTTAATATAGATATAAACAAGATGAAACATCAAAAATAAATAATTCATAGAAAAATAATGAAATTATATACATCATTTGAATTTATTTATAATTTTTACAAATTAAATAATTACCATTAATGATGACACAATAGTGATGTAGAAATTATTTTATTGATACAAATATCAAAAACATTGATTGAAAAATAATAAAATAAATATCATATGAACTAATTATAGTTTTATATTAATTTTCTAGGAGATAACGACATATTAGTAGTGTATTAAATATATTTTTTCTGTTTTATCTTATGTATGTATTTTATTTAAAGTCAAATAAATTAATAGTGTGAAAATTAAGACTATTTCTATTTTATAAATATAACATATTATTAAATTACATAAAAATATAAAAAATAATGAAAAAAAAGTGAAACTTAAATGGTCTGAAATTTCATAAAGTATCCAATTATGGAAAATGAACAACCCATATATAAATATTTATAACTATTCAGATTTAGAATAATATAACCACAAATAAAAATAAATAGATTAAATAAGGATAAATCAAAATGATAAGGTTTAAAATAAAATCCAAACATGTCTAAATTTTATTGGTTGAGAGTATTTAGACCCATAATCATCTTATATTCTAAATAAATGAGTTTGGTACCATTATAAACCAAAAAAATATTATAATAAATTAATATTTCAAGACTTTCCAAAAGTGAATATCCCCCTCTTATAAAAGGCCACCACCTTTACCAACTTACTCACACCATTAAAGCCCTTTGGATCATCCAAACTTTACTCCAATAATCTCCCAACATCCCTAAATTCCTATTATAGGGCAAACATTGGGCATAAAACCATCCTAGTGAGACCTTTTGTGAAAATAAAAAGAAGATATTTGAATAAAGTTAATTGTTTTATCACCTCATTCAAAATGATTTTCTTATTCGTTTTCTAATTATTATATTGTTCTAATACTAAAGTAATAAATCAAGTACAATCTACATGGTGAGATTTTATTATAATTATGGGATAACCTTATACCTTCTTTTATCCTTCCTATGAATAACAATATCACCATGTATGTGTATGTACGACTTACCGTCTCCACGTAGTGGGGTAATTTGTTATTCCAAAATAATTAATTTGGATGGGTATATTGAGGAGTATAATGGATGTAAATAATTAATATAACATGATAATTAATTTTTATTATTAATATACCGACCAATTTTATTCTATTTAACTATTAAGTAAATGATATCGTCGCTCGTGCATACGTACGACCTACTGTCTCCAAGACACGATGAGATTCATTTCCACATAAACCATTCAAGAATGATTATAAAGTAAATATAGTAAATTATCAGGAAATATATGACATAATAATTCTACTTTATACATATATATATGTCATTTACTCTCTTCCATTCAATTCAATAAGGAAACAGAAACATTGTTCATGTGTACGTACGACGTACCATCTCCATGAACAGTGTATTACATTTCATTTATCTATATAATATATAAATTTATATACTGAATTTCAATGTTATATAAATAATTTTTTCCATTCCGGATGTAATTAAATCACAGTTTAAGTAATAAAGTCCAAAAAAACAATTCAAAACACGTACGATAAATAAAACGATTATTACCCAAAATGTTACTTTATCATGGAATTGATAAATGAACGTGAAATATAAAGTAATAAGTGAATCATATATGATATCATAAATATTATTATGGTTCTATTACAAGTTAATAATATTTTTAAACCCACTATGAATGAGTTTTTGATACATATGAAGTATATCGAACCAAAGATAATGGATAATTTTTCAATCTCATTATTATCCGAGATTATTTTTTCGTAAGTATTTATTGTGGTATATTTATTATTTAAATCCATGTTTCCTAAATATATAATATTATTTATATTATTATACTACTTTTTAAATTCAATTTTACCCATTGGTAAATTTTTATCAAACGATATGGAATGAATCTTTCTTTAATTTTTCATACAAAGTAATTTTGTACTTTTATTGAAAGAGTAATAGAAGAATGTTTTATTAACTTACATGCCATGAAAACATTTTTATATACTAATAACACCATATTAACATTATTTTTTCTTTAAATTAAATAAAGTTTATTTTTAAAAAATTCTTTTGTTTTAAAATTTCACAATATTTTGAGAATAGAAAACGTTTTTAAAGAAGAAAGGATGTTTTCCTCAAGAATTAAGGTTAAGTGTTTTATCACAATTATTTTACATCTTAGATGGAATAGAGTTATATTTATATCCCAATTAATAATTTTATTTTATTTTTTTTATGACAGAAATAATTTTATACAATCCATTAATTTTATATGGATTATGGTGGAATGATGTTTAAGGAGCCCATTTTATTTCTTGGGTCATGATATGATGAAATATTTATGTTTTTGAGGAATATGTAAAAATGATTTCATTAGGAGATGGGTGGGGCCTATATATCCCTCCAATGCACTGGGAAGAGATTTATATCTCATTAGATAGACATGATTAGAATGGAAAGTAAATCCAGTTTTGTAATACTAGGCTGAAACGACCTGTAAATTTGGTTTAGTAATACATGGATGGAATGACAAGTAAACTCGGTTTAGTAATGGACATTGTCCACTATGATGGTCTTGGAAGAAATTTCTTGGATACTATGGAAATAATATTATTTTCTTATTTGTTTTCTAGAATTCCATGTTTTATAACAATGCTATTTTATCATGGTTAATGTACCTTTATGATCTATGCCTTATGTACTTCCATGATTTATTTCATGACTATAGATTTTTTTTGTTTAAACATTATGTTTATGTTTTTACATTATTTTTTATGGTTTGTTTTATGTTCTCCCTATTTAACCTTACTAGAAATTTTATCTCACCCTTTATATGTTTTCTTTTTCCCAGGAAATAAAGAAATGTTTTAGGTAGGAAAACAAATAGGGAAGATCTTTATGGGAGATGTTGAAGATCTTTCACCAAGTTATAATATTATCTTCCAGGACTCCAAAGACACTAAAATAATATGAAATTTGGGTGTATATTTGTGTAATGTATTATGTATTCCATAAAAAAATGTAATTTCCATGTACGCCAACATTGGGTTGTTTCAGTTGGTATCCGAGAAAAGGTTTAGTTAACCTACGAATGCTATGATGAAAAAACATTAGTGAGATCCCCAGAGAAATTTCTGAGTTATGTCTAGGGATGTCCATAACCGTAACTCTACCTATATGTTAAAGACTTTCAATTATGGTAATGATCATGAATAACCTAGGATTAAAAATAATATTTTAGATATTGAAACTACACCCCCTTGATTATGTTATTTTTTTAGTATTTTTTTCCCTCACACTAATATTTTTGGGTTTTAGGCAATGGATAGAAAATGTAAGTTGGAAACTTATTTCATGGAGGGTAAGCTAAATTTGTGGTGTAACTTTATCAAGAATACAAGGAAACAACATATAATTGACTCCATGGATTGGGATGAGTTCGATAAATTATTTTTTAGTATATACCTTCCACCTATACATCTTTTCAAAAATAGAGATTGCAGTTTCTCATCTATCTCTTGGTTATGATAATAAAAGAAGGATAGAATTCAAAGGAAAGTACAATGAATATAGAGGAAAAAATATTTTATTTTATATATGATCAAATTGTGGAAGGACACATAAAGGAAAATTTATTAAGGGTACTGATAAATGTTTTCAGTGTGGGAAATAAGGTCATTAAACATTTTACTGTCAAAGTAATGGGAATAAAAGCAAATCTCCCAAGAGAACACCTACCACAAATCAGGGTTACAAGTGTAAGAAAATGAAGCATTTTTCTAACCAATTATTTAATACAAGGGTTATGGGTGATTATCGATAGAAACAAACTCTTGAGTCCAAAGACAAAGGAAAATTACATGCAATAACTATTGGCATTGTTGAGTATGGAAATAAAGTGGTGGAATGACTATGTGATTATGTAATGGGATTCCAAAATAGTGTTTTAGAATCTATTTTATAGTATTATGAAATAATGTAATATATATGTATTGGTCAACTATGATTTTATATAAGTTTATGGTATAGGTAACCATGAAATGTGATTGAAATACTTTTGGAAAGCATATGATATTTGCATAATGAAGGGATAGGGATATAATGAGATGTTTTATGACATTAAAGACCTCAAGTATGCTACAAGAAAAAATTGATATCATGGTTTGAGTATATATAATTTTTGGTATTTTTGGTATGTGGATAGTGTTGATTTTGACAGAATATTGGTTTTCACAAAGGTTCTACGGTAATTACTATTATGAACATGTTTCAAGAGAATACCTGATTAAGGTATTCACATGTTTGGAATGTGACTAAAAAGAAATAAATTATGAGATATAGGAGATAAATTTCATGTTTATTTAGTTCACATATTTCTAAAGTTTAATATTTTTAGTTTTTGTAAGGATTTTAATGTTATCTATTTATGGATAATATAAGTTATATTTTTTTAAGTTTGTTAGAATAATGTATTATCTCACTATAGGTGGGATTATGCATATTTTATTAGCTATGCTAAACATTTTGTTGAGGTAGGTGGAATGAATTTTCTTTTCATCACAGGATCTGATAACCCTTCAATAATTAAAATTATTACTTCATTTCTATAAATAATAAATGGAGTTGAAATTGTTCAAGGCATGAACAATGATAAGATTGTACCAAAATAAAGTAAGTATTTATCCTCATGTAAAATTATTAAAATTTAGGGAAAGGATATTAGAAAATAAATGTTATCTTAGTATCTTCTTATTCGATGAATTAAATGGTCCCATATATCATCACAGATTTATGGATTTCTGGTTATTAACTTTCTCCAAAAATTGTTCTCTATCATTATCCATCAGAACATGATGGTTAGATTTTTCTTCCATATCCATATTTTTACTTCCCACCTATAATCTCCTATGTGGAAACCCATTGATGAGTTTTCTTAGGAAACCATTATGTTTCTAACTTTCATTTTTAAAATTAAAATTTATTATTCCCTTTTCACGATGTGAGTTTCTATGAAAGAAGCCTTCAAGTAGTAAACCTTTTATAACCCAGAGAAATTTTGAGGGAGAAATTAATTTTATTGGGGGTATAATGTAACACCCCCTGATTTTATGAGATAGAATATATTTAATTTATTTGATGTATTGTGTTATACGCTAAACCATGATTATCTAGTTCTGTATGTAACATCGTATTAGCTTACATATCATACAACATTATTTTTGGCTTGTGTTACACACAATTTCATGTTCATTTGATAGAATTCATTTCACACAACACTGACTATTGATTTTGTTCAATATATAAATGAAATATGTTTATATTATATTAATATAAACACCAAAGGAATATTTCAATAAACACAACACTGTCTTGTCTTGTATTACACAAAAGAGAGACCTTCTTCGATAGTTTGCATTGTACGCAACACCGAATTTAACTAAACAACTATATATTATTACAATATTATTATTTAATGGGATATAAAAAAGTTTTTATGAATAGTATTAACAACATTTTGAATTTTATATATCATTAAAATTCATCTTATGTATTTTATAGAGCATGATATAAGAAAAAATTCATTTTTTCAGATAAAAGAAGTATTTTTTTTAAAATGCAGTTATGTCTCCTCTTGATGGTTCACCCATTATAAATATATTTTTAACACTTTTATATAATATATTTGAAAAAATAACCCAATTTTTTAGAATCTGGAAATCAAAATTTACTTTGGTTGAATTTTTGGTATTTTTCTGATAAAATTCATATTTAATGAATAGTGAAAATACTGTATTTTAATTAAAAACTCCCTTTTAATCTAATTTATTTATATAGTTAGATTATATTTTTAATTGGTTTTAATGTTTAACTGTATTATTTTATCACTTAATCCAGTTTGGTCATTATAAGTAATTCAACCTTTAAATTGGACATACACACATGTCAATCTGTTGATAACTTTTTACTCATTAAAAACATGCTCTTTGGTTTTAACAACGAGAATTAATTTTAAATTAATTTCTTCCAATTCTGTGTTTTGAATTTGGAAAAATTAATTCCATATTTGGAATAAAAAGGTCCAAATTTTGTAAATAAGTACCTTTTGTTTTTTGACACTAGGAATAGTATCTTTGATAATTTTTATTTACTATAGTTAAAGGTAAATCAGGCAAATTAGGATAACAAACATTATGATAAGGATAATAAGTTTACTATTACACCTGTAAAAATCCAATTTGATGAATAAAAGTTGACACATATCACTTGAGGGTCTAAATTGATTCTTTTAATGGACTTTTTACCATGAATGTGATGTAACTATAATTAAGATAATAGATAGTGACAACATGTCACTATTTAATTTCTTATAAGTTTTAAAATTTTAATATAGATATAAACATAATAAAACGTCCAAAAAAATATTCACCAGAAATATAATGAAATTGTCAACATCATGTAAATTTATTTTTAATTTTTTGAGATTAAATAATTACCATTAATAATGACACAATAGTGATGTAGAAATTATTTTATTAATAGAAATATAAAAAAATTGATTTAAAAATATTAAAATAAATATCATATAAACTAATTAATGTTCTACAAGAATTTTATAGGTTACTATGATATGTTATGAGTGTATTAATTTTTTTTAATTTATCTTCTATTTGTATTTTTTGGAACTCACATAAATGAATAGTGTCAAAATTTAAACTATTGATGTTTTATAAAAATAACATATTGTTAAATTACATAAAAATCATAGAAATATTAAAATTTTAAAAATTAAAACATATATGGTCGAAAATTTCATAAATTATAAAATTATAGAAAATTTATGGCCAAAATCAAAAAATTTATAACCATTTAATATTTAGAGTGTTATAAATACAAATAAAATTAAATAGATTAAACAAGAATAAATCAAAATGATAAGTTTTAAAATAAAATCCAAAAATATCTAATTTTTATTGGTTGAGAGTATTTAGACCCATACTCATATTATCATTGAAATAAATGAGTTTTTTACCATTATAAATATAAAATTAATTTATAATAAATTAATATTTCTAGACTTTCCAAAAGTGTCGCTCCTCCCTCGTATAAAAGGATACCACTTCTAAAAAGATACTCACACCTTCCAAGCCATTTGGAGCATCCAAATTATGATCAAATAATCTACAAACACCCCTTAATTCCTCATAGAGGAAAATATTTGGTTATAAATCAGTCCTAGGGAGACATTTTGTGCAAATCAAATGAAGATACCCGAAAAGATGTAATTGTTTTATCACCTCTTTCAAAATTATTTTCTTCTTATACATCCTCGCCTTATGTTGTTCTCATAATAAAGTAATAAATAATTTATCATAGACATTCTTATATGTAATTATAATTATGTTACAACCTTATACCATCATTTATTGATCCTAATAATAACAATATCACCATGTATGTGTACATACGACTTACCATCTCCACACTATTGTGTAATTTGTTTATCAACAAAACATAAAATGGATGGGTATAATGATGGGTTTAATGGCTGTAAATAATTATTATAACATGATATTTATTATTTATATTTAATATACCATCCAATTTCATATCATTTAACCATTAGGTGAATGATATTATCGCTCGTGCGTATATACAACCAACCGTCTCCACGACACGATGAGATTCATTTTCCACGTTAACCATTCAAGAAATATTATAAAGTATATATAATAAATAACAGTAAAATATATTAAATAATAATTCTATTGGATATATATATGTGTGTGTGTGTTTTATTTACTTACTTCCATTCAATTCAATTAGGAAAAATAAACAACGTTCATGCTCACGTAAGGCCTACCGATCCATGAACGGTGTGTTCCATTTTATTTATCTATATATTATATATATTTATATACAGAATATATATGATATATAAATCATGTTTTAAATTATGGAATTAACTAAATCATGATATATGTAATAATATAAATAATAACAAGTCAAAACACGTACGATAAATAAAACAATTATTACCCAAAACGTTGCATTAACATGGAATTGATAAATAAACGAGTAATATAAAGTCATAAGTGAATCATATATGATATAATAAATATTATTATGATTCTATTACAAGTTAATAATATGTTTACACCCACTATATAGGATTTCCAGATACATACGAAGCATATTGGACCGATGGTAAGGGATTATTTTGCAATCTCATTATTAACCGATATTGTTTATTCATAAGTATTCACTGGGGTATATATATAATTTAATTATATGTTTTCTTAATAAATAATATTATTTATATTATTATAATAATTTATAAATTAAATTTTACCCATTGGTGAATTTTTATTAAATGGAATGGAAGGAATGATTCTTTCATTTTCCATACAAGTTACATTTCGACTCTACCAGCAAGAGTACAAGAAGTTTTTTTTAACTTATATGAAATGAATGGAATTTTACATATTAATGATGCCTTATTTTCATGAATATTCCTTTACATGATTTCATGTTTATTTTCAACCATATTTTTTTTATTTTAAAATTGCACATCATTTTGAGAAAAGAAAACGTTTTTGAAGAATGATATTTTCCTCAAGAATTGATTTCAAGCATTTTATAAAAATTATTTTTCATCTAAGATGGAATAGGTTTTTATTTATATCCTTATTAGTAATTTAGTTGATTTTCTTCATGATATAATTATTTTTATGAAATCAATTTATTTTAGGTGGATTATGGTGGAATGATGTTTAATACACCCATTTTATTTCTTTGGTTATGAAATGATGAATTATTTATGTTTTTGTGGAACATGTAAGAAATATTTCATTATGAGATTGGTGGGACCTATATCTACCTCCAGTGAATTGGGAAAATATTTTTATCTCATGAGATAAATGTGATTAGAATAACAAGAAAATATTTTTCAGTAATACATGGATTGAATGACAAGTAAATCTGGTTGAATAATAAATTTTTGGAATGACAAGTAAACTCAATTCAATGATGGACTTTTTCCACAATGATCGTCTTGGAAAAAATGCTTGGATACTATAGAAATCATATTATGTGCTTATTTATTTTCCATAATTCCATGTTTTATTCCAATTCTATTTTTTCATGGTTAATTCTCCTTTATAATCTAGGGCTTACGTACGACCATGATTTATTTTATGAAACAAGATTTTGATGTTTAGACTTTATGTTCATGATTTTAAATAATTATGTTTATGGTTTGATTAATGTTCTCCTTTTTTACCCTTATTGCGTATTTTACCTCACCATTTTTATGTTTTCTTTTCCCTAGGATATAAAAATAGGTTTTAGGTAGGAAAAAAATGGATGTTATTTATCAGAGATGTTGAAGATCTTTCACCCAGTTAAAATATTATGTTCCAGGATTCCAAATACACTAAACTGATATGGTATTTGGGTGTATATTTGTTTAATGTATTAAGTATTCCACAAAATGAAATTTAATTTCCATGTACTTCAAGACTGGGTCATTTCATATATCCCCCTTCTTAACCCTCAACTGATGTAATCAGGAATGAAGTCCAATAGTGGAAATGTATTAAGCTATCTGAAGTTAATAAAAAAAGTCATCAGTACGAGGAATATGATTCTTGTTATTGATGGTGATATTATTCTTCACCCACTAATCAATACAATGTCATATCAATCCATATTTATTTATAAAAAAAATTAAAAGGTTCACCCAAAGGTGACACACTTTTCCTAATGAATCCCTTATCAATATTCTCTGTGATTAGCTTCATCAATTCTTGCAACTCCATTAGGGCCATTCTATTGGGATTTTTTTGAAATACATGTGATCCTAGTTATGGTTTATGTTGAGATACAAGCTTCGTGATTCAGTATAATACTATGAAACTCTTCTACAAATACATAAAGAAACTATAATATAATACTCACAATCGATTTAGAATTTCCCTTAAACCATTTTGGATAAACAACCCTTTTTAATGGAAATAAAGACCCATACAATGAATATAATTTCTACTAGAAGTTTAAAATTACCGTCACACTTGAAAAAAATCCTAGGTTGGTTTGGAATATAAAACATGACTTCCCTTACTTAGAAGCTGATGTGGAATTTATGTAGATAAATTCAATCTATGGACTAATATAGATCATTCTTTTAAAAGTTCTAGAAATCACTTTTAATAGATCTATAAAAGCGCTGTTAATTTAAAAAAAGATAGGGGGTCACCTTTATCAGTGCTAGAAAAGAATAGATAAATAGGTTCCTTTATCTTTACTAAGAAAATCACTCATAATAACCCCACTTTATCAGCAATATTTTACCTCGGATAAAGGACACCCTTTATAAGTACTAATTATAGCACTGATAAAGGACAATGTTATCAATGGATAAAGTATCTATTATTATGGGGGGCCTTTATTAGTTCTTGAAATATCCCTAATAAAGGCCTAGCTTCCTATGATGTGTTGTTTATATAACAGCACACCCACCAACACCTGCACAAAATAGCACTTGCACAGCACCCACTACATCACACATAAGAACAGAGCAGTGAAAAAATGGGCTTGGAAAGCAATTATATATACATTTAAAATAATGTATTATATAATTAAATTTAAAATTATCCAACTAATAGTTTTTTTATAAAATTGAGAAAATATTCCCTTATATTAAAATAATGAAAGTTTATAAGAGGAAAAATGAAGGGATTTTACATTTGTCTCGGAGGAAAATAGGATCCATGTCATCAGGTAAGGTATGAAAGTGAGTAAAAATTTCCGCATTTACTCCTTTGTTGGACAACCGATCATAAATATAGTTCACCTCCCTATAAGTGTGAGTGATAAAGTATTTCAAAGAGTGAAGCCTGTCAATACAGTTCACCCTTTTAGCAGCCAGCTTCCATGAGAGGTTCCTCTGACCCTCTCTAGTAGATTGCACGAGAATAGTGGAGTCACAATCAAACTAGATACTATTCCAATTTATTTGGAGGGCCAAATACACTGTAATTATGAGGTCAAAATCTCCGCTTCAATGGCTGTGATATTTCCACACGGACCAAACATGCATTCAACAACATTCCCATTCGCATCCCTGAAGATCACACCATATCTCGAGGGACATGGATTTCCCCTTGACACTCCATAGATGTTTCAATTTAACCATATGGAAAATGGTAGTGTCCATAAAACATCTATAGTATAACAAGGGGATGGATAGTTTCCAGTAATATTCAGTCTCCTAATGATCTACCAATCATCAATCGAGTTTCTTCATTTTTCCCAGTGTAGGTTATTTGCATCATGAACTACAAAAATTATGGAGTTCAACACAAAGCCAATTGTTAAGACAAGCCTACTATACACCACAACATTTTTGAAGCTCCATATGTAGTGTACGAGTTCAGAACAGGAAACATGGAAAAACACCTTCACCTACTTGGAAATATGAGAACTAACCATGGCATATAGAAGAGTTGGGAATGATTTATAATGGGGATGGTGTAGGTTGAAAATATACTGCACTTCCATCCATAAAGAAGAAGCGGAATTGCAACTCATGAAGATATGTTCAACATCCTCTCTGTTTTTCTTACATAGGGCACATCAAGAGCATAAGTAAATACCAACCCTTTTTAGATTTTCATCCATTGGTATCTTGTTGAGGGACATCCTCCATAATAGCATAAACCACGTGGGTGTCATCCATTTTTTGTTCATTTTTTCAATCAACTACTTGTCACCATTAATAAAATGATGGTATATTGTTTTTGATTCAAGCAAGACAGTGGGAGACCCTTCAAGATAAGTGCATCAACATGATTTAAAAAATCATAGTTGGAAACCATATTTAAAATATCTTCCTCCACTACATCCATATTATCTAACTTCTCCTTAATCGTGATGCTGTTAGTAATTTAATATTGTTCCAAGTTAATATGAATAATGATGGGCTCTCTAATTTAGGTATCATACCAAAGCCTTAGAGAAAAGTTCATTCTTACCATCTATTAGAAGTAACTAATTATTTTATAAAAGATAGCCTTTATCCTAGGCTATATGGAAGACTGAATATAACTAAATTTTCTAGAAATGAGCTTTTCCATAAATCTGGAACCTAAAAATTCCAGGGCATTAGATTTTTTTTTATTAGCTTGCAAAAATATTTGTCTTACAACAATTTATTGAAGGCCTCCATGTTATTTATTCCATGTCCTCCAAGATTGTAGGGTAATTAGAACTTTTTCCATGGGCTAGAGAGTATATTCCTTTTCATAATATTTCCACTCCAGAAAATGTTTTTCATCATAGTATTCTACTTTCTATTAATAGAGAATGGTCAAAGATAAACCATGAAAGAATAATCCATATTTGAGATGAAAACATGATTCACCAGAAATTTTTTCCCAACCATTAAGAGGGACTTCACTTTCTAAGATGCAAGGTTTTTTTTGATTTGATCCAAAGAATTTGAGAAGTGTGAATATCTTTGCTTTCTATAATACAATTGAACTCCCAAATAAATAAAAGTAAGTGTTCCCACTTTAATTCCCAAATTGGTGATGAGGTGGATCTTCCTTGATATTGAGATGCCCTTACCAAAGAAGATAAAGGATTTCCACTAGATGACGACTTGGGAAAAAATATTCTTATAATATTAGAGTGCCTGTTTAATATTTCTTAGATTCAGTTGGTCTCCCTATGTGAAAACAAAAAAGTCATCAATAAATAATAAGTGGGAGGGAGAAGAAATACCTCAGGCAGCTCTGATGGTTCAAAAATCCCCCCTGTTCACTATGTCTAGGAGAATTATTCTAAGATATTCATCAACAGTAGAAAAACTAGTGGCTGAAAGTGGATCCCCCTATCTGACCCCTGGAGAAAATGATATAGCCCTCTAGGGATCCATTTATGAGAATGGATATAAGGGCTAACTCAAGAAGGATCCTGATCTATTGTGTAAATTTCATACTGAATCCAAAGCTGTGTAACACCATGTCAAAAATCCCTAGTCCATTGTGTCAAATGATTTGTCCATGTCCAGTTTGAGAGCTATATTTCTACCTCTGGTTGTTTTCCAAAGTAGATTGACACACTCCAAGGTTGTATGCAAACAATCCGATTTGTGTCTCCCTTTCAAAAATCCAAATTGACTTCAAGAAATAATTTTCTCCAAGACATGGGCATGTCTGTCGACAAGATTTTTAGTGATGACCATTGTAAATTGTTTTGACAAGAGAAATGGACCTGAACTGTCTAATATTAGACGCATTTTCAACCTTTGGTATAAGATCCATTAATAGGGCATTTAATCCTTGCGGAAAAGTCCCATCTTAAAGAAAGCTTGGAAAATCTGACAAAATTCTTATTGAATGACATACCTATATGTCTGAAATAATTGATTAGTATATCCGGCTGGTCCTAGAGAACATTCCTTCTTGAGATCAAAAATTGATTTATTAATTTCAAATTCCAAGGGCAAAGAGGTAAGGGAGATATTCTCCTCTTCTGCAACAAGATTTGGGATGCTATTCACCCTTTTCATTTTTTTTCTTTAGAAGGACATTGAAAAGCTTCTAGTAAAAAGAGACAATATGGATGGAGACCACCTGTATTTCTTTCAAAATACGATCCCCATCCTTAAGAATAGAAAGGGATACATTAGCCATTCAAACTCTCTAAAGAGTATGAAGGAACTTTGTATTACTATCTATCTCTGAGAGACATCTTATTTAAATGATATCTTTTCTACTGTTGTCACGAAGCTTGATAAGGCTCCCATGCTTGGAAGTAATTTCAGATTTCTGCCTCAGATCCCCGCCAAAGTGATCCTTAGTCATAGACTCATGGAAGTCATGTAAGAGACACTCAAGACTATCAATTTCATCATCCATTGAGTAGAATTTGTTCTTCCCCATTCCATCAATTTCATTTTACCCAATTTGAATTTTGAAATGCTGACAAGAGGGTAGACCGCACAATCCATTGGTCCCTAAGTATCCTATATAATTTTGGAGAACTTTTTGGAAGAGTGGCCCAAGGATTATTGAAATAAAACAAGATTAGATACTTTCTTTCCATATTAGGAGGACTCACCAAAATAGGATAGTGATCATAATTATTCTTAGCTAAAGTAACACAGGAGATAGACATCCATGTTGTAAGGGAGGCCTCATTGGCATAAGCTTTTTGAATTCGACTGTCGTTCATTCCAGTAATATGGAACCTATACTAGGTATACTTGTCCCAAACAAGATTGATTTAAGTCAGGAAGGCCCCCTCGATACATGCATGAAACTCAACCATTGATGTGGTATTAACAACCGTTCTTAACTTCACATCCACTTGAAAAATGGAATTAAACTCACTAATTATATTCCATGGGTCAACATTTATTATTTTTCATTCCTGAATGTGATCCCATAGGCGCCTACTATCAATTTAGTTATTGTGGGAATACACAACCGATAAAAACATCCTCCGCCTTGACTCCAAAAATGCTGGTGATTATTTGATCATTCTCATAAAATAAAACTAGATTAATGATAGATTTATGAGTAAAAAGACATAATCTATCGGAAGATACTTCATACTTGCTAAATCCATAAAGTGAGTATCCTTCTCTACTAAAGTATTTTCCTACATTTGTAGAGGTGGTATTAGGTTCAGAAAAAGCTAGGACTTCAGGTTTATACTTTCTTGCAATCAACCTGATGGAACACAAAGTGTTAGGGTTGGATATCCCCTGAATGTTCTAGAAAATTATCCTCATTGAGGTTTGGATTTGGGGGTAATTACCCATTTTCATGAGTTATCCAAATGTTTGTACTACCTATATGACCTTGCCTAGGAGGCAGAGACTTCGACCTTAGATTCCATGAGAATAGCCAAATGATGTTGTTGGTCATAAGGATTTTCATTCTTTTCCTCAAAATTCTGGGATGAAATATCAATCAATCTATCCTCCAATGAGTCCCCTACTATTTCAGCTGGTGCCACAACAGAGTTTGTGAGATCATACAATGATCCCATCTTCAGATCTAGTGCATGTTGGTTCTAGTCATTAGTATGTGATTTTCCCAGATTATAGTCCAATTCCCTTGACCCGTGTGCAAGAGGATTAGAAAGAAGTTGTTCAAGAATAAATTTTGCTAGTATGTTAGAAGAAATAAGATAGAGAATTAATTCTTCTACCTACACCAAAATGGAAATTGAGAAAACATCATACGAGAAGTCCAGAGCCACTTGTTCATCCAGATGATGCAAATCATTACTGGGACTTCACAAACTTCCCATGCACGCGAGCTCCTAGTCCTCTTCCTCAACTAAATCATCCCATGAAGAGGTGGTTCCTCTATTCATTTCCAATGTTCCACCCTTCACTGGACTAGCATCCAAGTATTTCCCCTTATCAGTATTATTACTTCCTTTTCCCCTAGTAACCACTTTCCATGATGAGATGTTAGGGGATGGTTTTTCTAGTTTTTGAAGAACACAACAGTTATTTACCAATTGGACAACCATTTTACAATGGTCAAAAAATTTGGGTATATTATCAAAATCCTATGTAACTTCTAGATAATGATCCTATATGGAGATAAAGATGTGAAAATGAGGTGGGACATCTATATTAATCTCAATGAGGACCCTCACATACAAGCCAAGGTCTCCATTGATAGAACGCTGATCGAATTTAAATGGTGTGACAAGTCTTGATGCAATGTCTCTATGAATTTTAGGATTCTAATTCACCCATGTAGGCCCATGGATTTATGTACATACCAGTTCCGTGGAGTGTCATTGCCCGAAAGGATTAAAATTGCAACCCACTCGGAGAGAAGAAAGAAACCTGGCCTAAGATTGATGTTCCCAATTCGCCCGACCGCATTAATATTTTACATTTTCTCTCAAATAATCTGGAAGTAACCCTTCCCAATCAGATCGAGTCTCCAATTCGAGAAGCCCTAACAATACGAGACCCTTCTTTTTAGATGTAACACCCTGATATTTTTTTGAGAAATATTATTTCTAATTTCTTTGATGCCTTTTTTTGTATGCTACACCAAGATTATCTTGCGCTATACACAACACCATATTAGTTTGTAGTATACGCAACACTATTCTTGGCTCGTGTTACACACAATTTCTAGTTCGTTTTGTGGAAATTATTCTATGCAAAATTAAGTATAGATTTTGGTTAATGTATAAATGAAATATGTTTTTATTATGTTATACGAAACACCAAAGGGAGCTTGAACTACACACAGACCTGACTTGGCTTTCATTACACGCAATCACAAACTTCCTCGATAGTGTGTTTAGTAGGCAATACCAGGTTTCAATAAACAAAGATATGTTATTAAAATATTATATAAACTAGCCATTATAAATAGTAATACCTTTTTGAAATTTTATAAATTTTATCTTTCAAAATGGACTTCATTTTTGGATTCGGAATATAAAAATTATCCTAGGGTGAATTTTTGGTCTTTTCTGAAAAATTTCAATTTTTGATGTATAATGAAAAACACTGAGTTATAGTTTAAAACCGAATTTTTATTTAAATATTTTATTATTTTATTTAAATATATTTTAGGTCAAAATTGATATATGATACCCATATAATTTTAATTTAATTCATTGGAGTCATTTTATAACAACTTTAGATATATAAAAGTTTATTGAACTTTTCACCGTCTTTTACCCACCTCCTAGGAAAATTTGAAAATTTACATAAAACTTATTTTTACCGCATATATGAGTGGAATTTCAAAAATCTGAGAGACACAGTTAATATAAAAGAGTAAAATCTGGTTCAATAAGATAAAAATAATTTTTGGTGAATAGTAACATTTTACTTTTATTTAGCACGGTTAAAAGTAAATAGGATAATTAAGTGTAAAAATGATATTATTATTACCCTAAAAATATCCTAATTCTATTAGATAAGAGTAATACGACCAGAACAACCTTAGGAATAAAATATTACCCTTTAGGTCCACTAGGATTAGATTAAGACACTTATTATTATTTTATTTAAAGAAGAGTTAAAATAGTTTAAATCAGATTTTAAAAACTAAATTTTTTTTGATATAGGGGTATACATAAGATAAATTCGACTATAAATACTCATTATAAATCTAAAAATATTTCTTACATAATGGTATTTTATTTATAATTTTTAGACCTTATATAATTTAATTTATTTATGACACAATGGTGATGGAGTAATGACATAATTAATGAAATATTAAAATAATTGATATTATAAATACCCAAATAAATGTAAATTGAGACTTTTTATGAATTAAACTAATTTAATAGGTTAATATAACATATTAGGTTTGGTTAGATAAATTTTTTTCGAAGTAATAGTGCTTTTGTGAATTTATAAAAAAACCAAATAGTGTCAAGATTGACTTAAAAGAGTTTTTAAAACAAATATTATATTATTAATTGATATAATGGTATTAAAAATATAGAGTTTAGTAAAAATACTTATATAATTATATATATGAAATTAATGAACCATTTTTGGTTCTATTGGCAGTTTATAGTATGTTTATTAACTATATAGAGTAAGAATACAAGAAGACATGGTAAAAGTTAAATTTTTTAACTTAGAGTTAAATCTAAATGATAAGGTTAAAATGGTAACCTAAACTTGTCTAAAACCTATTGGATGAAGGGATTCAGACCCATACCCACCCTATACTCTAAATAAGTTACTTTGGATCCATTATAAACCGAATATGAATTTATTATAAAAAAATATTTTAAGTTTTTTTTAAGGTGCCCCTCACCCCTCTTATAAAAGGGCACCGCCTCCCTCTCCTCTTCACACAAATTTTAGCCTTCAAGATTGACCAAAACCTACCAATTTCACTTATACACTTCCATAGAAACCAAATAGAATTCCTGGTCTTCTTCAAATACCATCTTTAGTGCCCTAAGAGGAGGTTAAGAGGAGGTGCGTCGAAGAAGAGTTAATCTCTTCTACCGATTCTTTCAAGTTTCATTATTCTTCTACTTCCTATTCTTTCATTTTTTCATTATAAATAAATGACATAAGTATAAATAATATACTGATATGTTATTATAAATATAAAAAAACCCCATTTCACCTTCTATCCATCCTATGGAAATCAAAATCACCACACATGCGTACGTACGGAATACCGTCTCCACACCGTGGTGTAATCTGTTTTTCCACCACCACCTTACATGGATGAGTATAATTGTGTAAAGAGTAACTATATATGGTTATTATAACATCATACTGATTCTGAGATATTATATAATCCTCTCCAATTCCATTCAATAATTATGGGAATGATATCATCGCTCGTGCGTATGTACGGATTATTGTCTCCAAGATGCGATGAGATTCATTATCCATATTAACCATTAAAGAATGATTATAAAGTATATATAATGAATAATAATGATGTATATGACCTGAAATTTCTAATTTATTTATGTATATATATATTTCATCTACTTACTTCCATTCATGTCAATAAGGAAAGGAAAACAGTGTTTATGCGTACGTACGACCCACCGTCTCCATGAATGGTGTATTTCATTTCATTTATCTATCTGTTATATAAATATATATACTAAATATATATGTTATATAAATCATGTTTTAAATTCTGTAATTAAGTAAATAATGATATAAGTAATAATAATTTCAAGAACAACAAGTCCAAACACGTACGATAAATGAAACGATTTTACACAAAACGCTGATTTAACATTGAATTGACAAAAGAACGGGTAATATAAAGTCATATGTGAATCTTATATGATATCATAAATATTATTATGGTTCTGTTTCAAGTTAATAATATGTTTAAACCCACTATACAGGAGTTTCAGACATGTATGGAAGAAATTGGACCTAAGGTAAGGGATAATTTTTCAATCTCATTTTTATTCAAGATTTCTTATATGTATGTATTTACTGGGGTTATATTTTTCATCCATGTACATAAAAATGTTTTTCATAAAGTGTTTAATATTCTTAAATTTATTTATAAAGTCATTTTTACCCATATTTGACTTTTACTTTGTGTTATGGAAGGAATCTTTCTTTTGTTTACCATACGTGGTAATTTTTTACTTTTCCTTTAAAAGTACGATGTGAATGTTTTTTAAACTTATATGGCATGAACAAATTTTTATGGTTTTATAATGCCTTATTTTTCCTGAAGTATACTCTACAATATTTCATGAGAATTTTGAAAAAAATATTTTTATTTAAAATTTCCTGGCATTTTATGAAAAGAAAATGATTTTGAAGAAGAAAGGATATTTTCCTCAAGAATTAATTTCAAGTGTTTTATCAAAACAATTTTCCATATAAGATGACATTATTTCATATGTGTATGTTTCAAGTATAATTTCTCTATGATTTAAATGGTTTCACTTTTATTATTATGAAATTATATCCATTTGTTTTATATGGATTCCGTTATGATGGGATGATATTTATGAAACCCATTTTATTATTTGGATTATGATGAATGATTTATGTTTATGTTGTGGCACACATACGAATGATTTCATTATGAGATGTTTGGGACCTATATCTCTCTCCAATGCATTGGGTAAAGATTTATATCTCATGAGATAGACATGGCTGGAACGACAAGTTAATCGGGTTCAGTGATACTGGACTGGAACAAGGAGTGAACTCGATTCAGTAAGGGACTTTATCCACTATAATGGTCTTGGAAGCAATGACATGGATACTATAGAAATCATAACATGTGCTTAATTGTTTCCACAATTACAAGTTTTATTCCCATTCTATTTTATGATGGTTAATGTTCCTTTTTGATATATGCCTTATGCACTACCAAGATTTATGTCATTACTCATGATTTTGATGTTTTATGTTCATGTTTTTACGTTAAATGTTTAGGGATTGTTTTATGTTCCCCATGTTTACCCTTACTGAGCATTTGAGCTCAACATCTTTATGTTTTGTTTTCCACAAGATATAAAGAATGTTTTTAGGGAATAAATCCAAAGGGGAAGATCTTTATGGGAGATGTTGATGATCTTTCACCATGATTAGAAGATTATGTTTCGTTTTTCCAATGACACTAAACTAATACGGTCTTTGGGAGTCTGTTTTTGTAATGTATTAAGTATTCTGAAAAATTAATGTATTGTATATGTACGTCATGTATGGGATTATATAGTTGGTATCAGAGCGAAGCTTTAGTTATCCTTTGGAAACATGGATGTGATAACTTTAGTTAAATCCCTAGAGATATTTCTAAGGTATGTCTAGGGATGTCTCTAAGTTTTAGTATACGTATAGGTTATAGTCCTAGAATTACTACAACGATATTAGAATTAAACCTAGGATATTATATATTGAAGGTAATTCCCCTTTATTATGTTGTCTTCCTAGCATAATGTTTGCCTCAAACTATTCTTCTTGGGTTTTAGAAAATGCCTGAAAACAGAAAGATTCATGATAATGGAGGATATGAGGGACAACAGAATGATATTGCTCATGAGAAACCAAATGAAACGGGATTTGGAAGTTGAAATATCGTTATTATGCCTAGTCAGAAATATCATAATACGATCAATAATCTCACCTTTGGTAAGTATCCTGACTCAGCTAATAATAGAAAGATGGAGTTTCACGATGATCATTGAGGAAAGAAAGTTCAATTCCCCTCATGTAAATCATGTTGGATGAGGCATCATGGAGAATGTTTCAAAGGAAATGGAAGCTGCTTTGGGTGTGGAAAATAAGGAAACAAAGCCATTAATTGCAAAGGAAAAGGTTTAGTTAACACCATGGACAAAGATAATGGTATTTCTAAGATATCAACATCGATTAAATGTTTTAAATGTGGAATGTACGAGAATTATGAAAACCATTTCCCAAAGGGAAAGTATCATGAAGAGAATCATCATGGTCGTATGTGTAGTATTTATGTTGATGATGATGAAGAGACTAAAAATGATATCTGAGATGAAATAATTGTTGAATCTCGATTAATGGTTTAAGAAGGTAGTGGAATGATTTATGTTTATCAAGATTTATGTTGTATAGGTTATGATACTATGGAATAAAGACACATATAAGGATTGTTACACTCTTATTTTTCCTAAAATATTTTAAAGTATATGTTGAATGGTACCGGTAACCATGAATGGTTATTCAGATATTTTTGGAAAGTAGATAATATGCGCATAATGAAGGGATAAAGAGATAATGAGATGTTTGAATGTATTAATGAGCCCATGACTGATATAAGGACAATGTGATATCTTGGTTTGAGTATACAAAAAATTTTGGGATTTTGGTATATGGAAAGAGTTAACTTTTGACATAATTCTTGTTTTCAATATGATTCTATAGTAATTTAGGTCTCAATAGAATACATTATTAAGGTATTCACATGTTAGGAATGCGATCAACAAGATATATGTTATGATGTATAGGGGATAAATGATGTTATTCACGTGCTTGTTATGTGACCTTTCCAGTAATCGTTATCTTTATACTATGATATTGGACAGATGTATTTTGGATAAGTCTAAATATTGGAATGGATTATGTCCGGAATCAGATACTATTGTTTAAGGCTAGAACATTTTTTCTATATTATTTCTATAATGTCATAATAGTGTAGTTTTAGAAAACGGACAACCTACAGGACGTGCGACCACCCATCACGTCGGGCAAGGTTGCGGGAATCGAACACACAACTGAAGTGAGACAAGAATTTATTGCCTACCACTTACCTATAGGAAGTCCTTGGTTAGTAGAAACTCGTTTTATTTTATTAAGAAAGATGATAGATGAAGTATAAGTCCATATTTGGAACCATATACGATTAATCTCACCATAGATGGACTTAGGTATATAACATTTGTTAACATTTTGTTTGAGACATATGGAATGACCTATAATTCTATCGCATGATCTACTTACACTTCCTGAATGACAAATTCAACTTCATTTCTTTAAGAGATGATGTGGAAATTGTTCAAGGAATGACCAACGATGATATTGTACCAAAATCAATTAAGTATTTATTCTAATTCCATTTTTTCAACTTTATGGAAATGATCTTGAAAAACAAAAACGTTGTCCTAGATGGTACCTTAGATCATCACAAATTTATGGCTTTGTGATTGTTTTATTTTTCATAGCCATGTTCTCTACCACTCTCCATCAGAACATGATGGTTAGATTTCTCTTCCACATCCATATTTTCACATATGTTCTTGTATATGGAAACCCAGTGATGAGTTAATTTGGGTAACCGCTACGTTTCATACAATATTTTTTAAAATTATGTTTTAGTATTCATTTTTATGATGTGGGTATCTATGAATGAAACTTTCAAGTAGTAAACCATTTATAACCCCGACGAATTCCAAGGGAGAAATTCATTTTAAGGGGGGTAGAATGTAACACCCCAAGATTTTATGAGAAATATTATTTTTAATTTTATTGATGTCTTGTGTTGTACGCTACAGAAAGATTATCCTAGCTATATGCAACACTATAATAGCTTATAGTATATTCAACACTATTCTTGTCTCGTGTTACATACAATTTCAATTTTGTTTTTTGGAAATTATTTTACGCAACATTAAGTATAGATTTTGTTTAATGTATAAATGAAATAAGTTTTGATTATGTTATACACAACACCAAAGGGAGCTTTCACTACAAACAACCCTGACTTGGATTGCATTACATGCAATCACGTCCTTCCTTGATAGCGTGTGTAGTACACAATACCGCGTTTCACTAAACAACGATATGTTATTAAAATATTATATAAACTAGATATTATGAATAGTAATAACTTTTTGAAATTTTATAAATTTTATCTTTCAAAATGTACTTCATTTTCCGATTCAGAATATCAAAATTATCCTAGGGGGAATTTTTGGTATTTTTATGAAAACATTCAATTTTTGATGAATAGTAAAAAACACAGATTTATAGTTTAAAACCGTATTTTTATTTAAATAATTATTTATTTTATTTAAATTTATTTTAGGTCAAAATTGATAAATAATACCTATATATGTTTAATGTAATTCATTGGAGTTATTTTATAATAATTTTAGATATATAAACATTTTATTGAAATTTTCACCGTCTTTTACCCACCTCATAGGAGAATTTGTAAATTTTAATAAAACATAATATTACTGCATCTTTGAGTGGAATTTCGAAAACCTGAGAGACATGGTTAATATAAAGGAGTAAAATTTGGTTCAATAAGATAAAAAATTATTGGTTAATATTAACTTTTTTCTTTTCTTTACCACGGTTAAAAGTTAATAGGGTAATTAAGGGTAAAAATGATATTATTATTACCCTAACAGAAGTCATAATTCTATTAGATAAGTGTAATATGAAAAATAAAAACCTTAGTAAAAAACTATTACCCTTTATTTTCATTTGGATTAGATTAGAAAATTTATTATTATTTTATTTACAGAAGAGTTAAAATAGTTAAAATCAATGTTTTATAACTAATTTTTTTTAATATATGGTTATACAATAGATAAATTTGACTATAAATATTCATTAGAAATAAAAAAATATTTCCTACATAATTTTATTTTATTTATAATTTTTAGACATTATATATTTTAATTTATTTATGACACAATAGTGATGCAGTAATTACATAATTAATGAAATATTAAAATAATTGATAATATAAATACCCAAATAATTGTAATTTGAGAATTTTTCAGAATTAAACTAATTTTATAGGTTAATATAACATATTAGGGTTGGTTATATGAATTTGTTTCGAAGTAATAATGCTTTTGTGAATTTAGAAAAAACAAAATACCAAATAGTGTCGAAATTGACATAAAAGATTTTTTAAAACAAATATTATATTATTAATTGATAAAATGGACCTAAAAATATAATATTCTTCCAAATGAAATATATAATAATATATATTACATTAATGAACCCTTTGGGTTTCTATTGGTAGTTTATAGTATGTTTATTAACCATATAGTGTAAGAATACCAGAAGACAAGGTAAAAGTTAAATTATTTAACATAGAGTTATATCTAAATGATAAGGTTAAAATGGTAACCTAAAATTTTCTAAAACCTATTGGTTGATAGGATTGCGACCCATACCCACCCTAACCTCAAAATAAGTCACTTTTAATCCATTATATACCGAATATGAATTTATTATAAAATAATATTTTAAGTTTTTCCTATGGTGCCCCTCACCCGTCTTATAAAAGCGCACCTCCTCCCTCTCCTCTTCACACAAATTTGAATTTTAAAGCTCGACCAGACCCTACCAATTTCACTTATAAACTTCAATTGAAACCTACTAGTGGTCCTGGTATTCTAAAAATACCAACTTTAGTGCCCTAAAAAGATGGTTAAGAGGAGGCGCGTCAAAGAATATGTAATCTCTTCTACTGATTCTTTCAAGTTTCATTATTCTTCTACTTCCTATTATTTAGTTGTTTCATTATAAAGTAATTACATTAGTATAAATAATATAATGATATGTTATTATAAATATGAAACAACGCCATTTCACATTCTATCCATCCTATGGAAAACGAAACCACCGTGCATGCGTACGTAAGGAATACTGTCTCCACGCCGTGGTGTAATCTGTTTTTTCACCACCACCTTACTTGGATGGGTATAATGGTGTAAGAATAACTATATATGATTATTATAACATTATAATGATTGTGAGATATTATATCATCCACTCCAATTCCATTCAATAATTATGGGAATGATATCATCACTCGTGCGTACGTACGGATTATCGTCTCCACGACGCGATGAGATTCATTCACCATATTAACCATTCAAGAATGATTATAAAGTATATATAATGAATAATAATGATATATATGACATAAAAATGCATCTGTATATATATATATTTCATATACTTACTTCCATTCAAGTTAATAAGGAAAGGAAAACAGTGTTCATGCATACGTACGACCTACCGTCTTCGTGAACCGTGTGTTTCTTATCATTTATATATCTATTATATATATATACTGAATATATATGATATATAAATCATTTTTTACATTATTGATATATTTTAATCACGATATAAGTAATAATAATATTAAGAACAACAAGTCCAAACACGTACGATAAATGTAACGATTCTACCAAATACACTGCTTTAACATGGAATTGACAAAAGAATGGGTAATATTAAGTCATAAGTGAATCATATATGATATCATAAATATTATTATGGTTCTTTTACAAGTTAATAATATTTTTAAACCCACTATAAAGGAGTTTCGGACATGTACGAAAAAAATTGGACCTATGGTAAGGTATAATTTTTCAATATCATTTTTATCTGAGATTGGTTATACGTAAGTATTTACTGGGGTTATATTTTTCATCCATGTCCATAAAAATGTTATTCATAATGTGTTTAATATTCATTCATGTATTTTTAATGTCATTATTACCCCTATTTGACTTTTACTTTGTGTTATGGAAGGAATCATTCTTTTGTTTACCATACGTGGTACTTTTTGACTTTTTCGTTAAACGTATGAGTAGAATGTTTTTTAACTTATACGGTATGGACTGATTTTTACGGTTTTATAACCCCTTATTTTCATGAATCTTACTCTACAAGATTTCATGACTATTTTCAATAAAATCATTTTCTTTTAAAATTGAATGGAATTTTGTGAAAAGAAAATGATTTTGAAGAAGAAATGATATTTTCCTCAAGAATTAATTTCAAATGTTTTATCAAAACCATTTTCCATCTAAGATGACATCATTTCATATGTGTATGTTTCAAGTATAATGTCTCTATTATTTACATGGTTTAACATTTCTTATGATGAAATTATATCCATTTGTTTTATATGGATTATGTTATGATGGGATTATGTTTATGAAACACATTTTATTCTTTCGGTTATGATGAATGATTTATGTTTATGTTGTGGCCCACATTATAATGATTTCATTATGAGATGGGTGGGAACTATATCTCCCTCTAATTAATTGGGTAAATATTTATATCTCATGTGATAGACATGGTTGGAAGGGAAATTTAATCCGGTTCGGTGATACAAGACTAGAATGAGGAGTGAACTCGATTCAGTATGGGACATTGTCCACTATGATGGTCTTGGAAGTAATGCTTTGGCTACTATGGAAATTGTGACATGTTCTTAATGCTTTCCATAATTAAATGTTTTATTCCCATTCTATTTTATCATGGTTAACGTTTTTTTTTGATCTATGACTTATGAATTGCCAAGATTTATGTCATTACTCATGATTTTGATGTTTTATGTTCATGTTCTTATGTTCAAATGTTTAGGGATTGTTTTATGTTCTCCATGTTTACCTTTACTAAGAATTTGAGCTCACCCTTTTTATGTTTTCTTTTCCACAGGATATAAATAAATGTTTTAGGTAGGAAAACAAAAGGGTAAGATCTTTATGGGAGATGTTGAAGATCTGTTACCATAATTTGAAGATTATGTGTCGAGTTTCCAAAGACACTAAACTAATACCGTCTTTGGGAATCTATTTTATTAATGTTTTAATTATTCCAAAAAAGTAATGTATTGTCTATGTACATCAAGTATAGATATCTACATCAGATCTATGTAAGACCAAGGCTCAATCCCTTTCTCATATGTGGTATGACCTAACCCCAAGAACTTGTAGAGATCAATTCAATGCTTGAGAGCATCATGGTCAGCCACCATAGAAATGGATCCATCCCCCAGACACATAAGAATAAAAAATTATGAAATTTATGATACAGTTGGTGTGACTATGGCTTCTGCAAATGATATTGCTTTTCGAACGAAGGTAGGAAAATAACAAGCCATAATTCCCTTCGAAGGGTTGAACACAAACTCTTATTCCAAATGAAATAAATACATTATTGAAAGGGAACCTAGAGAATGATTAGACCACCATCATCGAATTTAGTAAAGAGCTTTCCTAGAATCACCATCGTATATCACACTTTGAGGAGAGGGTATTTCAAACTAATAGTTAAAAAAATTAATATTTCATCTTCTTACATCCGCGAAACCCTCTCAAAAATGTATTCCCATGGTATTAGTTGCCAAACAAATAATTCCAACTCAATAAAATGGTTCTACTTATATAAGAAAACAAATATTCTGTTATTAGTACTATAAACAAATGAATTAAAAAATAAAATTAAAGAATACATTAATAAAATGTCAATTTTTAATAAAAAAGGAATATTTGGAGTTATGAAAGTCATACCATGCATTGTATAGATGTAGGCTTGTTTCATACATGTCAAAAATGAGTTATGGATCGTTTTTATAAAATATCAAAATAATCCGAATGAGTTTTCTTAGTTTTGATTATGTCCATTATTATTTTACTAAAATTAATATCAAATTAAAATGACACATTTGGATTTCTACTAGTCACATCATTCTTTAGAATGAGGTGTGGTGGATTCCTACATGTAAAAAATGACTCATGGAATTTTTTTAAAATGTATCAAAACAATCTGACTGCATTTTCTCAGTTTTTAGTATGTTAGTTGTGTATTCTTATTAAAATATCATTTCAAACCGAAAAAAGCATTTTGAGTCATACCGGTCACATCAGGCATCAGTTTGAGTTGAGACTTATTTAATCATGTTCAATGAAAATCAAAATTTCTATCTTAAATTAGGAAGATAATTAGAGGTTGTTTTCTAGGTTTTTTGTGAGTGAAATGTTTTGAGCTAAAATGTCAATTTTAAACTGATAACGGACTATTTTATCCATACTGGTCACACCATGTGGTATATTGTGGTGAGATTGATTCCTAAACATAACAAATGACTCATGTATCATTGTATTAAAGTATCAAAACAATACGAATGAGTTTTCTCAGTTTTCAATACGTCACTTATTCATTTTTTCTTAAATTAATATCAATTTTAAATAAAAAATATTTGGATTTATTCTGGTCACATAGTTCATTGGATTGAGGTTGGGTTGATTCATACATGTCAAAAATGACTCTTGGATCGTTGTTCTAAAATATCAAAACAATCTAAATGAGTTTTCTCAGTTTTCAGTATGTTAGTTATATTTTTTTACAAAAAATATCATTTCAAATTCGAAACATGCCTTTTGAGTCATACTAGTTGCATCATGCATCAGTTTGATGTGAGAATAGCTCATAAATGTCATAAATGACTGATGGATCATTTCCCTAAAGTATCAAATAAATCATATTGTATTTTCTTTGTTGTTAGTGAGTGACACATTTTTAGCTAAGATGTAAATTAAAAATTGATAACAGAAACTTTTAGTCATACCAGTCACACCATGCATTGGATTGAGGTGAAGTTGATATCTAAAAATCAAAAATGACCCATGGATCATTTTCGAAATGTATAAAAAAATATGAATGTTTTTTCACAGTTTCCATTTTGTCACTTCGTCCTTTTACTTAAATAAATGTCAATTTTAAATAAAAATACACATTTGGATTTATAACAGTCACATCATGAATTATATTGAGGCAGGGTTGATTCCTGAACATCATAAATAACTCATGGATCATTTTACTAAATTATCAAAACAATATGAATGCATTTACTCAGTTTTTAGTATGAAAGTTTTGTTTTTTATGAAAATTAATTTCAATTTTAAATAAAAATAGACACTTTGAGTCATACTGGTCGTAATGTGCATCATATTGAGGTTAAATAGATTATTAAATGTCACACAAGAATTATATATTATTTTCCTAATGTTTCAAAATAATTTAAGTGCGTTTGATCAGTTTTTAAAATGTCAGTTGTGTTTTTTACTAAAATATCATTTCAAATTGGAAACACAAATTTTGAGTCATACCGGTCATATAGTGCAGTAGTTTGACATGATACATCTTCATACACATCAAAAATAACTTATTAATTGTTGTCTTAAATTATGAAGACAATCAGTGGGAGTTTTTTGGTTTTTAGTGAGGGACACATTTTGAACCAAAATTTTATTTTTAAACTGATAATGGAAAAGTTTAGTCATATCATTCATACCATTTGTCTAATTTAAGTGTAGTTAATTCTTACTCATAAAAAATTACTGATGGATCATTTTTATAAAGTATCAAAACAATACAAATGAATTTGATGAATTTTTATTATGTGAGCAGTTCGTTTTTCTAAATTTATCTTTAATTTAATATAAGAAATACTCACTTAATTTCCTAACATTCACATCATGTGTTGGATTTAGGTGTGATTGATTCCTACACATCACAAATGACTTATGGATTATTTTCCAAAATTAACAAATCAATCCTAATGCATTTTCTATTTTTTCAGTATGTCATTTGTTTTTTACTAAAAATACTATCAATTTTAAACGAAAATAGACACTTAGATTCATACTGATCATATATTCATGCTATTTGTGTACATTGTCCCATAAAGTATGCTTATTATTTGTTTCTAAAAACATATATATTGTATTGTTAATATGATTCTTTTCAACAATCATGGTTGTACTGAAAAATATAAATAAAAAAGGATTAATAAATATTTTAAGTTAAATAGCAATTAATTTTGAAAATACCTCCTCAAGGATGCTGGTTTGTTTATAAAATATGATCTATTTCATAAATTTAGAAACATAATAACCAAAGCCTTTGTAATGTTTTTGTTTATTTCACTACAGATAAAATGATAACAATAACTAATTTTTATATGTGCTCAGATAGTGAAATATTATTATATATTCTGTGTTTTTATCCAGTCATAGTACTTGTAATGCTTCTTGACTTTTACCTTGGACTCTTTCGATGATGTATACAATATTCATGCACCACCCTATCATAATATAATCCTCATAAAAATATAATATATATTATATAACTAGATGTTTAGTTATGAAATGTTTGATATAGTGTATTAAAAATTGATAAAAACCATCATGTGTGGTTGGTTTGTTGGATATCCATGCATTGAATCAATGAAATAAATATTTGGAGTATCCAAATTGACCACAATGAGAATCCAATGCTACCTAAGAAAAAAAAATAATAAGTAATTATTGAAATTAAAATATATTTTATTTCATTAAATTGAAGAGTTTTACCCCCAACATCATTGGTATTAAGAAGAGTATTTCATCTGTAATTTTTTTGTTTAACAATTTGTGTAGTCCTAACACTATTTCACCCAATTTATTCGATTTTATTTTGGTTTGTTCTATAGAGGTGATGCAAGGACTGATGAGTTCAAAAAAATTTTGATGGGGAAATACATTCCATTTTTTTTCATACATACACTTGCTAAAAATATAAAATATATTTAGTCATAATTATCATAGTATATCATATTTTGGAAAATCAAATTAGGAAAACATACCTCATATAAACATTTAAAACTGAGCCACCTATCCAATAATACTCCAAGATTTCACTAAAATTTTCAATACTAATGAAATAATAATCTTCCCCTTGGTACATATTTTGATCTATAATAATTGTATGAGTACCATCTTATTTCAACTTCATATTCACATGATCTTGTAATGATAATAAATGAGGATATCTAATGGGAGGGGTTAAGGTTCTTTCAGTTGATTGTTTCAATCGGTTTGTTGATCCTTGAATGGGTTTGATCCATTATTTATTTTCACCCCCTTCCATATGTACATATATAAAAACCTTCATTAGTTTAGACCTTTTTTTAACTAAATGTTAAAGGTATATCTTAAAAAAATTATTTGAAATGAATACCTCCTTGTCGACATGATTTTTAAAAGCTGTGATAGCCATGCGATGAATGTTCCAAGAGCTTGTTTGACCTTATAAATAACTTCATCATCACTTGGAACAATTATCTTGTTGCTCAACTCATGGGGTACATTAATAAACACTTTAAAATGACCTTTTGGAATTGGTTTATGGTGTAGCATGGCATTTTGGATATCGAACACAGTAGCCCACTCAATAAAGTGATGGTTAAGTGTTTATATATATAATTCACAGTAATTTTTACCCTATAAAATATTAGTACAAGAAAGGTATCAATGTATATCTGATTTAAAATTCAAAGAAACAATTATTAGAACATTTATTATCTCATTTAAGATAAGTTTGTGAGGGGAATGACTCACCACAAAGGTGGTTGGGGTGGGGCGGGATCATCATGCACTTCTTGTTTTTGAGTTTCTTCCTCTCTTTTTCCCCCGACATAAAATTTATTATTATCTCTCTCTACCATTTCATTTGATCTTCATGGATATCGTCTCTTTATGTCAACATTTTCATTAATTCACTTTGATCATTCTCTTTTTTTTTCTCAAAAAATGTTTGGTGTGTCACCATAAAATCTGCACCTCTATCGCGGGTATAATTTTTTGGATGCTTCAAGGCCACCGAAATTTGTCTGCATCTAGTTTAGATGTTACTAATTCCTAGGAATTTGTCATATAGAAAATATAGAAATATAAGTAATCAATGTTACGTAATATTGATTTATGGGAAAAAATTATTATGTCATACTTACACATGTTTCCCATAGTTTTTTGTGTGTTTTTATCTATTAGTATCCCATATTTATTTACATGTGCCTCCTTCGAAAGAAAATGGCATGGAATGGAAGGGACATTGTATTTGGATTCATCAATCTGTATATAAAAAGAGGAATGTAGTTATGGTGTTGTTTTATGTCACATGAAATTATTATGTAGATTAAGAATCTGTACTAATTTGTTTCAAGTGAAGCATACCCTATCCTTGCTTTATGGTAGAGGTATGTTGGTTTGGAAGCTCATTCTTTATTTTGATCATTAAGTTGTTGTTCGATAAATAATAAAATGTCAATAAAATTATGAAAACATGTATCATCGAATAATGTACTACCAAAAACAATCTACCTGAAAAGACTACTCCGAACGACAGTTAGTAAAATCATTCCAAACTTTTAGGGTTATCAGGTGTTCATAAAAAGGATGTGGGTGGGGGTTTATTTTCCCTTAACCTTATTTATAGCAATATCTTGTTAAATTTGGTGAAAACCTATGTGAATCATTCCAAAAACCTTTAATACATAGTTATTTCATGATTCATCTACTATAAATGCACTCTAAAAGGGACGATGAAGAGTAACTCAATGTTTCATTTTTTTATTAAATTAAAGAAATGAGATAATAATGTTACCATAATATCCCCCCACAAAAGATTCATAATCCTGGTGAAAACATAGTGCCACGACAATATATCGATTGACATGCATTTTCTGAGTGACGATTCCAATGTAATTATTGAACATGGGTTTGTTGGGGTTAACATGATGGACCCACTTATTCCATCTGACCATATATTTGATACCTTAATCTTTTTTGTTATGTATTTTTTATAACACTGTCAAATTACAATGCTCTTGTTTTTTTGCACTTCCAATGTTTCATTTCATACCATTCTCTTGGTTTCAACATTATAAATATGTTCCTACAGAGTTCTACCATTAGAATGTGCAGATAGTGGTTGTACCTTTGCATTAAAAATAGAAATAGCAGGTTGAGAACCCTATTAGTCCCCTACACTGTGAGCAATAGTAGGGTGAGAGACATATTGTGCCTCGACACTAAGATCAACAGCTGGTTGACTGAGCTGTTGTGCCTTAGGATTGGGAGCATCATCATGTGTAGAAGTCATTATCAATATAAGTGGTTTAACATTTAATTTAGATTACATAATAGCAGCATCGAACATGTAATAACATTAGGTAACATGATGTATATTACAAAAAATATATAACCTGATTATTGAGATGTATTTTATTAAAGGATTAAGTAATTTGCACCCTCTATTGATGATTGAAATATCTAGATAATGTTATCCTCTAACATAAATTTTTTTTTCAACATTTGGACCACTGCCAAATGATTGTGAAGTCCCAATGAAAGTCTCATCCTCTATTGAATTTTCATCTAACCCTTTAGTGGGTTTGGTCGATAACTATAAAAATTGACCAGTTACAATTTGTAGGATATAGAACATAAAATACTATTAATTCATGTGATGTTACTATAAATGGTTCATCTTTATACCCTTACTTACTAAAATCAATATTCATGAATCCCAACTCATCTACTTTAACAGTTCTCCTATTATCAACCCACTTTCATTGAAAAATCCACACTTGGAATTTTGTATAATCCAACTCCCATATCTATTTGATGATCCCAAAGTATAAGATATTCACATAAATTGATATCTATCATTAGCACCAAAGACATGAATTTCTTAAGCTATAAGTGTTACTCCACTATTGTACATGTTACTGTCTTTATCAGGTTCATTAGTATAGAATGTATAAATGTTAATTACATAAGCATTATATGACAACACATACACAATTGGTCCCTTGACTAGCCTTTGAAGTCATTTTGAAATTGAGTCATGATTTCTATCTACCCCCATAATTATATAGTCTCAAAACTATCCTATAAACTATCAATTATGTGTATTTGGTATCCATTTTTCAGTCGTTTATGGATTCAAATGCCAATAAATTTCATTGTGGGTTTTGACAAATGGTTCAACCTTCATACTATTCTGAAAAATGTAAAGGTGGGCATGTTCCAGATCTGTAATATATATTATGATAACCTGTATTCCAAAAACTCATTCACCCAAAAGACGCCCTGTGTGGTGATATTTCGGTAGACCAATTCTTTCCACACCTGATAGGTATTCGGTATAGAATTCAACGGATTCCAAAAAAATATATTGCTCCAAAATACAACCCTTTAGCTGACTTAGATTTTTTACAAAACATTTTAAAATATTCATATATCTTTCAATGGGGTAGATCCATCTATAGTGTACGAGACCACATAGTCTAATATCTCTCATGATGTGAACTATCAAATGAACCATCATTTCAAATAACACCTATGGGAAGAACATTTCCAATTCACATAAAATGACTGATTTTTCTCATTCCATACATGGAAATTTCACGAGGTGTATAACTTTGTAAGATATTTATTTGAATAATAAATATATATTTGTTAATGTATGACATATATTCTTGAGAAAAAATCAAATGTAAACCTATAATAATTAGATCTTTCATCAAAATGTGGCATTGATTTGATTTATGACCCTTTAACTTTAAATCAGCCATTAACACGATGTTATAGATATTTGATGAATAACCCTCTAAAACCTTTAAATATTTCAAGAAGTTGAAAAACAATATCTCTAATACCTATAAAGAGTATATGTAGTTGGAGGAATAAAAATTCTTTTTTAACCCTTAACCAGTGACAACTCTTCTTGTATTCCCATGTCAACCATGTCCATCCTATCCCTAATTCGATCCTTTTTTGGGTGCATTTAACAACGTGCTGATTACACTATCAAATACAATTTTCTTAAAATTCATAAAATCAAGAAGGTGTCTAATATAAAGATAATTCTAGTATGGTAATTCCAAAAACCCTGATATCTTCCTCCAACTAATTTTTCAATGGTTTTTTTTGAAAATGGTTTCCCAAAAGTAATATCCACATATTTTTCTTTCCAAAATAGTTGATCACCTATTAATGGAGACGGTTCTATACATTCTTCTGAACATCCATAAAATTATGTTTTCCAATATCGGTACTTTTTTCATTGTGGTAGAAATATATGATTTACTAGAATAATGGTTTCAATGAATGTTTGAACCTAATTGACGGTATACCTTGTTCACAGATGGGACACCGATGATTTCCATTAATTCTATATCTTGACTAATTTCCATAAGTAGGAAATTCCTTTATCATCCTTTACAACATGGATCTAAATATTAAATCTTTATTTTTGTAAGCATCATACAACATAACACCCAAATCCCACAATAATTTGAAATCCTAGAAAAATATATCCAAATAGACAACAATAGAATTACCCAATTGTTTCAGTCCTGATATAAGCATAGATAGCATGATGTTTTTTCATTTCAGGCATAACCATGCTAGAAAGTTATAATTTACCAAAATAACCAGCCATGTACTGTGAGTACTACTTAGAAAACCAAAAGGATCCACTCCATCTGTGGATAACTGCATATGAAGGTTTCTCAGCTCATTTCCAAAATCATGATATTGATGATCAATTCTATTCCAATGAGGAGAGTCTTCTATATGACGTAGCATCCCATATAAATTTATTCTATCTATGTGCCATGTCAATTGCTCTATAGTATCCTCACTTTCAGATAAGGGATTAAACCTTAGAATGATTGGAAGGCACCAAACAAAATTCATAGGACCAGATTCATCTTTCCTATATCAAGAATCAGCACACTTTGGGAATTCTCTAATTGATTTTTGGTTCTTAATAAATAGTATACAATCCTTCAAGAAGGTGTGTATTCTTTCAAAGATCGTAACCATCGAGTGTAGCATTAATTTTGTGTCATATGTTCTTCTCTGGAGGTCATTATCGTCTGGATCATGTCATTCAAGGGAAAAAGTAATTCTTTAATGCTAGAATCACTCCATCTATTCCCTGCTTTCAAATTATACAACATAAGTATGGCTAAAAATTCTACATATTTAGTGAAAAACCCATACAGAGGCATCCTTACAAAACTATTTAACTGCTCAAAATTTTCTGAGAAATCATGTATTTAATCATCAACTTTCTTTGTCACTTCCTCTATATGATATCCATAATAATTTACATCTATAATAATTTTCTTGATATGATCTTGTTCATTTTCCACGCATGTAATCATATCATTTTATCCATAAAAGGCACTTCTATACCATCCACTAGCTATATTCTCTTTTTTCCCATGTTTATTTCAATATTTATAAATTCGACCTATTCCGTAACAGATTTGGTGTTCTTCTAACTCCATAGAACTAACTTTTATTCAATAAAAAAAATATAAACATGGAAAACAGATTTGATAAAGGTCATATGCATGATCATTTTCAAATATGATGAACTCTTTCACACTATCTCCATAGTCTTTTATCAAATTATTGACATCCATCCATTATTTATTCATATCCATCCTATTTTATTTAGTGATATTAGTATTCAACAAAATAAATACACAAAATATTGATATAGTGTAATGGTTTTCCTAATTCTATAAAAATTTATACATAAAATATTATGAAAAAACTACAGTTCCAATGTACATTATATACTATTTAAAAAGTCACACTTGAAATCCAATTAAAAAAACCATTTAGAAAAATTCCTCTTTAAAATAACTCACCCCTTTAAAAATAATTCAAACAGTCTCAAACACTCTTTCAAAAAACCAGAATTATTTTTTTAAAACATTCAAGGAAACATCATCACCCAATAATATTAATAATTTAAAACGAGTGACAATAATAAAACAAACATTTCTAAACACTTGAATCATTTTAAAGGATCTATTTAGCCATTTTCACAAAGACATAGATCCCAAGAGAGAAAGATTATTAAATATATATAGAAAACACCTTGATTCATCACAAATCAATCCCTGTTTTATGATTCCATCACATTATTCCCATGGTTGGTGTAATAATAATAATTTTCACAAGCATTTGATATTGTGCTCCCCACCATTTTATATCCCTTATCCATGCTTCCATTTTCTAGTTATATGAATTATCCTTCACCACAACACTATAGTCCCAATGGATATGTTCTATAGTTTATGACCTCTCTCACAACCATGAAACACAAGTGTTTCAGTTTATTACAAACACTGCATTACCCCAATTATCACTGGCTCACACAAAATCAATTCATTGTAACCCCTAGAACAATGTATATGTCTATCATAGGAAGTATTATTTGTTCCTTGCTTTATAAATACACATAATAAAATCTATAAGCATGAAATCATTACATAATCAAAAAAATTTCAAGTGTCATTCCTTTATCACAAAGAATTTTCCTATGCCACTCAATACTAGAAGAAACTATGTTGTTTTTTCGATATTTTTATGTAAATCATGTTTGAAATAAATATATGAAAATAACTATGGTACTGAATTTATAGATGGTATGATTTTCCAAATTATATTTTCTAATATTTTCAAAAATACTTTATAAATGACATTACAAAGTCTAGTCATTCTAATATTATTCACTGAACACATATTATTAACCTCTAGAATCAACATGAAAAGAGTATCATTATAAGTCTCAACAGAAATATTAAATTTCCAAAACACATTCATGAGGTTAACATAATCATGTCCCAAAATAGTATGTAACATTTTAAAGAAAATTTCATAAAGAAAATATAGGTTTGGAACCTTTGATGGCTGCCTCAACCTAAATTCCACAACCACTTCATAACATTGAATATAAATAGTTAATAAATCATTCATATAATTTTTTATAGTTGTAATAGATTAAAAATTTGTATATTTAGATATAAATTTATTCTAACTAGAAAATATGATTTGATAATCACTTGAATTATATCATTTTTCCCTTTGAGGGGATTCACTATAATATGATTGAGGGTGGAAGGATTCATTACATGTGTTGTTAAGGTTATTTAACTAGGGTGTCCAGATAGTGTCTCTAGTAGATTTGGATATTTAGGGATAAAAAAATAAATGTTTCCCTTATAAATCAATTTATCCATTAATAAAAATATCAATTTATTCCCATATCAAGTAGGATTTTCATCAAAAACAACATAAATTTCATGTGGCGTGATTATTGCATTTATGTCATGTATTTATCCTTTACTACTCATTTTCCTCTGGGGGAGGTATTTTCAAAACCATGAGGTTACAGGTACTTGAAGGTAGAGATCTGATGTAGTGACTTAGGTATATATTTATTTCTATGTTATTATTTATCAGGATTGGGGATTTGTTTCAATTTAGGTATGTTCAGGAATTTCTTCCACAATCAACATGTTTTGGGGGTTTAACATTAGGATTGTTGATTTATACCAAATACCACTAGTGGTATCAATTCTTCTTTGTATTCTAATATAAGTTACCAAAAAGTTATATTAAATCATTGTTACCTAACATATAGTGACTATTTTATCAGGACTCGATAGAGAGTCTTGGTTTTAAGACTACTCGGTTTCCCCTAGTGAAGTGGTTTCGTATGATTTAGTAGAGTTGAACTAGTGACAAAGTGGTGGTTTCATTGAATTGGGTAAGGTGTGAATTGATATTTAATGATGTAGGACTAAATCTTTGGGTTAAAATGGACTTTCTACTCTTGGATTGTTCAAAAGTTACATTGATTTTTAATTATTTAGAAGCGAGGTGTTTAGTAGAATGTGAAACCATGAGATGAAAGCATTAAAAAGTATTATAAAAGGTTTTTCCAAAAGAATTCAGTTACAAGAGGGAAGAAGGACACACCTCATCAATGATGATAATTATAGGTGGATGTGTAGTAGAGGGAGGGATCTAGGAGTATGATTGGTTGAGGTTTTGGTGAAATAGGAGTTATAAGTGAGAATGTATCAATGCCTAGAAAGTGAAGCATTTTGATCAATATCTAGTGGGAGCATATTGACTCATAGTCAGTGTGGGGTTGTAATCCCATACCAGAGAGACATGATAAATTTCTAGAATGTACATTTTCTAGGTCCCACCTATGTAACTAGGGTTCTCATGATAAATCAAATGGAGGAGATAAAAATCAATCATGAAGTCAGTCACGTAAAATATTAATGACATAAAAAACTATTAATCTCACCTCTAAACACCCGTCACAAAACAAACCATTTTTACCCATGTACAACACATTCCGAAATAAAATCATCCCACATTATATAACTCTAAAAATACAGTTATAATATAATGAAATTGATCCCAAATCAAAAAACTTTTTCATAAAGTTCCAACATGGCCATTGAGAATTCATTGATAACCAAAACGTGAAATTATTTTTAAGAAATAACCAAATGATCCTTAAATATTTCACCCATGTTGAACAAAATTTTATTAGATACCAAACATGATTCAAAAATAATAAATGAATTAAATTCCAATATAAATATTTCAATCCTACATAATGGGATGTCCAAAAATCATATAAGATATCATTATATATTACTAAATCAAATTAATATATAATATTCATCAAATGATATGAAAAGAACACCAAAGATCAATAACAATCAAATCCCCTTAAAAAAGTGACATTTAATTATGAAATAAAGTAGAATTATGAATTTAATACTTATAGAAAATGTTTCAAGTTCATTAAGTCGCTTGACCAACTATTTAAAAATATAAGTGCATGAAAAGTGACTATAAGTAATTTACACAAATAGATAGAGTGAATTAGAAATTAGTTCTAACAATATACATATAAATGATATTTGGGAAACCCATTTAATTTAACTTGAAGGTCACTTTGATAAGGAATCATTATTTCGTCATCCAAACTAGCAAAATTGAATATACTTTAGATGAAGAAGGGGTTTAAAACACTCAAGTGGCCAAGGTATTCCATTTAAAAAGAGATTCATAAAAAAACTACCTAAACAAAGATTATATGATAAGAAACATTGAATTAAGTGAATAGAGTGTTGGTATTATGGATATCCTCTGATAATCCCAAAAAGGATTGGAATTTTTTTTAAAAAGTTTATAAAAATGTAATTGTGAAAACCATACGAGAACTCATAAACAAGATCATTACAATACATTCATACTTGGAATAACCCTCCCCATGTTCACACACACACATTTAGGGTATATGATCATGTTTTACAAGAGGACCACCAATTTATTTTTAAAAAACAACCACAATAGAATTCATTTAGGGCTAAAAAATGACCACCAATGACCACAAATTTCAATGGGGCATTTATCCCAAATAATTCCCAACATCACTATTAAACAAAGAGAAAGCGAAGAAAAATCCCCACGGAGGTGTCGTTCAATGCGTTGTGGTGGTGTGTTTGTAGCACAGGAGAGGGACACAATGAAGGAGTCCTCTGGTATATGAGAGGCGCCTGAGATAGGAGAGGCCCATTATGTAGTAGAGGCGCACGATAGAGGTGTGGCGCACAATGGAGGTGTGCCACACGTCGGAGGTGTGGCATGTGGCAGAGGAGTGGGGAACGATGGTCTCATTCACGCATAGAGGAGGTGTGGCCCATGGTGGAGGGAAGCCACACCATGGTCTAGTTCACATAGTAGGAGAGCCACATGATGGAGGTGTGGTTCGTAGCGATGGAGAGGTATTAGGAGAGGAGGAGGAGGAGGTGGAGGTGCGACAACGAGGATCAGATTCTATGAGAGCTTGAGGGGTGCGAGGAAGGTGAAGAATGTTAGGTTTGTTTTATAAAACTCGGTGAATCTATTAGCAGTGCAAGCTTAAAAAGCCTTGATAAAGGTATGTTTTATTCATGCTAAAATAGAAAGCAATGATAAAACAAGCCTTTATGAGCCCTAAAAATATAGTGCTGATAAAGACATCCTTTATTTGTGCTTTTTTAACAATGATAAAGATAGACCTTTATCATTGGTGAAAAATCACTGATAAAGATATAATGTTATTAATTTATTTTTATTATTATATATATATAAAATTATATACATGTGTGATAAATATATATTTATATTTGTAAAATTATAATTAAAATATCTATAAAATTATAATAAATATACTCATTATATTTATAATCTTAGAAATATATAAAATAAATATATTAATTATGAATATTTATAAGATTATATATGTATATTACCATAATTTCTCTAATTTTATAATTATTTATATGAATATATATATATTTATAATTATAATTATAAATAAAGAAATATATATTTATTTAAATAATTATAAAAATATAAAAATTAAACATTATAATATTTATAATTTTATAAATATATATATTTATTATATTTATCATAATTTAATAATTATTTAAAAAGATCTCCATTTATTTCTAACTATAACTATAAATATTTTTATTGATTTCTCAATATTTATATATATTTTTAAATATATTTCGAGATGTATTTATTTAATTATATAAAAAATTATATATAAAAATAATAAATATATTTTTTATGAATTAATTATTAGTCAAGTAAAAATATATCCAATAATATTTATAACTAAAAAATAACTATATTACTATTTTTCATTAAAAAATATAATAAATAAATTATTTATTGTTGTAATTATAAATAAATTAATATATTTAGAATTATAAAATTATCAAAAATATAATTATAATTATATATATTTATATAATTAATATATTTATTATAGTATTTTTATTATTTAAATACATCTTAATTTATTCAGTATTATATTTATAACTATTTGTATTTATTTATAGATATTTGTATATAAATATATATAATTTATTTATTTATTATAATTTTTTAAATATATATATATATATATATGTTTATTTATTAATTATAATTATATATATATATTTATTTATAATTATTTAAAAATATTTAAAAATATTTATTTAATTATATATTTAGAAAATTATAAGTAGTATAATAAATATATTTTTTATAATTTTATAATTATAATTATATATATATATTTATAGTTATAATTATAACTATAAATAATTATTTTAATAAATAATTTTATATAATTATAAATATATATGTATATATATTTATATATAATATGTATATATTTATTGTAATTGAATAATTATATATATATATATAGTTATAATTATAGTTACAAATAAATATATTTTAAAAGTATTTATATATAATTAAAATTTAATAATTTTAAATATAATGAATATATTTATTATATTAATATATTTAATGTAATTTTATAAGTATTAAGAACATAATATAGTGTATATATATATGTGTAACATGCATGAATTAATCATATATACCTAGTAAAATATACATAATAAAAAACAAGTCATCAATGGACAACATGAATAATAAGAAGAGTGTAATGTATAAATGAACATTCATAACGATACATAACATACAAACACACGTGATTAATATATTTATTGACCAAATTCATTAGAAACAAATATATATTTGATTATAATTATATAAATACTTTTCTTAAAACATTATATATATATATTGGATTTTTTTAAAAAAATATTATTTATAAACATTTGTTTTTTATTTAAAGTTTACAAAAAAATTATTTTTAATATAATTATTATAATTGTATATAAATAATTTTTGAAAACTTGTATCAGTGCTAATAAAAGCGCTAATAAATGTGTATCCCTTATTAGTGCTTTTTTTAGCACTCATAAATAATATATTTATTAGTGCTTTTAGCAATCTCTAAAAGGCCCCCCCTTTATCAGTGCTTTTTTTAGTACTGATAAGGCATGGTAATTTCCTTGCTTCATTTTGTGGTAGTTATGCCCTAGATAACTTCAAATTCAACTAGAGGGAGAATAATAAGATTCATAGGAAGACCAATCCCATAAACTTCAATTGAGGATGAATCATAGACTTGAGATGAAATCATTCTTCCATTAAGGATTTTCAATGCTAATTCCACATCTAATCACTAAGGAGGTATTGTAATACTCTTAAAAAATACAGAAGATATAAATAAGATGTTATATATATAATCAATAGATATTTTAAGAAATAGTGTGGATGGTAAATGTACCTTTTACCCCATTGTTATCACAACCATCATAAAAAATCATGATCACATGGGATTTCAATTTTTCACTCAATTTAAGAGGTTGTTTTCCTCGATCATTGTCATTAACTCTAAATTTAGAAACATGTTATCATAATGCCCATACTCCTTACATTATAAATTGTGGAGTGTGGTTGGTGAACTCTATGGAGATGTATCTCTATTCACATCACTAATTGAATTTTTTCCATCACTTTAGTAATCAATTTCCCAATGACCTCCCATTCTATACTCAAAACATTTAACATTCCCCTTATGACAATCTCATTCATGTTTTCTTCCACACATTGATTATGAAGGAAATCCAATCTTTTCTGTTAATGGTTTTTAATATTTCCTTTTAATTCCATTTCCCTTTTCTTATCAAAACCATAATATTTATGGGTAACTCCAATCTCTATTTCCACCTTGAAAACACATCAAACTATTTCTTCATAACATCTAAAGTACACTATTGATAACACCCTCTAGATATTATTTTAATCAAATTAAGAATCAATCAAAATTAATTTTCGGTTGGATGATAATAATAGAAGCATACCTCATAAGTCTTGTAGTATTCTTCCCATAAGTACCAACATATTCATCATCATTATACTTTAACTCAAGTAATTCCTTCTATATTTTCATGAACAAAATAAAAGGAAACTACTTATTGAAAAAATAATTTCATAATCTAATCCCATTCTATGGATTCAATTTCATCTTATTGAATCATAGTCTTGATAAGATTCCATCATTGATCTACTTCCCCTTCCAAATGTTAGTCATCCAAAATGACATTTTCATGCTATGAACACTTGAGGATGGAAAATATATTTTTGGTTGTACTAATCCATTATTCTAAAACTAGTGGATCAAGAAAACCACTTAAATAAGGTGTATTTTTCCTCATGGAGGACCCAATATAATGTTCTTCCCTCTTTTCTCATTTATAAGTTCAACATGATTTATAGCTTAGGAATGTTACGTGACCATAAAAACAAGATTTTTCATTATATCTCCCATAAATATTAGATTATATTGAGTAAAATCATTTCATTTTCTATATCATTCCACATTAACATGGTTCCATTGGGTTTTATCCATTGTGTAAAACAAAAAAACATATTTTTAGAAATAATAACAATTTTCTATGACAATATAATCATGAAAAATCACTTATAGGATGTCAAAATCATGAATACTTCAATCCAATATATGAAACATTAGGATTATCCTTGGTTATTCATGTACATTTTTTAAATCATTCATGATGGTTCTTATATAGTTTATGAATTTCCAAAATATATCCCCCAATAGTTTAAATTTATGTGCGAAGAAAGGTCTATTGTCACACACCAGGTGACGATCAAGTCTATCTCAATGCACCCTTTTCAGATTTATTACCCCTATGTATAACTATTACATATCAACATTAACTTTTAGTATCTATACATGGATTTAATTTCTTAGTAAACACTTAATCAAAAAAATTCTAGAATATTTTCCAATACTTAGAATTATCCTTATAGTTCTCATTACTGTTTTCTCAGTGTCGTTTCAAATGGTTTAGCTGAAACTTTCTCTGATACTAGATGTAGTGAACCACACATATCATATAATAATATTATATCTTAATGGATTAATATTCATTACATAATATAATAAGACACATGATAATCAGATATATTTTCATTAGAAACATGGTTATATAAATAACAGTTTCATAAGTGAGCTACGTCATCTCTCAATAAGTTATTTCTAACTAGAAACCTTCTTAAGCATATCATACATAATAAATTTCTTCATAAAGGGGAAATAAAAACATAAAAAGGGTGTTCTCAGATGACCATTATGGGTAAACAAGTTATATATTAGTATAACATGAGCATACAAGTATGAGAACATGAGAATAACATTTGGAAACCATACACTTCATATCATAGATCATAAAAATAAATCATGGAATAAATATTGGAACTTTATAAGACATGAATCAAAATGAATCAAGTAAAATAATCCTTTGAATAATAACATTAACCTAATAAATATAATTATGGCACATAGATAATCATAGAAAATAATTTCCTTTATAGTCATGTATTCCCTTCCAAGACTACAATAGTTGATTGGGGTCACTCCCAAAATCAATATATTATTAATTCTTCACTAACAAGTCTATCATAGTACACCAGTTTCACTCTTAAAACCATCTTAGTAGTTATGGTTCAGTCCCCTAACTATCATAGTAGATATAGTCCCTTACTTAATTGGGCTCACTCGCTATTCTATTACAATTTACCTCATGAGATACCAATCTTTCCCCAATGCATTGGGGAGAGATATAGGTCCCACCCATCACATTATGAAATCATACATATGTATAACAAAATATTACAAATAATTTAACATACTAGTACTCCTAAAAATAAATGGATTTAATAAAAATATCATAATGGTATAACCTGTGGAAAAGAAACAGGTTTCATAAACATATCATCCTCTTATCATAACATAACCCATAAGAAATGTAAAGGGTTTCATAAACTACTTTTTATACTAAAAAAATTCATAGAAAGAACAAGAATGGAATCTTTGGATTGTATCCCCATTAAATAATTATAAACATCAATGTATTCTAAATTTTATGGAAAATGATATTGAATTATCAATTAGAAAATTTCTAGGGGAAAATAATGTTTTCACTTAGAAAATAAACTTTTTAAATGTTCAAAAAACATTTTAAAAATACTTTTCTTTGAGAATAACCATTCATAGTTAAAAATTAATATTTAAAACATTTATTTTTCATGTTATTGTGAAAAACATTTCATGTAATACATGTGAAAACATACATTATTTTACCATTTTTAGTAAAAAGGTACCAACATCTCATTTAGAAAATAACAAGAAGATTACTTTTGAAATATTTTTTAAGAATTGAAATGGGTAAATATTTCATTAATAAATCATTGTTTATGAGTAAAAACATTCTTTAAAACATTTTTTGATAACTTATAAATGGAATAAAAACGTTTTTCAATAGAAGAGAGACCATAATATTTTTTTTATTAAAAAAATTATTTTAGACTATTGAGAACCTAAATGGGTGAAAATGAAAGGAAAACATTTATTTCAATAATATAAATATAGGATAATAAAATAATTTAGTTTCATGATAGTTATATTATAATATTTCATAATCGAAAACTTAATCATCAAAAATCTTGATTAATAGTGAGATTGTAACATAAACTTTTACGAAATGGGTTTCTTCTGAATCATAAGCCCCATGAAACCATAACATTAAATGGATATTTTAATAACATTATAATAAATAAATTAATGATATAACATTTTATAGGGGCCGTATATACACCTCAAAAAATAAGATAACTTCATAACATAACATATATCTCAAAGAAGGCAATTTGAGATGAAATCCCTTTACCTTAAGTCTTGAGTTCCATCATACACATTCAAAAAACATGTATAATAAATATAAGTTTGATATATATATTTTAAATAACCATAATCATACTTATCATACCATTTATTAATTACATATTTACTTTTACTATAATTTTGTTGACAATTCCATGTTAAAATTACGCTTTGGGTAATAACTGCTTAATTTTTTGTGTATGTTTTGGTTTGATATTTTTGATCATTTGATTTTTACCATGGTTTCATCATAAAAAAATTTAAAAATGATATTAATATAATATGTATTAATTCAATATGTATTTATTGTAATCTATAAAATTTATAGATAGAAAATTAATTACACCGTTCATGGAGATAGTTGGTTATACGTATGCATCTACATTGTTTCCATTTTCTCGATGGATGAAATAAATGAAAGGTAAGTAATATATCACACTAACAATGTAATTATAATTTAATATATATAATATTAATTAATTATATTTATTATTATTACCTTCTACATAATGATTATGTGAAAAATGAATTGCATCACTTTGTTAGGCGTCTGTCTGCCACACACAAGAGCGACATTATCATATTTTAATAGAATGAAATTTAAAAATCTATATATGATATTATAATTATATAAGTATAATAAAATTATTAATATCAAATGTATATTTAAAATATATCATTATATCCAAATGTGATAACCGGTGACGGAAAAATATTTACATCGGTTTGTGAGGTGGTGGTCCACTATACACACGATTAACGATTTCGTTTCACATTTGATGGAAGAGGAGAAATACATAAGTTATTCAATTAACATAATAAAATATTAGTATATGTTAGATATTGGTGTTATTATATTGTTATTATTAAAACATGAATATAATTTTTAAAAGAACAAATGAAAAAAAAATATTAGTAAAGACAATACCCTTCGCATTGAAAAATATCCTTTGTATATCTTATTAAAGACCATAGGGTTGGTATTTTGGGATGAAAAGAAGATATAGAATTTGTATAAGGATATTGGGGCGGTATTTTTTTTACATTATTATTAAACTGAAGATCTTAATAAGTGTGAATAAATGAGTGTAATAATTCCCCTTTTATAATTTAGAAGAAGTGAATTTTTTTAAAATACCCAAAACTATTTAATAATGGGAAATATATCTCCCATCACACGCCTTAAAATTGATAACTAACAAATTAAGGGGATTTTATGGTCGAACAACACCTGAAAAACAAAAAATATACATTTTTAGGAATATTTTTCCTTAATGATTATGTTTACTCACATTTACCTTTTTATTTTTCACCACGGTAACTAGTTTCTTTTTATTTACCTAGGAAATTTATTTACCACACAAAACCCCATTTTAACCTAAATAGATGAGATTATTTTTTATTATTATTACTAATATTTATGGGAAAAAATTAATTTGAACTTTTTATATAATATAAATTATGCTGATTTTAAACATGGAATCAATTTTATCAAATTAAATACATAGAAGTGATATAATTGAATTTAAAATAAGACCCACAAATGTGATGAAATAGGAGTTTTCCAAAGAGAAATGTTTCAGAACTATATAAAGTTTTAATTCAAAAATTCAATATTAAATTGATTTAATTAAAACAAATTGGATTAATAAATATAAAATTGACCTAATTTTACTCGTAAAAACATATTATAATAACATAGATCTTGGAAAATCAATAAAAAAAGGAAATTTTCAGTATTTTTTTATTTTTTATTATTCATTGAAAATTTAATATTTTTAATAACTCAATATAAATTCAGTCAAATATAATTTTAAAATTTATATTTAAAAAATTTAGTTTATTTTTTTGAATAAATTTTCAAAAATTGTAAAAAATTTCATTTATTATTTGTTTTATAAAATAAATAAAAAATTTTGTTGAGAAAATTGATGTTTCAAATCAAGTAAAGGCTTTAGTAAAAACTAAATACTTTTTATTAGTATGATTTATTAATATTAAACCATAATACTTATTTTTTAAATTTTTTCTATTTTTATTTATGCCTACAATTTTAACAACTAGGCTATAATTTTATTTTTCAAATAATAATATTAATAATATATTATGGTCTGTTAAAATGCAGCGTTGCATATAACACAATATATTGAAGGAATTTGATTTATTTTGGAAAACATATTTCATAAATTACAGGGTTTTTATAGTCTACCCATTATATCACTAATTTGTTTGACAGTGGTGGGTGAGACCACTCTTATAGGGATGAGTGTTGTGTAGGAGATGAGAAACATGATCTAAACTATAAGGCCCTGGCCTTAAACCTTACTTAATATTGAATTAAATGAATAATTTACATTGAGGATCTTTTCAGGTTTAGAGTTTTAGAGAATTAGGTCTAAACTATTAAATCTCAAAAGCTTACATAGTAGACACTTTTACTAAGTTTCCATAACATAAAAAAAACTTAAATAGAAACCAGTCTAGTTCCATGTTTTAGATTTCATGTCTTTCCTTGATCCCATCCTTGACCCTATTCATCTTTATGTCCCGTGGAAAACATTTCAAAAACTTGGGATGAGCCTAAAATCCCAGTAAAGGATACACAAAGAAGGAAAACTGTTATTTTTTCAAAACAAAAAGTAAACCATGAATACTTTACCAATGTATTACTTTTCACCCTTATAAATCTGTAAAAACTCATCACCAACTAAAAGACCATTACTTAACCCTTTGAAACCAAATTATTACCATAAAAACCATATAAAGAACACATAACATATAAAGGTAACTTGGGACATAAACATACTTAAATGGAATAACCATACGGTTGACTTCCACACATACTTAATGGAATACCCATACAGCCAACTTCCATACCCAATGCATTGGAGGTTATAACGTAACCACCCATCCTGGTATTAATGGCACCACCCTTCATATGGTTTATCACATAACCAACCGAAAAATGTCCAAGTACCATTACAAAATCATAATACATAAAACAATTATAAATGAAAGAAAACATTTCCATATTTCAATCACAATATATCACTTAAATACATTGACTTAACAAATCCATTGTCAAAACCATTTTCAATACCTAAATACATAAAAGATTATATGGTATTTATTTACTTTAAAAAAACATTACGGCTTGTTGAGGAAGCCATAGATCGAATAATACTCGCGGCGGCGGAAAGGTCATTTTCACCGCGTACGTTAAAAGAAACATACTTTTTGTCATTTAGCAAAATGATTCGTATAAAAAAGATTCGTTTTGAATAAAATTAAAAGTCAAAGGTGTTTATACACTATATAAAGAAATTTGTGTATAAACAAAATATGCCTCAATGAAAAGATATTGAGACGAAGTCCCTTACAAAGACGGTATCCTTAGATTAAGGATAAATCAATTACATAATTATGTGTGAAAAATGAATACAACAAATATAAGTAGTTATTAAGTGTAAAACAATCAATGTTCATTCATAGATATTCATATAACTACATATTCAATGATTATAATTTTACCCCGATGAATCAAAATTGGGTTAAGAAGTTCCCTTGCAAAAATTCGACAGCCTAACGACATCACTTCAAAATTCCGAAAATGAGTTTATGAGAGATAAAAATGGTATCTCATGACTTGGAAATAAAATTTACATAAATAAGGATATATAATTACATATCCCAACATAATAGTATGTTAATTAGAAGACATAACAAAATAAGTCTTCTAGAAAGAGGAGGGTGAAAGGTTCCATTTCCGACTTGGGTAACTTTCGAAACGTACACCCAATAGAAGAAGGGTCATACAATGAATATGTGAATACCCATAAATTAAATTATATTACACAAAGAGTAGAATAATGGGCAGTACACACACCACTAAAAGGAAATGGTGGAAAACGTAGCATAAATGTCATAAGAATGAAAGTGAGATGAAAAATCACTTACGAAAACTTGTCTGCCTAACGACGCCACTTAAAACTTCCAAAAATGGATTGATGAGATCAAATAGGGTCTCTCATCATATGAACATAAAAAGTACAGTAAGATTAATATAAAATAACATCCCCAAACATAATAAATATGATCTTAAAGTAATGACATAAAAGAGAGTGCTTAAAAAGAAAGAGAGAGGTAGGATCCCTTACCTCAAGTCTGACTTGTCTTGTTTGTTTCTTTATATTACTGAATAATAAACTCTGGTAAATTTATAATTTATTAAGGTACTCTTTTAAAGATTATTATTCAGTTTATATCACATATTATAATTTTGTAATAATTGGTTAATAATGCGAGTTCATATCGGACATTTTTGTCGATGTTTGGTACATGAGTCAAAAATGAACTTGTTTGAAAATGATTTTCCATGTGGTTATAATTAAATCATATCCATAATAGTATTGATGATTTAAATATCATATATATCCATTAAATATTCATTTTATACTACTCCATAACAATTTGAGATAAAAAGAAATGAAATTCACCGTTCATAGAGACGGTAGGCCGTACGTACGCATGAACGCTACTTTCATTTCTTTGTCATATTAATGGAATTAAAAATAATTGAGAGATATATATATTATAATTCCAGAATAATATATATGTTATACAGGTCACATATGTTCATTAATTTCATTCTTTATACATTCCATGTATTGCATGAACGAGTCAAATCACTTGAGGGGGCGGTAGTCCACACTTCCTCGTATGAAATTATCGCATTTTCACAACATGAAAAGCATAAAGGAATGTTTTAAATATAAAATTAAGAAGAATATATAATAAATAAATACCATATATATCATATATAAAATATAGTGACATCATAATGGCCACCATGAAAGGTGTTAAGAGAATATTGAACAATCATCGTTTCATGAGGTAGAAATTCGCCATCCAATGAAATAGTATGTTCCTTAACCATTAGACGAAGGTGTGTGTAAGTATAACTCGAATACTTCACATAAAAACATCCTAGTATATTTAATATTCTGGTTTTGTAACAAAATAATGGAATAAAAAGAGTTTAGAGTGTTGGAGAAGCAAAATATAACATAAGAACACAAGAAAGGACACTACCTTTAAATCGGGTAAATCTATTGGATTTGAGCTCAAATGCTTCCTTGGATAAGATTCTTCCCAATGTGAGGCTTCAATGATGAATAGAGGGATGTGGAGAGATGAAATTGGCGGGGGTTGGACGAGCCAAAGGCTTGAGAGGTGTGGGTATGGTGGTAAAGTTGGGGGCCTTTTATAAGAGGAGAGGAGGGGAACTCTTGGAAAGTTATAAAATATTACTTTATTATATAATACTTTTCGGATTTTAAAGGTCCCAAAAGAATATATTTCGAGGATAAGGTGATAAGGTTTCGAAATACACTCATCAAATAGGTTTTTGACAAGTTTAGGGCTTAGATTTTACATTAACGTTTGATTTTATTTAAATCGTTAAATAAGGAGGTAATCACTGCATCGTCATGGTGTCATACATAATTTAATTTATTTAATGTCTAAAAATTATAAAACAAATATCATGATGTAGGAAAGATTTTTATCTTTATAATTAATAATTATAGTCAGAAATATGACTTGTATAAACCCATGTAAAAATGGTTTTAGTAAAACAACACATGTTCGTGACATTTTAATTTTAACATTAAATAAAAAGTTATTAATGTCATTTTCCAACCAAAGTGGCTCCATGGGGTCCCCATGTTGACCCATGGATTTTCATGGTCGTCCATTACTCATCCAATAAGGGTAGGACATGTTTCAAGGTAATTTCATATTATTAAAACATTATTTTTTCCCTAATTTAAACTAATTACCACTAATCGCGTTTAAAAACATAATTTTACTATTTACCAAAAAATTATTTTAATCCCATTGAACCACATTTTACATCATAATGAAAACCATGTATTTTGGATTTTTGAAATTCAAATCACCGAAGTGGTAAAGTTTCATTTAAACAAAAAATCAGTTTATAAACTACCACTTAGTGGCTTCACTATTCATCTAAAATGGATGTTTTTCAGAAAAATACCAAAACTTCACCCTAATCTATATTTGATATTCCGAATTCAAAAATGATGTCTATTTTAAAAAATTCAAAAAAATATAAGTTGCATTAATTAATTTAATAATTAATTCCCGATGTCAAAACAAATAGCGTGTTTTTAAGAAACAATATCTATTAAAAGATTGACACTAGTTTACGTCCAATTTCAATGTGAAATTAATTTCAATGAACACTATTTGATTAAATGGTAAAAATATATTCTAATTTCACTTTAAAAACAATTCAAAAGATAATCTAATCATATAAATAAATTAGATTAAAAAGTGGGTTTGAATTAAAATACAACATTTTTCACTATTCATTAAAAAATGAACTTTATTGAAAAAATACAATATATTTACACAAAGTAAATTTTGGTGTCCCGATTCTAAAGAATAATTTTATTTTGTAAAATATAACACATAAAATTGTCAAAAAGTGTATTTAAAAGAGGTTTTCCATCAAAAGGTGGCTAATCGACCTTTTAAAGAATATTAGATTGTTTACGCTTAAAATTGGATTCATTCACATTTTTAATCCTCTAACATTTATTGTAAAAAGTAAAAATATTTGACAAACATATATCATCATTTTTTAGTTAGTTCTGTTCTTTCCCGCCATTATAATGGCTAGGCGTTAACTACCATTTAAAATAATATTATTTTATTATTAGAGTGCAGCGTAAGATTTCAAAGGAACTCGTTGTCGCGTATTGGGTACGCCATCGAGCATAGCATTATCTATAATGTAATATTAATATTTTTTTTCACAAATAGGGATAAATATAAAAATGTCATATTCTTTATTTACCCGGGGTGTTACATAAACCACCTGACAATGATTAGAAACCACTCAAAGTCATCATATATATTATATATATTATTAACATCATACCTAGGAATTATTAGTCGATGACTATGTTTTTTTGAAGTTTTAACATAATATGGGCGAGTATAATATGGTGAAATTAAGTGACCTTACTCTGAGGTATATCAGGACTGTTGAAATTATTGAAAGAATTGGGATAATATCATATCGATTGGCATTTCCTCTTCAAATAACATAAATTCATGATATCATTTATATTTTTACAGTAGTGAATATAAATCCAAATTTATCTCACATTTTGAATATGGAAGATATCAAGTTATAATCTCATGCATTATTGAATAAATATCTAATTTTAATTGTTTAATAATAGGATAAAGTGTCATTTCGGATGTCTATCCCATTGTTATGATTATTATAGAAATACGAGAGTGAATATCATGATCCTTGGGAGTGGGAATTGGTTATGAAGGAATATTTTCCTAATATATTCCTTGATCATGTTTTGGGAAGATTTTCTAAGAGAAATAAGTGGAATTTTGTAGAGAATATACACACCCATGATGTTATTTTTAGGTACCAATATTAATATGTACCATTATCAATTTTAATTATATATATTATCTCTTTTATTGTTTAATTTTGGTTGTTTGGTAGTTTTGAGCATGTCCATAAGAAGCTCAATTACCTAGTGCATGTCGTGGTAGGTGGGTGGAGGCCCATATCTAAAATAGTGTGGGAGAATCTCTTTGTGGTCCCCTATATAATGTGTCTATCCATTTGGGCTAGGCTACAAGGATCACAATGTTTTGTAGTCCCATATAGAAAATTAGTGTTACCCCTACCCAAAAGGGCTATGCTATTTTACATGGTGGTGCATGCTCAATCTCCATTTCAGCTTTCATAGTTCCTCATAAAAAATGGATAGGCCAAACCACGTCATGGTGTGACTATAGTCTCCATTTTTTTGTATCCTCTACATGAAACTACCATGGAATACAATTCCATGGTGTAACCTCGATTAGAATTTTAGGGATTTCGAATCCCTTACCAGAATTTCCATAATACACCACATTATAGGGTGATCTTGGTGGCCATTCTGCTTGCCCAAAAAAGAAGGACCCATGTCATTGGTAGGACTGACCAAACTACAATAATACCTTTCTTGAACCATCATGGAGGTGTAAAATTCCATTTAAATACATGGTAAATTCAACCTCCCCTTTTCCCATCTTCAATCAGTCAATAACCCTATAGGGACAAGTGTATGAGATCTTCTTATCCCCACCTCTTATTGTCTATTTTTAGTGATATTTTACTATAGTTATTCATGAAATCAAATAGTAATTGTCTTCTCACCCCATTCAAATTGTTCTTCATCACTTTTCGTTACGTTTCCTTATTCCCTATGGAAATTACAGCCTTTAGTTATGAAATATGAATTGAATAATTAATGTTTTTATGGTTATGGACTTCTCTCATTTTATCTGGTGGCTTCCACCTGATTATTAGTGATTTAATTTTATTAAGGTTGGTATATTCAGGTGGTTCTATTTTTTGATAAATTAAATGTGATCACTTATATTTATAAATAATTTTTTAATTATTTTAAAGTGTTAATTAGAATTTGGAGGCCTGTTTTTTGTTTAACCAATGTCTTGAATCTGTTTCACCCTTTAATGAAAAATGAAATTGATTTAATATGCAAGGTTTAACATTAAACAAAATAAAAGTGTAAAATGGACTTATTGGAAAGGGGATAACATATTGGAACCCCATTTACCATGGTGGGAAGAGTAGGATAAGTACCACTAGGTATTAAATACCCTCTCTAGCTAATGAAAAATTCCTTAATACAAACTAAAATATTTGATATGGATTTAGTCCTTTCAAGGACTTTGGCATTATCCTCCCAAGTGGATCAAGAAAAAGAAAAAATATGCATCACTAGTTCACCTTGAGTACGAGGATCCTAGGATAACACCATGGACAATGTTATCTAAGGTCTATCCAATGATTTATACATTACATAATATTTTTTATTTTAACTTTTAAAAGCATGTATTTATCTAAAATGTTTCCAAAATAACATGTAAATATTTTTCTAGTTATGGTTATTAATGAAATACTTATAGGTATCCTTTAGGGATAGATGTTATTACACCCTACAAACACCCGATGGGTGTATATAGATTTTTTTAGACATAGGTAAAATTACGACATCTCTTTGATGACGTGGGTACTCAAGTTAGTAGTTCTTGGGTGACGAGGGGGACATAGTGGGAGGTAGACCCTTTTGTCATACAGAGATGTGCATCATATTTTATTTTATTTTGAGACACAATTATAGAACTCAAACACCTATAATGTTTAGAATTTTGACCCCACATATTTTTTTTTGTATGTGGGAATTAAATTTATATTTTCCTTGTTTTATGTTTATCTTACATGTGTATTATTATGCTTTATTTTGATTTTTTATATTTATAATGTTGATGAAATTATTAGGTAAATTGATCTTAAGGAATGTTCTTGATTACCAAACATTAATTTCCGGCCTATGCGGATTAAGAATGCTCTTAAGGCCTCTCCACAAACTAGATTCAGTGCCCATGTGTTGGGAAACATGGGCTGGTTTGTGATATAAGGTATGTACAATTTTACTTAAATATTTAAAAATATTATATAATTTTTTTAATATTTTTTAAATTATATAAAATTTTAATGTTTGATGTTAGTTTTTTACTAAAAAATATTTCTCTAGTAGCATAAAAAATAATGCTCCAATAATGTTAAGAAAAAATCATTTTTTTTATTTTTTTTATTTTGAATAAAACATATATTTTTTTAATAAATATTTATTTTTAATGGGAGAACATATATTATCTTAGTAAATTTAATTTTTTTCAATAAAACTAGTTTTTTATATTTTTATCAAGGATAAAACACATGTATTGTATTTTTTATTACATTTCAAAAGTTAAATATGTGTTATTTCATTTTAAAAAGTACAAAACAAATATACAAGGATTAGATATATTAGTTTTTTTAAAAATTTATACTTGAAATATTTTTTTTAAAAAGCATTGAATATACTTTTTCTAATTTTTTAATTACATTTTCAATAGAATTTATATTTTTTTCAATTTTTTTATTGATTGAATATATTCAATGTGATTAATTATTAAAAAAATTTAAAAACGTATTTTTTATAAATATATTTTTATTATAATATGGAGGATATCCCATATCTTATGTTTTATTTTACTAGTTCTTTTCCGAATATAATGTAATAATGTTTTTAAAATATTTATTTTTTTAATGATAATATATATTTTTTGCAATTCCTTATTAATTCTGCTAAAAAAATTATGTTTCTTGATTTTTATAATAATTTTTATTAAAAAATATTGGGTAAAACAAATATTATTTATTAACACTTTGAATTAATCATTTTTATACCTTTAAAATTATATACATAAAATTAATTCTTTGATTTATTTTTCTATAAAAATTCATAGTTTCTACACATTTAAAATATTTTTTTATGAAAACATGATGTAAGAAATATATATTTTAAAATTTTAGATTTTTTTAATAGAGATTAAATTTATTTAGTTCTATATTATTTTTAGTGACAAAACATATTTTCTATGAATATATTAATTGTTAATTTATGATGTGAACTGCTCCCAGTAAGGCTCTATATAGAATACCAACATGACTAGGTAGAACCTCCCCGAATTGGTGTCCAATAATACATTTGTTAAAATCTAGTATTGGGGGTATAAATCACAAAATGCATATCATTACCTTATAAATAGTGTTCAACATCATAAATAAAATATAATTAACTATCAAATATAAATTTAATGAATGTAAAACCTGATAAATTGATGATAACTTCAAAGAAAATATACATGTTTCCAAAATCCAGTGAAAATAAAAAGAGAGAATAGTTTTGAATAACAATGTATATTCCTAATGTAAAATGAAAATAAAAAGGTAATTTATGGTTGATGTAGAATTTTTATACCTCCAAAATATGGTAAACATTGAGTAAAAACTTCTATGATTTTATCCTAAATTGATAAAAAACAACTCCCACTAATTCATTACTAAATATCTAAATGCACATATTAATGAAAACGAACATGTGTGCATACAAGAGTGATTATTTATACTCATTATGGTTACCCCAAAAAATGGGTTCTATAGAAACATCGTGAATAAATATAGTTTTGTGAATATAGAAAAAAACTAAAAACAAAAAATCCACCAAAATCCATATATATCTAAGTTAGTTTCAATGATTCAGGAACTAAACATAGTTCACCAAAATCACCCATTAACAAAAAAGTGATTCATATATATTATAACACACCCAATAAAAAATAATATTCATAATCCACCTCCTTATAAACCCACTCTCACTGGAAAGTATTTAGTGTATAAAATATAAATACATTCTACTTCCAAAATCCAATTCCTCATAATGGGATGATTATAATTTATTTGGAATAGAAAATAGAAATTATAAGGTCACCCAAATACCAAATCTCATCAATTAGTGACTCATATCCTAAAAGGTAAAATCTCCCACTAAAATTCCTTTAATTATAAAGGTAGAGGTTTAGAGACTACTTATTTGTTCATCCAATTACCTACTCATTCTTTATAATTTACACACTCAATAAATTCTCACAACAGTGGTTGTATATCACTCATAATGATAAACATAGAAATATCATAACACAAACATTGACCAAATATCGTTCGCCAAACCGAAATTCATTATATTATATAAGTATACAAGAATGAAATTCATATCCACATGCAACGATACTTCTTTGAAAAACCAATCTCAACCCTTAGTCCATAAGTAGTGGAATAAAATAATAATATTTATATGAACTAGTTTTTTAAGTATATATCGTCACCATGCCAAACTGTACATGGGTTATTAAATGTCTACAAAACCACAGAACTATACCAAAAAAACATGGATCAACCATTATAAAAAGAAGTCATAGGGAGAACTACATCACATATCTTGACTCATCATATATTCCTAAAAAAATCACATGAAATTTATCTATTTAGACTATAAGTATATTACAACTTCATCCAATATAATGTTTAATGACTTTAAAACCCCCTCTCAAGTTATTCAAAAAACATTTCAGGGCTATGTATGTTAAATAGATAAAAATGGATAAGAAAATGAAATTATATATCCTCATAGGTAATGAATAAAAACTTTATACTTATATGTAACATATTCAATGTTTATCAGACGTATATAACCTAAAAAGATATTCACTATGAATGAAAAGATCCATGTGATAATGAATCACTAAATCCAAAAAATTTAAAAAATGAAAGATACATGAAATGCTATATGACTAATCGAGACATGTAAACATATATGAAATTTTGAGTTGTGTTTCATTCCCAAATAACCATATATTTTAATGATAAAACAACTTATTTCGTAATATAATAAATGGGTTATGTGATCACACTTGACCATTTATGATTTAATAATGTTTATGATTTAATGAGTTATATTATATTTTGAAATCATGGTTCATTGGAAAAATAACCACACAACTGATTCGATAAAATACAAAAAGTAATGTACGAATAAATGGGTCGTGGGGATCTGCAAAATGAAATCAACTACATGATGTTAAAAGAAAATAATAATGTAAATCCATAAAAAATCGAAAATTTCTTATGGGGAATTTTTTATCTTGATGTTAAATAAAACTAGACCACTTCTGATCATGATTCATCTTGATCTAAAATTAAATTTATCCAATATAACCAACCACAAAAATATACACAATGAAATTAATAATGATGATCAAATATTTTTACCTTATAAAATTTCAATGTTTGCTTTATTATCCATTCAATTAACTTGAAATTTTATTATTTCTTTTTATTGATCTATTTATTTTTAATACATCAAAATTCCAAAAAAATTAATTCTAATGATGTTTTGAAATTTTCATTTAGATAATAAAAAATTCAATACAAAAATTCAATTAAATATATTTTTATGAATTTCTGAAGAACAATAAAAACATGATTAACTATCAAGAAACTATATTGAGATCAATTAACCATATATTGAATTAATTTTTCATCATGGATAATTTAAATACTATTTGAGTGTTTTTAGGGATTTAAAGCGAACATATAATATTGTAATAAGGATAATTAACGAAATTACCCTTTTTATAATGTCATTTCCGGTCACTAGTAACAAAAACTTATTATTTATAAAATCATCTCATTATTGATAAAAAAATAATAACATATAATTTAAAAATAACGAAATAGTTAAAAATTTAATTTAACTTCATTGGAAAGGTTAATATTACAATTTTTTTCCTATGGTTTTAAAAAAATGAACCTATTTTTGGATATTTAGACCTTCTCCCACTTTTTAATTTTCTACCTTTATAAAGAATCAAACATAATTATGCGTAATGAAAATAGAATGATGGAAAAATGTTTCAATATGAAATAAATTCATATAACCTTAAATGAAATAAAACATTTATCAAAATATAGTCCTAATAAAAAAATATTAAAATAATATATAATTAATTAAAAAATTATTTTGAATAGGGAAACATATACAAATTATTTAAGATGGAATAATCAAAAAATAAAAAAAATTTACATAAGGTAAATTATCCATTTAAGTAAGACACAACCTTATTAATGAATATTAAGATTTTCGAACGTCCCAACATATCAGTAAGTGAACTACCCTGAAAAACCTATAATATGTCATGGGAATACAACTATTACCAAGTTATTCAATAAAATATTGAGAGTAATTAAATCTAAATATAACCCATTACCTACTATCACAAAACATCATCAATGGAATTAGAATTAAGTAATAAAATACACAATTCAACATATGGATATATAGAAAATATACCCATAATACATCATAAGATAATCACGTGAATCACTATACACAAGTAAAAAATCAAAAAAATATGTAATAGAGATTAGTAATGATGCCAAAACCACCAAATTTACCATACATCATGATCCTCCAATATCATTTGTCATTTTCATCTATTTATCTACATAAACATAAGAGTGGAAAACAAATATGTGCATATATATGGGTGATAAATAATTATTAGTATTTTTATCCCAAGTAGTGAGTCAAACCCCATAAAAAATATCATCTATGGGTATCATCAATAATTTTAGTGTAAGAAAAAACACCACTACCAAAATTCATCATCAATCAAAAAAATATTTATGATAAATTATTATAAATCTAAAAATATATAACTTTCGTCACTATCACCAAATAATATCATATTCTAATATATATATTTATATATATATATACCTAGGATTCATACAATTAGATTGACAACCCCCCAAACTATTTTCTCTTTGAGCAATATAAGACACCAAGAGTTATTACCCAACATTGATAACCAAAGAGTGGGGTTGGTTGCAACACTTCACATATATGATGAATCACCCAATGGATTGCTTAATGCATTTCGGATCTTATCCATCCCAAATGTGAAAATAATTTGAGGAAAAAATTAATATAATAGATAACACAATTATTAAACTTACCTTTATAAGTTTTCCCTCCTAATTATTTATCCTAGATGAAATATCATGTTTTGTTGGATAATACATCTATAATAACATCATACAAGATATATAATTATATATTTTTTCTAACCCAAACCTATATTTATGGGTAAAAAATAATTAATCATTTACTACACCATTATCCACCTTAATCACAGACCCATCGGGGAGAAAACGTGTAAACACATAGGAAAAAAAATAAATAATCTCAATCCTATATAAGTTATTGAGATTTAGATTCAACACATATGTGTATCATAAATAATAAAAACACAAATTATTGGTAAGAAGATCATACATGCTCAGATGTAGCCTTTTTAATCTAGACCAAATCATTGGGAGAGTATAAAAGTGATATTTTAATTAAACCATCACGGTTAATTTTCACAATTCAATGTGAAACATCATATATAAAATTTAAAATAGTAGTAATACACCACATATCCTAATCAATGATTCATCTATCTTCCACAATAAACATCCCAAAAAATAACTTGTAATGCCACCACATTATTCTCAATAGACTTTTAAATCCTTAACACATCAAGATTAAATAATAATTTAATGATAGTTTTTTCCTTACTCGATTATATATATTATAATAATAATATCAAAATCCATTCCATATCATTATATTATATAATTCTAAGTGATATAATGTATAATCATAAAATTCCCCTCATTCTAAAATTTAAAGAAATATCAATTTAAAATAATTCAAAACCATGTTTATTAATGTTTTTGTTATTATTATGATTTACCTTTCTAAGAATAGCAATTCAACTACTAAAAATCACAACCCTATTAGGGAGATACTTACTCATCATAAGAACATTCCATAATATTATTTTTATATTTATTATTATCTTTTCTTTTATATCTCACCCCATTTGTACTCCATACTAGATTTTAATTGTTCACCCCCATATTAATACATCCATATAATTAATAAATGATATATATATATGTATGTATATGTATATATGTATGTGTGTATATATCATTATTTCATCTCGTTTAAAATAACACATATATTTTTTACTATTCAAATTACCAGGAATTCTTAAATACTCACTACTCTATGTAATTAATTTAGGTTCTACATTAATATTCCAAGTCATCATATGTAATTCATACATTATATTTTGAAAATCCCTTAAATAACTTGATAAATAAGTAAATTTATTTAATGATTATCATATTTTTAATGATATTTAATTTTAACTCAAATAGTTATTCAAAAGTTCCCTTAATGTTAAATAATTGACTTCTTAATTATTAACATCCACTTTTAGTAATTCTTTATAATGAAAATTCATTCAATTTAATATTAATTCAAAATATTTTTTCATAATAATTTTTTTACAAGCTTCCAAATATATAAATAAATAGAATTATTATTAATTTAATAATAATATTATTAATTATCATAAATAAATAACATTATCATTTAGAAACTAATTTATTAATAAAAAATAAAAAATATAAATTTTTATAGCAAATACCCAACATCAAAGGAATTATTTTATAATAATTTATCATGAGAAAGTTAATTCAACATTTAAAGTAATTTTTAAATAAAATTAAATAAATTGGAATACTAGACTTCATAAAAAACATCCAAATATGATTTTATTAACCCCGAGAGGTCAATAAGACAACATTATAACTTTTGGTTACCAAAGAAGATCTTCAATGCTCTCTCATATTTTAATGGAGTATTAATTCAAAATGAGGGTGCTATGTTCTTTTAGTTTTCATGTAGATTATTGAACTCACCATCTCATTGGACTATCTAAACCATAGGATTTCACAATTATATGGTCCTAAATCTAATGGATATTCTCAATAAAGATGAATATAACATATCTGTAAATATCATAAAATCGATGACCCAAATTCAAAACATGGACAATGTGTCATGCAAGACCCCACAACCCCCACATGGTTATTTGATCAATATGATCGTTTTTACCTATTTAAATTATATATCCATCAAAATAATGTGTTGTGATGATGGGTATGGACCACAAGATCCCTAATCAAATGATTATCATTACTTTCTAGAGCCTTATTGTTCCACATATTGTCATTGTTTTCATCTTCTACCATAGATTAAAACCATGCGATACAATTTCAGGATTCCTTCCAAAATTTCATCAAATATTCATCTCTTCATGAGGATTACAAAAATACCTATTTTGAGTAATGAGTCAAATAAATATTTTATAATAAGGTTGAAAAAATGTGAAAATTAGTTGATAACGTTAAATAATTATATTACATTTTATCACTCCCTGTATCATTAGACTTGTTTCAACATTATCTAGATGAAACTATTTCATTTAAAATGTAAGTCATTATGGATTTTTAACTCTCATTTTATTAGAAAAAGAAAAAAAATATTCTTTATAAGATATCACTGGAATAACAAATATAAATTATATAAACATTATATCAATAGATTTTTATTGAATTATAAAATAAAGTTATATAAATCTTTTATCATGAATTTAATTAATCCACCTTCAAATCATAGAAAATAGTTTATGATTTTAAAACATACCTCTAATAATAACCTAAATATGTTTCCTAAATTTATTTCATGATAATTTAATTATATTTATCATTATATAATAATATTATTAAATTTCATGTTAAAAAAATCCATGGATGTGGGATATCATATTAGATAAGAAGGAAAATTGAAATCACACAAAATAATAGTGGATTAAATAACAATGTCTATTTATTTTTCAATTCCTCATTTTATGATGAATTTCTTACTCTAGTGGAAACAATTATTTTGATAGAAAATCCAAACCTTGGCCTAAATTTCAATTCATATGATATATTATTATATATATGTATTTTAATAAAAGATATAGTTAATGAATAATATATTATTTATTTTAAATATTTCACTACTAATTCTTAAATTCAAATATTTTTAGATAATTCATAAAATATTGTTTGAGAGGAAACTCCAAAATCCAAACTTATTGACAAGGTCTACATTAAGAATAATATTATAATTTCATACCTTTAAATTTTAATTCAAATATTTATTAAAAAACATTATATGGTGTTAATAAAACCACTAGAATACATAATTTAATTAAAATTAGCTCCAATAAATGAAATAAAAATTGACATGAGATTCAAATTCAATTCATAAAAAAATTAATTATCAGATGAGGCAGATTTTATTATTGAATACATGAAATTAAAACCCACTATGTTTCTAAATACATCAAATAATTGATGTTTTACATGAATTTATGCCTCATTGGGTGACCTATATTTCTTAAAACCCTTCACCAACACACTTTCCTTAAAATTTTAGGACATAAAGATTTATAATGTATCCTTTGACTAGCACCTTTATGCTATTATTTTCCCTTTTGAAATTATTACAATTTTTAGGATACCAATTCTTATTAATATAGTGATTAGTATCCTATGATAGAGTTATTAATGGTGTTATATCATAATATTTGTAATTTTTTACCTAGTGATAGAATAAATGATTCAATCATGAGGACATATTTTCTATATGTATCTACTTATAATGATTCATGCTTCCATTATTATTATATTTTCATCTGATAATTTTATACAATGTATTTTTTAATAATTCTATTGTAAATTATGAAACTATGTTTTATCACAATAAAAGAACTCAATTGAATTGAGGTTTGTGATTCAAGTCTGGAGTGTTGATGATTTGAATAAAACTAGTTATTGATGATCCTAATTTCTACACATGTTTTATTTATTATTGATAAGTTAATAAGTGATAATGCTATTTATGTAAATATGAATTTATGAATAATACTATATTGGAATTTGTTTTGGGTTTCCCAAGGATTGTGAATTTATAAATATTTAATTACCCAATAAATTATGTGAATTTAATTGTGATTAGTTTTATGAGGACTGAGATTTCATCAAAAATATTGGAAGTAGTTTGAAGAATATCCATCCAAATAATGTTGAAAGTTCACCTATAATATTTTTCATAAATTAAATTTTATGAATGGTGACTCACTAACTAGTCTACATGTTTAAATAACTCGTGCTAGTGGGTAATAGACTTTCTACACCAATTAATATTTTGGAAGAAATCCCTAAAAAAGGTAAAGTACAATAATATTTTGTTCATGATGGATCATTTATATGAACTCATTTGGTTGGATTGAAAGTTCATACTAGGTAATTATTATAATTATATATCATGGTTGTTAACCACAAAATTATCCATTTATTGCCAACCAAATAAGAATTCTTGATCCCAAATAAAAAGGAGAAGGCTGAACCACATGAGAGTGCCAACCAGGGAAACCGACCATTGTAGAAAGAGTGAGTGTGAATGTATATACCCATAGGGAGAAAGCATGTTTGTGTGTACGTCATTCATAATGGGTTATTTAGGGACCATTCAAGGGTTTGGCATAACCTGTGTGGGTGAGTGGGTGATGAGTGTGTCGGGGTACCGACCCCAATACAAGCTTTAGAATCATATGAAATAAGATGTATTATTAAAGAGTATTAGAAAAATTGTAAGATCGATGTGGGACTTCTGAGTGTTCATTATAGTTCCTTTATAAGAATCATATTCATAAATATAGGATTATTCAATCCGTTTGATATGATCCATATGATCGTGATAAAGATTTCTTACTCAACCATTAACCATCGAAAGGTTAGATGCTCTGATGAAAATAAATGATGTCTAACCACTTCCATGATCCCAACCATTTATGGTTACCGAACTGATTTATAGTGAGGCATGATTGATCACCTAGACATCATGAATGAAACATCCATCTTACATGAAGATGATTATTTGAAGAATATTTTGAAATTAAGTAGATACAATCTTACAGTGAGGCATTCACATAACTGAATGCATGTGTTTCTAAACACATGTGTGTAAGACTTCCAGATGATAGAAAAGAAAATTAAAATAATATTCCATGATTCTCAGTGACAAAGTATATAAACCATCTTGAAATTTAAAATGATAAAATATTCGGTTATATTAATATCAATCCACGACTCAACATATTTTGTGGGACATTAAATCAATCCTCTATATAGTTTAAAATAAGACTGAGAGGTATTTATTATTTCTATAAACATACTATATAATCAAGATGATAAATCTTACAGAAATTCATGATTTTAAGAGATATCATTTTTAAAATAATAATTAGAGCACCTCCATGCTTCCATTACACAAAAAATTGTATCCTCACAAGTTCTTCAGTTACAGATAAGATAACAATTTCATGATCCTCTAAAGTAATGAATACATGAAAGATAAATATTATGCATATAATGTATCACAAATATCACCCTAGTTTTAATGAATCCAACATATTTTGACAGAATAAAAAATAGATCTCACATGTATCTATTGCATAAATAAAAGTATAATAATCATAATGGTCACTCATACCATGAAAAAATATATATATCCAACATATACGCTATTTTAAAAACTATTTTTATGAATACACAATCAATCTATGTATTTTGAAGAAGAAGAAAATATAAAAAGACCTCATATTGTGCTCATGTGAGAAAAAATGTGCACACTGCCTACACATTAACAAAGAATACTTATAGATAGTGTGGAGATATGTATGGAATATTTATTCAAAAAATAATTGATTATTATTCATTCCAGGAATAGAGAAAATGAAACAAGAATGCATGAATTTTTGAACCACTGATTAAATTCACAAATAAGATTTCGATAAATCTTTAAGGATTTCTTAAGAATTTTGAGAAATTCGAGCTATATAAAATAAGGTTTTCATGTAAATAAAAATGAAGAAAAAAAGTTCATGCTACATATAATATAAAATTAATTTAGAAAAAAAATTGATATCACTCTCCGTGATTTCTATATTAAAGCATGGGTAAAATATCACTAGAAAGAGAACTTAATATCCCATATGCATTTAGTTGATTATATTTTGGGTTAGTATAACTATTATAATTCCAATCTATATATAAATATTAATTTATTATGTTTGAAGAAGGAAAATAGAGGTCAACTACATGATTTCTATATTTCTAAGAAATCAATTTTATTTATATATTTGTGGAAACCCTTTTTATTATGACTTGTATTACAGTTTTGATCAATTCATAAGGGGAATATTGACATCTACTAATCTCTTTCTTCAAAGATAAATCTTTTATTATACATGGTCAGTGCTATGATAATGAGTATAAGGCCATGCCCTTTCTCATGAATTCTTTGATAATGAAAAGAAATTAATATTTGAGTTGGATAATAACCACCATACTTTGGGGACATAGTATGATACATTGGAGGTGGACCTCAATAAAAAATCCCAGTGTCCCTTGTAGTTTATTGTTTTACTTGCATGATTTCAATCCAACGGAGGAAGAAAGAGAAAATAATTCATTGGAGAATTGATATAGGTATAAAAAGGTGTAAAATTTATAAATAGATAAATAGAAATCCCACACGGATTCACTCGAATCTATATGTGGTCATGAAACACGTCGAGATTTTGTAAAATATTTTTTTTCATATTAATTTAACTTTTTGATATCTCTCATTTCAAGTGACATTGGAAATAATTATATATATATATATATATATATATATTAAAACACTAATGAAAACCTTAATTTAACATGAAATACCAAATGGACTTTCATTACATGCAACACTAAATTGTTGTACGTTACATGCAACACTAAGTTGGTGTACGATACATGCAACGCTTTGATGGAATACAATACACACAACACTAAGTTTCTATGAATGATTAGTTTACTGTTTAAATAAGACAACCATAACCTTGAAATTAAATTTAGTTATATGAATAGTAATAACTTTTTTTCAAATATTTTTTGTAATTTATTTATATAAATAAAACATATTGATAATGAAAGATCATTTTATGGGCGAATTCCTTTTATGTTAAAAATATCATTTTCTTGAATGAACTGCCATTAATAAAAAATTAATTATAGAAATATTTGTAACTTTAATTTGATAAAATAAATTTATTTTTTAATTCATAACATTGAAACCATCATAGGGTTATTTTTTGGATTTTTCTATGAGACTTCATTTTTTGATGAATAGTGAAAAATAATGCTTGTAGTTAAAAACATATTATTTTTCTAATGAATTATTAATTATAAATGATATTATAAATTTGTTTTAAGGTTAAATTAGATAAATATTACATACATTAACACAATTTAATAAATTATTATCAATTTTAATTTTAAATTTAATATGAAATCATATCAACATTCTGAATATTTTTTTACATTAAAAACAAGTGATTTCGTCCCATCTGCGTGATTTTCATTAAGCACAATTTTTTTCGCTTCTAAGAATTAAATTTCAAAAACTCTAACATACACCATTATATTCAGTATAATATTTAGATTCTAATAATTCCAAGTTAATTTTATGAACAAAATGATTAGTAAATAAAACTAAAATTAATCCCAATAATTAAGGCCTAATTAATTATAATTAGGGACTAAACCATAAAATTAGGTGGCTAAATGACCTAGAAACTTGTAAAACCCACATTTATTGTCCATAGTTAGGCCATAAACCTCACATTATTTAGTTTTGAGGGTTTTTATGACTTTTTTTAGGTAACAACATCTGATCACCTGACTTGTTTTTAGAAATTCCATGTGAGTCATTCCCCCCCCCCAATTTAAGGGCACCACTTCTACCAATTCCTCACACCTCTCAAAAAATTTATTTTAGGCCAATTTAGGCCCAAATATCCTAAAAAAAATCCTCCCTCTTACCTTTAATCCTGCTTTAGGGTAAAAATACTCTCAAGGAATCCTTTTGGCACAAACCAAAATGTGTAACCCAATTTAGAGGTGTCGTCTTCTCTCAAGCTCCTTCAATTTATTTTCCTTCTCTACCTCTTTCACTCTCTTTATCCATTTCTTATATTCCAAAAACAATATACTACATATAATAGGATGTTTTTATTAAAATTTTATGACCTAAACTTATACGCCTCCATATAATGGATGTTGAACATATTATTTCAATTTACGACCAACTACTGCCTTATGAAACGATGGTTGTTCATTTATCCTTTACCACAAATAATCATGGCCATTTTGATTAAGACTCTTTTTATATATGTCATATATTATATTTATTATTTATTTAAGCTTTTTATACTTTTTATAATACAAATCCTCTTACTTTCCTTTTGGTGTTAATACGATAATCTCGTTTGAGGAATCGTGTACTACAGCCCCCTCAAAGCGATGTGATTCATTCACAGACCACATGAAATGTATTATGGATGGGTTTAATAAAGTTATATGATATATATGATATATTAATGATACTGGAATAATGATATATATATACATATATATATATATATATATATATATATATCGTTTACATATTTTCTTTCAATACGACAATTAAAACAGAACAACGCTCAAGTGCACGTATGGATTGTTGTCTCCCTAAACGGTGTATTGAATTTTGAACTGAATTATTCTATAAATTATTAAAATAATCATATAATTGTTTAAATTCTGGAATCATGATATAATTATAAGAACCAATTATATAACAAATTAAGACCTATGCGAAAAACAAAGTGAATATTGTCGGATGTGAAACCTTAACATAAGATCATTGAAAAGTGAGTAATCTGAGGTAATAATAGAATAGTATATGGTATTATTTATAAGAGTATTATTCTGTAAAATTTTTATAATAATGATATATTTATTATACTGGAATATTTTATTTGTACGAAGAGAGTCAATACACAAGGTAATGGGATTTCATCTCACTTTTAATTTCTGTGATATACATGTTATCTGAAACACTCTTTCTTTTTGTGTGGTGTATTTACTACAAATTATTGTGATATATATATATTATAATAAAATTTCTGGGAATTTACATGTCCATTCTATTATCCATCTTTCATGGGGTATAAGTTTCAAAAGCTACCATATCAGTAAACCAGTTTTTTTCTCAATTTACCTTATTTGAGGCTCAGGTTTTTTATACTCCTAAAATATTTCTTCGAGGTGTATATAATTCAAGTTTACATGTTATATCACGAATATATATGTTTTCATGATATTTTAAGATTCATGTAATTTCATTTCTTACACGGAGAGTAAGATCCCATGTTACCAATTAATAAATGTTTATTGATACAATCTCAACATTTCTTTTGAGAATGCTTATATTTATGCTTCCTTGGTGAAATAATATGATCCATATTTCAAGGACATTCCTCAATTTTCTTCTCCTGTATATATTCATGTTATACTCATTCATAAGTACAATTGATTCTAATCTTTTTTCCTAAATAAAGTTAATAATGTGTTTTTATGAAATGTTGACATTACCCTCCCTTCAGTTGGAAATCTATTTTTTAAAAAGGGGTTCGAAAAATATTATACTATTATCATATATGATTTAAAATAAATCTTTACCCATTTTTTATTCTACCAATAACTTAAATGGAATCTTATTTTTTCTTTTTGAACAAGGCATTCCTTCAAACCTTTTTATACTGCCAAAGGAATTTTTTTTACATCCTATGACATGTACAGATTTACCCACCACCATTACTTTAATGATTAATTTTTATTTTTTAAAGGATATTCTTTAAGATATTATATTAAAAGTAATTTTCAAGGAAAAATGTATTCAAAATTTTTTCAATCCCTCTTTATATGTTTTCATGGAATTTTCTAATAAAATTATTTTTAAATTGTTTTATGTATTAAAAATCCTTTTTTAAACAAGAAATAATATTTTCCTCAAAAAATATTTTTGAAAGTTATTTTAAAACTATTTTACTTATAACATGATATCCACTGATTTTAATAATGAATTTTTTTGAAATTATCTAAAGGTTAAATTCATATCCTTTCTATAAATGGATCACGCTTAATGTCACAGTCTTTTTGAAAACTGTTTCCCTTTTGCGGGTTATATGATTATGAAATCCATTTCTCTTTCACGGGTTATGATTTGATGAAATTTTTATGAAACCTATCACTTTTCCATAGATTATTATATGATTAAATTTTAATTACACCCACTTATTTTTTGGGGTTATGATCTTATGTTTATCAGACCTATATCCTTTTATAGGTCAGGATATGATGAATGTTTTATTTTTTTGTGGAAAGTGTGTGAATGATTTTACTATCAGATGGGTGGGACCTATATCTCCTTCCAATACATTGGGAACTGATATGTTTTATATGAGATAAAATAATATTTGGGTTGTATCCCAATCCTAAAATAAATAAGATTCATGGGTTGTAAAGAAATACTAAAATAAATAGGGTTCATTGGTTGTATCCCAAGCCAACAAGAAATAAGGTTCATGGGTTGTAGACTAAGCCTAAAAGAAAGAAGGTTATGTGTTTTAGCATAATCCTAAAAAAATAAGGTTCACTTGTTGTAGACTAAGGCTAAAAGAAAGAGGGTTCATAGGTTTTATCCCAATACCAAAGCAGGTACATGGGACATAACCTAATCCTAACATGTTATAAAGGTATTAGTTGGTATCCTTGACATAAATGATTATATTTTTACATGTATGCCACAAATAATATTTCTCATTCCTTAGTTATGATCTAATGGCTCATGATTTTTATTTCTTTATGATTAATGTCTAATGAAATACCGATCTTCATCCCATAAATCATGATTGTGACCATTGATTTGCAGGGTATGATCTACTAATGTTACAATCACGTTATCATACCCCTATGTTCATTTTCTTTCTAACATGTCCCCCTTATTTACACTTACTAATCATCGGATATTACCCCTTTCTTATGTTTCATTTCTTTAGGTTATTAATAAAGGTTTTAGGTAGAAGTACTAATGTTAGAGATCTTTATGGGATATGTTGAAGAAATTTAACTGGGATAAAAGTGTTTGTTTCCAAGTTTCCAAAGACACTAAACAATTATGGTCCTCAGGCATGTATTTTTATAATGTACTAAATATTCATCTAAAATGATGTAATATCCATGTGTGTCATGCGTGTGTCACTATATTTGGTATCAAAGGAAAGTTTTAGTCACCCTTTGGAAACTAGGATGAGAAATCATTAGTGATATCACTAGGTTTAATTATAAGTATTTGTCTAGGGATGTCAGTAAGGATATGTATTAGGATGAGTTGACGTTTAGGAAAATTTCCAAGAATTTTCATAATGGTTAGAGTGAGTGGTTTCTAAGAAATACATCCCTTTCTAGATATTACAAGTGTATATGGCACTGTCATAGATTCACCTGGGGGTAATAAATCCGACAAGATATTCAAGTCTTGACTCGGTGTAATCAGGTACATGATAACAGGACATACTGCCCACCTGGTTTGAAACTCCTGGGGGATATGTTTTGGGAATTCACAAACTCTTTATAAACCATCATGAATCATTTAAATATAAGTTTTCTATGAGTAACCTATGATAAAACTAAGATATCATAGATTAAGAAAGCTTCCATGATTTAGACATCATATATGTAAATATTTTTAGGACTTTGTGTTTTTCTGCTATGATATGTAATGCTCACACTATGATCTCTTATTTTGGTCAATAGTGAGAATTTGAAAGAACATGGTTAACATTAAATGTTTTAGATATGGAAATTATTATCATTTTGAGAATTGAATTCACAAGTGTAAATCTCATAAAGATATTCAAGAAGAAGGTATGAAAACTGGTTTTAATACTAACGATATAGAGACAAAAAAGGACATGTGAAAGGTATTCGATGCACTTATAGTATTATTTAAATAAAAAATAATAAGCATTATTACAAATAGTTTGAGGAACCATAAAAAATGATTCATATTTATTATCCCAAAAAATATGTATTAATGAATAATTTGATGAAGTTTGAGCGATGGTTTAAGAATAAAGTTTTACTGATGAATTATTTATGTATTGGAATTCAAATTTTACGTTATATGAATCATGAAATATATAAGTATATTGTGTAAAAGTTTTCATTAATGAATAAAAAGGACATGTTGAATGGGGATGAAGGCATAAAAAAGTGATTTCATGGGATGGTGATATTTTGATTTAAGGGAAGGTAAATAGTATTTAATGTCTAGTATTGACATATTGATATTAGGATAAAGATATGATGTATATAAATAAGTAAATTGGATTGTATATATTACCCAAGAAAAAATTATTGAAAAATTGTTCTATGTGAGTGAGGATGATGTCTATATCTTTTTATTTAAAGAATACATATAGTAGTCATTGAAATAAGGGAGAATAAATGTTTTCCAAAAGTATTTATGGTAATTACCATGTTTAAAGGGAATATATGATGAGGTTATTCCCATCTTGGGAATGAGAATACCAAGTGTTACTATTTCATATATGGGGGATCAATGTTAAGATAATTTTATGACCTCCATTATGAAGCCTTGAATTTCCATCTTTCATAAGGGCTATGAGCTTAACCATTTATGGAAAGTATAAGTTAAACTTCCGATTAATTCAGTATAAAAAACTTGTTATCTTCCATATACGGATTTATTCATATTGTATACCCTGTTCAAACTAAATTGTGTTAATGGTAACAAATGACAAATCGGATGGCATATCATGGAACTCGTGATCTATTAATAGTTCAAGAATGAAAAAGTAACCTTTATTTTTTTGAAGAAGGAGGTGAAGTGTATACAAAAACAATAAAGGGTGAAATTTTCTAGATATCATGGAAGTATATATTTTAATGAAAAAACTTTAACTTTTTTTGAAACTAAATATTTTGTCCTATACCTATGTTTTTGATGATTTCAAAGTTCCCTTAGGTCATTACAGATTTATGTATTTCTGGTTCTTAAATTTCTCACAACCTTGTTCTCTATCACACTCTATCTGAACTTTATTGTAAATTTTTTTTCCATATCCATGTTTTCACTTTCCACATATTCTATCCCACTTGGCAACATATTTATATGTTACTTTGGGTAATCGTTATGGTTCCAAATTTCCAATTTAAGGGGATATTTTAGTACCCATTTTTATGATGTGGATTTATATAAATAAAAAATTCATGTATTAAAACATTGACAACCCATACACATTTTAAAGGAGTAATTATTTTTATGGGTGTTAGAATGTAACACCTCCAGAATTTGTGAAATATATATTAATAATTAATTTAACTTTTTGATATTTTTCATTTCACATGACATCGGATATAGTTATATATAAATATATTAAAATACTGAGCCAAGATTTCCTTTCACATGAAATACCAACTTAGATTACGATAGAAATAATACCAACTTGGCTTTAATTACATGTAAAAACATCTTGTTGTATGTTACATGCAACACTATGTTGGTGTACGATACACACAACACTATGTTGGCATACGATACATGCAACGCTAAGTTTCTATGAAACTTCATTTTTTTATTTAAATAAGATAATCATAACCTAGATGTTAAAAATATTTATATTAATAGTAATAATGAGTTTTTAAATATTGTTTAGAATATATTTATAAAAATAAACCATATTGATAATGAAAGAACATATTTTGTTTTGGTAAAGTCATTTTATATTAAAAATTCCAATTTCTAGAATGAAATTCCTTTAATAATAAAGTAAATTTTTTAAATAATTAGAAATTTAATTTGATAAAATAAACATAAATTTTTGAATTCATAAAATCAAAAGTATCCTATGGTGAATTTTTGTGATTTTTCTGAGAAACATCATTTTTCGATGAATGGTGAAAAATATTACTTTTAGTTAAAAATTACCTTTTTGTCTAATTAATTATTAATTATAAAAGGTATTATAAATTTTTAAGGTAAAATTAGATAAATATTTCATAAATTAATACAATATAATTCATTATAATCAATTTCACTTTAAAATTGAATATAAAATCTTAACAATCGTTTGAACATTTTTCTACTTTAAAAAGCCATTCTTTCATCCTATCTATGAGATAAACATTAATCTTAATTATTTTCCTTCAATGAATTGAATTTAAAGAATCCTAGAAAAAACAATCTATTTAGTATACTATTTTGAGTCTAATAATTCCATGTTAATTTTTTGACCAAAATGACTAGTAAAATTGGTTTAAATTATTCACCGTAGTAAAGGACAAATTAAACTCTATTAGGGACTAAACCTTAAATTTAAGGGCCCAAATGACCTAGAAAACTATACAGAACCCATTTTATGTACCTATTTCGGCCATTAAACTTCCATTATTTGTTTTTCATGGTTTAGTAAGACATTGTTTAGGTATGAACATGTGCACACCTAACTTGTTTCTAAAAATTCCAAGTGAGTTCTTTTCATTCCCTATAAAAGGCCACCACCTCTACCCATTCATTGCACTTATCAAAACTTTTATTTTATTCAATGATCTGCCAAAATATCCTCCAAATAATACTCCATAATACCTTAAATCCTCACTTATGGTAGAAATAAACTCAAGGATGCCTTTTGGGACAAATCGGAAGGAGTTACCCGATTTACAAGTAAGGTCTTTTATCAAGATTCTTCCAATTATTTTATTTATCCACACTATAAAATATCTTTATTACATTATTTTGTGACAAACCATTATCCTCAAAATAATAGGATTTTTTTAATCAAATTTTATAACATACAAATACACACACATCCATCTGAGGAATGCTGAACATACAGTTTCTGTATACGGTGAACTACTGCCTCACGAAACGATGATGGTTCATTTCTCCTTTACCAAAAATAATGGCGGCCGTTGTAATGGAAAATATTTTTATATATTTTATATATTATATTTAATATGTTTTCATTCATATGTATTCTTTTTAAAAAACCCATCTATTTTGTAACGTCCCCGACCCGGAATCCACTAAACCGGTGCTCCGAGCTGGGTTGTTACATGACCTTATGCGCGCCTCCCCATACGCCAAAGGCTGTCGACTAGCAGCATGGGTCTATGAGGTCATGTGGGGAGACTATACCCCCTTTTTATCAGAGTAAGCTGCAACAGAATAACCAAATAACATAAACAACAACCAATAAACATGGAACATATATATAACAACCATTTCCAATAATAAATATGCCATGTCATAATACAAGTGCAAGAGTGAACAAAAAGGCCAAAAATAAAGACCACAGCCAAAATCTCCAAGATGGTACCGACTCTGAGTCTGGATCCTCCACCAAGTGCTACCCATGTCCACTCAGCTATCTAGCAAGGACCCTTTCCCTTGTCCTGGACTGTAAACATGAAGTCTTCTTGGGTACCCAACGACAGCCCAAGAAGGGTGTGAGTAAAACTCATTAGGCCACCACCAACGGTGTCTAAAAAATATCCAGTATATACAGGTAGTGCATGCAAAAGGAAAATGAATGATAAATTCCAAATAATTATTTATGGTGTCTTTAACCAATTCATAGCCAAAGCCATTACCACTTCCAGTACCATTCATTTCAAAAAAATTATCATCATTTACCATTTCATTACATTTCCATGGGTTAATCACATACCTTATTTTTCCTGGGTCTAAGGTGAACAATCACATGAAAGTGGGTAAACACATAGTTATCCTATCTCACTAGGACTAACTCCCTCATAGAAGCCATATCCTCACCTCAAAGCCTCAGTCTTGGTGGATGCAACCGTTAGGAGAATAGATCATCAGTCCCCATTCCTAACTCGTGCATTTAGGGTGGAGTTTAGAGCCTCAATCTTCACTCGAACCGTGGGCGTACATCCTCAAGTCATACCCCACACTACCAAGACATGTGCACATGCTTATATATAAGTAACCATAAACCTTCCAACCATTGCACATCGTCAACCCTCATTCACAACAACCCACATGGGAGACCACATCATCCCTTAACCCATTAATACATTACCATTTCAAATCATTTAACCATTCACCCAATTCCCATGTGTTATTCTTATCTCACTAAGCATTCAACACTAGACCCATAATCTATCCCATTATTGTTTTTAATCAATTTACACATTAAACCATTTAACCCATTCACCATTTCCATGAATCAACCATTCATTCCATTTCAAATATCCCTTTGATTATTACCAAGTATAGGTGCATCACCTAAATTATATTCCAAATTCAACCAATCATTCAAACATATTCATTAAGGGATCTACCATTTATCACAAGAATATCACTTGATTAATAACAATCCCTAGCCCGGGGAAAAGCTGACACATCCCATGGATGGCCCTAACATGGTCAAGTAAACTCAACGCATCCCACGGGGATCGTGAGGGTTCCCATTATCCATTTAAAACATCATTATTCTCAAAACTTCCAAGGATATTCACAACATAACCAAGGAAAAGAACGAACACAATTTATCATGCACAAAAACCCTAAATAATCATGGTATATAACTTATAGACCACCTACCTCATAACTGTGGTTGAACACACCCTCAATCGTGTCCTTAGACCTCGATTTGACCAACCTGTGGAGCTTCAAACTATTACTCACCCGAAAGATAGGGTTTTAGGGTTTTAGAACAAGATGGAGAGAAGGTACTAACCCTAAACCAAAAACAGAAGCAAGGATGAGGTTAGAATTACCCGGAGCGTCGATCCGCAACCAACAACACCAAAAATGCCTTAGAATCGAAGGAGTTTGATATCTTGAAGTCCTTGGGAGGTTTGGTTCGTGCCTGTGGTGATGATAGGAGGAAGAGAGGAAAATACCGAGTTGGGGTTATAAATCCCAGAGTGGGAAACTTGTAATTTTTACAACTTTAAGTGGCCACACGGTTTAGCCGCACGGTTTAGAAAATCGTGCACAAACCTTGCACACGCCACTACCCAGAGGAGGAGGAGCCACATGGTTTATCTACATGGTTTGGAAAATCGTGTGATCGCTTCTGTCCAGAGGAGGGATGGTCACACGACTTAGCCTGGGCAGGCCGTACGATTTGGCTGACCGTGCGCAGGCCGTGTGCCTTGGTCTTCTTTGCCCAGACTTCCCTTTTTCCATGCCCCGAGCCCCCGTAACACCCCCAAGGCCTCTCACATTTTCAAGAGTCATTTTAAAGTCCAAAAATAAAAGGTTTCAACCCAAAAAATTACAAAACATACCTTTCCCAAAACTGGGAACTTACGACCTCCCCACCTTATAATGGCTCGTCCTCGAGCCGAGTTTCCAAGCCTTATTGCTCCATCGGAGAGAAACGTTCGGGCCACTGAGCCCACATATCTGAATCCCACTCCCATGTTTCTTCCTGAACTTTCTCATTCTTTCATATTACTTGCACTAATGGAACAACCTTTCCTCGAAAGACCTTCTCACTAGGGTCCACCACACAAACTGGATGCTCCTCAAAGGACGCATCAACCGAAAGCTCTACATCCTCAGCATCGACATCATGAGATGGGTCAGGGTGATACCGTTGAAGCTGAGACACATGAAACACATCATGAATCCCCCCATACCGCTGTGGAAGAGCCAATCGGTAATCCACTGGTCTGATCCTCTCTCAAATCTCAAAAGGTCCCACATACCTGGGTGCCAACTTACCCTTCTTCCGAATCCGACAGTGACCCAACCTTGGCGACACCTGAAAGAATACTTTATCACCCACCCCAAACTAAAGATTTTTATGCCTCTGATCTGCATATGACTTCTACCTACTCTGAGACGTTACCATTCACTTCTTGATCAACTTGACTCTCTCCGAAGTCTCCTCCATGAGACATGGCCCCAACAACTCAGATTCACCGGCCTCTAGCCAACACAATGGATATCTACATGGTATCCCATAAAGTGCCTCAAACGGTGCCATATGAATTGTAGGCTGAAAACTTTTATTGTATTCAAACTCAACCAACAATATGTGCCTCTCTTAAGAACCACCAAAGTCCAAGAAAAAAGATCTCAACATATCTTCCAACACTTGGATCGTATGCTCCGACTGCCCGTCCGTCTGCGTGTGGAAATCCATACTCAAAAACACCTGTGTACCAAGTGCATTATGGAAACCTTACCAAAAGAGCAATGTGAAACGAGGATCTTGGTCCAAAACTATGATCCGCGACACCGCACGAAACCATACTATTTCCTGAACATACAGCTCACCCAACTGGTTGACTGTAAAGGTCTCTTGAATCAGTAAGAAATGAGCCACTTTCGTTAACTGATCCACGACCACCCAAATTGCATCATTCCTTTGTGCCGTCCTTGGAAGGATCACAACAAAATCCATTGTTACATCATCCCACTTCCACTCCGGAATGGGAAATGGATGCAACAAACCACCTGGGTGTTGATGTTCGACCTTCACTTGCTGAGAGGTAAGGCACCGTACCACAAAGCCCGCAACTTCCTTCTTCATTCTAGGCCACCAAAACTACCCTCGGAGATCACAGTACATCTTGGTCAAACAAGAATTCACTGCCCACTTTGAGGCATGAAACTCACACATCAAATCTTCCGGAATACACTTTGGCACAACCACACGATCACGAACACAAACAACACCTTCAACACCGATGACCCATCCAGAGGGCATCTCGCCACCTTTAAGATTTTCATTTATAATCAAACACTCTGGATCATCAAGCAGACCTTACTTAACTCAACTAAAAATTGCCGACTCCATCATTAAGGAAGAAAGAGTGTCCTGACCATTCTCCTTCTGCACCTCCAGGTGCATCTCTGGAAACAAATCCTTCACCTTCCAGTCAGTGCTGGACTCCAGAACTTCTTGATTCTGAACCTTCCTGCTCAGAGAATCAGAAAAATTGTTTACCTTTCCTAGCGTGTACACCAACTCAAAGGAAAAATAATGGAGATATTCAACCCATCTTCGCTGCCGAAGATTCATATCCCACTGTGAGAATATGTACTTTAAGTTATTATGGTGGGTAAACAAAGTAAACCGTTCTCCCAACAGATAGTGCCTCCAGTACTTCAAGGTGTACACTACTTCAGTCAAATCAAGATAATGAGTGGGATAGTTCCACTCATGGGGTCTCAACTACCTCAGCCCATAAGCCGCAACCCGCTCATCCTCCATCAACATAGCCCCAAGTCTGATTCCAGACACATCACAAAACACGACGTACTTCTTACCCAGCTCTAGTAAGATCAAGATAGGCGCAGCTGTTAGCCACTTCTTCAGCTCATGAAAGGCCTCCTCACAATTCCCCGACAACTCGAACCTGATTCCCTTCTTGGCCAAGCCTGAGAGTGGTGCTTCCAAGTGAGATAAATCCTGAATGAACCTTCGGTAATACCCGGCCAGACCTAGAAATCTTCAAACATCAGAAACACTCTTGGGCTACTCCCAAGACACAATTGCTTCCACTTTCTATAGATCCAATGTCACACCTTGCTCCAAGATAATGTGACCCAGAAAATGCACCTCACCTATCCAGAATTGACACTTGGATAACTTGGCATATATCTAATTCTATCTTAGCGTACCCAAGACGTTATAAAGATGTTGGGCATGATCGTCCTGAGTTTTCGAGTACACTAAGATATCATCAACAATGACAACCACAAAATGATCTAGATAGGGAGGAAATATTCGGTTCATCAAATCCATAATCACCACTGGTGTATTGGTCAATCCGAAAGGCATTACCATAAACTCAAAAAACCCGTACCGACTTTAGAACATGGTTCGTGGTACGTCAGAAGACCTCACCCTCAACTGGTGATAACCTGACCACAAATATATTTTAGAAAACACTGATGCACCCCTCAACTGATCAAATATGACAGAAATTCTAGGAAGAGGGTACTGATTCTTCACTGTCATCTGATTTAACATTCGATAGTCCATGCACAGCCTCAACAACCCATCAGCCTTCTTTGCAAAAATCACAAGAGATCCCCAAGGAGACATACTAGGATGGATAAACCCCTTAAGCTCCAAATTCTCAACTTGAACCTTCAGTTCCTAGAGTTATTCCAGTGCCATTCAGTATGGTGGAATAGAAACTGGCTCCGCTCCTGGCAGCAACTTGATTGTGAACTCAACATCACTCTCGGGTGGAAACCTCGAGAAATCCTTAGGAAACACGTCCTGAAACCATTCCACCACAAGAGGGAAAACAGACTCTTCCCCTCTTTCATCATCATCGAGCATGAGACATGCCACTTGGGTCGTGATTCCACTCATTTGTTGACAGAATGACCCTGCATTCCCTACTCGGACATCTCATTCGCCACGGTGGACATAAACGTCACCCTAAAGTGACCTGAATATTATTCTGTGATGATAACAGTCTATGTTTTCTTGGTACAACAATAACCAATCCATTCCCAAGATTAGGTCAAACCCTGAAATCTCGGGAATGAAAACATTCCACAGAAAACGATACCCACCAATATCCAAGGCACATCCCTTGCATTACTTGATATCCTCAACCCACACTCCCAATGGGGTGTCAATTGACATAAATCCACACACTCTTTCCATAGGTAAACCTAGAAATACCACAATTTGAGCAGATATAAAAGAGTGTGTGGAACCTGGTCAAACAACACGCTGGAAAAAGTAAAGGCTATGTGGATCGTACATGAAACAGTCGACGGTCTGGCTTCGCCATCACCCGGTGAAAACTGAAATTCCTGAAGATGACTTGCCCCTCTACCCTGGGCTACAGCCTGAACGCCCTGCACTGTACTTCCCTGCTGGCATGAGTGATCTTTCCCTAGAGTTCTAAGTCCACCCCTCTTCCAGTATGGCCTGTGGAGCTCCAGCTGACTGCCTGATACGGGGCACCAGATCCGCTTCCTGTATCTGGTATCTGCCTTCCACCATCATGCTCACCTGCCTGCTGAGGATTCCTGCAGAACCTCTGCACATGTCCCATCCTTCTGCACAAACAACACTCAACTGGAGGTCGAGGACACTGACCACACATGTTCCCCTACCTACCACACTGATAGTAGAACACCTGATTTATACTCTGAGAGGATGACCCTCTCTTCCAGCCACTTTACACACTTCCTCCTTGCTGTGAGCTCTCATGGCATCACTTCCGACTCTGGGTAGCTGCAATACTCTTCTGCCCCACTAGAACCACAAGCCCCCTACCCGAAGCTCCCTTTAGGATTCTTTCCAAGATCAAAGCCGGATCTACTACCTCCATGAACCTCTTCAAGTGGAAGATATTTACATTAGCCCATCCTCAAAACGTATTACTACCGCTACCTCATCCCCTGCTAACACTTGGACAAAGAGTCTCAAATCACTGAAGTGACTGGCATTGTCCATCACTAACAATGGTCCCTGAGTCAGGCTCATAAACATTGCAGCCCGCTCCTGGCTCAATGCCTCTTGGTAGAAATTCTCTAGAAACATTTCCTGAAAAACCTTCCACGATATTCCCTCAGCCTACTCGATTTGAGCTTGAATGTCCCACCAACGCCTAGCCTGGCCCCGTAACATATAAGCAGTCAACTTCACTCTCTTTTAAACCAAAGTCTCCAAATGATCCATTATCGTCTGGACAGACTCTAACCGTAACTCCGCTGCCTCTGGACCACCCTCTCTGGTGAAGGTCGGAGGGTGTTGCAGTTGGAATTCCTTGGTCAGCTCAAACATGCTCGGTGCACCCCCCTGGGTCTCAATTCATCATTTTCATAAGGTGAGCCAAGTTCTCCCGGAATTGGCCTTCTCCAACTTCATTGATCACCGCATTTTCTTGACCCTCTATTGGAGGAGTGTTCTCAGAAACATCTTCTCGTTGCCCAACTGGTACCCGACGTCGTGGTGGCATCTCTCTACATTCCAAGCACGAGATTTTGAACACATACCATAAACATTCACTACCTCATCAAAACTATTCACTAGCTACAGCAACCCATTTTTTACAATGTTAACACCTCAAATTCACTTCCCCTACCATCCCTACCTTGGTCCATGGTCCACATGGGGTAAACAATCATGCACTACCACCAACTCACACAACATTTTTCAAGACATTTTTCACTTCGTTTCAGACCCTTGGGTTTCATTAAACATCCTTTACCCACTTGTTTGATTTCATTCTTCTCATTATTTCTTGGTTTCATGAAATGCATAATGCACCCTACTTTCATGCCTCACACACCCCTCCCGTGCGTGTGCCAAATACAAAGCATGTCACCTATCTCCCTAGGTGCCTATAATGATGCATGAATGCCAATCCTGATGTCGTTAAGGCCACGAGCCAAATATCATAAAACAGTCACATCAAAAAACATGTGATTTACCCAACAGTGAAATATCATCAACTATAACAACACACAACCAAGAAAAACATTCCCCACCCAGGGTGACTTGGGTTTTCCCCCGTACCTAGGTTAGCTACTCCCAAGCTCGAGCTCATTACCAAGGCCCTACACATCTTAACACTTGGCTACCAATCCCAAATAACCAGACCTCAAAGAAGGAGAAGAAAGACTTCCTCTGATACCACTTTGTAACGTCCCCGACCCAGAAGACACTAAACCAGTGCTCTAAGGTGGGCTGTTACATGAACTTAACCGTGCCTCCCTATACGCCAAAGGCTGCGGACTAGCAGTGGGGGCTTATGGGGACCAGTGGTGAGACTATACCCCCTTTTTATCAGAGTAAGCCGCAATAGAATAACCAAATAGTGGAAAAAATAACCAATAAACATGGAACATATATATAACAATGATTTTCAATAATAAATATGTCATTTCATACTATAAGTGCAAGAGTGAACAAAAGACAAAAAATAAAGACTATATCCAAAATCCCTAAGATGGTCCCGACTCTGAGTTCAGATCCTCCACCAAGTGCTACCCATGTCCACTCAACTATCTAGCAAGGAACCTTTCCCTTTTCCTGACCTTCAAACATGAAGTCTGCTCGGGTACCCAACGACAGCCTGAGCAGGGTGTGAGTAAAACTCAGTAGGTCACCACCAACGGTGTCTACAAAATATCCAGTATAAACAGTTAGTGAATGAAAATGAAAATGAAAGATAAATTCCAAATAATTTTTTAAGGAGTCATTAACCAATTCAGAGAAAAAGCCATTACCACTTCCAATACCATTCATTTCACAACAAATATCATCATTTACCATTTCTTCACATTTCTATGGGTTAATCACATACCTTCTGTTACATGGGTCTAAGGACAACAATTACATGCAAGAGGGTAAACACATTGTTATCCTATCTCACTAGGACCAACTCCCTCATAGAAACCATATCCCAAACTCGAAGCCTCAGTCCGGGTGGATGCAACCGTTATGAGAATAGATCATCAGTCCCTATTCCTAACCCGTACATTTAGGGTGGAGTTTAGAGCCTCAATCTTCACTCGACCCATGGGCGTTGATCCTCATGTCATACCCCACACTACCAATGCATGTGCACATTCTTATATATAAGTAACTATCAACCTTACAACCATTTCTCATCGGCAACCATCATTCACAACAACCCACATGGGAAACCAAATCATGCCTTAACCCATTAACACATTACCATTTCGCATAATTTAACCATTAACCCAATTCCCATGTGTTATGACAATCTCACTAATCATTCAACACTAGACCCATAATATATCCCATTATTGTATTTAATCAATTTACACATTAACCCATTTAACCCATTCACCATTACCACGAATCAACCATTCATTCCATTTCAAATAACCCTTTAATTATTACCAAGTCTAGGTGCATCACCTAAATTCTATTCCACGTTCAACCAATCATGCCAACATATTCATCAGGGGATATATCATTTATCACAACAAGATCACTTGTTTAATAACAATCCCTAGCCCAGGGAAAAGTCGGCACATCCCATGGATGGCCCCAACTAGGTGAAGTCAACTCAGTGCATCCCACGAGGATCGTGAGGTTTCCTATTAGCCATTTAAAACATCATTACTCTCAAACATGCCAAGGCTATTCACAACATAACTAAGGAAAAGCATGAACACAATTAAGCATTGACAAAAACCCTAAATAACCATGGGATATAACTTGTAGACCACCTACCTCATAACCGCGGTTGAATGCACCCTTAATAGAGTATTTAGACATCAATTCGACCAACCCTTGGAGCTTTAAACTAGAACTCACCCGAAAGATAGGGTTTTAGGGTTTCAGAACAAGAGGGAGAGAAGGTACTAACTCTAAACCAAAAAGAGAATCAAGGATGAGGTTAGCCTTACCCGGAGCATCGATCCGCAACCAACAGCACCAAAAACACCTCATAATAGAAGGAGTTTGATCTCTTTACATCCTTGGGTGGTTTGGTTCGTGCCTAAGGTGAAGATAGTAGGAAGAGAGGAAAATAACGAGTTGGAGTTATAAATCCTGGAGTGGAAAACTTGTAATTTTTCAAACTTCAAGTGCCCGCATGGTTTAGCCGCACAGTTTAGCCAACTGTGCGCAAACCATACGCACGCCACTTCCCAGAGGAGGACGAGCCACATGGTTTATCCGCACAGTTTGGAAAACCATGCGCAAACCGTGCACTCACTTCTATCTAGAGGAGGGAGGGTTGCACGACTTAGCTTGGGCAGGCCACACGATTTGGCTGACCGTGTGCTGGCCGTGTGCCTTGGTCTGCTTTACCCAGACCTCCCTTCTTCCGTGCCCCGAGCCCCCGGAACACCCCCAAGGCCTCTCAAATTTTCAAGAATCCATTTAATGTCTTAAAAGTAAATGGTTCAACCCAAAACAAAACAAAACATACCTTTCCAAAAACTGGGATCTTACATATTTACTTTCCATTTGGTTTTAATATGATAATCTTGTTTGAGGAAGTGCGGACTACCTCCCCCTCAAACTGAAGGGATTCATTCAAAGACCACAAGGAATGTATTAAGGATGGTTTTAATGAAATTATATGATATATATGATATTTTAATTGTACTATAATAATGATATATATATACATATTTCATTTACATACTTTCAATATGACAATAAAAAGAGAAACAATGTTCATGAGTGCGTACAGATTACCGTTTCCATTAATGGTGTATTCCATTTCAAACATCATTTTTATATTAATTATAATTATATTAATATACCGGTTTACATTATTTAATCAAGATATAATTATAAGGATAAATGATATAACAAATTAAGATGCATGTGAAAGACAAAGCCAATATTACCCGATGTGAAACCTTAACATATGATCATTAACAAGAGGGTAATATAAGTTATAATCCAAAAGTATATGATATTATTTATTATAATACAATTCTTTAAAATATGAATAATAATATTATATATATTATATATGAATCATGTACGAGTAAGGAGTGAGTCAAGACACATGGTAATAGGATTCATCTCATATTTTATTTCTGTGAGATACATGATATATTCAACACTCTTTTCATTTGCGTGGTATATGTACCAACCGTTATTGTTTTATGTGTATCTTATAATTATTTTAGGTTTATTTACATTTATTTTCTATTATCCTTCATTCATGGGGTGTATGTTTCAAAAGTTACCAAATTATTAAAACAATTTTATCTCAATTTACCTTCTTTGAGACTCATGTTTTTTAATGCACCTAAACTCTTTCTTTAAGGTGTGTATACTTGCATTTTACATGTTATATTATGAATATAAATAATTTAATTATATTTTAAGATTAATATAATTATATTTCTTACATGGCTAGTATGATATGATGTTACCATGTAATGAGTGTTTATTGAGACAATCTTCATGTTTCCTTTGAGATTATTTATGTTTATGCTTCATTGGATGATATAATATGATAAATATATCAAATAAATTCATGAAGTTTATTATCCCCTATTTATACATGTTATATGCATGTATAGGTACTAGTTTCTACACTTGTTTTCCCAAATATAGTTAAGAATGTGTTTTTACAAAATCCCTACGGTACCCTCTATTCGGTCAAAAATCCATGTATTCTAAAATCGGTTTCCCAAAATATTATAACATTATCCTATATAATTTAAAATAAATTTTACCAATTTTTTCTTCTACCAATCTCTTTAATTTAATCTTTTTTTTCCAATATGGAATTTCTTCTATCCCTTTTTCCAATAAAAAGGAATCTTCTTTTTTTGTACTTCGTACGACATGTACAGATTTACTCACGATCATTACCTCAATGATTCCTTTTCATTTTTAAACTTTTAATATTTAAGAAATTTTTATAAAAATGACATTTAAAGAAAATGTTTTGTAAAATGGTTTCAAGTATTCTTTTTAGGTTTTCAAGGTAATTTTATGTAAACAACTTTTAAATTTTTTTTTATGTATTAAGAAGAATTTTTCAAAGAAGGTAGGATATTTTCATCAAAAAACGTTTTTGAAATTTATTTAAAAATGATTCTCATATAATATTACGTCCATTGATATTACTCATTCCCTTTTTGTAAATTATCAAAATGTTCGATTCATTTACATTCTATACATGGGTCACGCTTAATGTAATGGTATTTACGAAACCTGTTTCACTTTCACAGGTTATATTTTTATTAAATCTATTTCTCTTTCATGGGTTATGATTCTATTAAATTGTTATGAAACATATCTATTTTCCATAGGTTATGACGTGATGAAATTTTAAGGATATCCACTTCATTTTTTGGATTACGATTGGATATTTATTAGACTTTTGTCTTTTTATGGGTCATGATATGATGAATGTTTTATTATATTGTAGTACATGTGTGAATGATCTTAATATGATATGGGTGGGAACTTTATGTATATAAAATTCATTAGGTGATTATAATTTTAATATTAACTCAAAGGATATGAGGGTTGTTTCCGAAACCTAATAGAAATAAGGCTCATGGGTTGTATCCCAAGCCTAAAAGAAAGTGGGATTATGGGTTGTAGCCCAATACTAAATGAAATAAGGTTAATGGGTTATTTACCAAGAATAAAATAAAGATGTTTCATGGGTTTTATCCGCAAACTAGAATAAATAAGGTTCAAGGGTTGTTCCCAAGCCTAAGAGAAAGAGGGTACATAGGTTTTAGCCTAAGCCCGAAGTTAGTACGTGGGTCGTAGCGCAAGCCTAACATGTTATGAAGGTCTTGGTAGGTATCCTTAACATAATAGTTTCTATTTTTATATGTATACCACAATTCCAGTGTCTTATTACTTAGTTATGATTTCATGGCTCATGATGTTTATTTACTTATGATTCAGGTCTTATTAACTACTAATCTTTATCCCTTTATTCATGTTTGTGATCTTGGATATGTAGGGTATAATTTCTTAATGTTATGATCACATTATCATACCCATATGTTCATGTTTATTCTGACATTTCCCTCTTTTTTACTATTAATGATCATCTGATCACACCCCTTTATTATGTTTTATTTCTTCACGTTATGAATAAAGGATTTATGAATAACTACTAAAGGTGAAGATATTTATGGGAGATGTTAAAGATCATTCATCGGGATATATGTTTTTTTCCAAGATTCCAAAGACACTAAACTATTATGGTCCTTAGTCATTTATATTTGTAATGTACTGAATATTCATCTAAAATTATGTAATATCCATGTATGTCAAGCTTGGGTCACTATAATCTTACCAAAAGTTACCATAACAATTAGTATCAGATAGAGATGTCACTTGTATGATTGGATAACATGATTTGAAGATTGTGTAACATTTTATTTATATTCTAAATTTAGAATAGAGTGAAAACATGGTATAGTTATATCTATTTCAATTTATAATTCTATCAGATCCAATTCCTTGATCCAAAAAATAAATAATTTTGAAAAGTAAAGAAGAATTACCTCTTATGAAAGGAGGATGATGAATTTGTTTAACCATGCTATAATTTGAGAAAGAAAATTATTGAATGGATTTTAAATATCTTATTATTTTATATGTTATCAAATATATAGAGAATAGTTATACCACATATACTGATGAAGTGGTATAAAAAATGTTTTCACTGATTTTATAACCAAATAAACAAGAACAAATGGTGATGGTTAATAATTAGATAGTGATTAATTTACATATATAAAGAATAACTTTCTAGATAAGTTCACTAATCATAAAGAAGAAGATTGTGAGCAGAGACATAGCGTACTGAAAGAAATGGTGATTACATGTGTGAATCTCACCAAACAATGTAATTTCAAAAGTGTAATAATCAATGATCTTTAAGAATAATGTTATAATGTTGGAAAGGATTCGTTTCAAGTAATCTATAATAATGATGAAGTCATTGAGAGGCTTGAATATAAGTTCCATGCATTAGAGGAAAATATGTATAATATCGTTATTGTTGAGAATTTTCAACTTGAAATCAAACAAAATAAGAACAAATGGCTAGAAACTTTTATATAGAGAAGAAAATTTTTCATGATGATGGAATTATAAAGATCAATAAAAAATGTAATGGTATCATAAAGTTAGGGGAGTATGATAATTACATTATGAATGTGAAATGATTTGAAAATGGATTCAAAATAGAAAATATTGAAAATGTTCAAGGTTATTCATCACAACAAGATGAATGAAGAGATGTAACTACAAGATCTGTAGAGAAAAAAACATCTAATGATGATTCTTATTCAAAAAGGCCTCTATCTAGTGGATGGAATATATTGAAATCACTTAATGACCAATCTCAAAGTGTCTCTAAGAAGAAATTACCATCCCCTTCAAATAATTTTTTGGTTTTAGTTATGGTTTTATAAAAAATATAGATCCAAATAAAAACCTTTGAAAAAGTATATGATGAAGAGAAATATCGTTCTTACCACTACATATGTTTTAAAGGAAGATAAGTGTAAAATAAACTATTCCCTAAAATATTTTCATTTGAAAAATGATATGAAACAAAAACATTAAGAATGCCAATATAGCGAGGATATGATCCAAATGAAGAGATCGAGATTTATTAGAGACTATTGGTTATGTGAATGTTTCAGGCACACAACATTTTATTAGTGGTATAATATGTTTGTATCTAAATATAAATGGATACATACATGAATGAGGAGGATATACCATAGAAGAAATGGAAAATTGTACATGTTACAAAAATATTTTGTTTTTTAAGAACCATAGTAGTATTTGTAATGGAAGTGGTTATAGTTAAATGATATTCATGTAAAAATCATTTAATAATGCCACCAAAAAATTCAGATGTAGATACCACATGAGTTGTATAAAAGAGATAATCTAACCTTGGGAAAGAACTAGATTAAAACTATTACCAAGAGTTTTATAAAGAAGATAGATAAGTCAAAATTTTCTAAAAATCATAAGAATACTATTTCTCAACACAAATCTAATAAGATAATAAGGGTACTACACCAAAGAAGATAATTTAATATTTTTTGGAAGAAGAGGTCACACCATTGATCAGAATATATAGACCATGAACACTATAATGAATGAAATCAAATTTAATAAAAAAGGGAGAAACTAGTCCAATATAAAAATAAAGGGGTAAACATTTGAAGAGAACACTGTGCAAGCCATGTTGAACTACCAATAATTATGTTCATATTCAAAATGATAAACCAGTAATTTGGAAAAACTATTTAGAAAGATAAATAAAATTGTAAAAAGCAGAAAGGAAAAAAATTAATGTCAAAAAATATTCATCATAAAAAAATTAAATTTCCTGAGAGGTTTGAAACAAAATATAACCAAATAATCTTATAATTACAAAGTGGAAGGTACGGTATGGCTATAAATATCTCAGGTATGTATTTTTTCATAAAACCAGCTCAATAAGTGACACTAAATAATGAATAGAATGTACCAAATGATGAATATCCCTTGATGGATAATGTTAATAAGAAAAGAACACACAAATTTTTTATAAAAGAAAGTAGAGATTCCATGATGCCCAAAACTGCTATGAAATTGATAATTTTGAGCATGAAGAGTTCACCCTCACATGGAGTGGATAATAAATAAGTTTCATGGTTTGGAAACAATTTTATCCTTTTTATTCTCACTAAAATGAGGAGGAGATCCACCTTATTATAATTTACTTTGTGTTTGTTCATTTATTTAAGGGAACTAAAGGTGATTTACATGTATAAGAGGGGAACCAAGTTGAATAAATTAAATTTCAACATATTCAAGTGGGAATATTCATTAAATGATTTATTCAAGTCACCATCTTTTTTTATCAATCTGTTTATATATTGAAGTTTATTTACTTAAAATTATAAAAGATCAACCTTGATCAAGATGGTCAAGCTACCATAACAGATCAACAAGTTTGAATTCAATATCATGGATGAGATGAAAACAATTTTTATTCAAAATTAATTGGACTTATGCAGAATAAATAAATATAATACCCATATCTATGAAGTGAATGTGTAGACCACCCCTTTAAGGGGAGTACATAATGTTGTTCCCATAACAACTTATTTTATTAAAAATTGATGTCTTTCAAATGTACTTATTGAAGAACTCATTGATGAGGTATATTAGAAAAATATCCTATCCTTATTTTAAAAAATTGAAATTATGTATTATCCTAAGGCAGATAATCTCATTGAATCAACTGAATGAACCAAATAATCTTGAATAAGTTATAAGATTAATTTTTTAAACATTACCTTCCTATTATAATTAAATGTTTTTAAGATTTGTATTGAGATTAGTGTTAGAATATTACATTGAATTTAAGTTTTATTTAGAATATATCAAGTAGAATTATTTAATTATATTATTTATAAAAAATAGTTGAAGAATATATAATGAGGAATACATATTGTGGTCGTTGGTAACATAGTCTGAATTGAAGATGGAAAACATTGATATCTAACTTAAGACCTCATGTTTTCATCATTGGGTTATCCAATGTAGACATAGAGTGGATTAATTTATGGTAAATTACTTAAAAAATAAATGATATAATCCCTTCTTAGGTACTTTTAATATCATATCAATATTATGAAGAGAAGAAAATAAGAAAATGGGAGAAGAAAAGATGAGACCATAATGACATCCCATTGTCAACATTTGAATTGACAAAAATACAGTGGGAGAGATTGATGGTCCTACTCTATGCATGTGTTATTTTTTATAATTTTGTAAGTGATGAAGCACTTGATGCCGATATTAATTAAAGAGAAATAATAGCTTGAAAGTGTGATTTGGTACTCAGAATAATGTTAATGTATGATGATTAAAGTTCCCAAGTGTAATAACCCGGTTCTTCTTTTCAGGTATGAAACTTTTATTTTCAATTTGTTTTTAGAAAAGTGGATTGAAAACCTACCAAATATTGGTTGCACACTGGTTACACAATGTGACTAGGGGTTACATGTTGGGTAATCCCAATACACTTCATGTAATGGATGTCGGTGGGACCTTTTTATGGCGTGAATGGAAAGTCATCAACGAAGAGAAAATGTGGAAAATACAGGACTTGTATTTTATATTAAACACACTATAAATTACTTTTTTTTCCAAAATAGGATGTGGCCTCATGTTTTATCCGAAAAACATAAACTCACTTATTGATTCACAAACAACATTGTCCAACTCGATTCGAGGTTAGGTTTGGATCCCATTTCTTCATCTGAACTCCGATTTAAAAACTATCAAATGTTTTGTAATCCCTTCGGTGAGTTATTTATTCATCATGAGCCATTATTAATGATTTATTCTATCTAACTAGTTATAAATTGTTGATATTTTATGCTCATTTTGTAGATCTACTCCATTTTAGGTTGAATTAGATGTCAACACTAGATGAGGAGAGTCGTATGAGTACGAGGTATGTGGTGTTGTTCCTTTCATTAATTTTCATGATGTTTATATTTTTTGGAGTATTTTACAACCATTTTTTGGTGTAGCCTTGATTTATAATTGAACCATGTTGTTTCCTATTTATTTTTATGTAATTGAATATGTTTTCTTGTACATGTATAGGGGTTTTTACCATGAATTAGTGACACCCCATGGGTGTGTTTCCCTTAGATGACCTATTATGGCTATTTCTAATAGGATGTCTATGAGGAATACCATTCTTTACCATACTTGTGTTGTTAAAAATGAATTGATATGATAATATAATTTCAAGGTTGTTAGATGATAATTTAATTGGTTATGGGTATTGGGATGATTTCTTTTCCCCTTGACATTTTTTTCCAATTCCTTATTAAGAATCTTGGTTTGAATTGCTTATTATAATGGCCTTACAACATGAGTTGCTTAATGTTGAACCATGCAATAGTTTATTTTACATCTGTTTCTTGATATATGATATACACCCAAATGAGTTAGTTATTTTTAAATCCATGTAATAGTTTAATTTGCAAGTATTTCTTGATATATTATATGTCCCCACATGAGTTAGTTATTGTTGAAGCCATCTAATAGTTCATTTTACATGTGTTTCTTGATATATGATATGTGACCACAAGATTTAGTTATTGTTAAATCCATGTAATAGTTTAATTTACATGATAGGATTGTTATATGATATGTTCCCACGTTAGTTGATTGATATTAAACCATGAGATAGTTTAATTTACATATGTTTCTTATTATGAAATTATGACCATGTGAGTAATTTAAAGTCCAAGCCTTATATTTTTTTCTCTTAATTGAGATTATATTGGATGTTTTTGGTTTTTTCCTTTTCAAGTACAATGAAATATTTAATTTAATCTTAAATGTTTAAATGGTAAATAGAAATGGGAAAATAATGGATTCATATTTGAATGATATGGATGAGTTCATGTGACTATTTTCCCTTATACCTCAGGTGACCCATGAATCCATTGAGGGATTCCATGGATGAACTTAATGGTGTTTTATATGTTTAATTTGTGATAGATCCATAAATATAGTAGACTGGTTCATTGAGGCATTATTTAAAGGCCGAATGAGTTTTGGAATGAGGTATACCATAGACGATTTCTATTGTTACAATTTATATGTCTTAGGATATACATGGTTGTTATTTATAGGATCCATAGATGGATTAATTGACATATACTCGCTCCAAACCTAAAGTGAGACTGGGTACCTGATAGGATCTTCTGGGTGGGCTTGTAGGATGTAGCTATATTTTTATTTAGAGAGATACTTTAATTCCAACTTACAAATGTCAAGGATGGAATCAGGTTATAAAATAAATATAGAGATATAATTACTTATGATTCATTTTCTAATCTAGAGCATAATCTTGGATTAAGTCTTCATTTATATTTGTTTTTATGGTCTTTTGATAAATCATTTGTTCTTACTTTATATAGGTTTTGATAAGATTATACAATATCCTGAGACTTATATAATTAAAATTAATTGAATTGTTAATGAAAATTAAATGAATATAAATAGGATCAATTATTTCCAAGACTATTTAAATTTGATTATTTCCTATCTTACTTATTTTATTATTATACATCACTAGTTATATATATACTCACTGATAGAATAGAACAGACCATGGGTTTTTGTCTATTGGGATTTAATCTCACAACCTACATGGGTTATGTTTTGGGACCAAATAGATTATATTATTATAGGTGTTGATAAGGGAAAGTTTCCTTCTAAAGGTACATGATTTTATGCTTTGAAGTAGAAGAGCATTGGAAGAACCCAAGGCTTTCGATGTATCTGAGTCTCATTTTTCTTTTTTTTAAATTTTAGTACTTACATCATGCAGTACTACAGTGTAACTGCTTTTTTCTATTTTCCTAGAATATGTGACATGCAACACCTTTGTTATAATTTGACACATGGTTATTTATATTATCATTCATCCCCAATTTATTTCTATTGTAAGGTATTACAACATTCATTAGTGATTTATTATTGTATTCTGATGTGTTATACTCTGCCAATGATGACATAGTTTACCCCTATCAAACCTAGGCCCTCACTACTATTTGGAAGCCTCTAGTATTTGGAGAAAGTTACTTGAGTCCAGGAGGTTAACTGGGTAAGGGTCACCTTTGAGTTGAATCCGAATCTAGGATATTACAAAGTGGTATCAAAGCAGCCTTTTTTGGTTCGTCTTACTATTTAGAAATATTAGACAAGGATATGAAGGAAATGGAGTTTGGTAATAATATTTTCCCTGGATTAGCTACCCCATGTATAGGTAAAACCAAAATAACCATGAGTTGAACTATAATTTATGGATTTTGTGCTATTAAAATTGGTTTGATTTCAGAATTGGGTGACACACTTGTATTGTGCTATTATTTTTGAAATTATTGTGGTTCTATTTTTTTGCAACCCGATGAGTCGAGGATAGTCCATCTCATACAACATATCAGAACATTTTATAATTCACATGCCTTTCTTTAATTCCATGCCATTTAGAGATCATTTCTGATTGCATGATATTATCATTGTTACAGTGATATATATGTTTTCTGTTGTGGTAGGTGAATTGGTATGTGTTTTGGTTATAATGGTATGGGTGCCATGATTTGGTCCCTGAGGTGCATGGGCCATCTTGGATCATATTTTAGTGGATCATGTTTCAAAATTATGTTGAATTGTGTTATTTTGTGCTGAAGGTGGATTCCATGCCTTGGTTTTTGGGAGTATGCCCCCATGGATCGAAATTTGGAATACCATTGTTTTACTTTTAACAAATGGGGGTTTCAGGAAAGTTACATGGATTTTTATGTTCGGAAACCCAGACAACATGGGGTGTGGTTATATTAACAAACACCATGTGTTCTTCTTTTTATAAAGAAATAATTTTCTTAAGTACACTCCATGTACCATGTGTTCATGAAGTGTGGTAAATGATAATATGTCTTGTCGTGTCAAGAAAAACATTGAATGATGCTTTTTTGGAAATTTCACGTCGTGTACTTTATATACACACCATGTAGTTTTACACAGGCAGACCCCATGTGGATCTGGCATTTTAAAAGTACATTCCAGGAGGGGAGACTTGAGTACACGCCATGTACCAGCCTTATAAGCCATGTATTTGGGGTGTTTACACACCCAAGGTGGTATAAGTAAGAAGATATATAATTGCTTGAAGTTAAATGACATGTATGTAGTCTAGATGTTGAGTACACCTCTTCTGGTAACCTTTGACAATTTTCTTCTCCGATTTCATTCTTGTTCTTTTGAACTGAGAACCTTGATTATGATCTAGAACTTAGGGTTTTTCTTGACCTTGTAGAGTCATTCCACTATGATGACTTCTTGTTGTACGCTAGGAGGATGGCGATGATCATACCTCAGAGGTGGTAGGACAAGGACAACTAGTAGACCCTCCAGTCATGCCAGTTTTGGAACCAAATGTTTTACCAGATGCAGGTGGGGATGCATAGATCTGTGGAAGATTTATAAAGTTCATAAAAACCTTTTAGGGAGAACCACATCCTACCACTTATTTGGAAGAGCTGTCGTGGGTGTTCCAGTAGCAGCATCTGCCCATGTGTTTAGGGAATGGAAGACCATGGGCTGTAGAGTCATAACTAGAGGCCATGCTCTCGATCTTTGAGAATCTAGAGATGCCTCCTGGGAGGAGGGTAAAGCTCGTGATGTATATGCTACATAATTATTCCAAGATATGGTGGGATGTTAACACTCAGTCGGAGCATTATTGGGATATGGTATGGGGAGGTTTTCAGATAGTCTTCTATGATTATTATTTTCTTTAGACGTAGAGTACAAATAGAGCTTGGGATTTTAGGCATTTGGAGTAGGGCGCATGGTCAGTTATGGACTATTCTTCCCATTTTACTATGCTCTAGTGACTCAAAACTATTCTGATTGGTGATGATGAATCAAAGGCTAGGTGATTGGAGGATGCAATAAGGTATGAAATCTGACCATAGGTAAATTTCTTCAAGTTTAGTACTGTATATACTATAGAGAATTAGGAACTAATTACCGAGCATAATATGAGGGAATTTGGAGGTGCGATCTAGGCTGGTTCAATAGAGAGATCATGTACTCTCTCGATCAGTAGTAAAAAGAATCATTTGGAGACTTCTCTTAGTAATGTGAGCAGTTAGAATGTTTCTTATGGTAGTAGAGTGAGGTGTAACCTATGTGGTAGTCCAGTGAATATGAGTTCGCAATGTCTACTGGACCTAGTCATGTGCCGAGCTTACCACAAAATTGGCAATATAAAGCACTTTTGTGAGAAGTCGACACTAGTAACTAGTGATTGAGGGTCTGAACCAACTCCACATTCAAGATCTTGTTCAATAGCTTCGCATTAGATATGGATTTGGGGTATGTCAATCCATTCAGGATGAGGTGGTGGTTATTGTAGCTATACCCTAGGTTCTTAGTGACAATATGGTAGTTCAGCTTTGGGAAGCCAGATAGTGTCACAGGACGCGATATAGGTCATTCCTATACACTGAAACATACCCAATAAAAGTAGGATCCCATACCCTCTAATATTAGAGTTACTATTCTAATCACCTTTATTTTAGTTTCTACAGTTTTTGATATCATGGCTTCACATAGATTCATATCTATGCCCATTATGGAGACCCTTGGGATCTTTTTATTTACCTCTGATGCTGTTATGATTCTAGACACTCTTTTAGGGATTAGAACAGAAGGTTTTTGTTTGTGTAAGGATTTCCCCCTTGATATTGGTGGGAATAAATTTGTATGGTTCCTCAATGTTCTTCAGATGATAGGATTTGAAATTATTCTTAGAATGGATTGTTTGGTTACCTTCTGAGCCATTTTTTTATTTCTATCTCTACAATGTGAGTTTAATGTCAGTAGAGGGAAAAGAGTTTCTAAATAATGGTGAATGGGATGTCCATGTCAGCTGAGTTGGTCCTGAGCATTGTGGGTTGGGTGGGAAGATATCCTAGATTACGAGTTTTTATATAGAGGTCCAGGGATCACGTGAGACGGATTTCTATCCAATGGTTCATAATTTATGAGATCTCTTCCCATTTTTTTCATGTTTTCCTTTGATAAGGGAGGTATAGTTATATATTGAGCTAGTTCCCAGAGTTTCACTGGTATCCATTCCTCCTAATAGGATGGCTACAACGGAGTTACAAGAGCTCAAGCGGAAACTAGAGGATTTGAATGCAAAGCTTTTCATCTTACCCAGAAATTATCCTTGGCATTAAATGATAGTTTTTTCAAAAAAGGCCTAGGGTAACCTTAGGGCATGTGTGTTTTATCAGAAATTGAACCATTTTATGGTGATTTATTGGTATCGTTTACCATGAATAGATGATCTATTTGACCAGCTTCGTGGAGCTATTTTTCCCCAAAGATCGACTGAAGATCTGGTTAACATCAAGTGCATGATAGATCATCAGAAATACCTCACATATCCTTCTAGAGAATATATTGTTTGTATGAGTATCTTATTATTCAATTCAGTCTCATGAACATGCTATAGGTTTTCTTCAGATTGATGAACCATGTGTTCATCCTTATCTTGACTCATTTGTTATGGTTCCTGTTGATGATATCTTTGTGTATTTTTATAATTGAGATGACCATAACACACATATTGAGATCATTTTGAGTGCATTGAGATAGCATTAGTTATATGCTAATATCACAATGTTCCACATCTAGATGAATCAAATTCACTTCCTAGGTCACATCATCTCATAGACAAGAGTATAAGTGGCCCTAGAGTTGGTGAGAGTAGTAGTTTCATGGGAGGATCCTAAGAATGTATTTTATGTGTGGAGTTTTATATGGATTTTTTGTTACTACAAGCACGTCATAGAAGACTTCTCATGTTTAGTCACACTATTGATGGGCCTGAACAAAAAATGGTGTGAAGTATATATGGACAGATTAATGTGAGACAACATTTTAGGAGTTGAAAGGGACATTTACTTTGGTACTGATACAAATTTTTCCAGAGCTGGGAAGGAGTTAAAATGTGTACTATGACACATCAAGTGTTGGGATAGGAGAATTTATTATATAATGGTATTGAGTCCTTGCATAAAGGTCTCAATATTTGAGGCCACATGAGAATAATTACACAACCAATGATCTCAAGTTGGACATGATTGTTCACACTTTACGATGTTGGATACATTACTTAATGGGATAGAATTTCTTGTTGTACACAGACTAGAAAATAATCAAGTACATTTTTACTCAGCATGATCTGAATTTGAGACAACGAAGTTGGGTGCAATACATTTAGTATTTTGACATCAATCATGCCTACACACCTGGTAAAGGCCATGCAGAGGCTGATGCTTTGGGTAGGAGAACTCAGATATAGGCAATGTAGTAGTCCAGTAGTGAGTGGTAGCTTATGGAGCTGTTCATTGAGATGCATCTGGAAGTGAATGATAGTTAAGGGAAGGAGTTTATTTCGACCTTATCTGTTACATCTACCATACTAGATAGAGTAAGGATGAGGGAGCTATCATATTCAAAAGGAATATTTCTACGAGAGAGTATGTTAGGTGAGGACCCTCCTCCTAGTATGACCATTGGTGAGGATGACGTTATTCATTTACATGGTCACATATGGGTTTTAGCATACATGAATGAGAAGATGATGCTGGATTTTCATGCCTTTGTAAGGGAAGTGCATCCTGGTGTCACCAATATGTGGTAGGTAATCCTGGTTTCACCAAGATGTATCAAGACTTATATTTTCAGTATTGGTGGTTGGGTATGAAAAGGGATGCAACTGGTTTTTTCATGAGGTTCTCCTCCTATCTGCAGGTGAAGGTAGAACACCAATGACCAGCTGAGCATTTAAAATAGCCACCCATTCCAAAGTGGAAATGGAATTATGTTGTGATGAATTTCATGAATAGTTTACTAAGGTCACCTTGATTTAAGGATTCAGTATGGGTTGTTGTAGACAAGATCATGAAGGTTGCAAATTTCATGCCAATCAAGGTAACCTTCAGTGTTGATGAGTTTGGGAGGTTTTACATCTGTGAGATTGTACAACTGCATGGTGTCCCACATTCTATTATATCATATAGGAATTACCAATTTACTTCTCATTTATGGAAAGGTCTATATAAGCCTATGGGTATACATGTTCTTCAGAACACATCTTACCACCCCTAAAAAGAAGGAAAGTCAAGGTGCATGATTCAGATGCTGGAAAAGATGCTTCGGCCATGTGTCCAAGACATCATGCATTCTTAGGAGAAACACATACCTCTGGTTTAGTTCTCCTATAAATATAGCTTTCATGATACTATTCGGATGGATCTATATGAGGATTTGTATGGTAGGCCATGTCAATCCCCCTTGTGTTTGATGGAGAAAGGAGAGTCATCTTTGTTGGTACCTCGTCTTCTCCAAGAGACCAATAATAAGTAGAAGTTGACTTGGAAGAGGATGGATATTGCACAGTCTCATTAGGGATCATACGCTGATCACCACAGATTAACTTTTGAGTTTGAGGATGGGGATCTGATTTTCCTACATGTGGCACCGAGGATGGGTCACAAGAGGATCAAGAGGCAGGGTAATCTTTCACTATGATATGTATGGTTGTTTGAGATTATGGAGAGGGTCGGGTGGGTTGAATTTCAGTTGTAGTTACCTCAGAGGTACCCAAACATGCATGACTTGTTCCCTGTTTCTCAATTTCGATGTTACATTTCAGACTCGTATCATGCTTTTCAGCCTGATGGAGTTGAGTTATAGGTAGATCCAACCTTTTAAGAGAGTCCTATCGAAATTGTGGATCATAGAATGAGGTTCTATGTGGATGGTATGTTTATTTAGTACGAGTTATATAAAAGCATGATCGGGTAGAGGATGAGATATGGGAGAGAGAGGCTGATGTATGATCATAGTGGATGGAGTTATTCTTAGATATTTCTTCACAACCTTTGGAAAGAAAATTTGGGGATGAATTTCTTTAATGGGCGATGTTTGTAAGAACTCAGTTCTTCCATTCAGGTATGAATATTTTTTGGGTTGTTTTTATGAAAGAGGAGGGAAAATAGGATGAATAATTTATATTGGATGGTTACATGATCTGACAAGGGGATACAAGCTATGTAATCCCCTACACATCATGTAATGGATGTTGGTAGGACCATTCTATAATGTGTACGACATGTTGGAAACGGAGAAAAAATGAGGCAACTACATGGTGTGTATTTTATATAATACTACTAATACTCTTACTTTTTTATATAAAATGGGAAGTAGCCCCATGTTTTTTCAGACAAACAGAAATTCACCCACTGGTTCGCAAACAACAACACCAGCTCAATCCGAGGCTAGGTTAGACTACTGTTTCTTCATCTAAACACCAATTCAAACACTATCAAATGCATTGGAATCTCTTCGGTGAGTTTTTGATTCCTCTTGACTAGTTCTTCATGATTTATACTCTCGTCCTAATTATCTAGGGTTGATAATTTATGATCTTTTTATAGATCCACTCTGTTCTTGGTTGAATAAGAGATTGACACTGGATGAGGAGAGTCAAACAAGTATTAGGTAGGCCGTCTCATGCCTTTCATGAATTTTCAAGTAATTTATAAATTCCAGAGTGTCGTACACCCATTTTTGGGTGTCACCTTGATTATGAATTGAACCTTCTTGTTTCCTATTGATTTTTAGGTAATTGAATACATGTTCTTGTTCATGTATAGGGTTGTTTACCTTGAATTGGGGCCACCCCATTGGTGAGTTTCCCTTAGAAAAACTTTTATGGTCATTTGGCCTAGGATGACTATAAGGTATGCCTTTGTTTTCCATACCTTTGTTGTTAAAAGTGAATTTATATTATAAAAGAATTAAAAGGTTGTTAAACTATAATTGAATTGGTTATGGGTATTGTGATTATTGGTTGGCCTCTTGACCATTGTTTTTCTATGCCTTGTTAAGCATGTCAGTTTTAATTTATTTTTATATTGTCCATCACATGTGAGTTGTTAAATGTTGAAGAATGTAATAGTTTAAATTACATGTGCAACTTGATATATAATATGCACCCATTTGAGTTGGTTTTTGTTAACACCATGTAATAGTTTAATTAACTTGTGTTTCAAGATATATAATATATTCCCACATGAGTTAGTTGTTATTAAAGCAATGTAATAGTTTAATATACTTGTTTTTCTTGATATATGATATATTCTCATGTGAGTTAGTTATTATTAAAGCAATGTAATAGATTAATTTAGATGACAAGACTATTATATGATTTGTTCCCATGTGAGTTGATTAATGTTAAAGCATATAAGATATTAATTTATATATATTTATTGTTAGGAAAATTGATTCAATGTGAGTAATTTAAAGGCCAATCCTTTTGAGGTTGGTTCATGATTTAGATTATATTGGATGCTTTTGGTTTTTACCTTTGCATGCCTAATGAAATATTTTATAAAATTATAAATGTTTAAAGGGTAAAAAGAAATTGGAGAATCATGGATTCAGAGTTAAATGTTATGGATGGGTTCATGTGAATATTATTCATTGTAGCTCTGGTGACCCAAGGATGCATTGAAGGATTCCATCGATGCACTCAAAGGGGTTTTATATGTTTAAGCTGTGAGAGAACCACGAATGTAGTGGACAGATTTATAGAAGATTTACTTGAAGGACGAAAGATTCTTGGAATGAGGGATACCATAATCGGGTTCTATTGACACTATTTATATTTCTTGGGATATAATTGGATTTTATTTATTGGATCCAAGGATGAATCAGTTGACATATACTTGCACCACACGTAGAGTGAAATCGGGTTATTGAGAGGTTCATCTTGATGGGTTGGGAGGATGTAGGTGGATTTTAACTTAGAGGGATACCTATATTCCACCATAGGAATGTCAAGTATGGACTCATGTTATAAATTTAATATGGAAATATAATGAATTATAAAGCGTATTCCCAGAAAAATCACAAGTTGGGACTTGGTCTACTCTTATATTTGTTGAGATGGTCTTCTGAGACACCAATTGTTCTAACTTTTACATAGGGGTTTTCATGATTCTTCATGATCTCAAGACTTATATTGTTCAGTTTAATTTAATTGATAATGAACAAGAAATGAATATAAATGGAAACCAGTTCTTGTAGGACTGTTTACTTTTTAATATTTTCTAGTTTATTTCTTTTATTATTGTACAATATCAATTATATATATTCACTGATTGATTGGGATATACCTTGGGTGGTTGGCTACTGGGATTTGATCTCACACCCCATTTCGATTATATTTTGGGCCCAAATATATTATATTGTTGGAGGTGTAGATAAGGGAATGTTCCCTTCTCCACGTAATTGATTTTATGCATAGGAGCTGGAGAGCTTGAGATCATTATGAGGAATGTGATAATTCTAATTTTATTTTTTCCTTTTTTTACATTTAGTACATACATCATGTATTACTACAGTGTAACATGTTTTGGCTATTTCCCAGAACATGTGACATGATTCATCATCTTTGGTAAGATTTGACACATTTTCATTTATATTATCAGTATACTGCACTTTATTTCTATTATATGGTATCACTACTTTTGTTATTTATTCATTAATTTATTCTGTTTTGTTATACTCTTCCAATGATGGAATAGTTTCCCTACTATCAAACATAATCCCTATTTTCTATTCTGAATCCTCAATAATTTGGGGAAATGTGCTTGCGGACTTATGGCTAACCGAGTATGGTGAGACTTTGAGTTTCATCTGGATCTGAGGCGTTACAAAAAGATATTATGTGGTTTGAATTGAGATTGGTTTTATGAGGATCAATGTTTCATAATGAATCGAGGAAGTATATTGAAGAATATCCCAATATAAAAACATTAATAGTCACCTATTATATTTTTAATGAATGAAATGTGTATGTATTATGAATCATGAACTTTTCTATATTTTTTAAATAACACATGCTAGTGGGTTGAACATTGTCTATACCAATGTAGATACTTGAATAAAGACATGAAAAAATGGAAAATACATAAATATGGTCTTCATAACGGATCATTTAGAAGGAGTAACTTCATTGGTTTGTGAATTCATATATGTTAACTATACTAAAGATATTATATAGGTATTAAAATGAAAAAAATTGGCCATCCCATGGAAAAAAATAGGCTTGATAGATCATAGATATGAGGTAATTGGCTCAACCACACGAGAAATCTAACTAGGCCAGTCGGCCATGAATGCAGGAGTGAGTTGTTATACATAAAACCCATAGAGTTCATGAAATGGGTTCTGTACAAGGTTAATAGGGTGTGATCATTGGACCTCATAGTGGTGTTTTATAGCCCGTGTTGGAGAGAATGTGAGGAGGGTGTTTGGGTATCAACCATAGAGATCGATCGAGATGTGGATTGCATATGAATTATTAATGAGTAGAAAAATGTGGAATAAGAGATTAATTTGGGACTCATGAGTGCATGTTAATATTCATTACTAAAAAATATGCATAAAAGGTTGGTTATTTTATCTATTTTATCCGATCCATAAAATCAAGATGACGATTTTTCCTTTATCATTTTCCCTGGAATGGTTTTAGTGCACTACTCTAGACAGTCATGTCCAACCATTTCCACGACCTGACCATCTATAATGACGAAACATAGAGAGAGAAAGGCATGAAAAATATCCTCAACCCCATGTATATTCGTGTTCCTAGAAGGATAGGTTTCCTCTCAAGGGGGGGGGGGGGGGTTGAATCAGTGGAGTGTAGTTTTTTAGATTTATTTCCAATAGAATTAAACCTCTAGGACTTGTTAGAGTACCATCCACTAAAAATAAAATTATCTAATCCCGAGACAATCATTTATAAACTAAAATACTAAGTAAAATATGATATTTTTATTTTAACACATTGATATTCTTAAAAATAAATCTATTCTTGAAAGTATACATGACATGAAACACTGAGCTTAAATGAACCATGTAATAATATTATTTTAAATATAACCATTTTAACCTATCCATTGAATTAGTTAGTATGGATAACATAAACTAATTTAATATATATATATATATATATATATAAATTTTTGACTAAATATAAATTTATTGATAATTTTTATCTAATAATGAAATATTTTTAAGCAATGTAATTTTATTCATAAAAAGTATGTTTTCCTAAAAAATGTTTTTAATTCCATTTTGTGAAAAAATAATATAATTAATTTATAAAACCATTATAAGATTTAATTTAAAATATTACCATCATTTTTTAAATTATCGTATCAAAATTAATTTTGCATGATGTTTTTGTATTTTCTGGAAATTAATTATTTTTTGTTGAATAATTGAAAATATAGATTATTTTTAAACAATTGTATTTCCTTTATATAACTTTAATAATTTAAAGAGACCAATATTATTAAAATATTATATCTAGTAACATCAGTGTTATTTATAAAAATTTAATCCACTTAGTTACATTTGAATCATGATTATAATTTTTTAGTATACATATATTTTAGGGTTTAGAAATGAGTATTTTTCCCATTTTTTAAATGTTAATAATGTTCATCAATTTTAATAAATGAAAATAATCCAAAAATGAATAATGTTTTAAAATAAATTTTTATATTATATATACATATGAATATGAATTTAAATTTATATAATGTTTTTTACTAACCATCGAGTTAATATAAAATTACATTGTTTTTTAAAAATACCATTCTAGAAAACCCATTTTTCATCGAGTCGACGATTTTTATTTTAAATTAAATTCTAAAAAATCTTTTAATTTAAATTGGGTAAAATTTAATCCATTTTTTGAATTAGAATAATTTATATGATCATATAATTTCAACATAGTTTTAGGTTATAATGAGAAGTGAAATCAATAAAAATATTTTAACATAGTTAAGGTTACAACATTTTATTCGAGGGGTTTAACTAAAAATATATTTGTTAAAATAACATAAAAACATATATAAAATATATTTTTTGGCCATACTTAGTTCTTATAATGCTTAATTCTTGGTAATGGAATACTTTGGGGCATTCTGGCTTGTTAAAAATATGGGTTTCAATTTTTCTTTTAAAAAATTAAAAGTGTACCACTCTCCTCACATATAAAAGGACATCCCCTATACTCTCTTATTTAAACCTTAAAAACATTTTGGTTCACCCAATACCTACCCAAATAAATTCCTTAGTTACCTTCACGTGACCTTGATCCCCTAGTTTTATCATAAATGTAACAATTCAACATGGGATACCAACTAAACTAATACCAAAGCCGATTCTCCATAAACCTGAAGAGAATTCCCTATCTCCACAGGCATGTGAAAAGTAATTGGGAATCAAAAAATAACCATTGGGAATGATTGATCCCAAAAATATTACAATAATAGATAATAATTTGAAAATATCATCAGATTTATAAATAAACACACACGTATCAATGTACTAAGAGACAACCAAAAAAAATAGAAAGTAGAACATAACAACTGAAACCCACCTCCTGGTTGTCCATGACCACCCACCATATCCCAAGTCACCCACCATTAGTCACCCATGTACAAACCCATAAAGGTGGAAGAGAGCATGAAAACCTTCTATAAGGTAATAAATTGGCTATAAACACCAAAAGGTACAAGCAGGGTGTGAGCTAAATAGAATGGTTTGATTCCAACAAAGATTCTACAAAGTTAATTCATAAGGTAAATAAAATAAGAAAACATTTGGGTAGTAATAAAAGAGTATTAGGAATATTTTAAAAATAGAGTTATATACATTTTAAAAATCATTTATTCCTATAAAACATGAAATTTCACCATTAAAAATATATACATTTTCTAGAAGATATTTTAAAACCATTTCACAAGTTAATGTCAGATAATTAATAAAATATGATAATACACACATGATATGGAAATAAGAACCAGATTTAATAAAATAGATTCAAGGTGCACAATAATAATAAATCAATCAATCAAGGTAACTCCGATGCCAAAAAAGTGAAAACTAACACTATCATGTGGGAGGTATCAAGAGTATGGTTGTCATGGGTAAAACCTTGGTATGATTGTTAGTCGAACTTATAATATATAATAAAACTACAAGATGACCAATTGTTGAGATTAAAAATATTCTCATGGGAATGATGAAAAACCATTTCCATAAACACCTACTTTCCTGGATGCACATCCATATACCACAAACCGTTCATGATTTCTATAGGTATACTAGAAGGGTATGAGTCTACTTGTGAAGAATATATCTAGGATAACCCATCAGACTCTCCAGGTTCCCATGAAAATACAAAAATAAGCAAGTGAGATAATCATGTTATGAGGATCACACGAGGTTCCATATCAATCATGTGGATTGGACCTAACTCACATCTCACTCTAATAGAAAATTATTTCAATGTAAATAATTCATCTTTCAACACCAAATCATGGGAAGTAAAATTCATGAAAGATACATTAATAGATTATTACAAGAGAGGATCATCTTAAAGTGCCAACTGTCCCATCAATAATCATAAATTAAATTCAAATCCTTTTAAATAATTTCAATAATCAAAAAGTGTAACCATATCAGATTCCTTTCCCATATCAACATTATAATTCCAAACAGTTATTTAAAACAATAATTTATTTTAAAGCCTCCATAAATCATTTAAAGGAAATATTAAAGTTTTAAAAGATTGATTAAATTTGAAAACATGGGTTTTTACACTATTTTCTTGTGAATATATCATTTATTTCAAATCTCCAAAGAATTCCCATTTCAAAAAGGGTAAAATCATTCAAATGGGATTCTGGGTCATTTAATAAATTCAGTATTTTTAAAATATTTAAAAAAATGTAATAGTTCAATTCATTTAATTAAAATCAAGTTAGTTCATTTTATAAATCAAAATCCATACCAATGTCCCAAATTTCACCAAAACACAAAACAAAAGTTATTTAAAAATAAATTCAAACAAATGGGGAATTTACAAAATTCATAAAAGGTGATAAATATCAAGATTATATCAATTAAATTGATATCATGTTCAATTCAATGATAATAAGGTCACAGAATATTTTTTAAGAAATTAAATGGAAAAATTTAAAAGAACTTGTCTTAGAAAAAAAAAACACATATATATGATTTTTTATAGAAACAATGAATTAAAAAAGAATGAAAATATTAGAAACAAAAAATTTGAATATAATGAATCTAACCATAATTAATCCATGATATTTCATCTCCAATAGTGACCAATATACATAGAAATATAGATCTCAAAAGGAGATAAAAGATATCATAGATTCAAAATCCCACATAAATTTACCAAGATCAAACAAAATGAAAGGATATCATAACCTATATGGCGAAGGAATAAATAGAAGATAGTATATCTAAGTTTAAAAAAAATAACTCACTGAAAGGGAAAATCTATACTTCTACTGGAACATCAATCCGCTAAGCGATGAGGTTTGTGGAGCCAAAATTCCTCTAGAGGAATCTGAAAAGCCTAAGGATATGATTCCAATGAGTGGGATAAGTCTATGGTTAATTAAGTGAGTTTATGGATTTCAATTAATATATTTAGGGATTTAATTACCATCATCATGGTTTCCTAGGTTAACTCCCATTGTTATTACTAACCATTCAGAAAAACAGATCCCATATAAAGGTTTCATAGTTTGTAAGCACACTTAGTTTAATCATGAACCATCCATGTGACCCTTTGCGTCCAAGATGAAAATTTTATCAAACTATGATAAAATTGTGTGAAAACTATACACAGTTCCAACATCCTTAAAAAGTATAGAAAAACACCTAAAACAACATGTGAAGAGAAATCATTGGGTTCTCAAATAAATGGGTAAAATCTCATAAAAATAAGTATTGGGATGTTACAACCTCCCATCTATAGTGCTTTCTATCTCTAGAAAGAATCCATCTGGAAAGATAGATCATGATGACGCAATAAAAAATACATCACTCATCTTCTGATCTAGAAGGTCCATGGTATAGAATATAGACTCACCCAAAGGTTAAAAACCAACACACAACCCCCTGATTAAAATACCAAGATCATCACATGTCTCCAAATAAGAGAAATACTGGAGACCAAGCGTAGGTATCCCCACCATTTATAGAAACATGAAAATAAAGTAACCTAAAAAAAGAACATCCCTTTTACCCAACAAAGATACTTCAAATATTCCATAAATTGAAACATATATGATCTATAATCCACAAGAACCATAAAGAACATATAGGGATTTCTACCATGGGTATGTACTCAATAGTAAAACATGATTTTTAAAGAAGAGCCTCATGCCATGATGAGATCTTAAAAAAATCCATCACCACTGGGTTCCTATTTTATTAGAAATAAAGATTATACTAGTTACCTAAGTACATTCCCAATTTTTATCCATGTAAAACTTGAAAGAGCTCAAACAAAAATGTCAGTGAAAAACATGTCACTACACTCTGACAAGGTAGATCATCCAATATATCTAAATTGAGCTACAACCATCAAGTCAAAATAATAGGACAAAAGGAAAAATAATAAAGATCTCAAGAAAAAGGAATACATTATTACAAAACCAATACAAAAATTAAACAAACCAAGGTCCAGAAGACATCATTCATAAATATACCAAAACAAAAGTTTCCAAAATAGGAAATCCATAAGGAAAAATCAAATAGTTTCCACTCCCACATTAGAAAAAGAATTTGGATCAACATTTTCCACTAAAAGAATTGACAAATCCTCCACTATGTGAAAATATTATCTCCAAGAAATATGGTTGGAGCATAGTGTTTATGGAGTATCTTATGTCCCAAAATCATGATCTGGTATTACCAACTAAAACATCCATTTTTTCTTAAATACTTATGGAACCAATTAAGTTGACCCAAAAGGCTGCAACATTTATAAACTCGTAGAGCTTTACAATAAATATTCTTAGAATGAATAAGTTATCCAAATTGAAAACACATGGTAGTCCACTTATTTTTTATATGTTGATCATCATTCCTAAGTATCGAATATAAAATTTATCCATTCATGTTGTTTTTCTAGCTCCACTTCAGATTATAAATCCATATCAAGAATCCTTCAATAAGGGATAAATGCTTCCAAAAGAATGATGGTTAAGAGGTATGGGTGAAGATTTTTTTTCTTAAAAATGATATACATTCTAAAATAATTATGGAAATATCTAGTATGAAACATACTGAACATGAGAATATCATAGAATACTCTGAAACTAATAGACCATATTCACCAAAACTAAAGAACTCAGAAAATTTCTAATTATTCACTTCCTCAGGATATTGGAACTGAATGAAGATTGTCTTGATGAATTCCCAAGACATATATTCATGTAGAAAAGAAGGAAAGAAATCTTTCCACCACTCCTAGATATGCCCCCAAAATAACGAGTTGATATAAATGACCTACCAAAATTCAAGATTCTTAAGTGAATCAAATATCCCATCAACTTCTTCAATCCACTGTACTATGTCCTCACAAACTTTTTTTCCTTTATTATAATGTGGATAAAGATATAGGAATTTATGGATGGGGTTCAAAGGCTATAAATTCTCTAGCTCCACACTCGATATAGATTCAGGGTTGAGTCATTGGCACGAGATTCAACTTTCAGAAAACTTGAAGAACTACCTCAAGGACTATACTATTGGACCAAAATTCTATCTTTCTGGAATAAATTTATAGGTTAAATTTCTGAATATCACAAACCATAGGCACATAACCTCATGAATCAAGGAACACCCAAACATGGAATTGTTTTTAAAAACAAAGTCACAACCAACTTTAATGAAAATATCCTTCATTTTGAAGCACACAAGAATTTACTTTTCATAAAACATGACTATTTTAATTTTAAAATGATAAATATTTCTTTAATTCAATAAATGTTTCAAAAAACCCTTACTTTCATTTGTTAATTTTTCCAATGTCACCAAATAATTAATCCCATTTTATAATTATCAAAACCATTAAAAATTATTCTCAAAACATTATTTTATCACACCATATAAGAGTTTTTAATAATTAGTTTTTCAAGAATTTTTTTTATAGAAATTATTTTTTCGTCATTGAAATCTATTATCAAATAACATAATACAACATTTTAAAAAAAATTAGTTTTCACAATAGATTTAAAATTATTAACAAAGGATTTAAGATGAAACAACCACCCAAGAGCATGAAAAAACCAACATCCATAACCCACATAACAAACCCCACATAAGTGAAGTCACTTGTAAGAAAATGGATATGGTTTCAAGTTTAGAACCAAATTAGTACTGAAAAAGACATGGTTGTATTATCTGATTAACCACACACCAACCTAAAAACTATTTGTGGTTGGATTTACATATCAGTCACAATGATTCCTTATAGTTTTCCAGATTGTGAAAACATGTGGTGATTATGGTCATCCTTCCATTCTGGTTAAAAAAATCATAATATATTCCCAAAATAAAATATAGTCTCATTGGGAATATAATTATAATTTATCATTAGAAAACCAATAACTCAAAACTAAGCCTCAATTCCTAAAATCCATGGTAACTAAATTCTCATTATGAAGGAGTGGTGATCAAGAACCCTCTCAAGGACTACCTCTTGAGTATCTACACATTATTCAAGACTCTCCACAAACAATATATGGATTTTAAATTCAATAATTCTCATTTAATTAAATATGACCTTTTATTCAATATGTAACAAACCATCTCGGGATACCATCTAAACTGATAATCAAGCTGACTTTCAAATAATCCAAATAGCATTCATGATCTCTATATATTGGTGATAAGAACCAAGGCATCAAAAAATAATCATTGGGAATGATTTCACCCTCAAAATATTAAAATAATAGATTACAATGCGAAAACCCCATGATATATATAAATCAATACATACCGAGGAACGTTGAAAGAGACAATAATTAAACTAAAAGAAAGACAGAACAACTAAAACCTACTTCTTGGTGGTCCCAATCCACCCACCATGTCCCAATTCACCCACCCTTGGTCTCACAAGCATGAACCAGTAAAGGAATATGAGAGAACAAACACCTTCTATAAGATTATAAAGGGGTTGCAAATTCCAAAATGTACAAGAAGGGTATGAAATAATGATCATAGTAGTATTATACAAAATACTATATGAATTTACTTTATAAGGTAATTAAAATATGATAAAATAAATGTACAAATAAGGAAGTAAGAGTATTTGTTTAGAAATACAGTTTTAATCATTACAAAAAACATTTATGAAACTAAACCTCTAAAACATGAAATTCCACCATTTAAAAACTAATCCTTTTATAGAATAGATTTGAAAACCATTTTATAAGAAAATTCTTATAGAAAATAAAATATGAGAACATGAACCTGAGATGGAAATATGAACAGGAGTCCATACAATAGATTCTGGTGCATAGTAATAATACATGAATCAAGAAAATAAAATATAGTGCCAAAAAGCAACAAGTAATGTGGTCATGTGTTGATTTTCAGGGATATATATGTCATGGGTATAACCTAGGTATGATAGTGATTCTACATCAGAATAAAAAAATCAAATTACAATATGACCAATTTTTTGGGATTACATCTAGTCTCATGGATCTCAAGAAAACCAGTTCTACAAACACCCTCCTTCCTTGCTGTATATCTATAGAATGAAACTTTTTGGTTCTATATGGATCCACTAGAAGGGTGTGAGTACACTAGTGAATCATATATATAAGTCATACCATCTAACTGTCTAGGTTTCGATGACTTGAAAAAATATGTGATGAGATAACTGAGTTATAAGGATCACACATGGATCTTTATCAATCATAGATATTATCCTAAATCATATCTCACTCTCACCCACAATCTCTTAATGTCAATAATATCTTTTTCAATACCAAAAATTGGGAAGTACAATAATCAAGAAATATATATTAAGGGATTATAATGAGATATGATTATCAAAAAAGTTCGAACTACCCCATCAAGAATCATCAATCCAATTCAAATCCATTTAAATAAATTTAACTTTCAATAAGAGTAACCATAACTACTTCCTTTCCCAAACCATAATTATAATTAAAAACAATAATTGAAAAATTAATTCATTTCAAGGAATCCATTAATCATTTGAAGGATGTATTATAATTTTAAAAAGATTGAATACATATGAAAATATGGGATTTCACCCTATTTTAATGTGAATAAATCATTTAAATCAAATAACCAAAGAACACCCTTTTAAAAATAGGGGTAAAATATTTAAAGGCATGTCCTCAGTCATTTAATAAATTAATGAATTTTAAAATACATAAAAAACCTTAAATGGTTCACTTCATTTAATTTTAATTACAGATGTTCATTTTAGAAATCAAAACCCATGCCAAAGCCCTCAATTTCACAAAACACTATTTTATATTACGTTGTAAATAATCCCAAATAAATAGGTAATTTAAAAAATTCATAACATTTTATTAGATATAAAGATTATATCAATTAAATTTATTCCACATTCAATTATAAGAGAATAGGGCATTCCATGCTTTTATAAAGAATTAAATAGACAAATTAAATAGAACGTGTGTTATAAATCAAGAAAACATGTATCTGTGAATTTATCTAACAACAATGAATTAAAAAATCTGTAAAATAATAGAAACACCTACTTGTAATATAAGTAATCCAACCACTATGAAAATGAGATGTGTCGCCTCCAATGGTGATCACCAGATCTAGGTAGATTGATCTCGAATAAAGAGGGAAGAGATCCTAGATCAAAAATACTAGACAAATCAACTAAGATATAACAACACACATGACCATAATAATATCTAAGGGGAAGGAATCAATGTAGTATGGGAGACACATGATTTAGAAGAATATAAATCACATAAAGAGAATATGTCCACTTTGATTAACACTTAGATCCACGAAGTGTTATGTTTGGGGAGAAAAAATACTTCCAGAGGGATCCCCAAAGCATAAGAATCATATTTTGTTTGAGTAGAATGTTTCTAGGGTTAATTAGGGGGGTTTTAGGGTTTTAATTAATATTTTCAAGGATTTAATTACAGTCATTAGGACTTCCTGGGATATACCACATAAGTAGTACTAACCACATGCCTAATAATGGGCCCAAAACAAATCCAAAATATGGGTTGAATTATTTGTATGAACACTGAGTTTAACTAGGTTCCATTCGTGTTCCACCTATTATGTCTAGGTTTCACACTTTTTTAACCCATGCTCAAACCATGTGAAAACTTCACACATGCCTAGAAACCTTCCAAAATGTTCATAAAAACACCAAAAAACAACCCATGAAGAGATCCACTCCTTGGGTGTTCAAATAAAAGGGTTGAAACACATAAAAAATAAATGGGATATTACAATTAATCCATCCTAATAATTATTTTTGTTAAATACTAATGATGTTGTCTGAAGAAGAGGTACCGTGTTTAACTGAGATTTCTTTTTATTTCTTCTTCCACCTCTTTCAAAACATATTCAATTATGATGATATAATAAAAATATTATATATAATATACATATAAGTTATTATGTTAATTAAATAACAAAAATCCATCTCCAATTCCATGAAATGGGAAACAAATCCATATTTCTTGTGTATGGTGGAGTACCGGCTCACGAACTGATGTAATTAATTTGTCATCATTGTATTTCAAGAAATCATATAATGATTGATTTAATGTATATAAATGATATTTATAAAAAATATTCTTTAATTTTTATATCACATATAACTTCTTACTTTCCATTTTGTGGGGGATATAATAATATCACTCATGTGTATGACGTACTACCTCTTTCCGATGTGTTGAATTCACTTTTCACTAAAGATTTACATGGAAGGTAATATGGATAATATTAATAAACATATCTGATATATGTAACATAATTATGATATTAATTATAATTTTTTATTTTTATAATATAACATATCATATTATTTTCTTACATTTCCACTACCCAGAAACTGATAACGACATTCATGCAAATGTGTGGACTTCATCCTCTATGAAGTGATATAGTCCCGTTTTCATTCTAAAATTACATGTATGATATATATAAGTATATTTAGAGAAATAATATAGTATTTATGATATAATTATCATTATATAAAGGTAAAATTTTACTTACCTATTTTAATTAGTGATCGTTGAAAAATAAAAATGTTAATCAGGTGTACGTACGACCTACCCTTTCCAGGATCATACTACTACTCATTTATCATAAAAATATTTCATAATTGGTTTCAAAAGAATAATTTATGTATAATAATTTTTTTTATAACATGATTACTATTTTTTATATTTTTAAATAATGAGTTATTTTACTATAGTCAACCACCAAAATTTATTTTTGAAAAATAATCTGAATACCAGCAAAACTTCCGAATTGAACTTAAATGATTATATAATTTTATATAGAAAGGTATGTTATAAAATAAAATGATTTTTAAACGTAAAAAACGTTATCAAGAAATTAATTAATTTACTTATTTTTTTTAATGTCATATAAGTAGAATACATGATTAGTTGGACTCAAGGTGAGGGCCATCATTTCAATTTCCTTTCGTTGAGGCATATTTTGATGTTATGAACCTATATTCTTTTATAAGGTGTATATAAAGACACTTTGATATGTTATATAATTAAAAAATTATCCTAAATATATGTATCATTTTTTTCTAATGTTATTGATTCTTGGTTCTTATGATTAAAATTTAGTTAAAGTGGTAAGGGACTTTCTTTAGAAAGAATCTCCCTTTAAATGAATATTTTTCTACACTTTTTATTCCATATCTAAATTTTTAAAATAAAATTAGGGATGTTTTTATATGGAAATAAATTATTTTTAAAGGAAATTTTAGGTTTTTAAATCTCTATTTCAATGGATTTAAAATGTAATATTTTAAGTGTTTTATATGGAATGTTTTGAAAAAAAGTCTAAAGGAATGTATTATTTTAACAAATACGGTGATAATGAATTTTAATACCACCAAAACTGTTATTTAAAATTTGGATTCCTTTATACTGTTTAATTTTTCATTCAAATAAAACCTTATTTCTCTTATTATGACTATTTTGGTGTTGAAAATTAATTTTTAAAAATTAAAGGTCATTTCAATATCCCAAAAGGTTTTGTATATTGGTTCAAAAGTGTTTTCGAAGGGTTTTAGGATGAAAATGGGCATGGTAATTTTTATTATTTATGATATGGTAATTGAGAATTATATGAAAAATGGGTGAATCTAATATAGATTATACCATAGTTTGAGACCCATTATATCATTAGGGTGAGACTGATATAGCTTATTTAAATGGTTTAGCCTTATTACAACTCATAAAAAATATGTGATCCCGATATAGCTTATACAAAGGGTGAAACCTATTAAAGATCCACAATAAATTTGGTAAAAATAATGTTGTCTAGATAATTATATTGTAAATCATCTATATGGTTAATCCAATTTCATATTTTCTAAATGGTATTTTATAATATGATGCTCTACGATTCCTAAAAGGGTTTCCTATATTCATTATATGAGTTTTAAAGGGTTTATTTGAGATAAAATTGTGTTTATTTTTCATATTGAAATATTTTATTTTATAACCTCCAGGAACATTAATGATAAAGTTATTTACTACATGGATTTTCATATTTTTAAAAGGATTATATTTTTTATGTGTCTTACTAAAATTTTTGTTCTTATACCAGACTTTAATTTTTTTTCATAGGGATTAAGGATGGGTTATAATAATGAATAAGTAATGTTTAAATTCATGAATATTTTTTAGGAAAATAAATAATGTTTTATATTAAAATATTTATAATATTTGAAAAAATGATATTAATTATAAGATTCCTCTTTATATATATGAGGGTTTATACAAGATTTATTAAATAACACTCTTAAAATATAAATATAAAAGGTCATTTATAATGTAATAAATTGAATTATAGTATAAAGAAACTCGAATATGATTTTTTTAGTTAGGGTCCTTATATTTGGTATTAGAGAAATGGATTAGATAACTTTATAGGTTAGGATGTTATTTAATATTATGATAAAAGTCCTTTATAGACAAAAAAGGTTAGTATACTAAGGATAATAATTTTTATTTTGGATGAATAGAACGAGTTGAATAGTGGATGGTTTGTCTAAGGATATATTATTATTTATCCTCCACATAAGATAGTTTATTATGATTTATTTGATATACTAATACAATTTTAATTAGTTTTAGTAAATGACTTGATCAAGGAGGAACCAAATTAAAAATGGATATAATGAAAATGTGGTTTCTGTCTAAGCGAGAAACCAAACATAATGGGTTTTTAGGGAAAACTCTTGTTTTTTATTATTAACCATACATAATGAGTTATTATTAAAAACATGTACAATGTTTATAACACAAAAATCAAGAGAAAATTGGTTATACATATAAGCTCATGTGATAGTGATATCTAAGGTAAAAAGATTCAATGATATATGCATAATTAAAATGGGAAGAAGTACCAACGAAAATGTCTTAAAAGATATGGATGATGTATTTTCTGTGGTAAATGGGGGAATTAATTAATAATATTCTAAGGAAAAAGGAAGCATTTAGTTAACTCCATTAATTGGGATAAAATTATTCCCAAGGTATCAATGGAATTTTTTAAATGTGGGGAGTTTGGTGACTATGAAAATTGATATACTAAGGGGAAATCTTCATAATTCGATTAAAAATACAATACAAATAAATCCATAGCAATGGATAATTCCATTATAGTGGAAGATGAGGAAACTAAAAATGCCATATGAAAGTAATGTACTATATCCTATATTATATTTTTTAAAATTTGGAATCTTAGCACACGATTCATATTTTAGTTTAAGTAAAATGACAAAAAATCATGGTTAATGGATTATAATGAATGTTGATTGATTAATGTGTCTACATCCAGGGATTCAACAGGAATTATTTAGTGTTAGATTTATGGATGATTGTAAGTTTAAATGAATTATTTTGTTTGATGTATTATGCGATGGGAGTAATTTTTGATAAATTTATTGTATTTTTATAGATTTTTAAGGTATATGTATCCCTATGTTTCACATGTGAAAATTTTATTTTATGGAAAATTCCCTTTTAGTTTGTGGACATATGATTAAAGGTACTGTTAACCTAAAGGTTCATATGAAATTTTATGATTAATATATTTATTTTATGACTTCAATAATACTTATAGGAATTATATAAAATTTATATGGTTTTAGAAAAAGGAAAACCCATAGGATGGGTGACAAACCATCACATCTGGAATGGCCACTAGTAATTAACCCATAACATAAGCGTTGTGAGGGGAAAATGTATAACATTTTTCTATATAATGTATTGGATAGTATGATATCATTTTTTTCACTAAAATTTTATGATATATAATTATTAATATTATTTTGGTAGTATATGTTTTTCTATATAAATAACCATGGGATTGATAATTGATTTGATGATTAGTTAATTAATTTTATTTCTTAATAAGTTCATGATTTTAGGAAATTTATATGATTATGTTAAACAAAACGTTATGGGATTTTATTTAAGTAATAAAGTTTGAATTATATTTTTAATATTGAATTTTTTATTAATTTTATTCATGTAATTGACTAGTATGTCTTAGAGATTATATAATAATGCAATATTCAGTTTTTATTAAACATTAAATGATATTGGTGTTATTTAAGGATAAATATTAAATCAATCTTTGGAGAATATTGGATTAAAACCTTCAGGTTTTTTGGATTCAATATTAGTTAGTAATTTCTTGGAGAATATTATAGATAGTTATTTATTAAATGATCCAATATAAAATTTTGATTTTTTTGTTGATGCATTGGAGATAAATGTTGTATTTCTATATATAACGGTTTATTCATTTTATGAAATGATGGTCTTTTCAACAGCTCTTTGGTTTATGGTTTTGTGGATGTTGACTTTCTCATGATCATTCAATTTCTTAGGATCAATGATATTTGTCACTCTTCATCATTATTTGGTAATTAATATATTCTTCCATGTCCAAATATTCACTTCCCACCAATGTACTCATATATGGAAACTTATTATGTATTATTCTAGATGATCTTAAAACTTCCTTTTCTTTCTTATCAAATGAATGTTTTATTAACTCATTTTACAATGTGAGTATCCAAAAAAGGTATTTTTTAAAATAAAACCACTGAATACTAAGATAAAGATAATATTTGAACATTAAAATTTATTAAAAGGTGAAGAATGTTTCCTTTATATATTTTGAAAATTGAAGTTATTCTCGACAGTGTACAAGACAGGCAACACCAAGCTTCAACGAACAGTGAAATAATATTATCTTAAATTAGACTATTACAACTCATCCATTAAATTAGAGGGTATGAGTAGTATTATAATTTTTTTTAAATATATATAAATTTATAACTTAACATAAATTTATTGATTAATTTTTTAAATAATCAATCAATTTTTTTGGTAAAGTAAAATTATTCATTAAAATATGTTTTCTTAAAAACAATTATTTCTTTTTTTGAGAAAATATAATAATTAATTATTAAAAGATTTATAACATTTAATTTTTAAAAAATAAATTTTTTAAATAAATATATCAGAATTTACTTAGGGTGAAATTTCTATATTATTTAGAAAATATTGATATTTTATTGAATAGTGAGAATACTGATATTTGTAAAATTTTCATTTATTTTTAATTATTTATGTAATTTTAAATTAAAATTATTATATATATATATGATTTAATGTAACATAATTATTATTTAGTTATATATAATACACTTAATTAAATATCATTTATCTTTATATTGGATTTTACAAATACATTTTTTTCAGTTTAAAACCTTGTTAATTCTGAAAATTGTTTAATGTGCATAATGTTTCTAAATTTTCATTAAATAAAATAATAAAAAATTTAAAATAATTTAAATTAAATATATTGATAACATATATAAATATTAATTTAAATTCATATAATTTTTATTACTAATCATTGAGTTAATATAAAAGAATCTTTTTCTTGAAAAATTCATTTCGTGAAAACACGCTTTTTCATCAGAGATGCATGTATTATTTTAAATTAAATTAGTTCACTTATATTATTTGTATTTGGTAAAATATATTCTATATTTATTATTATTATAATTCATATTATCTAATAATTTCTAGTTAATTTTTGGTCATAATTGATTGTGAAAATAAAAAAAAATATTTTAACACGGTTAAAGTAAAAAAAATATTTACATAAGCGATAAACTAAAAATATAATTTTCAAAATGACCTAAAAACTTATATAAAATATATATATTGGCCACATTAAGACCTTATATTGTCAAATAAATATTATTCGTCTATTATTTTACCATGTGGTATGTGAAAAATAAGGGTATAATGTTTTCAGTTCAAAAATTAGACGTGTGCCAATCACATCGCTTATAAAAGGTATCCCCCTATAATCTTCTATTCACACATTAAAAAAAAATTTAAGGTACAAAAATTCCCAAATATTATTTTTAATTCCATAAACATGACCTATATCACCTTTTATTTATCATAAATCTATCGTTATAAGGATTTTGGATCAACCTGGGGAGGATTTCAGAAAAATAGGTATTGTTAATAACTGAGAATTTTTATTTTATTTCCTCTTACACCTAATTAAAAAATTATTCAATTATGATGATAAAATAAAAAAAAATATACCATATAATTATATGTTTTTATTTTAATTTCATAACCTATAACCTTATCATATTCTATCAAATGGAAAACAAAACCATCATTTATTTATACAGAGGATTACCACCACCCAAACCAATGTAATTCATTTATAACCATGACTCTCACAACATTATAGAATGATGGATTTTGTATATATATATATATATTTGATATTTAAATCATAATATTAATTATTAAATTTTTATATCACATATACCTTCTTAACTTCCATTCCGTGGGGGATATGATCGTGTCGCTCGTGTGTACAGTGGACTGTTGCCTCATGATGCGGTGTGATTCATTTTTCACTAATGCATCAAATGGAAGGTAATAAGAAAAAATTTAATCAAAATATATGATATATATAATAATTATTATATTAATGACATATTTATCATTCTGAAAAGATTATATTTCATATTATTTATTACCTTTCGACTAATAGGAAAATGTTAACATGTTTCATGCATATGTGTGGACTACCACCTCCACAAAAAGATGTGACTCATTTTTAATCACCACCTCACATGAATTATATATATAATTATATTTAAATATGTACTATTGTATTTATGATACGGTGATCATTATTTAACTATAAAATATTACTTACCTTGTTGGGAAAAAATCCCTCAAAGGGTCATCTGAGTGTTTTTTGGGTGATTGTGTTTTTTTATAAGCCAGGTGACCATGTTTCATTATTGTTGGAATTTATGATTCATATGAATTTTACTTAGTGTGTTTTTCCTCAATTTTGGGCCTCAAATTTAGGAATATATATAGGGAAAATAAATAAATTTATAAAATTGAAGTACACAGATTGAATAAAAAATTACGCAAATCGCATTGCAAAGTACGTCAACCACATAAAAAAAGTCTACCCACCACATAACAATGTATGTGAATCACATTAAAATATAACTATACCACATTAAAATTATGTGTATTGATGAAGGAAAACCAACAAAATAAATATTTCATCATAGACTCTATATGTGGACCACATAACACGCTACAAGAACTCCAAAGGGGATCAACATTTTGCAGAAGTGGGTAGTGATTTGAAGCCACCAAATAGGGTTATGTGCTATAGGAACCATGATGTGGGATTAGTTCAGGAGATGTGTGTTTTTCTGAAGGTAGTAATTTGAGGTGTTTCATGAAGGAATTTTTTTTTTGGATAAAGGTGGTAAATTAAGTATACCTCAAAGGGTTTTCGCTATAAAAAACGGCATGGAAAGTCCAATTTTTGATGATGGATAAACCAAAAAGTTGATTTTTTTAACTTCATTTATTGGGTTTGGTTGGATTTATTTGTATATATAAATGAAATTAATCATATCATTAATAATATAGAAATTCAATAGACATCATACTCACTGGATGAATTCAGCTTAGTCCAAAGTGGTTTTTGAGGGAACAATTATATAGCGGAAGTTGTTCATGAGGGAGAAATTATACAAATGTGGTTTTTCAAGAAGGTACTTTACCGAATGGGCCTATGGGAGAACAATTTCTCAAAAAGGGAAAGGATTTTTGTAACATAAAGGTGGATAATGAATAACACATACAACACAGTGCAATGTCAATAATGAAGATGGTGGTTCATGAAGAAGGTAGTTCATGGAGGTGGTCAATGAAGAAGGGAATATGTAGTTTGAAAATGGACTCTCTATAGGGAATAAACATCATTAAGAAGTTTATTTCATATAATTGGTGAAATTTTGGCTTCATGGAATACATATCTGTGAAACTATTATGCATGTCTCATGTAAGGAGATATGTTCCAATATTAATCAGTGAAAGGTACCATTGGCATATCCAAATTATATAGAAGAACTAGATAGAATATCTGAACCATTTGACAAAATTTGAAAAAAGAGTTCATTCAATCCTACATCTACGATAGAGAAAGCAATAATTGGCATCCATTGGAGTTCCTTCCAAATCATGAGTTTTTAATTTAATATCTCTACATTGAAGTGAACATTGTTGCAGTTTTCTGGAAAGTAGAAGTGTTGAAACAAGGTGTTTTCATTGAATTAAAGGATAAACATATAAATAACATAGATATAGAATCTACCTATAATTTAGGGTTAATTAATTATTTTTGATGAATAGACCAACATGTCCATAAAAAATGTGAGAATCCTTTCTAAAGTAGTGAGAAAATGAAGAGAAATAAGGTGATAATTTCCATAGGAAGTGAGCCATTGAAGGGGAGTTATAGTGAGTGAACCTTGAAAAGTAGTGGGATATCCCTAAACCATGTAAGTAAATGAACATGGGTATAGAATGAAAAAGATCAATATAAACAAAAAATGATGGTGAACCAAGTAAAAATATGTTTGTGATTGTACTTGAATTCCTTCTTCACTTACTATGAATTGTCGTCAGATAAATCTAGAAAGAAAAAGATCAATATAAACAAAAAATGAAAAAATTAAGTGAACTATATAATAAATAGGTCAAGATCCAGTAGGGACAGAATAATTATGAAAAAAATATCCATACCTTAATTCAATCCCCCTCTTTGGGTATCTAAGACCTTTTTTGGACTAACATACTCTATTTTCTTATTTTTTTTGGAAAATGGAATAACTAATAATTCATATATTTAACCAACCCTCTTGATTGATTTCAAGGTACTTCATTTTAATAAAAAAAATTTAATGATTAGTTTTAAAATTATAATTTAAATATAAAAATGATATCTATGTCATGATAATTATTTTGGAGATGTTTAAATGAAGTCCTCTTCGACCATAGTCAACATTCAAAAGTAATTTTGACAAAACTTCCAAATGTCATCAAAACATGTCAAGTGAACTTAAATTATTATATATTATTATATAAAATGTTATTAGATAAAATTAAAATAATCATAAACTTTAAATACATTCTTATGAAATTAAAAAAATTAACATAAGATTTTTTATGTATAAAAAACATACATGAATAGTTATGCTCAAGGTAATAGAATTTATCTCAATTTCCTCTCATTGATGCCTATTTTGATGTTATGAGACAATATTATTTTACGTGAATATATATCATCTTTGACATGTTATATCATGAATTTCATTATTCTCATGATATTTAAAATATTTTTTACCTTTATTATTTAATGGGTCTTATCATTAAAATGTTTATAAATTGGTAAGGTTAATTCTATAAAATACCCCCCATTAAAGGTTTATTTTTCATCTATTTTTATTCTTTATCATTATTTTTTAAAAATTATTTTATTGATGTTTTTATGTGGACATAATATATTTATAAATGATTTTTTTTCTCTTTTGAATTTTTTCAATGGTGTTTAAAATAAATCAATTTTCCTGTTTTATCAAGAGATTTTTTTAAAAGACAAATCGAATGTTCTATTTTGAGATATATGGAGAAAATGAGTTTTACAACTACCATAACTTTTATTTTAATTTTGGATTCCTATATAATATTTTTTATTTTATTTAAAGTAAAAAAAATCGTTCCCTTTTTATGTGAATATTGATATCAAAAATTATTTTTTAAAAATGAAAGGGCATTTCAATATCTGAAAACTCTTTCTATTTGTGTTCAAAAGTGTTTTTAGTTTTTTTATGATAAAAATGTGAAATAATATTTTTTTTTGATATGACATGATAGAATTATATGCAAATAGATGAGACTGATACAACTTTTATGATGGGTTTATATCCATTATAGCTCACAGGTGTGCCTGATATAGCTTATGTGAAGGGTTAATCCCCGTTATAGCTCATGAATAATTATTGATCCTGATATAACTTATTCAAATTATGAGCCATATTATATATTATAATGAATTTGGAAATGAATATGTTCTCTTGAGAATTATATTGGATGTCTTCTATATAATTATTTTAATTATATTGGTTTCGAAATCGTTTAAAGAATATGGTGGTCTATGTTTCCTAAAAGGGATTTTATTTTCATTCTATAGGGTTTGAAGGATTTATTTGATAAAAGAGTGGGTATTATTTTCATTTAGTAATGTTTTATTTCATACTATAAAATAACATTAATTATAAAAGTAAACATCTTATGGGTTTTCATGTTTTTTACTGGTTTAGAATATTTCTTCTTTTATACATCCCTTACTGAGAGTTTGGGGCTCATCTCATATTTTAAAAATGTTCTTCATAGTGTTTAAGGATATGAAAGAATAAGAAATAAGTGAAGTTGAAAGTCATGAAGATATTTCAAGACAATAAATCATGCTTTATTTTAAGAGTTTATATTGTTGGAAAAAGGGATACTGATTAGAAGTATCCACTGTGTATATACATGGGTTTATTATGTAATAGTTATGAACTAAATCTATATAACTCTAAACCTAAAATATATTTTCGAATGTAGAAAATTGAATTTTAATCTAGAGACACCATAATTTTTAATTTTTAAGTCCTTGTCCTGACTTATGTGGTTCATGTATAATATAGAACCACACTCCTCATTATGTCTAGTTATCCCTACCAAAAACAGATTATTTTCACTATAACCCCAATTGAATTCCTTTTACAAGACTTCATATGACATCCCACCAAACATGTTATCATTGACACCCAACATCACAACATCATGATATGATAAAATATATGATTATAAAATAAATAGAATCACTAAGTAAAATAGGTTTATATGGAAACAAGGAATAAAGAAACAAATCTACGACCTTCTAAAATATGTTGTATATAATTTCATGTTGTGCATAATAGAATTTCACTGCCAAAATATTCATAGAATCAAATAAATATTCAGGAATCAATGAGGTTAACTAGATGTTAATTTGTAGACATTCAACCTTAGCATAAGACACCTCTTATTATTCTCTTTGCTTATACAGTATAAAAGTTATAAATTATTGTTTTATGACTGCACCACTCTAAATTTTTTTTTTATCACACTATAATGAAGAAAAAACGTACTCATAGTCACTTTATGATATCCATAACTGTAGTCAACCAATTTTACTGCATTAAGGCCCATCATGCTAGAAACATGGCATAGAATCTGAAGCATATATTTATAGAGTTATTTAAAACCATCAATGCATCATAATAAAAATTTTCCCTTAGAATATTTAAATCATAAAAACATTATATAATTTAATCTTTACATATTCCAAATTCTGAATCAGTAATGTGCAGAAAAAGTTTCTCTATAGTAACACTACAGCAAAATGAGTATTTAGCGGCGGTTTTTTTCCATTTCGCGGCGGTTTAAACGGCGCTAAATCGATTGGCGGTAGTTTTGAAAAACCGCCGCCAAATTGTGTGTCGTGAAACTATTTGTGGCGGTATTTTGAATTATTATTTTTTGTTTTTTTTTATTATTTTATTATTATTTTGTTATTTGATTATTTTATTTTTTGTTTTATTTTTGTTTTATGTTTTCTATTTTTTTTATTTTTTGATTTGTTTAATTTGTTTAATTTGTTTAATTTATTTATTTTATTTATATTAATTTTTTATATTATTTATTTTTTATTATATATTTATTTTATTTATTTTATTTATTTCGTATTTATTTCCTTTTATATTTATTTCATTTATTTTATTTATTTCGTTTATTTTATTTATTTCGTTTATTTCATTTATTTCCTTTATTTCATTTATTTTATTTATTTCCTTTATTTCTTTTATGTTATTTATGTTAGTTATTTAGAATTTCTTTTATTTAGTTCCTATTTATTTTATTTATTTCGTATTTTATTTATTTATTCTGTATTTTATTTATTTATTCAGTATTTATTTTATTTATTTTTTCCATGTATGAATGCTCATGCCCAGGCACTTGCCCACGCACCTGCCCAGGCACATGCCCACGCACATGCCCACGGACATGCCCGGGTACATGCCCATGCTCATGCCCATGGAATATAATGAAATACTATGTTTGGTGAGATTTGAACCCCTAACCTCTTGCATATTTTCCAAAGACTTTACCACTCTTGCAAGCTTGTCATGTGGTTAATAAACAGAATTTAATATACTTATATATACTAATTGAAAAAAATAATGCATAACTAATAGATATAAACTCAATAATAATTAAACAATAAGCAATAATCTATAATTAATAATCAATAATTAATAATTAATAATTATTTATTTATTAGTTATTTTTTGAGTTATTTATTTATTTATTAATTTATTATTTACTGTTTATTATAACAAATAATAAGTAAATTATAATAATATTATCGTAAATTATGAAAATAAAATAATAAAATAATAAAAGTAAGAAATTAAAATAATAAATAATAAATAATAAATAATAAATAATAAATAAATAAATAACAATAAAAAATAAAAAATAAACAATAAATAATAAATAAAAATAAACAAATAACAAATATTCAATATTCAATATTCAATAATAAATAAAAATAAATAATAAATAATAAAAAAATAATATGTAATAAACAATAAATAAAAATAAATAATAAATAATAAATAATAAACAATAAATAATAAACAATAAATAATAATAAATAAATATATAATATATAATATATAATATATAATATATAATATATAATATATAATATATAATATATAATATACAATATATTATATATAATATACAATATATAATATATAATATATAATAATAATATATAATAAATAAAATAATATTAATAATAATAATAAATAATAAATAATAAATATAATAAATAATAAATATAAACAAATAAAATTAATAAATAAAGATAAATAAAAAATAAAAAATAACCAGTAACAAATAATAGATAATAAATAAATTATATTATATTATAAATAATAAATAATAAATAATTAATAATTAATAATTAATCAAATACATGAAAAATTATGAAAAGGCGTGATAAGGGATGAAAAATCATGAAAACGCATGACAACGGATGGAGAAGCATGAAGAAAGAAGCAATAGAAAGCCTGAGAATGCATGAAAGCTCATGAAAACTCTAGATAACCCCTTATGAATTCAGCATAATCATCATAATAACCCACAAAAAACCATTGATAAAGATAACAAGTCATGGAAATCCAAATAAACAGTAATAAATGGAGCAACCGTTAAAACCCATCAAAACGGTCATAAAGTGACAAAAACATTTGACTCACATTAATGGAGATAACTTATGATCTGAGAGTCTGTTCCAGATCTACGACTAGTCCAATCAAGGATCCTAAAATGATCTTCGAGCTAATAGGTAAAAAAGACCGACTGGACTGGTAGATCGGAAGTTACGACAATTTAAAAAAAACTGATGGGGAACGAGTGCTACAAACGAGGCATCGAAAAACATAACAAACCTTATACCCACTATAGAGGCCATAACATATGATCCAAGAGTCCATGTGGGAGCTGCGATCATTTAAAATGAATCTAATTGAACAAACAACGATCTGGTAGGTGGAGGAGTCTGAACTGACAGGCGGACCGAAAGTTAGGTCCGTTGGAAGACAAGTTCGACGGGACATCGGTGAGGGAAATGGGGTTTTGGAGGCATTAGGATGGTTTTGGGGGTTAAAAAACAAGACATAAGATTTCTCTTTTGAACCAGTGCGTAGCTCTCTTCGCTGGCTTCGATTTGATATGTGGTAGAGCCCAAATGGACACCCAGAGTGAAGGTTATGGCCGTTTGAAGTTGGAGAAATTTTTTCAACATTATTATAACTCTCATATCATTTGTTCCTAAGACCGTGTCATGGTTAATATTATATGTGCCTCTATATCTCTTCATGAGTTTCGATTTGACTGGTCGTGGCACTCCAATGGATGCACGGATCAAAAGTTATCGTCGTTTTAGTGATTTCAAGGTTTCTTATTTATTTTTTTATTTTTTATTTTTTACATTTCATTTCATGGTGGTTTACCCAAACCGCCGCTATATTGCGGAAGTTCTTTAAAAAACCGCTGCTAATCCTCAAAAAAATATTTTTTTTAAAAAATAACACATTTCGTGGTGGTTTTTTGACTACCGTGAAAAAACCGCGGGGAAATAGTGGCCCGAAAAATATTTAGCTGTTGTTTTTAAAACTATCGTGAAATGCCCAATTTCCTATTGTGTAATCAGATATGTGGTTTTCAATTTACTATGTATCATATTCACCAATGTGATTTGGATATATGACTATGAATTCAGATACATTTCTAATCAACTACATCATTCTCATCAAAATTTGGATCCAAGGGTCATTTTTATATGTGGAGAATTAGACTATGTGAAGTATTAAACTATGTCAATCATTTTTCTATGTGATTTTATTACCAATAAGAAAATACAACATAAGTATGTACCTCACCTATTTGATATTGTCAATAAATTATTTAGTCAAGCTCAAACTAAACTACATCAACCGACATCCATGCCTTCTCGATGAAACTTTCTTGAATCAAGATACATTATTAAATGATATATAAAGTAATAAAAACTAGATATATCACCATTTGAATTTATAATCATCATTAGAATGATTTTCAATAAATACAATAATCGAAACTCACTAAGAAACACGAGATCTTAAATATTTATCAAACTCTGCCACAAATCAATGTGGTTCCCCAATATCCCTATATGGATTTGTTAACAACAATATGAAGCCCTGTTATTTACGAATACTCAACATATATTTCTTGAATCATAACCTATATCAAATTTATGTATCCAAAAACCACACTACAGGATAATATAGTATTTTTTGATAGATTTCCATCCATTGGAAACAAACATGTTCAGTCCAATTGTCTCAATTTAATTTGATTATCACAATACCCCTTTTACACATACTCCTCATTCATCAATGACTTCTATTACCTTTTGGTAACATTCTCCAAAGGATCATGGGGTACTCAAGATAACTAAAATTGTAAGTATGTGGGTATGGATGGACATGTAACATCATGTCTGACCCCAATAATCACTCATGTGACATAACTTTCCTTAATTTATCAACATGATGAACATTGATGTGGATACAAAAAGTTTTATATCAACAAAATCCACATTTTACACATTGAAATGTTATAAAATATCAATATATTTGTACTAGTAGCGGTGTACTGGATTTTCTGAAATATAAATTTCACATTGATTAATACACGAAGTCCTCAATAGTCTGTGAACATCAACCCCAAAAATTTCTAGTTGAGCATGAAACTATAAATCCCATGTATCTACATGAAAAGTTACCACATTCTATGATTTATTTATAATTAAGGTCATCGAACTCTTCCTATTATGCTACCGGCTAACAAAAACATAACCAATGAAGAACACCCCACTCGGTGTGGATTTATGGACTATATAGACATTGATACTGTAATTCCCCAACTATAGAATCTCAGAGCCATCACATTATTTTATTACATTGACATATATATAATCTTAAAATAAAAATTGAACATATAGTTTAGTAGTTTCAAAAAACAATATTACATACATGAAATCCATATTGCATTGGAAAAATTAATTATTCATAAATAAATAAAAACTCTGCAACCATGAAACTCATTGAATGGATTCCTATTCATATCATGGGGAAATAAAACATAATAATAAGTGTGATCTCAGATATTAAGTAAGGGTAAGAAAAGTTTAATGAATAATGAATTAATAGGAATAAATCAACATAGAAAAGTAAATAATTGAGAAAAAAAATCTATTTTAAAAACTAGATTTGGAATAATAAATACGCCAAGATAAGAAGATAAAATCACATAACATTAAATCAATAAACTGAGAATGAAATGCATCGATACATTTTGTCATTTTAAAATATAATGGATAATAAATAAAATATCTGTTAAGGAAATGCTTAATTATTGGACATCATGTATGAGGCCCATAAAAACCTATACCATTAAGTCCTTTCACAAGATGGTTTAAAACTATAGGTATAAAACCTTTTAATTTGGACAATGTATTTTTCTCATGACAACATGCTGATGCATCGTGGGGATATATAAAGTAGGAGCCCTACCCATCAGTTCCTATCCAACGAATTCCTCATATTGTATAGTTGATTCAATTGATAAAAGATATTTTATATCATAAAATATCCATATTGAAAAAATAATAAATATTTATCAATAAATTCCCAGTGGAGGATACGTAACAACCGGGTTTTTTTATTTTGATGAATGGAAATACCATAAAATGATTATTAAAAACATTATTGAGGAAAATAATCTTAAACAATTCCAATGTATCCAATACATCTTTGAAACATATGAATCCAAATAACCATAATGTAATACCATTAAATCAAACATAAAATATCATGAGAATAATTATATTCATGATATAACATGTCAAACTGTAGTGTATACACTATATAAAAGTGAATTGATGCATAACAACAAATAAGTCCAAATGGAATGTTAATTGAGATTAAATCCCTTACCTTGAGTCCAACTTGTCATGTGTGTATTATTATTCCTGAATTATAAAATTAGGTTAATTGTTTACAGTCATTATAACTGTTTTCATTTTTATTTTCACATTCAAATCACTTATTACAATGTTGTATAAAACTACTTAGATAATTAAGTTTACATCAGGTGTTTTGACTAAAATTTCATCATGTGTTGAAAACAACTTAGGTAGGTTGATTATGGTTAAATTTCCCTTATACAAACATTAAAAAAATAATGAAAAAGTATCATGTTTTCTATATAAATTTTACTTTTAAAATCAATTATTAACAATTTTTATGAACAATGAACCAACATTACAATAATAAAGACGGTGGGAAGTACGTACAAATGTGTAATGTTCCCATTTTTCAATGATCATTAGGGAAAGAAGCAAAGTAAAATTATATATTTACAGAATGATAATTATATCATAAATAAAATATTATGTAATCATATGTACCTTTATATATAATTATATTGATGTAAAATAATCACATTGTGTCAAGGAGGCGGTAGTCCACACGTCCACGAATGATGTTATCTCTTTTTTAAATTGTGAAAAGGGAAATAAAGAAAATAATATATTGTATTTATAGAAAATTAATAATTTAATTAATGTCTTAGATAATTTTTTATTTCATATATGTTTAATTAAAACCAGCCTTAATACATTACATGTAATGTGAGAACATATCACATTGCTTTGAAGAGGTGAGACTCCACACATCCGTAAACGATGTAATCATATTAACACCAAATGGAATGTATAAGGTTATATGTTATATAAAAATTATAGAAGATTGAATACAACATAAATATCATAAATATCATTTAAAAATATTATGTCCGTCATAATTTGTAACCATGATAGGTGGTAAATGAAAAAATAACGACAACATTTTACGAGGCTGTAATTCACTGTACATAGAAATGGTATGTCCATTACCCATTTGATAGATGTGTGTGTATTTAGATATAAAAAACTAATCATAACAACATATTAGTAGATTGGGGATATTTTTATTATTATATAATCATGTAATAATTGTAAATTGAATGGTTGAGACACAAATAAACCATAAATTCACATTTAATATTTCATCCTTTATTTTAGGTTAGTCCTTTTGATTTTCACAAAAGGGATTCATTTGTTTTACTTCTTCCCATTTTTAGGCTTATATGTTTATTCTAGGGGTTTGGGGGGAATATCTGGGCCTATTTTCATTGATCCAAAGTTACTTGAGAGGTGTGAGGAACAGGTAGAGTGAATATTTTTTTATTACGGAGGATGAGAATAATTTTTGTAAATACCAAAAGGTATACACTATAGGAAGGTATCCCTTACAACATGTGCCTAAACTATGTACCACTAATGATGTAAATGTGATTTTTGGTCGTGATAAACCATCATCAGAAAAATTAATTTCATTTTTATAATTTTCATCTATAACTTATATTTTTCCTCCAATTTTATCATTTTGATTTTTTTAAAGTTAGTTTTTTATAACATGATTAATTTAACCATTCAGACTAAATATAGGTGAGATTTATTAAAAATGATAAAAATACTAAGTTAAAAATATGATATATAATTTTAAAAATAAAAATCCTAGGTTTGTTAGAATTGAATTATAAACCAAGAACATGTAACGTGTAAAAACAAAGATTTTACTCAGGTCATGATAATAAGGTTTTTTACTATATATGAGTCAATGTGTTATTTATAAAAGATAAATTGGTCCATTAATATAACATATTTGGTTTTTATTTACACATAAAAATAACATGGAAGAAAATAGTATTTTGAAGAATTTTAAATCATTTAATAAAATATCATTTATTGTAAAATAAAGTTATTTTCAGTTTTGACATTATTTATTTAATTTCAATATGAAAAATATGAAAACAATTTTTGAGTTAAAATATATTAATTTTTAAAATTATTAGCATGATATATCCATCTAAAAAAATAATTCATCATAATAATTCATAAATTTTACATTACATTTATTGTTTTTAACATCATTTATATTATTTAATTACTAGCTAAATAATCCATGTGTTAGTGTATCATAAGATTATAATTTAATTTTATCATCAATAAACATTAAATATAAATTTCTATGATAATAAAAACATATTTAACATTCAATATAATGTTTTTAACAGAAACTATGTAGCTTCATCCAAACTCTATATCTTTTTTAAATCATAAAGGTAAGGAAGGTTCCATTTTTTTTTTCTATTTTTCCTTAATTTTATATATGGTCCAATCTCATGAAATAACATCCTAATAACTCCTAAAATTTGAGAAAATATGGTATATGGTCTAAAAAATATAATCCAATTAATTTTGAAAAAATTATAGGTCATTTTGGCCATTAATGTTATGGTTTAGTCCTATATTAAGCTTATTTTTACCATAATGAATGTAATTAATTTTAACTAATTTTACTAATATTTTTGGTCAAAAAAATATTTATTTAATTGGATAATAAATATTATACTTATTATAACTATTTATTTTTCCATTTTCCAATTTATGTTAATAGAAGTGTAAAAATTACGTTTACAGCTAATCCCACAGATGTGGTGAGGAAACGGGGTTTTAATGTGAAAATGATAGAATGTTCATTATATATTGATATCTAAATTAAAAAAAATGATTCCAATGAACTAATTTTTATTAATATTTTTAATTTATCTATTTTGACTTAAAAAAACTAAAATATAATTTGACATTAATTATTATCTAAATGAAAAGTCATATTTTAACTAAAATGCAGTATTTTTCACTATTCATCAAAAAATGATGTTGCTCAGAAAAAATAAAAAATTCACCATAATCTAATTTTTACATTTTAAAATGAAAAATGAAGTTTATTTATACATATTAATGTTATAAAATATTTTAAAAATTTGTTTTAAAATATGTGCGCCATTAAAAGGCAGTAAAACTCAGTCTTACGTGTAACACAAGTTAACTCAGTTCTGTGGGTAGCGTAAGCATAACATGGTGTTTCATATGAATAAATATAGAAATAAGATAAAATTTATTATGAAATGAAAATATTGAATAATGTTTTCATTTTACATTCTCCCCACCAAAATAAAATTGTTTCCTCATAATTTAAACTTGATCTTAGTAATATAGGGTTTGATTTTTGAAAATACTATTATTAGAAAAAAAGCATATTATAATTAGGGTTAATAAAAAAACATTCATTATAAGAGTAAATGTAAAATAACAGGGTCATAAAAATTCTATTATTTTGAATATAATAACATTAGTGAATAAAGTTATTGGGAATATAATCAAACTATCAAGTTCTGATGGAGAACATGTTCAGTTGAATGTTGATGAACAAAAATTCATAAAACAAAGTTATTAAAATGGTCATCGATATCATAAAAAATTATAATTGGGAAAAAAATTATTTTAATACCCATTTACTAGAATAAATAATTTTTTTCACACTCTAAAAATATAAGTAAATATAAATTTCTATAAACATGATCGTTTCCTTGAGTACTCATTGAACTATTTATACTTCATCTCTTAGTACAAGATTATTCATATAATGATGTAATATATTAATCACTAAAACCACATGAAAAGTTCAACTTAAACCATTAAATTTATTGTTAACTTCTCTAAAATATTATGATCCAATAGTTTTTAAATAAGGTCATTGAATTTTCCATAATGAACTTATCATTATCCTTTAATCAAAATGAAATAGATATAAATTGTCACATTCCAGACATATGAATACCATCGTCATTTATTTTCTTATAATATGGAAATAACATGAATTACCATAAACCCTTATTGGTAAAATCAATTCTACCTTATTCACTATGCAATACACATGTTATTTGATATATTCCTTAAATCCAAAAGTGTTGTAAACTCCCTAAATAATGGAATAGTCAACATTTTCAACAAAAAATTAATAAGTTCCAATTTATTTTTTAATTTCCAATATACTTTATCCAAACCTCATTAATTCAAAATTAGGATCATATTAGGGCTTATATTTCCCTCCATTATTCATTTTCCAAACAAATCAACTTTCTGCTAAATCACATTTCTTGGTTATCAGTATATATCTACACACACTATTAAATCCTTAAGGAAAAAGTACTACAGTACAACCTGTATACCTTCCATAATGCTTATAACAAGGATATCATAAATAACATACATTTACAACATTATTCAAGGATATAAATATGTAGGAACATTAATCATTACTATTTATTTGTTGCGGGTTCATAATATTGTTTATGACCCATTAACATTTTTTTATTTATATTCTTTTGATGCTTGAGACATTGATTTTTATAGTTCCCCATATCCCCACAGTGGAAGCATTTAATATCAGAAAATTCACTCTTGACCTAGTAATCATGAGCATGATGTCCTTTTTCTCCACAATTGAAGTAAACTAATTTTCCTCTTAAGTATATATTGAGGTTTTTAATTCCAAAATTATCACCTGTGGGAAAATACATCCTTCCCTTCTTATATTTATTTATAATTTTTTTTGTAGTTTTCCTCATATTTTCATGCTTCCCTCTAAAGCCATATTACTTAGATAATTAATTTTATTTGTTTTTTATCCACATGATACTATGTCCTCATATGATTATAATTATTGGTAGACTAGTACCCTTGAAAATATTTTCTTAAGACCATAAAAGATATGATCCTTATTACTCTTTGGATTGCGTCCACCGAAGAGGTTTACATTCCTTCTACTAGGTGCCATTTCTAAATTGTGACAGACCCGAGGTTAGATCTTATCAATATGAACCATAATTTATACTCCCAAAATTATAAAAATAATTTACATAAAACAAAATATTCATGCGTATAGAATCTTATAATCATAAACATTTTTTTATTGGGATGTTCATCTATACATATCCTCAAAGTCTATATTAGGGTCATGTTCCCTATTCAATGTTTTCTAAATCTAGTTTCCAAGGTTTCTTCTAAACAAGATATGATACCGACGGTAATGAACCAACCCTAGAAGCCTAGAGCTGGTGAATTATTTAATTACAATGGAATATATACATGATCATAATACTAAGGGACCAAATAGTTTAGCAGTTTTGAAAAATAAGATCACATTCCAGAAACCCATATTACATTGGGAAAGTAAATAAATCTTAAAAAATACTATCATACTTGAAAACCATTCAATGAATTTCACTTCTTAACCTATGAAAAAGAAACCTAATAAGGGTCAGATAAGATTCTCTGTATGGGTTAGTAACCTTAATCGATAATGAATCAATAATAATAAATCAATATGGGAAGGTAAATATCTAATAACACAAGCTATTTAAATGACTAGGTAATATAAAATCAATATTTAAAGGTATGAAACTAAAAAAACATGCCATTAATATAATAAAATGACAATTAAATGTATCTATATATTTTTTATATAAAAATCTCAGGGATAATAACAATAATAACTGATATATCTATGAAGGAAATGCATAATTACTGGACATCATGTTTATGGAACATGAAAAACTATACCGTCATGGCCAGTCATAAGAAAATTTAAAACTATTTGTATAAAAACATTAATTTTTTCAACTTATATATCTCATGAGAACCTATTTATGCATTAAGGGGATAATTAATGTCCAGGCCCCACCCATCACTGCTTGTCGAAATAATTCCTTATATTGAATACTTGTTTTAATTAATGAAAAATATTCCTTATCATAAAATATAAAAATTTAACAAATAAGATTGATTTATTAATAATTAACCTTAGTTTGGATAATTAATAACATGGGTTTTTTATGTTAATGATGGAAAATACCATTAGAATATCATTAAAAATAATCTTGGGGGAAATAATCTTTAAACATTTGAAAGTGCCGTATACCACTTTGAAACGGTTCAATAATAATCCCTAAGAAGGATTAGAATTAAATGAAACTTATAATATGATGATAATAATGATATTCATGATATAACATGTCAAAGGGAAGTATATATGCCATATAAATGTGAATTGGTTCATAACAACAATTAAGTCTTAATGGAATGTAAATTGAGATGAAATTCGTTATCTTGAATCCATCTTATCACATGTGTATTTATCATCCCAAATAATAAAATTAGGTTAAATAGTTACTTTATTCAGAACAACTATCATATTTGTTTTTTCTTTTACTTCCATTATTATAATGTTTTATACAACTACTTAAACAATTGTGTTTACAACAGGTGTTTGACCAAATTAGGGTCATGTGTTTAAAACATCTATGGTAGGATGACTACGGCCAAAAGGATCATTATGAAAAGTTATCCAGAATAATGATCATGAAATAATTATAATATTTATACATAAATATTAATTTTAAAACCAATTAAGATTATTCGTTTGAAAAAATAATCCAATTTTATAGTCATAGAGATGGTAGATCATATATCCACAAGAGTAACAATCCCATTTTTCAATTATAGTTATGAAATGAAGCTAGGTAACATTATATCATTCATGAAATGTCATTATATCATAAGTTAAATTTTATTGATTCATATATACGATATTTTATATAAAGGATGTGGTAGTCCACATGTACATGAACGATGTTATAACATTTTTCATTTGTGAAAAGGGTAAAAAATAAAATTATATATCATCATTCAAGAAATGAAATTATTTAATGAATATAAGATATATTTATTTTATTTCAAATATGTTTAATTACACCCATCCTTAATAAATTTCATGTAATTTGTTAATGTATCACATCACTTTGAGGAGGTGGTAGTCCACACACCCACAAATGATGTTATCATATTTAAAAAAAATTGAACACACAAAGTTATCTATTTTATAATAATTATATAATTATTATAAAACACACACACGTATATATAAGATATTATATAAAAAGACGTTTTACAACAATATTGTCAACCATGATATTTGGTAAATAAAAAACAAACTACATCGTTTCCCGGGGAAACAATTTACTATACACAGAAATAGTAAGTTTGTTACCCATTTAATGGATGTGTGTGTAATTTTAGGGTGAAACACTAACATAAAAAAACCAAGAATAGTTAGATATTTTTTTATTATATACTAATGTAATAATAATAAATAGAGGGTTAGAGAAAAAAATAAACTATAAATGCGCATTGAAGAATGTCACCTCTTTTTTAGGTAACCCCTTTTGGTTTGAAGCAGAGGGATTTGTTGGTTTTTTTATTCCAAGGAGAGGCTTATATGTTTTAATTAGGTATTTTAGGATACTATTTAATAGATTTTTTATAAGACAATTTTTCTTTAGAGGTGTGAGTAAGGGGAAGAGTGAATTCCTTTTTATAGTGGAGGAGGAGTGGATTTTTTGTAAATTCCAAAATGTGTACACTATTCGGAGGTCTCCCTTAACTCATGCGCCTCAAAAATTAAAAAATCATGGATTAAAAGAGGAAATATGTCCTATAAATATTTTAACACACAAAAATAAGTGCATTTTTATTATTTTTGTCCTTAAATTATGTATTTCCCCCAATTTTATCATTTTGATTTTTATTAAAGTAACTAATTTTTTTAACCTAATTAATTTCACCATTAAGATTAAATTAATTAGTTATTTATTTGAAAATATATAATCAATGAATTAAAAATATGATATCTAATTCTCAAAATAAAATTCCAATGTGTGCTGAAAATTAATTTTAAAGCAAGCGCATGTGACGCTCAAATACAATACTTTAACCCAGACCGTGGTAACAAGGTTTTTACTATCTATAGGTCATTATGTTAATTATAAATGATAAATTTTTCCATGAATGGAGAATATTTTGTATATGTTAACACTTATAAATAACATTGTAGAGGATATGATTTTTACTACTTTTAAATCATTTAATAAAATATCATTTATTTTAAGAAAAACATTAATGTTAATTTTTATATTATTTATTTAATTTTAATTTAGAAAATATAAAAACAACATTTTAGTTAAAATATAATAATTTCACAGCTGATTTAAATTCTATATTAGTCAAAAACAATTAATAGAACACAATATTTCATTAAATTTACTTTACTTTTATGGGTTTTATCATTATTTATCTTATTCAATTATTATCAAAATAATCCACGCATTAGACTTTATTAAGAGTTTAATGTAACTATATCATCTCTAAAAATTAATGTTGAATTACCATGGTTAAAATAATTATTTAACTTAAAAAATAACTTTTATAACTAAAACTATGTGGCTTCCACCATACTCTAATGTTTTAAAATTTTTAAAGGAAATAAAGGTTCTTTTTGTGGTCTTTTTCCCTTAACTTATTATATAGGTCACTCTCATGAAATAGTATCCCAATAAATCATAAAATTGGAACTGATAGGGGATATGGTCAAACTATTGGAATCCAATTGATTTTGAACAAGATTCTAGGTCATTTTTCCTATATGCTTATGGTTTAGTCCCTTGTTATGCTTAATTTTACATTAATTGCTTTAATAAATATTAATAAATTTTACTAATATTTTTTTTGTCAAAAAATAAGTTGATATTATTATAAAATAAATATTATAAGGATTACAACTTTTTATTATTGTTTTTCCAAATTCAATTAAAATAAGTGGAAAAATTAAGTTTAATGGTTATCCTATAGATGTAAAAATAGAGCAATGTTTTAAAGTGAAAATGTTCAAATGTTCATTGAGTATTAATATCTAAATTAAATAAAAAATGATTACAATGATATAAATTTGATATAAATATATATTTAATTGATCTATTTGTAATTTAAATCAAATTTAAATTATAATTTAACAATAATATTTATTTAAAAGAAAGGACATTTGTAAACTAAAATTCTGTATTTTAACTATTCATAAAAAAAAATAATCATCTCAGAAAAATACAAAACAAATATCACCCTAAGCTAGTTTTTACATTAAAAAATAAAAAATGAAATTTATTAGTATTTTTTTTAAAGTCTAAAAATTTAATTTCAAAATAGACTCACAATTAAATTATTGTAAAAATAAATATTATAGGTAATAAAAGATAACATAGTTTTTTTGTGCAGTGTAATATTAACACGATATAGAATATAAAGAAATATTGAAACCAAGTAAATTTATTCTAAAATGAAAATATTGTAATTTATTGGGGTGTTACACGACCAATATGTATCATTATAACCATGAATGTCTATATCCGTACTACATCCATATAACATTCCATAATTCATGGTTCATTTTACATACCTCAAAATTATTTTAATTAAAATAATATGTGAATCCTTTAATTCACTTTGATACCTTCCACATAGAGTCACCAAAGAGCCAATGTTAGGTATGAGAACTATGTGATATAATAGGCTACAAATCATGCTTTTAAATTTCTTCTGATCAATATGGTTTCATTGTTCATATTTACTCAACATCATACCAACTAATATTAATTTATAAACCATTCTTGAGCCTTCTATTCCAAAATTTATCTACAATTTTTTATCATGATTTTATTTGGAAATAAAGACAAAATATTAATTCTAAACCATTCATAACTTCCAAAAATAGTTTAATTTCTCAACAAGGATATCTCAAACTAATTCTGCAACTTTATATAAAATTCCCTAAAAAATAAAATTTTATTAATGGAAAAATTATTTTATACAAATATATAATCACCATTAGTGTTTTTGAGAAGTCCTTCAAGTGCATATTTCTATCAACCATGCCTTTATAAACTCCCGTTTTTCTTAAATTATTATCAAGTTTAGAATACTAGGAACTTGGAGCCTATTTCACGAAATACAGTTCTTTACTAAATCTAGAAACCATTATTCTATCATTGTTTGTAATGAAATCTTATATTTTTTTAATGAAATCTTTTTCTTCAAGGTCACTATTTAAAAAAAGACTTTACAATCATTTGATAAACTTTATACTTCTTTTGAGCATCCACTACCTAGAACATTATTATTATCTATAGTCTAGAAACTGGAGAAAAGTTATATTCAAATTATTTTCCGTCAATTTTAGATTATATTTTTTAAACAAGTGTATCCAAGTTTTATGTTACTTCTCATTTTTATTCATTTTAAACCCCATTTCTGTCATATCGATTTTTCGTTTTCCTTCTAGGAACATGGTCCCTATTGATTTATTTTAAATTTTATTGAGTTCTTCATTTATATATTTCACTCATTCGTCATGTTAAATAGCCTCAACTATCATTTTAAGATCAACTTTTGACATATGATTTATTTTTTCTCTACTCTTTCCCTTATTCTAGTCTTAACTACTGCATTCAGATTCCCAATGATATTATTGGTTTTTATATGTACATTTAACCTCTAAAAATTATTTTATCACAAAAAAAACCTTCTTCATCATTAGTAGAACATATTTAATTATCATAAATAGATTTTTATTTTATTTTCGAAACTTTTTAACAAATTGATCATGAACTATACTCACTATTTTATATTGGATATTCAATATCTACTGATTTTATTTTCATATATTTTCAACATTCATCACATCTAGGCACTCAAAAATTTAATACAATATCTTATTCCATTACCTATATCTATTAAAAATTAATAAATTGCATAAAAATACTCCATAATAATTATTTTATTCAAACATTCAAATCTACTTACTTAGTTTTGGATATAATAAGGACTTATAAAGACCTTTAAATAATTCATTATTGTCTTATTTTGGAATCAAACCTCATATGATATAACATGTGCCTTGGTTCTCAAAATTGATATATTTTTTGTATCCACTGTAGTACACATTTCTTCACTCCATAAGAATTTTAAAACATTATTCTCAGCTAACATTGTTTTTCCTATTTCCTAAATTCTCATATTATTCCTTTCTATTACACCATTATTTTTAGGTGTATAAGGTGAAATATTTTTATTCTTGATTCCAATTTTTATAATATATGTTTCAAATGAATCACTCGTTTCTTACTTCCCATTAGGGGGTATTCTTTTTTTGATACACAAACCAGGATCTTTTTCAACCTATCCATTGTACATTTTAGTCATCCAAACAACATCAAAAGCCTGATTTATAAAAAGAACATTAGTCATCTGAGTGAATTATTCTATGAATATAATGGAATAAATATCACCTTGGGTAGCTATCTATCCCATCGTACCATAAGTATTTGTGTGGGATAATTCTAATGGTCTTATAGACATAATATCCACATTCTTATGATTCTTATGAGTTATCTTATTATTTGGAAATATGACACATATTATATCTTGATATATCCTCAACATGGGTAAATATATTACTACTTAGTTTTTTAAAATATTTCATAGGATTCTTTTAAAAATATCCCCATGTCTTTTATTCCATAGCATGCATACATCATTCATTCTGTGGTAATATGTAATGGAAGGATCACTAATCAAGAAACAATTTCCATTTTTTCCACTACCTTTCAAGAAATCATTTCCATAACATTTGGTTTTAATAAATAATGTTCTTATCTTGATTTTCACCTGAGGTTTATCCTCAAAATGTTGGATAACACTCAAAACATTGTGTTTTATCCCTTCAATATAATGAACACCATCTAATTTTAATGTATCATTCACAATTTTTGATGTGCCAACACAATTAATTTTAAGGAGGAGTCATTACCGAATGTTCTTAAACCAATTTCATTTTTTAACATTATTCTTTAAATTTTTATCATCACTGTTCATATGTGATGAAGATCCACTAACATGTATTTATTCCTTTTTATTCTAGATTTCATTAAAAGTTAATTTTTCCAAACCTGAATTTTCGTTATTGTGTAATTATATTTGACTCCCTTTACCATTGAGAGGGAACTAATTAGGTTATATTATCATGAATTTATTTACTCTATATATTTCTATCTAACCTGCCACAAATATCATTAATTCAATCAATGTTTTTATCAACTTGTACCCATTTTCAATCTATACATGCTTTCTTACAAAATATACATTCCTCTAATTGGAACCATTATCAATAGATTCTTTCCTTATTTTAGGTAGAGAAATAATATACTGACATTTATATTCATAATGTATGAATATTGAAAAAAATTATCAAGAAACCTAAAATCTATATTTTATTAAAAAACTAGAGTCCTATTAATAAGTTTTCTATCCAAAATTTGGCATCGGGTGTAATTTTTGGGTCTAAGTTCATCTTTGATAAGGAAAATTTGTTTCATTCAATCATATTATTTGATTATAATCTATTAATGGAAAATTATCTTCCTTTTTCTTGGTCCATATTTGACAATAATTATGTTATAAAACTATATTGTTAGTGTTTATAGTTATGGAAATCTATTTTTTGATAAGGATATTATGATAATTTTTACTAGATCTTAGGAGGATTCTCTATTGACTAAAATGGATATTTTAATGTCCTTAATAATCTTTATCAGATATTCATCATATTCAATACATTATAATTATTTCATTGATAAATATTTATACTTTGAGGATATTATTTCTTTAATATATTTTGTCTTCTTCTTATACTCAATAATTTTGAAACAAGGATTTTTATTTTATTCCATGAGAGATATATCCCTTTTAGTTCTCTTGCTCTTTTCATCCACTAGTTTCCTATTACCTTTTACAAAATTTTCTATTTATTATGCATGGGTTTTTCTCAAGATAAGAATCAATTTTATCTTTGATCATGTATTCACTGTCATTTGGTTTTGAATAATCTTTATCCCTACTATATTAGCCAATAATTTTTAAACCGGATGCTTAAAAAATAAAAAAAAATATTTTCTTTCTTAATTAGAATCATTAGAGGATATAAGAAAAGATTATGATTCATTTATCTTTGTATTTATTCTTTGGTATATTTGATATTATCATTGTTTCCAACTACCTTTTATGATTTATTATAATTTTTATCTCCATTGAATTCTTTAAATCTATTCATCATTTTCAAATTTATAATCTGTACTTTTTTCTTTAAAATGTTAATGGTATAGTGTCCAAGACCATTACCATTATAGAATCTATAAGGGAATATACCTTAATTATATTTTCACCAAAATGAAAAAATATATAATTGAATTAAATAAAGCTAATATAATTCATTATTATTATTATCAGTTGATTCAACAACAAATAAATTATTATTAATTTTCAACTTCCACATGAATTCAAAATCCATATCATCTTTAACTTTATTTTTTAATGCGATATGTTTTTCATATTACGTAATAAATGATAATATTGTGTAATGGACAAAGAGAAAGTAATTATCTATGATAAATATCATAAATTTTACGATCGAATATGTTTGAAATTATTTTCACTTACTCCTTGAAAATTCTAAATTTAACATGTTTCTCACAAGAGATTAAAATATTACTCAAAATTTCATTTAATTGAGTAATGAAATAATCAATAAATTAATCCTCTTCTCTTTTGATATCTTCAAATTTTATTCTCATGATTTGAATCTTGGTCTCTTTAACTTTCACATCTCCTTAATAAGTACTCTCCAACTTGCCTCGAATTTCTTTTCTAGTTTTAAAACAAAAAATATAGTGTATAATTTCTTTTATAATGAAATTAGAATATAAATTTTTTCTTTTTGATCCACTTACATACTCATATTTCAAAAACAAATCTGTATATTATTTACAAATTATGGAAATATCATTGTAGTTTCATCACAAAATTACAAACCAAAATATATAATATTTTTCAATAATCTATTTTTAAAACTATGATTATTTTTCCATAAAATAATTGTACTCATATGATTTTAACTAAATTGATATTATATATTTTACAAAGATAATTTTTTATATCATACTGAGGAAAACTTCTCTCGGATACAAATTAATGTTCATGGTAGGGTCTTTTTCCTCAACTAGGAATGAGATTTTGGGGGGAGGGACCCATTTAAGGAAGTTTTTACAGTTTATTTTAAATATAAATAAAACTCTATGACTTATAAATGTACGATACAGTCAAAAAAAATCATCCTTACATGATCTTATAAAAATAAAAGGGCTAAGAAGACACCAAATTTACAAGGTTAAGACCCAATGTGGAATCCAACTCCTTATCAGGCATATTTCTCCCTATAACTAGTGATTATATTCACTATAACCCCAAGTGAATTCACATTAAAATAATTAATATATCATCCCACCACATGTATTAGGATTCACACAATGCATCATATAATCAGGTTTTATTTCAAAATACTGTTACAAAATGAAGAATATCTCAAAAAAATTATTTGGTAAAAAATAATAAAAATAAACATTTACGAGCCTCCAAAATATTTAAGAAATAATATCGCATAGTGTAGACTTGAATTTCACTATAGAAAAATTCTCACACTCAAATAAAATATCTTGAAGTCATGATATTTATCAGATATTGAATAGTAAAATTTTTACCTTAGATTCAAATTCATTGTCTTCTTCTCCTTTCGTGAGTAGTAGAAAAACTCATAAATAATTTACACACAACGACACCACTATACTCTTATTTGTAACGTTTTAATGAATAAAAAAACTAATAATTACACCAAAATATTTTTAATTATAGTCAACAACCATAACTACATCATTTCCCATCATGCAAGAATCATGGATTAGAAGCATATTTACCTTATTAAAGAATATTTCATAAAATATAAGTATCGCCATTATAATTTATTCTAAAAATATTATAATTCTCGAAAAATTCATAAAAGTTACCCCTATGTAGTGAAAATTATGAATTCTCTATATATACTACAATAAGATATATAATAATTGGTTGTCTGTTTCTCAATTGTCTATCTATAATATTCACTTATTTGAAGCTGTATTTAACAATGTCACAATTTTTCTATGTGGTTCCCATTATAATTTAAGTACAAGAATCATTTAGCTACATGGATTATTCTAATATGTGAATCATTTATCTACATTAATTATTTAGTAATGTGACTCATCTAGATACATTATTTTCCTACGTGGAAAGAACCTCAACATGAATATGCACTTCACCAATTCAACTGTTTAAATATAGTATTCACTCCAAATGATAATATTAACTTAATCTGACCTACATACCTTCTCAAAAATACATTATAGAATCATGAAACCTTTATACATGATATACAAAGGATATAAAACCAAATCATGAATTATTAGTTTATATGAACACCTCATGAAATGTTGTCAAAAAATAAAATAACCCAAACCCACTATAAACCACAGGATCTTCTTGTTTTATCAAACCATTCCATAAATCCATGGGGTTTTTACATAATATATCCATCATTCACAAATTTTATTATTTGAAGAATATTGTAATACCGTGAAGATATGGAGTTACTATAAGGAATTCACATATTCAAATACTTTCAAGGTAACAAATGTGATTCTGAACACATGCACATGAATCTTCCTTAAGAAGGAAGAATCTATTTATGTAATGACACCATGATTCTTAGTGTATTACAATGGAAAATTGAGTTATTTTTTAAATGACCAAAATCATTGGTATTATCAATACTAGTCCACAATGTAGTATATTTTATGCGAAGTTAAACAAATCCACGATGGAACATAAAACTTATAGGTTATTTAGTGATTATTTATCTATAAACACCGAAGAAAGGAGGGAAAAAATGTTATTACCATTCATGATTTAGAGTGCACTTATTTTTAGAAGAAAATCAGATCACATATTCCCTTCATTTAGGTAAAGGATATAATTTTCTTATGTGATTTGGCCATAGAAGAGAGAGTGGTATATGAGATTCCTAGGTCAAAATAAATTAATGTATCAATCTTATATGTACATTGTTTCCTAAATATCATTCTAGTTTTTTTAATACAATTTTGTTTGGGAAAATAAGAATGATTTCTCATGAACATATATTATACGATGTAAAAGAGAAAAATCACGATGCTCAATGATATTATAAAGGAATGTAGAGATCCGGTAAACTAAATATTATTAGAAGAAGTTTGAGGAATTTAAATACACATATTTTATTGTGAAAAAGAAGATAATATATGAAGAACACATGCATTTTTCATATGAGAAACAAATTCAGAATCTTCATACACATTCACGAAGAAGACTTTAGGAAAATGTAGAGATTTGTGTACAATATTCATAAACAATATATGAATATGAAGTATTTTATTCATGGAGACCATGAAGTGTGAATATATGAACTTATTAACCACTAAGTTGATTGAAAAATAATAATTTAATATGGCTTGAATAATATATTATGAGTATTTTGAAATGTTCACCACATGAAATATTGTTGGAATATTAATAAAATTTAGAAAAGTAATGTCCAAGCTACACATATTTTTAATATGAGTATGAATAAGAAAAATACACTACTCTTAGTGGTTACTATCTTAAATTTTCTGTCAAAGATCATAAGAAGAAGAATAGAGTATCCAATATGCATTCAGTTGACTATCATTTGGAGAAGATAAATTATGAGACTTTGGATCTATATTAAAAAACAAATTTATCATGAATGATTAAGGAAAAGTAAGGCCATCCAACTAGATTTATATATTTTTGAGAAAGGCCAATGATTAATATATTTTAAGAACCCCTTGAGATTACTAAAAGTTGAGTAGTCTGATCAGAATTATTATTTTCAATTGAAGAATACATGTATTACACAATTGATAAATTTAGAAGGGATTAGATAACAACATATTAATTGTGCATCAAATAGAAATATTTCATTTTAAATTATATGTTCTTGGAAAATGAGTACAAGTACATAACCTTGATCATTACTTAATTGAAAAAAGAGAAATTAGTGTGTGAGTGGTATAATAGAGACAATAGAAAAGGGATTTAGTCATCCAAATTTGAGGTAAGCCTCATAAAAAAATCCTAGTGTCTTAGTTATTTATTTTTTACATCCATGATTTCTAACAATAGGGGAAGAATAAAATAGAACCATTAACTAAATAATTGATAGAGGTATAATGGGGTATAAACATTTTAAGGGAAAAATTGTCTTCCCATTCTGATTTACCCATACCAGTGTATTCATACTAAATTGATCCGAAAAATTAGTATAAGAGGGGAGATCAATCATATTATTGGATTTTATTAATTAAGTAATAATTAATATTTAAATTCAATTCTCAATTCAGCGTGGAATGAAAATATAGATGAATTTTTTCTATTAATATTAATAATTATATCTTAGCAAAGTCCATGAATAACATAAAGAAAAAATAATTGACAAATATTAAGATGGCATACCTCTCATGAAAATAAGATGATTAATGTATTTCCCCATGCTATAATTTTGAGAATGAAAATCCTTATAAGATTTTTAATGATATGTTAGTTTAATATAAAATCCAATAAATGCAAAATATTTCTACATAAGATGCTAATGAAGAGGTATTATATATGTTTTCCCAATATTTTCTAATAAAATATCCAAACATAAGTGGTAAAGATAATTATTTATAAAATAATGATTTAATATATTTGAGGAAGACCATGATAGATATGATCTATGATCTTGATGATTAAGATATGAAGAGAGTGTGTGTACTATAAAAAGGGTGATGACATGTTTGGATATCACTAAAAAATGTAATCTGAAATGTTTAAGAATCAGTCATCTTGATTCTTCATGTTATAAATTTGCAAAGTATTGGTATGAATCTATCTAGATAAAATATGAATCCATTGAGAGGATTGAATAAAAGTTACATGTGTTAGAATAATATTATTTATTTCCAAAAATATATACTTGAAATAAATTAAAATAAGATCAAAGAGATTGAGAATTCGATACAGTTGAAGAATAGGGTTCATGATGATGAACATATAAAAATCAAGAAAAAAGTTTAATTTTTTTTATGTCTATGGAGGATGATAAAAACTCTATAAATTTGAAATTTATTTTACATGGATTCAAACAAGAAAATATTGAATATTTTAAAGATATTTCTTAAAAAAACATTAATGAAGATTTTTTGCGGTAAGATATGTAACCACAAAAACATCGAAGAAGTTCTATTAAAATAAAATACATTAATTTGGTGGAACCAACATATTGCGATCAACCAATGAATATTTAGAAGTAGTATCTATGAATAAGGTACTATAAAATTCATGAAATGTTATTGGTGCTAATCTTAGTCTTTGGAAAAATGAATGTTCAAAATCAAAACCTATGAAAAAGAGGATGTAATAGGGAAATGAAATGCTAACCACCACATCAAGGGTAAATTAAAACATGTTTAAATGAAATCCCCCCAAATAAGTACCATATAAAAAATGAGATGAAATGTAAATGAAAAACATGAAAATCTAGATCAACTATAATCCCAAAGAAGATATAAATATTTATTGTCTTTTGTTGGTACTATGACAGATTTAGGAACCGGGGATATGATTTATTGTATAATATGTCAGTATCTAAAAATCAATGTATGACTAAATCAAGTGGAGAAATGTAGTGAATAATAAAATACCACAGAATAAACTTAAAATTCTCCCTATAAAAAATGAATTCAAAATATTAAAGGATCTATGTGGTATTTTCAATGGAATTGGTCATAGTGAAAAGGTATGAAAGTATAAATAATTTAAGAATGGAAATAAAAAATTTAGATGAAAATAAAACCCGAGATGGATAATAAAGTGAATTAAACCTTAGGAAGGAACAATACGAAAACTAATCTCAATAATTTTACAAATAATTAAGATAAGTCATCCTTGTGTGAAAGTCAGAAGGCGACCATGGATCAGCACAAACCCAAGTAGATCAGGAATGACGCTACACCAAACTGAATAATCTACTTATTTTTTGGAAGAAGAGTTCAAATCATGGATCACATTAGTAAATCCACTAACATCATAATGAATTTATTAATGCTTAAGTAACAAAGGGTTAATGAAGTTTAATAGAAAAATGAAATGATTGAAATTTTGATGTTTACACCAAAGAAGCCATGTGGAACTACCAAACATGATTTTTATATTCCAGATGATATAAAGGTAATTATATAGTTGATTTAGAAAGGAAAATAAAATTGGATTAATCAAAGATGAAAGGAAAATATAAAGGCAAAAAGAAGACTTCACATGAATAAATATAATTTCATGAGAGTTTGTTATGATATTATAACCATAGAATTCCAAAATCAATATATGGAAAGTACTGAAATGAAATACATATCTCAAATAAATATTTATTCATAACCCCATCTCAATAATAGATGATAAATAAGAATCATAAGTCACCTAATTATGATTTTAACTTTAGGTATATTATTAATAAAAATATTCCACACAAAGTTGTTACTAAAGAAATTAGAGATTCAATGCTACCCCAAACTTCTTCGAAATTCATAAATTTCATCATTAATATTTCACCTTCATATGGAGTAGAATATAAAAGAGTTTCATGGTTGGAAAAATATTCAGCATTTTTTTATCACTAAAAAGAAAATGAGATTCCCCAAATTTACATCTACTTAATGTTTGTTCATTACTTTCCTGAAATTTAAGGTGATCCACATAATCATGGGGAGAACTGATTTGAAGAAATTATATTACTACACATTCAAGATAAAATATTAATTCTAAAAGTTAAGGAAGTAACCATATTAGATTTATATATCTAATGATATCTTTAATATTATTTATTATAAAATATTAAATATCAACATTGATAAAGAAGATCATGCTACTACAGCAGATCAACATATTTAAGTTTACCATTATAGATGTGATCACAACAATTGGTATTCACAATTATTTAGCTTCAATAAGAACAACTATTGAAAATATTCATCTTTATGACTTTAATGTATAGGATATCCCATTGGTATTAGTACCTAAATAAGCTCAAGGAACATCATATTTCATTCCAAATTGATGCCTCTAGAGTGTACTTGTTCAAGTACTAATTCATGAGGTATGTCATAACACTGTCCATTACTTATTAAAAAAATGAAATGAATTCTGAACATAATGGTGAGAACATAAATTAATCAATGAAATAATAATAATAATCATTAATAAGTTCTAGGAATGAATTTATAAACATTACCTTCCTATTGCAATTGAATGTTTTTAATTAGTATGTTAAGATGAGTGCATCAATTTTTGGTTGACTGTATCTTGAGAATTTTTCTTTTTATGAGGTATAAAAAAAGATCCATTTTCATTATATCATTTAGAATAATTTAAATACATTCATCCATAAGAAATTGAATAATCTTTAATAATGGATACAAATTATGATATATCTTTTGGTATCATAGGTTGAATTGAGAATGGATAACATTGATGTCTGAATTATAACAAGTTTTTTCTACACTTTTTTATCTTATATATACATAGAGTGGAATAATTGATGGAAAATTTCTTTATAAATTGGTTATACCATCATCTCTTATTAAATTTTCATTTTTTATCAATAAGTTGGAGAGAAAAAAATAGAAGAAGGACAGATGAAATAAAGAGATTAAATTGAAATCCCATTTTCTACATTGGTATTGAAAACTAATACAAAGGGAGAGATTGATGATCCTACATTGTGGATGTTTTTTATATTTGATAAGTATATAAGTGATGAATCACTTCATTTTAATATGAAGATTTTGAATGAGATTATCCAGGATGTGTTTTTATTTGTTCCCAAGCTTGGTACTGTAAGAGTATTGTAGTTCCCCGAAAATTTTGTAAATTACATTGTGATTGGTTTTTTGAGGATCAATGTTTCATGAAGAATAAAGAATGTTGTTTGAATAAGATCCATTCATAATATGATCAAATTTCACCTATTAAATTTTATATTAAGTTCATTTTTAGTATAATGATAGAAAAGGTTTTCTACATGATTAATGAACATGTACTACTGTGTATAATATTATATAAACCATTGAGTATTCTCGAGTAATTATATGTAAAAAAGGGAAAATACACTAATATTCTTTTCTTAATGGTTTATTTGAAAGTATACATTTGTCTGAATTGAAAAATCATACTCGGAATTATACTATGTATTCTATAGGGGTGTGGACTAAAAAATTGGACAACTATAGCCAACCATCTCGGATATTTTGATCCCACATATGTGGGAGTAGTATAAACCTCAAGGGAGAGTAAACTAGGATATCCAACTATATAAGAAGTAGGGTGTGGCCATGTATAGTTCCCAAATAGAGCACACATGGGTGTAAGAACAATGCACATATGGGGTTCTTGGGGGACCGTTCTAGGGTGTGGAATCAACCATGCCAGTGACTGTGTCTAGGTTTTAAACTAGGTTCCATATTTAGAATAATATGAAATGGGAATCATAATAAGTATTTTTATATTTATTCCAAGATCTATGTTGGACTCGTGATCTCTTTTACTATTATCCCATAAAAACGTATGCATAAAAGGTTTTTTGTTCTATCGACTTGATATAAGTCATACGATCGAGATGTTTATGTCCTCTACAACCCTGAACCTTTGAAGGGGTTTTTTCAAATACATAATTCAACCAAGGTTTGATCATATTCGTGATATGGACCATAATTAGTAATCAAATAGATATATATAGAGAGAGAGAGAGAGAGTAAAACTCGATTTCCTCAAACTCGTTCATGTAATATTTGTCTTATATTATAACGACCCATACTTTACATACATTGTTAATACTTCAAAATTGTAGCACACTTATTACAACATATGACAAAACCACAAAGGACTGTATAGGTATAGTGTCTTTAGAAACTGGGAAACATAAAAAACTGGTTCATAAATCATCTACAGTGTCTCTCATTTATTTCATCATATCTAGGGTCCCTTTTAGCATATTCTACTTAATATCTATATTCCTTACCTGGGGAAAATAAAACATAAAAGGGTGAGCTCAAATGCTCAGCAAGGGAAAATAATGGAAATAAAAATCATATCATATCTTTTTGAAAATCATAACCTGCAAAAGAGATCATAATATCTTAACATGGAACAAATCATAGAAGTGAAAATGAGATCCCCATAATCATAACATGAAACTTGAAACTTTGTGGCATGCACACATAATCATGGAAAATCATTTCTTATTAGTCATGACTCATTGCCAAGACTATCTTAGTGGGAAAAGTCCTTTTATGAACCGAGTCACCCTCGTTCTAGTCCTATTTCACTGAACCGGTATAACCTACCGTTCCAGCCATGTCTATCTCATGAGATATAAAATCTTTACCCAATGCATTGGAGGGAGATATAGGTCCCACCCATCTTATAATGAATCCTTTCTTATGTGTGCCACATAATCATAAACCATACATTATAGCGTAACCCATGTAATAAAAATGGGATTCTTAAAAAACATGACATCATAAAACAATTCGTATAAGATAAAGGAATTCATAAAAATATTTCCATCACAACATAATCAAACCAATGTAATTATAGGGATAAAAAGATAACCCTTTTATTATCTTAGATAGAAAATAATTTTGATAAAATACTTGAACTCCATTCTTGAGGAAAATATCCTTTCTACTTCAAAAACATTTTTCCTTTCATAACATGTCATACAACATTAAAATAAAAGAATTTGATTAAAAATAAACTTTAAAACTTGTAAAAGAAGTTTCTTGGAAATAATGTTTTAAAAATCCATTCATACCGTATAAGTTAAAAAAAACATTCTTCGTACTTTTGTCGGAAAAGTCAAAAAGTACCTCTTAAGAAAATCGACAAAAGATTCCTTTCATACATATTACTAAAAACTCACCGAAGGGTAAAAATGGATTTAAACAATTTTAGGTGGATGGAAATAATATTACATATTGATGAAACATGGATGGGGATGATAAAATACACCCCAGTAATTACCAAAGTAAAAACAATCTCAGATAAAAGTGAGATTATGATATTTCCCTTACATTAGGTCAGATTTGCTTTGTACGTGTCCAAATATCCTTTATAATGGTTTAAATAATGTAATTGACTTATTACAGAATCATACATATTGATATGATATCATATATGGTCATATTCTTAGATTCTTGTTAGTAATATTTCATTGTTACTTGTTACTCGGGTCCTTATTGCCTTTTGTTCTTATGCGTGTTTTGCCGAATAAATTCTTATTATTCTTTTAAGGTTATAGATACCTTATATCCAGAATGGTATTAGTGTAACATATATCATATTTATTCATTCAATTCATTTATATAATTACTATGTAATGATGATCATGCAGAACGAGTCGCATCACATCGTGGAGACGGTATTCCGTACGTACGCACGAGTGATGATATCATTCCTATGATCGTGGAATTGTATTGGAGTATATATATATTATTACAGTATCAATATTACATTATAATAATCATAAATAGTTACTCATTACACCATTATACCCATCCTTGTAAGGTGATGGTGGAAAATAGATTACACCACGGCGTGGAGACGGTATTCCGTACGTACGCACGCGCGGTGATTTCATTTTTCCGTAGGATGGATAGAAGGTGAATTAGGGTTGTTTCATATATATAATAACATATCAGTATGTAAGTAATACTGATGTCATTACTTTATCATGAAAAAACTAAAGAAGAAGAAGTTGAAGAAGAAAGAAATTGAAAAGATCGGTAATGGATGTTACCTCTTCTTTAGAACGCTTCTTTGAATCCTCCACTTAGGGAACTAATATTGGTCTTTGAAGAAGACCAGGACCTCTAGGATTATTCTAGGGAAGTGGATAGGATAAAATGGAAGGGGTTGGCCGAGCTTGAGTGCTCAAATTGGTGTGAGGAGGAGGGGGAGGAGGTGCCCTTTTATAAGGGAGGAGAGGGGCACCTTAGGAATATCTCAAAATATTATTTTATATTAAAGTAAAAATCGGTTTATAATTGTTCCAAAGGGTCTTATTTCAATGATAAAGTGGGGATGGGTCGAAATCCTATCAACCAATAGGATTTAGACAAGTTTAGGTTTTTATTTTAACCTTATCAATTAGATTTAACTCTAAGTTAAATATTTCAACTTTTACCGTGTCTTTTTGTTTTCTTACACTATATGGTAAATACACTTACTATAACATGCCAAACGAACCCAAAATTGTTTATTATTAATATATATATCCTTATCTAAGTCATTTGGCCGACCCTTAGGTTTTTAGGAATAAAATAACAATTAATAATATAATAATTAATTTAAAAACTATTTTGTGTCAATTTTGACACTATTTGATATATGATTTTTGTGAAAGTCATAACAGAATTATATGTTCTAAACAAGTTGATTAAATCAACACTAATATATCATAGAAACCTAGAAAATTAGTGGAATTCATAAAAAGTCTAAAAATTACATTTATTTTGGTGTTTATAACATCAATTATGTAAATATTTCATAAATAAGATAATTACTGCATCATAATTGTGTCATTAATAAATTAAATTATTTAATGTCTAAAAATTATAAATAAAATACCATTATGTAGGAAATCTTTTTATCTTCCTAATTAATATTTCTAGTGGAATTTATCTTTTGTATAACCCCATATTAAAAATGATTTACTTATTAAACTTTGATTTTAACTATTTTAACCCTTCTTTAAATAAATTAATAATAAATGTCCTAATCTAACCCAAGTGGGCCTAAATGGTCATATGTTTTTCATAAGGTTGTTTTTGGTCGAATGACACTTATCCAATAGAATTAGGACATGTGTTAGGGTAATAGTAATATGATATTTACCCTTAGTTACCCTATTTACTATTAACCGCGGTAAAAAAAGTAAAAAGTTACTATTCACCAAAAAATTATTTTAATCTTATTGAACCACATTTTACTTACTGATATCAACCGCGTCTGTCGGATTTTCGAAATTCCATTCACAGAAGCGGTAAAATTAAGTTTTATGCAAAATTCAGTTTTTAACCTACCACTTAGTGGTTTCACTATTCATCAAAAATTGAAAGTTTTCAGAAAAATACCAAAATTTCACCCTAGGCTAATTTCGGTATTCCGAATCCAAAAATGAAGTCCATTTTGAAAGATAAAATTTATAAAATTTCAAAAATTGGTTATTACTATTCATAACGGCTAGTTTTAATAATATTTTAATAGCATATCGTTGTTTAGTGAAACTCAGTATTGCGTATGACGCAAGCTATCGAGGAAGGACGCGATTGCGTGTAAAGTAAGCCAAGATAGTATGTAGTGAAATATTCCTTTGATGATATATAAAAAACAAAATATTACTCATAAAAATCTCGGTTGTTACATTATTCCCCCCTTAAAAAGAATTTCTCCCTCGAAATTCGTCACTTTGTAACAAACAGATGAGGATACTTCTCCCTCATCATATCCTCAATCTCCCATGTAGCTTCTTCAAGTTGGTGGTTCCTCCATAAAACATTCACCAATCGAGTGGTCTTGTTTCGTAGGAATATTTCGCTACGATCCAGAATCTCTATCGGTTGTTCTTCATAAGAAAGATCTTGCTCCAGCGGTACAACTTCTGAGCTGAGTACATGTGAAGGATCAGGTATGTACTTTCTCAGGAGAGATACATGGAACACATTGGGAACTTGAGAGAGATTCGGTGGAAGCGCCAATCGGTAAGCTACCTTTCCAACACGATCCAGTATTTCGAAAGAACCGATATATCTAGGGCTCAACTTCCCCTTCTTTCCAAATCTCATAACCCTCTTCCAGGGAGATATTCGTAAGAACACTTTATCACCCACTTCAAACTCTAGGTCTTTTCTTCGGTTGTCGGCATAACTTTTCTGTCGACTCTGAGCTGCTCTTATGTGTTGTTGAATAGATCTGACCTTTTCTGCCATTTCATTAACGAGATCAGGTCCTAATAGCTTTCTTTCCCCAACTTCATCCCAGCAAGTTGGAGTCCTGCATTTCTTTCCATATAGAGCTTTATAAAGAGCCATCTGAATACTGGAGTGAAAGCTATTATTATATGAAAATTCCACCAAAGGTAGGTGTTGATCCCAACCTCCATTGAAATCCATAGAGCAAGCTCTCAACATATCATCTAGGGTTTGAATTGTTCTCTCAGACTGACCGTCTGTCTAGGGATGATAAGCAGTGCTGAAACTCAACTCTGTATCCAGAGTATGCTGAAGACTTCGCCAGAACTTCGAGGTAAATCTCGGATCCCGATCAGATATAATAGAAAGTATTACTCCATGCAATCTTACCACTTCCTTTACATATATCCTGGCAAGCTGATCTAGAGAGAAATCTTCTCTAATAGCAATGAAGTGTGCAGACTTTGTAAGACGATCAACTATGACCCAAATAGCATTATTTCCTTTGGATGTTTTAGGAAGTCCTATGACAAAGTCCATAGTGATGTTTTCCCATTTCCATTCGGGTATGGGTAATGGTAGTTACATCCCCTTAGAATTTTGTCTCTCATCTTTAACATGTTGACAAACAAAGCATCGAGAGACATATTCAGCAACATCTCTTTTCATGCCATCCCACCAGAAGTACTCTTTCAGGTCCCTATACATCTTAGTGCTTCCAGGATGAATAGATAATGAAGAACTATGAGCCTCATCCAGCAGCTCCTTCTTTAATTCGAGGATGGGAGGAACACAAAACCGATTCCTAAACATTATTATCCCATCACAATCAAGGTTGAATTCAGGAAATTTTCTCACCTTCTTTGGTAACTCTAAATCTTCTTTCTGTGCCTCTTTAATCATAACATGTATAGATGGTTGAACATTCATTTGAGAAAGATAAGATTCTCCCCCTTCCATTATAATTCATAGATCCATCCTTTGTAAATCCATAAACATTGGATCTTTTGTGATCCTCATCATGGATAAACTAGCATTGTCTTGTCGACTTAATGCATCTGGCACCTTGTTTTCTTTCCCAGGGTGATAATGGATTGAGCATCCATAATCCTTAATCAGCTCCAACCATCTTGTTTGACGCATATTCATCTCCTTTTGTGTGAAAATATACTTTAAACTTTTATGATCAGTATAAATATCACATCTTTCACCATAAAGGTAATGCCTCCAAATCTTTAATGCAAAGATTACCACAGCTAACTCCAAATCATGTGTTGGGTAATTTTTCTCATGGACTTTCAACTGTCGTGAGGCATATGCTATCACCATATCATTTTGCATAAGAACACACCCCAATCCCTTCTTGGATTCATCACTGTATATCACAAACCTTTCTCCACTACAAGGCAGTGTGAGAACAGGTGCACTGGATAACCTTTTTTTCAACTCCTTGAAATTCTATTCACATTCTTCCGTCCAGACAAACTTAACTCTTTTCCGGGTCATCTTGGTGAGTGGATTAGATAATCGTGAAAAATCTTTTACAAAACGTCTATAATATCCAGCCAAACCATGAAAAATTTGGATCTCAGTTACTATTGTTGGTCTCGACCATCTTTCGATAACCTCTATTTTTGCTGGATCCACAGATATCCCCTCTTTTGAGATTATGTGACCCAAAAATGCAACTTTTTGAATCCAAAATTCACACTTGGTAAATTTTTCATAAAGCTTCTCCTTTCTCAGGGTCTTCAATATAATTCTCAAGTGATCTTCATGATCTTCCTTTCTCTTTGAATAGAAAAGAATATCGTCTATAAATACTACCACAAATTGATCAAGATAGTCTCTAAAGACTC